>OY979440.1:14967857-15586964 GCA_963855545.1 Ethmia dodecea
CACTACACCGCCGTAGCGCGAGACTACCGCGAGATTTGCGCGCGCCTAGACAAGCAACTGCATCAAGTGCAGGTTTGTGTAACATATTACTCGTCAAGTGTAAAATATTATTATACGATCAAGTGTCATTGAATGGCTACCACCGTCTTTCTTTGTTCACGTTTTCTCTCGGGCACAACCCTACTAGCAGGAGCAGCACTACTATTTTCGACGCTAGGAACACTAGCGCCGACGCCATCTTTTTACCACCAACGCTCTGTGTCGCACGCCTCCTGTAGGCTGCTAGTATACTATAAAACAGCTAAAGTTGGCCATCATTATCATCGTGTTAAAATCCGATTTACGATTATTGTAAATAACTAAACTTGCGCGATGTCACTTTTATTATGCGGCGTGTCACTTTGACATCATTTGGTCCGAAGTAACTGCTGAGACATCGTAAATCGGAAGGCGGGGGTAGCCCCCAGAAACGCGATTTACTTTCGAGTTTCGATGCGTCATCATTTAGTAATTTTATTTTAAACAATTTCACTTGATGCATATACTCCAGTCAAAAGCCCACGTTCGGAAAAGGGCAGTAGATAATATTATTGTGTCTGCATTCTGTTATGGGACGGGATCTTGAACATTTCAGCATTGCAGCTAAAGTGCTAATTTCCTATTAGCACTTTCGCGAGGTTTTGGAACTAAACAAAATGCTGTTCTTCGTACTTCTAGTGACTTCGTGTCGCGTTAAGGTGGATGGCATTTTCTAAATAAACATAATGTACAATTTAAAGGATTTGTCGAATTTTATTTTCGATAGAAAATCGAACAATAAACAATAATACAGCGAGACTCGCCGTTTAGTTATATCATAAATTTATACTTCAATACATTTCTTTATATTTGCATAACAAATTCTCAATGTTGTACAGGACTACGTGAAAGACTGCGCGAATTGCGGCGTAAAGCTAGCAAAGAAGGATAATAAGGCAGGTGAGAACATAAAGAAAGGTAATAATATTATTGAAGAGAGGGAAGAGAGATTGAAGTGTTATTGAAGAAACTGCGGGGGTCACTTATGTATTTGAAACAAATAAAGCATCCATTTAATATCTGGGCTGTCATACGTATATAAAATGGGTATATTATCCATTATTGTCTAGTATTCTATGATCAATAATAAGTTCATCACAGAAATAGGATATTAGATAGACTGCCTAGTCAAATAAGTTCCTTTTTATGATCTGGCAAAACAAAAATTTACTATGGAATACAATTTTTGCTTGTTTTATTATTTAAAAATTTTTTTTATTAATAAAATAAAAATATATTTTATTAGGAATAGCAACAGCCAAAACAATTACAATTATATCTTATTCTAAATACGTATTATTTATTAACATACTATTCAGCATTCACATTTGCACAGTTTTTTGCTTTTTAAATTTCGATATTCCAGTTTAGACACACTACTTACACTTTTTAGAACAGTTTCACTATTTACAGAAACGGAACACAAAGGGGGCGATAACGAGGAGGGTTCCAGTGATACTGAAGCTAGGTTGCGGCAACGCGTTCGCGATTTAGAATTAGAGCTAGCGCAAGTGAAGCTGGCGCATGTGCAAGCGCAGTGCAGCAATCAGGTAATCATTCCTTTTCAAACGACTTCAAAAGGGAAAGGTTATCAATGCGTCTGTTTTTTTATGTTTGTTGCCTTGGATCTTTCGACTAGGTGAACCGATTTGGATGTTTTTTTTTATTTGAAAGCTGGTGCTTCCAAATTGGACCCATTTTAATTATATCCAGTTCTGACAATGGCATCCAGAAGAAAATCCTACAAGTCTTAAATTTGCATTAAGTATGTGCGCGACAAATAAACGAATAACTTAATATCACGACGACCGATTTCGATGATTCTTTTTTAACCGACTTCTAAAAGGAAGAGGTTCTCAATTTGACTGTATTTTTTAGTATTATTCGTTGAAGTCTCTTTTTTACACTGTCGAGTTCTATGTTATAGCGTTTAGAATGGTATTCCAAAGGATCAGTCTTGTAGGGGACTTCAGTAGAAAAAATTAGAATGACGAAAAATTATGTACCTACTCCATTCAATGTTAGTTTTGAAAGACAAAGATGGAAGTGGTATTATCAAATCTGAATACAAACGTAATGTTGTGATTGCTGTTTGTGTACATTGAAAAGTGTCACTCTTCAAAATGTATGGTGTATAATTTATTATTGAACTATTTTAAAATATTTGTTTAAAGCATCCGTGAATATCTACAGAATCTTCTTTAAGTAATGTCGTGTATTTTTAAAGTTGAACAGTATAATTAATGGTAAAACTGATTTGTTTCCCAGGAATTAAGTCATCAATTAAACTCTGCACTTAATGAGATGCAGTCTGCGATGAATCAGAAGCAAACCGACACGCCGTGGCTGGTCCGCACGCTCGGTAAGAATTTAATTCCTTTTTCTCTTCCCTTTACGATTTATTTGGTTATCTTACTGTCTGTTAAATAGGAATGCTAAGTTTCAAATTAGTATGTTTAGTATAAACGACCTTACGACAAATCATTGTTCGTGTATGCAGACATGTAAAACAGCTGATTTCACATTTTTGTCAATAACGTTTCCGTCGTCCGATAACCTCAGGAACCGACTCAGTTAGGCGGTGGGCCTGTAACTCTTGAACACTGTGGAAAGGCCGTTAGTTTTTTTTATACTTTTGTACACAGCCCGTGCATATAGTGAACATTTTCAGTAATCTTCACCTACAGATCCAATTTTTTATTTTGCGTATTTTTTGTATTGCGTCTGTGTATGTTTTTCTGTTAAATTGTCATTTGCATTCATGTATAATATAATAATGGCATGCAATTTAAATACCGTGTATGGTTATATTATTTTGTGTCAACCCGCATGGTAACTGTTTATTCTAATAAATCTTTTGACGTATTTATACTTTCCCCTATACCTAGAACGCTCCATTATCGACTCTCTTTAATATACTCTCTTTATATTAGCATGTTATTATAATCTGACAACACTTAGCATGGTCAACAAAACTCTTTTGTTTATGGCCTACCCTCCCGTTTAGTCTACATTATTTTTGTGAATTTTACAGATTTCATTCGCTTTTGAATACATTTAAATATATTGTTATGAGATTTCCGAATGCAGTGTGATTTCAGTCCATCAAAACAACCTCGAACTAGACGTTGCATTTATGTTACACTAATATTATCAAAATTAAAGATTTGTTATTGTGTAGGTATGTTTGTTTGTAATGAATAAATAGGCTCAAAAACTACTGGACCGGTTTTAAAAATTCTTTCTCTAATAGAAAGCTAAACATTTCTTTGAATAACATGGGCTATAATTTCATTCTTTTAATATTCAATCCAATATTCTTCTTGGCTGAATATATGCATATTGTTAATTTCCACAGTTACCTTAGGCACCAACTTACTTCCTGATAAATTATGGTACTTATATTATAAATTCTTATTTGGCTATTTTCACTCTTATACTAAAATGTTTGTTCTACTCCATTGTAGGTCATTAACAAGAAGTGTTTCAAGTCACCGATGTTTAAGGTGATTGCACTGCGCTTTCTATTCAGTGTTATAATGTGCTTTATCATTTCTGCATTTTTTTTATTTCATTATGACACTTGCCTCTATCATTTTCTTATTTTAAGGCATTGGCAATTTAGTCATCAGCACTAAACACGATACGAATTTCAAGATTTTAGCTCTGCTTCAGAGTCTATTCCAAAAAATACAATAAGTTTTAATAACAATAACTTATTGAAATGTTACTTGGTAATCGACAATAAAACGATATTTCAATTATACTCAAGATAACAACTTCCTGAGGTAACTCGAAAACGCCCATCCTACGCATTTTATAGAATTTCCTTCACTGTACACTACCACGGACATTTACCACATAATACACTATCATTATTATGAGCCAAAACCCAAAACACACACTCTTCGGATTCCCGCCTCTTGGCGCTATCATCTCTGTTAAGTACGAGTAGGTTCGGTAAAGCACGCTTATTTTATTTTACTTTTTATTTCCTATGTTTTTCAATATGTTTATTAACATCGATGTTTATAGAATAACATTTCGCTCTTCCATTGTTTAAAAAGCGTGTGCGTATGCTTAAAGTGTGTTTGCTAATTTCCATTAATGAGGATTTTATGTTGAGGTTTAAGGTTAAATGTTCATCACAAAAGATAATGTCATGTTTGTGTATACCTAATTAAACTAAAATCTATTTCGCCAGGTTCCATTATGGAAGCTGCGCAAAATCGGCCATCGTTCCAAACATACCTTCCAAATTTGAATCAAGAACCCCAGTCACCGTCGCTACAAAAACAAGGCTCTTTCTCGAATACACACTCGAACACGCATGTAAATCTCGACCGCCGTGTATCCGAACCCTACAGCCCTGACGTCGTCAGAAGGAAGAAAGACCTCAACGCGAAAAGGCACTCAATGCTCGTCGAATCGAACGTCACCAAAGAGGCAAAGGAATTAAACCGACGGAGCCACGACGTGACAAATGCGACCATCGTAAAGAATCTCTCGATGGGTTGACGACTGCGTTCCTATTTTGAATTTTGGTTAATCTAAGAATGTGATTTCAAATGTATATGAAATTATTTTTTTTGAGTCTTTTCAAATCGAGTGTTGGTCACAAAAGGTGAACAGTATCATTGCTCTAATCTTCGGGTATTTAGTACCTACGAACAAGGAATAAGTCAAGAAGAGTAACAGCGGTCAAAAAATGACCCCACGAAAAGTACAATCTTGTAGGCGGGGCAAAAAACTACAATCTGTGCGTTTTTCAGTCTGTCACGCGCTGTCAGTGAGATAGGCCCTCATCGTTTTATTTGTGTAAAACTCGAGAAAAATCTGATAAATCTTCTCAAAAATGACCACCTGTGTAGTAGGTTGGTGTAAAAAATGTAAGGAAAGAAGTAAAAAGCTAACCGGGATAACTTATCACAGATAAATATGAAATAATATTCAATTTTTTTTTCGTAAAAATATTGTTGTTTGGTCCGCATTACACAAGAAGCAGCCAGCCAGTTTATAAAGCGTGATTTAAATATATTATAATTTGTAATATTATACAGTTACGAACAAGCAATTTTCAGCAATATACACATTTCTGGTATTATTTCTTATGAAAATTTACTTTTTTAGTTTCTCCAAAAACGAATTCCGTCGACAAAAATGGATCGAATCGTGATTATTTGTATCCTAAGTTGCAATCGTATTAACACTCAGTCGAATAAAAAAGTCCCCACAAAATCGGTCCATTAGTTTTGGCGTGATGTAGTATACATACAGACAGACAAAAATCTAAAAAAAATTTTGGCCTTATTATCGTTAATAATGCCTGTTGCAATACGGTATATGCAAGTCTTTTTTTTAAATTATCAGTAAGAATAAATGTAATAAAAAAAACACAAAGTACTTGTTAGTTTACGAGTTATAATGCTGTTAAAGTCGTTGGTTAAAAAGAGAGATCCGAACTGTCGTGGACGTTGTGACATGACGGGAGCGCCATATTACTTCCATATAAAATTTCGTTTCGAAGAGAGGGATAGATAGCCTAGCTTTACGATTGTATATCTCAGTGATTTTTTGATTAATTTCATTTTTCTGTTTTTACTGTTGTTATTATAATTTTCTATATTTTTTGTAAATAAGTTCAGATACCTATGGATAATATTTTGTATGCATATAAGTACTCTATTATTTTTTACAGACGCGACCCCTCTAGAGATTAATTATATGTATAGATTTATCTTATCTTTCGTAAACACAATATCAGATTTTGATTTTGATTGATAACAAATTTGTTTCTAACACGCAATTATAAATATATCACTAAAATAAAACACTGAAATATTCAATAGTTGTTTTTTGCTTTTACTCTCCCGTACATTGCATAACATCGTCCACGAATGCAATGACAATTTAACAGTGACAATTCGTAATTCAAACACTCGAACCAATTACTATTATGATGGCTCCTGAGAACCAATCACAGCGCTTGTCGGAATTAATCGCGTCACGCAATCTCTACTGATTGGTCTGTATGGATATATGTCCTTTTAGTTTGTAGTAATTATTTGTGGGGCCAGTTTTTCGACGGAGTTTGTTCTTAGTTACTCTTCCTGACTTATTCCTTATTCGTAGTTTAGTACACTCGACTCGATCTGAATCTTTTGGTACGGATGCAATCGTAATACAGAAAAAAGTATACGTTTCATTTCTATAAAATTTTCTTGTTTAACGTTACTGCCAAATTGACACTAGTGATACGGCATCGTATAAATGTCAGCGTCCAAATTTATTGCCTTATATTCAAATAGCTTAACACCATCTCCCAATCCGCATTGGGCTCGCGTGGGAGATTAAAGCCCGTACTTCCTCATGTGTGAGGAAAGACCCTTAGCTCAGCAGTGGGCTTTTACGGGTTGACGAAGAAGAAGAAGATTCAAATAGTAACAAATATTGTGACGTCATGTGTTGTTTTTGTTTGTTTTAAAATACTTGACGCTATGTTGCTCATTTTTACCTAATATAAAATTTTAAGCACGTAGTTTTTTCTTTACTTGGACATTGGCGAAAGTCACCGTAACCACGCTGAAAAGCCATTATCACCTAAAAGAAGAAGGTATGACCACCGTTAACTTTACTTGAGTGGTAGGCAGTGATGGACCAAGAAGTTGAATCGGTATTTTACACCACCAATTGAAAGATGGTCTATCTCCAATGATTATCACAATAATGTTAGTAGATTTCTAAAAGTGAGAGTTAGCTACACAAAACATTATGTTCCGCAAGTTGGTAACACCGTAAAACTTACAAGGGAACCCATAATGTTTTTAATAGAGAAAAGGTTTTATTTTAAATTCTGAACTATTCGATTTAAAGTAAATTAAGGGCCTATTAATAGCACTTGCTACATACTGTACAGACCTAGCGCTAGCTTAATCCGGCACTGGCGGTAGGTTTAAAATGAAAAGGAGCATCTTATATACTAACCATACTCATAATAGAGGTATTGGTAAAGTAAATGACCAAGAAGGATGGTTAACCTTTAATTTAAAATTACTTGCACACATGTGATCATAAATGGAATTTAATATTTTTGTGTTAGAGACAAACCGAACGCACGAGTGCCTGTCAAGCATGAAGCATGTTCCCTATGAGGGGGAATGTAGTTAGTAGACGGGTTAAGAAAATATGTTCTCGAATGTTTTTTTAAAAATAGAATACATTATTTATAACACTATTAAAACTTTGCGATATACTTGAAAACTGTATCGCGATTGTATTCCAACAAAAGTTAGGGCAAAATAAAATGTAGTGTATCCAAAAGTGCACATAACCGTAACACTAGTCATTGTAAGGTATAATCGAGCACTTATTTCTGTAAACTTGGAAATTATGAAAATTTAAATAGATTGTATAAAAATCTGTATATTGGTTACCTGTTGACGCCAGTATAAATAATATTTATTATTTTGCTTGTAAGTACCTTTTGCGATAGAAACAAGGATCTCTATTTATTCGTTCAAAATTGTTGAGGTGGAGGAGTGTTGGCAACAATCGGGATATTAATGAGTGCCTTTGGAGTTGGATAAAATTAAGAAACTACAGAGGATTTTGGCTTTTATTTTATTTTATGTATTGAGCATGGAGATTCATAAATAATTTTCCGTTAACTCTGGTTATTTAGAAGCTGTGATATCAGTCATTTCAAAGTATAATAATTTTTATATGCTCATAAGGCTCGAATTTTATGCGCCTGCGCGACAGAGCGGTTTGACCGCAGATTCCAGTGGCCGCGGCCGAGTCGCTTCTCTTATCTTTTAGAGCAGAATAACGAACTTTCTTTATTCTTTTTTTTTTTTACTTCGCATAACTTCAAGTGACTGATATTTCTTAAAAGTTTGAGAATGTAAACGAATATCACACGATTTTTTATATTAAATTTTAGTATATTTAATTTGAATGAGAATTATAATAATTTTGTAGTGTGTTTAATTTTAGTATTGTTGCGATTTCATATTTTAAGTTTAGTTCATATTATCGAAATACGAACCAATGTAACTGGAAATGATATTAGTAATTGTTTATTGGAAATAGTTATTTGTGTTAGATGTATCTATGCACAAGAGCTTAAATGTATATAAAGTGCTGTAGAGCTAGAGTAGTGATAGTCTTGGAAAGTGATTTTATCGAAAATCTATAGTAATAACATAAATATTATATGCTGAGGCAGACCCCAAACGAAGGTAATTTAGTGAGTTGCATTTTTAAAATAATAATAATCTTTATTTTGTTCACCGCAATTGTTACAAGAAATATATTCAAATAAGGTTCACAATAGAAAATAGAATAAAAATACGGAGACCAATGTTCCGGTTCAAATTTGCAATAAGTTGACCCTGTACCATAAATGTCAACCATCTTAAAACAATTTCCAAAGCCGAATTGACAGGTACAGAGAGCTCTAGTTGCTGTTTTGGTCATACTACAACAGAGTAAACGAGCCAATAACAACTCACAAAATTAATATCGTCTGGTATCTGCTTAAAGTCAAAATGTATTATGCAAAGATATTTACTGTATCCATGGAATCGTTAAGTATCTGTTCAGAACATTTTGTGTTCGTAGATATGTCATAGAAAAGAAGTTTGTATGGCGAATTTTGTATAACAGTAGCTTGAAAGAACAGTTTCTCTGTTTCTGGATATTATGCTTCTCGTGAAATACAGAATTGTTAGGTTTCGGACATATCGACAAGACTTCTGCAATAAAGCCGCTATGCCTCTTAAACTCTCAGAATAAATTGCTATTGAAGTATATATTTTGTTATGTGGACAGCGTAGCGGATAAGATGTGAAAAACGGTGTCACAACACTGACTATCTTGTCCCATCACTACTTATATTTAGAAAAACTTGTCTTTCGTGACCACAAACACAAGCGCACTATAAAAATTAATAATGTTTATTTAACATTCCAATCGAAGAAAATAAAAAAATACATAAAAGACACCAGTAAAAATATGTTTTGCTGAGATTATTATTATCTCGTTCATTTGTAAATATTATATATTATGAATGTATATCCCAAATCACCATTACAATATTTAATCATTCTAATGTACCTAAATATCTTATGATTTTAAACTATTTGCTCTTATTTAATAAGTAGATAAGCTCTCTGAAATAATGTAGAATCTACTTATAATTTCGTTCCTTGTTCGGACAATAATTATTAAAAATATACTTAAAATTACTCTTCATTTGTTACATATCTTACAAAATATAGTATATGGTATTTAAAAGAAATAATTATTTCACTGTCAAATATTATTTTAAGTTCGTTTTAATTTAAAACAAATGAAAGAGTATTGTTTTGTTGTGGATGATTTTATGTGTGTAACTACGTCACAGCTATAGTATATGCTGTGTATAATATAAAAACTGTATTATTGTACGATTTGGAGAGCAATGCCATGCATAAAATTTACCATCACTGCTTGCCGAAGTTATTATATAAGGCTTGGTTGTATTTTAGTTGGTCCGATGAGTCGATTATAGCATAGCTTCAATAATTTCTAGTTAATTCGCTCTAGTGTTTGTTACTAACCTAACTTATTTTGATCTCTATATTTATATTAAGAAAATATTTATTGTAAATTCAAAAATAAGACGTATGTATTTATTATTAACATTTCTTTTCATGTATTTGTTAGTCGAGCTTGCATGTTATACTAATCAGGGCTAAAAACCAGCACTGAAGTGGAGAGTGAGGTGTAAATAAGGAGATTTTATTAGGTCAAAGCAAGGATATTATATGTAATATCTTTGGGTCCAAGGTAATAAATAGCAAAAAGGTTGTATGTATTTCATACGTACTGGGCATGTACTGGGGCAAGAAGCATCGCAATCGCCATTTATAAGTGCATATTGTTTTTCACACCTATAATGCCTTGTCATAATGTGCGGTTACCTTTAAGGCTACCTATTATTGATACTAAAATATAAAATATATTTCCTTTCACCAATTACACCTCACTCTAAATTTAGATTTAGCCGCCTGGCGGTGGATGAAGGAAGCCCTAATTTTTGTTACATCAAGATATATATGTCACATTATGACATTACTAACTAAAAACCTTATCATTATAATGATTCACTGAAAAACCTGAAGCACCAGTTTTCTAGGATAATATGGTGACTGTTATGGCTTTATAAATACTGCGAAGAAACAGTTTAGATAATTATGAAATCTGTTTAGTGAGCTACATGCGCCGAAATGTTGTTTTAGTCCGTCATTTATGGAAATAAACATTTTACAAATGATTTCGTGTTTTCAGTTTACATCTACCCGTTATTTTTTGCAAATATCTTTATACGTAGATACCTTAAATTGATACCTGCCACGAGGAAAAAGTCCTCCTAACGCAGAGTTTAAGCTGAGATCTACGATCTTCTGTTATATCTACGATTCGTTTCGTAGACTACGAATCATGGACATCCCGCATTGGAATTGAAAATCTTCGAACGATCTAGATATTGAAGTCATAGTTTCCTTCAAAGTCACAGTATTTTATTTAGAAATACTTCATAAGATATATATTTAATCGTCTTGAAATGAGTCAAATATTTTAAAAAACAGGATTTGGGTTTTCTTAAAAATCCACATCGTATGAACAAAATATGAAATGATTTTATAGCGCCATCTACTATCGAGTAGTCTTTACGTAGCGTCACTAGGTATAGGTAGGAAAGGATTGACAAAGGATCAAATCGAAAAAGGAATGCTGAAGAGAGTGCATGACAAGTATTTTTGCTACTTTTATATTATATGCAGCTCAAAATAAATTTTTTTGCTTACCCTCTGAGTGCTTACCAAAATTTTATTATACAGGGGCAGCTCATTGCAGCTGCTTATATAGTAATATATGCTGTACACTGGCCATGAGTTGCTGACCAATTAGCCATTTCTGCTTTCAGATTTTTCTGCTCACAAAAATTCGAATACTCATTAAGCTAACCATTTAAATAACACCCATAGTCAAATATGTAATCAAATAAAATCAATATTTTATGCACTGCCATCTACTGCCGAGTAGCACAATCATTAGTATTACTGCTCGATAACAGATGTCTACAAAGATTACAATAAGCCAATTCATTAGGTTCATAATTAATGGCGTTTTTTTTTTAGATATTGCGCTAAGACAACCCGTTATATTATGTATTGCACTTCATGGAGCGCCATACACTTTTAGTAAGCAGTATATTTGTTGAATTCAACTCTTATATAAAGCTATAATAAAAAAATGCGTCAAGTCGTAGTAGCAGGTGATAAAACTGGTGGCCATGGGGTGGCTGGCAGATGCAGTTACCCAAGGGTAGTGTTGTGAGAACGGAAACGGTACTCTACAGGAAGTAGGTGAACGAAAGTAAAAAATAAGGGCCGCCCCCTCTTTACTTTTATTTATTGCTTGTCCTGTACTGTACCCACAACCACAACGGATGATTAATACCTCCTACTTTATATTATTTGTACCAGTCGGAATACCTACGCCACGTTAAAAACATTGGCAAAAGTCCATGTGTTTTGGGTACCCCACTTACACCTGCCCACGGAAGACGAAACCGTGTAAAATCGATAGTTCTTGGACAGACTAAGATAATATGTAATCATACCACATTTTTATAAGTTGGGGTTTAAAAGTTATTCGTTACCTAGTGTATTTTGTAGGTTATTATGAGATTTTAGGTACCAAAGACGTGTAGAGAAAAAGTTTCTCTAGGAAAGAAAATGATTTTCTTCCAACCTCTTTGTTAGAAAATAGCACTGCCTACATGCCATATAAGTTACTCTATGCCACATAGTGGCAGTAAATGATGGCTTGGGCAAAAAAATTCGATATTAAAATATCGATATTTTTCCAAATACATAATTAGCGTATTATATATATCATCGATATTTTTAATGGCGACATATCGACATTTATTTTACAGTATCGAATTCGTATCAATTTTAATATATTTTTAACGCAATTCTGGTTTCGTGTTTCATTTCATGTTAGGTACTAGATACTTGTTTCGACTTAGCATTTATAAAAAAATACTATTTTCATAGTCCTTTTTTACGAATTTGGGAATATGTATAAATAATAATGTAAAAACTGACGATATATCGATATTTTTCACTCGATTTTTATCTATAGTATTTAGAAATATCGATACGATAAATATCAAATTTATTTTTTCACTTGGCCATCACTAGTGAATGACATGGTTGACGTGATGACACGACGTTCAATTTTACCACAACAAAAAAGTTTTTGTATTAATCAAAGACATTCAAATATAATAGCATAGATTGGGAATATTTTCATACAAAACTTTGAATCTCAAGCGTCATGTCCTTGTCATGTCAGTTAGTATGAACGCGAGCTGTCATTCGGTCGAAATTGTACTAGACTTATTCCGCTTGGAATAACTTTTGGCTTCAAATAATCCTCGCTTTGTGCTCTATGCCCTATATTATATTTTAATCTCTTTGGTATTAAAAGATTTCCCAATCGATCGATTCGTGTTTCTATGATATTTCTGTTTTATTTGACTCAATGTTTCCAACTGCTAGATTAATTAAAAAATATGGAAAATTTCGACGTGTTATGAGTTAATAAAACAAGCATAGTGTGATACCCCGTGGGTGTCTATTTCAGAGGGTACCAAAGCTGCCGATGTTCTTTGCCTTCAATGGCCTTTAAAAAAATAGGTATCTAGCCGATGATCAAAAATCGAAAGAAACACTATCTTGTTCGTACACCGCTATTTTTTAAGTAAAAATTTACTATACTTATATTATTATATGGATGTATGAAAAGGTGGCTCGTGTAAGTGACCCTTAGGTGTGTTAAGCGGAACTTTAGCTGATAGTACCAACGAATGCGACGAATGCCTAATTATAAAACTTGTAGGTACCAATGTGAATACCTACCTAGGTAAGCACCTATATTATGTTTATGAGTTTGTTGCTGGTTCTTCTACTGGGGTACTGCATTTGGAACTAGCAACGTAGGTCGAGATACGCTACTGTTTAAGTATATTTAGCCAACCTCCATGGACGAATTTACATACACACAGGGGTAGGCAGAGACGATGGATCGCCACATTGCATACTTCTTTCGCTTCCTTCACGAATTTAAGAATTTAAGAGTCCCTTATTCGACTATTAACGTTCGTAAGTGTCATTTTTCCTTTAGGCTCCCTCAGAAATACTTAAATGATATATCAAACCGTTAAAAAAATGCATTCAGACCGCTGAACAACGTTTTATACGTAGTACCTACCTAAGTCCATTTTCAAAAAAAAATTCAAATTGGGTCCCACATTCTTTTTGTCCTAAATCTTGGAATTAGGACGAAGCGAACACAAATACCTACTTAAATTAGGTATGTACCACATACTTGCACAAACATGCAAACTTGTTTACTGTAACCTAACCAGAAAAACAAGTTTTCGACCGAGAATCGCAGCCTTAGTTAAATTAATTCCACACCTTTACCTCTACTTACCGACTCACACAAAATTTTTAAATAATAAAAAAATATCGATTGACCCAGTTAACAATCACGAAACTTTCGAATGGACATTCCTTCTTTAAAACAAAACTCCAAAATAATAATTGCAGTCAATACAGCCAGTATCTACGAAAATTAAATTTTGACGAGCCTGCGTTGGCTCAGTTGGTAGTGACCCTGCCTTACGAGTCGGAAGACGCGGGTTCGATCCCAGCTCGGGGCCAACATTTGTGTGCATGAACATGTCTGTTGGTTGGCTTCGTGTCTGGGTGTTTAATATTTATTTAAGTATGTCTATCAGTTGTTTAGTACCCATAGTACAGGCTCTGCCTAGTTAGGGACTTGTACTGAATAACCGTGTGTAAATTGTGTCCCACAATTTATTCATTATTTATTTCACGTCACTATTCAGCATGCGAACATCAGAACTTAAAAACGCTCATAATTTAATTCCGAGGGAATTTCGCAGACTTGTAATAACAAATTTTTACCAGTGTATTTTTGGACTCGTAAAAGATGCGGGTTTTTGAAAATCTCATTGGTACTCGATATTACCGTAATTTGAACCCGATCCTTACCCTTGATAGGCGGGCTCATCGAATTAAATTGTTAAACAGTCGCATTCTTGTATAGTACGGCCGTTTTAACTTGGCAGCTCTGAAGTTGCTCAAATGACTGCGGAAAAAAAATTTTTAGCGACCATTTGGCAATACGAGGTGGTTTCCGCAGGCGAAACGGCCGTACTGTACCTCGCATATCTTTTCGAAAGGTCGATCATTTAGGAAGAAATCACAACTCGTTAGGAACACTGCAAATCGAAAACCAACCGGCCATAACAATTATGTGTACTGCAGTGGGCAGGAAAAAAAACGTGAGATTACTTTGTAAGTATAATAGGTACCTACTTCGGTAACGAAAAAATATCACAAAATGAACAAATAATCTTCATATATAATCCTAAAATAAGGCACTTACACTTTAGAAAATATTAGGTCTGTATTTCTTAATAACGACCACAATTGATTACCTAATAGAGAACGGACTAGGAGCATGTGCTAGGAGCTTAAAATGGAAAGCCTATTAAATTTAGACAATCAATCTTAATTATGTAAGCAAAGCTCTCGGAAGATGTAATGATTTGTTTTGTTATAAAATAGGTGAACATGGCAACGCTGAAGATAAATTGAAGTTAAAGTTATCTATTTAAATGCCAAGTAATACCTACATGACTGCGGTAGCGTAGCGGCGGTTGTGAATAGGTAGGCACTACCAACGGAAATATATAGGTAGGTACGTAAATATAATATAATATTTATTGGTATACTTAGTGAGGATTTTAAAGCTACTATAAACTATTATTTAATACTAAAGTAACTATAAACATTGAAGTCTGACAACATTTTTTAACTATCTAAAATACCGCAAATTCGATAAAGTCTATTAGCATAATATAATTTTATTTTATTTTATTTTTATTTTTATTATGTTCGGGAAGCTAACAGCTAAGTATTACAATATAGTAAACATAGTATATGTCCAAACGCTAATTATAAGCTTCCACATAATATATGTACTCAGTATATTTTCCCAGCAAAAATATTTCTTTATGAAAACCGCTAAAAATGAAAGTAGCAACGTGAATATAATAAGTGAAATGTTATTAGGTACCATTGTTAGCAACCAGCATTCGAATTAGTAGAAAACTCAGACTGCAAAAGTGGATACCAAATCATAGAAAGTATTGGATGCATTCACACACGACTTGATAGACGATAGACGACGGCCGTTTCTGAAAAAGAAAAGAATAAGCCTAAGCTCTACCCTTTTATTCCGTCCACGTGTGTCTTTAAAATAGTTACTCACTATACCTACAGGTATTCAATCCAGCTCCAGTTTTGTCAATTTTAGTTAGATAAAAAATTTCTTTTGCTCACGGCATTTTCGTCAAAAAGTGACTACTTCCTCAATATTGAAGCCACCCTGCTGATCAAGATCGAAATCAACACAACAATTACCTTCGCATTTATAATTCCTACTTACTTCCCAAAACGCTGCCATATTGGAAATGCAAAATTACCCTGTGTGCTAGCTACGCTCATATCTAAACCATGGAGACGATCTTAATTGAATCCCAAAATACGAGCAAACGCTAGTCATAAATAATAATATTAGTATGGATGAGGATGTAAACAAAGCGATCTACTTTTTGATTTGTCTGTGGATGCATCACTAGCATTCGCACGCCGTTTACCTACTTGACCAAGTGAAACCGTCGACCGCCATTGCCACACACTGTAATTGTGGGTACTTTCTCACGTCACCGCGATGAATACTTAATTGTAAAATTATAAGGTGAAAATAAGTTTTTGTGATACACTCATTTGTTCTCAAACGGATCGATCACATTTTAACGGACGATTAAGTTTGGGATCTGACTGAAGTATGATGTGCATATATTTATACCATGAAAGTTATGCGATGGAAATGATAATGAATAATATTTTTTTCACTTCTCAAGCTCTAAAAGTACGCCAATATAGCCCTACGAAGCGGGACTAAAGTGACCACTTTAGTCCCTAGGGAGTATAAAGTTTTTTTTTAAAATTTCCTTAATTAGAAAAAGACAACCTCAAACAGCCAGTAAATATCTGTAGAGTGTGGACCATCTTCATTGCGAAAATGTGAAGAGTTTTAGTTCCATGGTTTTTCCGCGAAGAAAGTGGCGCCATGTGTTTTAAATTGTTTACCTGCAAAGAGATTTAAATCTCTTTGCAGATTTAAGTCTCTTTGAGTGTAAATTTGTTGGGTTTTAAATAAATTTGTACTAAATTGACAATTTTTCTCGCACTCAAAGTGAAAAGTACAGTTTCCACCTCGAGACTAAACGCCAACTTAATATACCCTCGGTTTCATGACTCCCTCGCAAGCTCGGGAGTCAAACCACCTCTGGTATATACCTAATGGCTTCGTTTAGTCCCTCGATATAAAATATACTATTAAGCTTGTCTCTTATGATTGGACGTTGAAAAGCGTTATGATTTTGTTCAACCAATCGGAACAGCTAAACATAAGATCTATGATTATTAACTCTCAGATAGAGTAAATAATCAAAGCATAAGGTTTAAGTCTGTCATTTAATTTTGGTTTAATTTGCCTTTTGGAAACCGGGGGTTACTTTGATAAGCGTTTGTTAAAGTACCTAAAGCGCCGTCTATGTACTCTTTCATTGGATCTCAATATCCTCTGATCACTGTTGGCACGATCAAGGTTGTACTTTGTCCAAATTGACTGTTTACATAGCATAACCGAAGGGACTTGTTTATAAATGAAGTTTCATTGAAGAATCCAAGGAGACGTTAGCGCAAGGAAGTTTTATTTAGCAAATACTGACGATGAATGAATTGAATTTAAAAATAACAGTTCCAAAACTACTGTCCATTCAGGTATTTCTAAAACCTATTAAATATAGGCTTACCTATAGGTAGATGTAGTAAAACTAGACTATAACTCTAGACCTCATAGTCGTAAAGTTCGAGCTTAAAGTAGGACTGCGCACACAAGATTTACATTTCCCAGCAAAAATATCTAAAATATATTCAGCTAGCACTTTGCAATAAACAACGTCAGAATACATGAATAAGATTATGATACTTTAGTTCAAACCGGGATTGTTAATAGTCAATCATTTTAACCGGGTCACAATTCAATTTGTGCTGGACACCAGACAATTGGACACATGAATTCGATTAAGCCAATTTGAGCAAAACAACGCACAATATGCTTTTATATGAGGGGTATTGAGATTTCGTTTTCAGGTGCTTTCAAAATACAAGCCTAGGTCCGAACATTCAATAGGTACATGAACAACAGGCAGACTGGACTATTACTAATATCTGCTAATATTAAAATTTTACTGACATTATGCAAAGTAACTCAATGAAAATGTATACTGATTAAGCAGATTAGTTTACTTGGTTCAGTTGGGTGATACCTTTTCACGGCTTGGGTAACTGTTGAGTGAAATATAATAAATAATCTCACGCCTTTCATTCCCGAAGGGGGTAGGCAGAGGTAGGTAGGTATTAAATTTCAGGAAATACTTACATTTCACCAGTATAATCTTTGGACCCCAACGTGATAGGTGGTGAGCCCATCTTGGAACGGGTTTGTTAAACATGCCTCAGAATTAATTCTGGGACCTACGATGTTTTGCCTTCACCGTCGAGCTAGTGATAAATATGTACATAACTTTTTAAACGAACTCATTACAAAGATAATTTAATTATAGATATTTAATAGCCACGTTGCTTAATTAATCTTTAAAAATAACTTAACACTGCCGCATAAAGTCCATGACATCAAACAAGACGAGCTAATTTGACTCGTCTTGATCTCCGTTTGAGTATCTCCAAATAACTCCAGACCAAAGAGACTTAATATCCCCAGACGGACGTTTATTTGTGCATAATGTACGCTCTGACGCATGACGGGATTTCGTAAAGGGACGAGTATTTTTGAGCGAGTAAAGTGCTTTTACAAACAAATAATGAAGCCACACATCAGGAGAAAAAAATATATAGAATCAAAATTTTTCCGTAAAATTTTGAAAACATGTTCCTAGTACATAGGGTTTCTAACGAGAGTAAAAGAGATAGCTATCTTGCAGGATTAGGTTGCGTACCTAACATACTTCGTGATTAAACATAAATATCATTGTAGACAAAGTACTTAGTGAACTGTAGTGTACCATTATTGGTCTGATATGTCATTTCGAATGCCGTCGTTGCGAATTTTTTTTCGAGTGATACGCCCTCGCGAAAAGCCGTTGTATCGAACATAGCTTCTACATTAGAATAGAATAAAGGCATAATAGTCGATCGAAGTCGCAGGCGTCCGCTCGTATAGCCATACAAAATATGTTATACAATAGATAAGTACCTAACTTACTTGCTCATAATAAAGTCATAAGACTGTTCAAGCATTATGTTTAAGTAACAGGTACAATAAATATTTTCATTCAGACTTTCACAACCGCTATTTGAAAGCGTTTATCTGCTGCATATACAACTAACCACAAAGATTACATCACACCACACCACTACGAAGCTTCTATAGATATAGCAAAGCAGATAAACACTGCGGTTGCCTGTACACGTTAAGGCTGCACTCACGGAGCGGCTGCCCTACATTCTCGACGACAAATGCGAAAGAGCGAGAGTATGTAGCGGAGTTGAGCGGAGCGGAGTGGAGCGGAGTGGAGTGGAGTGGAGTGGAGTGGAGTGGAGTGGAGTGGAGTGGAGTGGAGTGGAGTGGAGTGGAGTGGAGTGGAGTGGAGTGGAGCGGAGTGGAGTGGAGCGGAGCGGAGCGGAGCGGAGCGGAGCGGAGCGGAGCGGAGCGGAGCGGAGTGGAGTGGAGTGAATTATAAATTTACTTAATCGTGACTGAGGTCGCTCTAATTTATTTTTATTCCTAAGATTACAATTTCCTATGCCTGTCACAGTTTTAGTACAAAGTAATATGTTTTTCCGCACATGTATAATGTTTTCATAAATGTACTGACAAGGCATTGTTAAAATATAAATTTCTTTGAACAGTTCTCTTAGGGAATCACGACATCTTAACTTATAAATAGCCTTAGTATTATAATATTACATACCTTTAAAGAAATAAGTATTTTCATTTTATTGGTGACTGTACTTTTGGCGAAAAAAAGGGTTATTGAAACAAAATAAAAACAATCGGAGCAGTGGGAAAAAATATTCCCACTCCTCCTACCAATCGGAGTTCCGATCGGAGGACTGGGAACAACCCGTTTCTTTTCGGCAGTCTTGTTGATACAAAATGCTATGCAATGGCTTTACCGCGGCAGTCCCCGAGTGCCACACGTCTTTTTTTTTATGCCTTTTATTTAATACTAGCTACCCGCCCCTGCTTCGCAAGGGTGCAATGCTAATACTAAAACCTTCCTCTTGAATCACTCTATCTATTAAAAAAACCGCATCAAAATCCGTTGCGTAGTTTTAAAGATTTAAGCATAGGGACATAGGGATAATATAGGGACAGAGAAAGCGACTTTGTTTATACGTAGTGATACCTGTCTCTTTCCTTCCTTCTGGTTCAATATGCCACTCGTTAGATGAAACCTTGATGAAACGGATGTAGAGAATCAGAAGCATGGTGCACTTCAATAATATGTTAAACGGTCTAAGCTCATTTATATGTATACAGACACCCGCAATTATTACCTTCCCCTTTGTGTATAGTTGAATAAAAGTTTAATTACAAGTATGGTACAGAAATACCGGTCGTATCTAGGGGAGAATCGAGAAGTGTAACGCGCCCGGACGCCGCCTTTATGCTGAAAGCTCTTACGTTTAGAGGTTAGAAAACACACTAGTGGAAAGTATAAGGAGGTATTTACATCTAGGCTGCCTCTGCCGATCCAGTCGGGTAAGTCATATTTATTAGCTAAGCCGTTTTTTCATAACAATTTGATTTGAATTAAGGCAAATCGAGTGGTCGATTGCTTACAGTCGTAATTATCATCGTGACATTATAACACCGAATCGAATGCAATTGAATCGATTTCGTAATTTGAGGAAGGAATATTACGATGAAGTTATTATATCAGGCAAATCACGATTACTCGTCTCGACGGGTGGCGTTATATAAGTTTAATGATAAATTATTCTAGACAACAGAATCTAAGCAGCTATAGTTCTGTTGGAAGTATGTCCACCTCTCACAAATTAGGCCCGGCTTCGATAGGGCATTTAGGCAACCAAAAAGGTAGCCAAGTGACTTAGTATTAAGGTATCTTTTAGAGCTGTGTCTATATTTGTGGTATAAAAAAACAGACTTCAAACATGAAATTAACCTCTCAAGCCAATAATATAAAACCCAACTGATTTTTAATTGTTACGGTGCCTATTGCAACCCAGTATATTTAAATATTTTTGTACACTTACCTACACAATTCAATTACATAATAATTCGATGATGAAAAAAACACCATGAGGAAACCCTAGAATTGGGGAAACCAATGTCACCTAATGGAATGGATTCAACTTAAATAATTTTGGTAAAGTTTTTCAGTAGGTACATTTTATCGCTTCACTATCACTACATAGTATAAAAAAGTAGCTTTCTCTGTCCCTATATCCCTATGTCCCTATGTATGCTTAAATCTTTAAAACTACGCAACGGATTTTGATGCGGTTTTTTTTAATAGATAGTGATTCAAGAGGAAGGTTTTAGTATTAGCATTGCACCTGAGCGAAGCCGGGGCGGGTCGCTAGTATTCATATATTCTTAAAGTAGGTATAGTAAACACATTATAGTAGAGCACCGGCTGAAAAACGGTTTTAAATAAATGGTTTTTCTTCAAAAACCTAAAGGTATAATCGTCTCTTGTCTTTAGAAAAACTAAAAATAAAAAAAGGTTTCTAACGAACAAGAAAATGTAAATGGTATCAGACACTAATTGACTTAGGTAAGTATTATGGTGTTAAGGTAAGAACTTTCCCATAACAGTTTTAAGGATCAGTTTCTGGGTAGCCTAATAAACTGAAATGTGGTAGTTTTATAAGAAACGAACTTCACTTTCAAAAAGAGGTTTTTAAAAACCGTTACCTACTTAAAACGGTTTCTGTGAAAAAATAACAGTTTCGTTGCGTTTTTTAAAAATGAGATTCTACCCAGCTCTAGTGCTTTCGAGTCAGTATAACGCATTGTTCCAAGGTGGTCTATGTCAAAAGAAAATTACTTCTGATATCGTATTGTTTGCTATGCATAGAGAGAGTGGCCTTTTTGCTGATCTGAAATCGTGTCAGATTGGAAATTAAATCTCGGTTTCTGTTTCGAGAAATTCAATGTGTTCTGACTACAATTAAGTATTACGATTGCTTGACATAGAGTATCTTAGAAATTGATATCTAAAAAAGATATATATTTATTATATAGAGCACAGATATCTGTGGTTAAATAGACCGCTTACAGAGGGCAAAGAGCCGAGGATTACTCTGAAAGAGGAGCTACATTTGAGGTTAGAATGCGAACGTAGAAGCTAGTAAGTAAGTACCTAAATAAGTACCAGTTTGACTGACGTGACGTAAAACATACCTAATGTCGTGTGCCGCGTGAGACATTTCACGCTCACGACCGCACCATCGTGTCGTTCGTGATCGCACTCGACGAAGCACCCGCTGTTATGACTTGCCTTTCTACATAGTTAGTACCTTTTTGTGACGGTGATGATTAGGGCACACCCCTAATACATATTACGCCAAATTTTAAAGGTGTGTTCTCGTTGTTCCCACTACCTGTCCAAATTTAAATAATATTATTAAAAATACTTCCCGTTGTCCCCACAGATTTTTTTCCTCTCTCCTTTTATTTAATGCAAACTGTCCTTGGACATTCAGCAATATTTTGATAAGAGTATATAGAAATACCTAAGTTTTTTTTATTCGTATATACCTAAATCACTACATAGTATTAAACAAAGTCGCTTTATCTGTTCCTATGTCCCTATATCCCTTTGTATGCTTAAATCTTTAAAACTACGCAACGGATTTTGATGCGGTTTTTTTTAATAGATAGATTGGTCCAAGAGGAAGGTTTTAGTGTAAGCATTGCACCCGTGCGAAGTCGGGGCGGGTCGCTAGTAAGCTATAAACCATGTTTATAGATCAAGCAGTGGGCTCCCGCGGGCGCAAGATAATAATACATAAGCTATTATCTCACGAAAATGTTAACTGGCTACATATTTTCACTCGCCTTATTCCCGAGGTAAAGGCGTTTCAATTTCTTGACACCAGCGCAAGTTTTGTACCACTACACGTGAGAGATGTTGAGCCAATCGCCGTGTAAGGGGTGCTGTCATGCCTCAGAAAGGTGCGGGATTCATCATGATGCTTAAATTCTGCTGATGAGCGGAGGTGGAATGCTCCTCCAGCGGAAAAGGGAAGATCTTCCGCCAGGCGCGGTGATCGTGCCTGGGGACCCCGGTCCAACGGTTGAAGTTGGACAGTTGTATTTATACAAACTCATTAGAAAACTTCGCTAGCGCGATTTAGCACTCGGCTGTCTATTGGCGCGTTCTATTTAGTGTCGTTACAAGCCGGTCGAGCCACGAAATCGGGAAAAAAATAGGATTATCTAACAAATCGCCCGTGGTAGACTGCTGCTTGATAGGCTAGTAACAATTATGTGCGTTAGTAATTGAAAACTTGCTTTGAGTTAAAATAAACACCACCGTTAATTAGTCCAAGTACAGAACGGAAGAGTGTCTACCCTGTGTCCGCCATCTTGAACAAAAACCTCATCCACTTTCAAGATAGCGGCATGATCCGCCACAGTTTAAATAAGCATAATCTCTCTTGCGCCTTTGATATCTCAATAAGCGATTAGTTCTGCGCGTGCGCTCTCTAGACGTGAGTCGCACAGATACGGAAAATTAGTACTTATGTATGATCATGGAAAATGGAATGCTATATATGTTACCGGTAATCTGTATAATGCAGGTATTATATATAATCCCTAGGCAATATATGTAATACCTGGGGCGTTCAGGCAATGTATGAAATATTATTAATATTAATGTCCATTACATACTCTACCTAGGTAATATATAGAATGCCCCGGGACTATATAGAATACCTACTTGGCCACCGGCAATGTATAAAATAAATAGATTTTGGTCTGTATTATTTATTTTATGTAAGTACCTACCTACTTATGAAATGACGGACCAATGAAAGATGTGCTGTTTGCTTAAAATCGACTTTATTAAATTACCGATTTTGCTGCTCCTCAAAAATAATCTTTATTAATGGGTTGGCATATTTTGCAGGATAATTAAGTCTTGATGAGTAAATTAATGACCCTTTATTTAATCAATAAATTATTCTTTAAAATAATCCTCAAAAAAGTAGAGTAAGTACCTCTTTGTTACTGTAGTGGGTAACAAAAAGAGGTTTACAAGCCGAAAGTGGGTTGTTAGAAACATTATTCGAAACAACATTCACTATAGGACCAACTTGATAAGAGCAACTTTATTTTTCTCATCTCAGTACATTTCCTTCCCAGCGCTCAGCTGATTTGTATGGTAAAGTGAAAAATAAAGTTGCTCTGTTCAAGTCCGTCCCATAGTGAAAGTTGTTCAAAGATAAAATAATAAATAAATAAATAATCTCACGCCTTTTATCTTCGAGGGGGTAGGCAGATGTAATCCGTCTCTAGAAAAACCCACTTTTTACGCGAAAAATCTGTCGAATCCTTATGTCAAATATGACATCTGTGAATAGCCCATCTTGAAACCTTTCGACAGATTTTCCGATTCCGATTCGAATATCGAATCTCCGTAAATACGCCCGCGGGTTTGTTACACATGCCTCAGAATTAATTCAGAGATCTGAGGGTTTCCTCACGAAGTTATTCCTTCACCGTTGAGCTAGTGATGAATATGTACGTTTTGAATAACTCATTAGTACATGCCAGGATTTGAACCCGAGCCTCACTGATTATCATCATGTAAAGCAGGCTCTTTAACCGTAAAGCTATCACTGCTTTTTAAATTGTTCAAAACAATGTCATAAATAAGAAGCAGGTAATTAATCAAATAATTAAGTAAAAACAATAAGAATGTTTATTGCCTACTCAAAATTGAGTACTCAAAAATATTTATTTATTCTTAGCTCACTAGGTCCTGTGCAAGGAAATATTAAAACATTGAAAACATGAACTCATTTGATACATTACCGGCTGCTAATTGGGTATTATATATAGTACCTAGGTAGAGTATGAAATAAATTATATTTCATACATTACCTGCACGTTTTTGGCATTATATATATTTCCTAGGGATTATATATAATACCGGATTATACAAATTGCCGGTAACATATACATACCTACTCTAAGAAACCATAATGGTTTACCTGGAAACATTTTCATCTCAACTGAAGACGTTATTGCGGATTTGTGTTTCTCCTTGCCTATATCTATCTATACATAAAGCTTTTTGTTAATTTAATGAAGGAAGGACTCCGATCAACCTTTCACTAAAAAAGCTAAATTAACTTTACCTGAAAGTGATCAAAAAAAAAATCTTAAGTCTTGCCCCTCCCCTCCCCTCTCCCTACTCCCACCTCAAAGGTCGGCAACGCAATTGTGACTCTTGAGTTGCAGGTGTCCATGGGCGACGGACGTCACTTACCATCAGGTGACCCGTCTGCTCGTTTGCCCCCTTCTTTATCATAAAAAAAAAACTTTATGAAATTTATCTTTATCATCATCAACCGTAACAGCTCACTGCTAAGCTATGGGCACATAATATGTAATGGGTCCTGCCTCAAACATCAGGAAGTATGGGCCATTATCTCCCACGCGAAGCCACCGCGGATTGGGAGGTGGTGGTAGGTTAGTCAGTAGCCACCTAACTGTCACAATATTTCAAACCATATCCTGAAGACTTAAAAAAATCTATAATCAATAAAACTGTAATGCAGTTTAGCGATACTTAATTATAACGTCAATCGTTGTATTCTGTGGAAAATAAATAATAAATAAACCACGATTCTATTGAGGCCAAATCAAATCATTTATTGCAATATCTTATTTAATAATTATACATTATTATGACTATTTTGCGAATCTGACATTTTGCGAATCCGTCATTTTGCGAATCTGACATTTTGCGATGGTTCCATCTTAAGTATAGGTAAGTACTTAGTTAATTATAAAATCCCATACGGTAGTTTAATGTATTTCGCTCCATCCGAATAATTAGAAATGTTGTTACAGATATGTCGCATGAATTTACATAACCAAACGAGAAACATATCACGATGCACGCACAGATACGTATTACACGCGATAACATTGTGGTCGCCGACTAGGGATGTTGTAACTAATGCAACGCGCTAATGGGGTGACGGCCTTTTAAAAATATATCGGATAAACTGTAACTATATAACTTTATTTTCAGAATTCGGGCAGTCTGTGCGGTTCTAGGATTGACCCCCACAGTCACAAAGAGAGGTGTTTACAGAACACTGGTTAAATAATCTATAATTACAGGTTTGAAACGCGGGTGATGATGACTATGGTTGCGTTGCGATTATTATATGATAACTAGCTGAACCGGCAAAAGTTGTCGGAGGTGGGGATAGCTTGGGTAAAAAATACTTTACGACCTATTCTCATACCTAGAAAAATATCCAAAAAATATCATTTAAATAGGTCGAGCCGTTTCGGAAGAGTTCAACCACAAACACCGTGACACGAAATAATATACTTAGTCTGGCCATAAATACTGTTACAGTTAAAAATAAACAAAATGGTATATTTGAATTTTGAATCTGTGATTTTTATATGATTGTTCATTGGGTTTTCTCATTTTGGCGCCAATACATTGTACAATATTTTGCGATATTTAAATAGAGTGGGGTGATAAAGAGAACCAAATCGCTGTGATTGCATTACACAAAGTAGATATGAGCCAAATGTATTTTTTAAAACTCTCCATACGCTTGATATTAGTAAAATGTTTGTGTACCGGGCTATTAATGGGTACAATGAGACCTCCTCTGTTTGTGACAGAAAAAGATCTGGCCGTCCATGTAGTGTTCGTACGAAAAAGGTGGTCAAAGCAGTAAGGGAAAGAATTCGAAGAAATCCTGTCCGAAAGTAAAAGATTGTATCTCGGGAGATGAAGATAGCACCTAGACCCATGTCGCGTATTTTAAAAGATGACTTAGTACTTGCAGCCTACAAGAAACGTACTGGTCATTTCTTAACTGATAATTTAAAAAAGAATAGGGTGGTAAAATCGAAACAACTACTGAAGCGGTACGCAAAGGGAAGTCACAAAAAAATTTTTTTACGGATGAGGTTTTTTTTACAATTGAGCAACATTTTAACAAACAAAATGACCGTATTTATGCTCAAAGCTCTAAGGAAGCTTCCCAATAAGTCGACAGAGTGCAACGTGGGCACTATCTGACTTCAGTGATGGTTTGGTGGGGTATTAGCTATGAAGGAGTTACTGAGCCATACTTTTGTGAAAAAGGTATCAAAACAACGGCACAAGTGTATCAAGATACCATTCTTGAGAAGGTAGTGAAGCCCCTTAACAACACCATGTTCAATAACCAAGAATGGTCCTTCCAGCAAGACTCGGCGCCAGGTCATAAAGCTCGGTCTACGCAGTCTTGGTTGGAAACGGACGTTTCGGACTTCATCAGAGCTGAAGACTGGCCTAGTCCCGATCTTAATCCGCTGGATTATGATTTATGGTCAGTTTTAGAGAGTACGGCTTGCTCTAAACGCCATGATAATTTGGAGTCCCTAAACCAATCCGTACGATTGGCAGTGAAGAATTTTCCCATGGAAAGAGCGCGTGCTTCTATTGATAACTGGCCTCAACGTTTAAAGGACTGTATTGCAGCCAATGGAGACCATTTCGAATAAGCTTTTTATATTTTAAAGTGTTTTATATTTATGTATTAAAGTAAAACACTGTAAAAATAATAAATGTTATTTGCAATAGAAAAATTTTTTTTTCTTTGTTTCAGTATTTATGGCAAGACTAGGTATTAGATAATACTAGTATAATACCTGGTGAAAAGTGGGTATATCACGAAATTTAATACCTCTGCCTACCCCCTCGGGGATATAAGGCGTGAGATTATTTATTTTATTATTATTTTTACTAGCATAACAAAAATTACATGCATTTTTCCGTAGCAATTATAACAAAGTCTATCTGTACATAATATTTTCAAGTAAAATCTTGTCAGCTAAGCAGAAATCTTGTGAGATTCATTTCCTGTAGAGCTTGGCTAATCTTTGACAGAGATATATCGGCCACTCCCAACTCTGATAAACTACTAATTAAGTAACTTGATTAATCTGTTATAAATATTTTTTCGTTTCGTTGCAGTAAAACATGCTTTCCGGTCCACTGTATTTACAACTTAATTATTGCCAATGATTTATATTAAATTTACCATGAAGCGCATCATTGATTCTCAGGAGATGAGCTGAAGTAACAAGAAAAAAACCTAAATTAAGGAAGTCGTCGCACCGTGGGCTAAAGTTTTATTTTATTTGAAACACTAATATTAATGGTTGCACTGACCCATTTTTACGCTCAAAATAGCTATAGAAATGTATTTATAAAATCCGGTAGGCGCCAATTTTTATGGAAACCCTAGTGGGAACCACACAAAACATCAAGAGCTGTTATTATGGACACCGTCGGATGTTATAGCTTTATTTAGCCTTCCGTCTTATTTTATTATTACAACATTGCCAAAGGAAGGATTCTAGTGTCTTGAAGTTTGTTTTAAGACGATGTTTTTTGTAATTTGATAATCTCCCACGCGAGCCCACCGCGGATTGGGAGATGGTGTTAAGCTAGTGGCCACTTAACAGTCAGAATTTTTCAAGCCACCCAAGGTTATCTGACATGGCTTAACGGCTTCCATGTTTCGTGTTTCGGAAGGCACGTTAAATTGTTGGTCCCGGTTTTCGTTGTGTTTACACACAATAAATGTTATATTCCACTTTTTTTATGGTTTGTTAGGACATCCGAAATAGTAACATATACTTACTCTACTAATATTTCAATCAGCTATCTACCTAATAAAAAACCTCTATACTGGATGATTTTTTTTACCGTCTGGAAAAAAATATGACGTATAAGGTATCTAGAGCCGAACTTATACACGAGATTAATTCTTAAATACAGTCATGTTTAGTGCAATTTACAAAATCTAGAATACTACGCACAGTACTACGCGCAGCTGGCGGTTGTAGGTAGATTGCGCATAAATGGAAGCTACGAGCCTGTTTCTTTTTAAAATACTATTTCAAATATCTCAGTTTGTATTATTGACTACAATTGAGTAATGTATATTAGTTTAGGCAAGAAAAAAATATTTTGAGAAAAAAAAATTTTATTTACATTGCCAAATGAATCTTTTACACTTACCTATCACACCACATTTTTTTCCAGACGGTAAAAAAAGTCACCTTGTATAAGGACAGACAGACAGACGCCGTCCACCGTACGCTTAACGATAGAGTCCCGTCTTTCGAATACGAACTCTGAAAATGAACTAACTATGTAGGTATATACTATACCTAATAAAAGAGGTCGCACGTTGGACTGCGGGCCTTCCAAGAACATAACGTGATCTTATCGAAAATATTTAATTTGAGGTGCCTTTTTCGACAGCGCGCTCGCGATCGTGATGTTATTGTGTTACGTAAGAGCATTCTATTTTTAAAAAAATTGTCACTTGTATTACATATTCTGCTTATTGAAACTTTTTATAGCGGGGATTGTTTAAGATCAGTTTCTTATATAATTTAAAATTGGTTCATTTGTCAATATGAGATGGACTCTAGCCATACTAAAAGAAAATTTACATAAATAACTTTTCAGCTACTTATATCTAAAAGTCATATATATAAAAAATATATATTTAAGTATCTATCATACTTAAATATATATTTTTTATTTATTAAGCTACAAAAAAAAGGAGGTTGTCAACTCGACGCGTATTTTTTTAAGGATAGCTATTGTCAGAGTGGTCCTTTTTTGATAAGTCTTTTTATTGGATGTGCATACCTTTAAGTTGGTCGCATGCAAATAATAAAAATAGTTAAATTTATATTTTCTTCGGTATTTTTTGTTGAAAAGTTTTATACTTAGCACTAATTTTATACTTATCGCTATTACATAAGTAACACTCTTTAATGTACACCAATAAAAATATACAATAAGTTACAGAATGATTTAATAATACAATAGGCGAAACAAAATAAAACGAACACCAAAACAATTATAAATTAAACAAAAGAAACCCTGTCCATGTGCTGCTGAAGCAAATTGGCCCAGCGTGGTCTCAGCTCAGCATGATGCCCTTGCGAAACCACTGTTTTTCTATTGCGACCCAAGACAGGTGCCACAGAGTAAGAAAAAGATACACTACGCGCTCCAATAAACACAGTGCACTAGTAGAATATTAATAAAAATATGTGAAAGCAACAGACTTACCTATTGGTAAAATAAAAATATCTGACGCCTTATATATCCCCAAGGGGGTAGGCAGAGGTATTCCATTTCTGTGTATACTCACTTTTCACCAGATATACTTTGGACCCCTAAACGTAATAGGTGGCGAGTCCATCGCCGGACCGGGTCTGTTTACACATGTCTCAGAATTAATTCTAGGACCTGCGGGTTTCCTCAGGATGTTTTCCTTCACCGTCAAGATAGTGATAAATATGTACGTAAGTTTTTGAAAAACTCATTGGTACATGCCAGGATTCGAACCCAAGACTCGATGATTTGCATCTTGTGAAGGAAGCTCTTTAACCGTAAGACCAGTGCTTATTGGTAACTTTAGGTATTCTAATGTCTGTGACTTTAGTAAAAAAGTACTGCTATGACTACCTATTTTCAAAGAAAATATATATCTACCTTTTAGAATCTTAGAAAAAAAAATACATAAATAATCTATCTATATATATATATATGTTATGGGCAATTTGATAAGTCCGGGCACTATTAATAATTGCCGGTCTGTATTCATAATGCCCAACTCAATTGGACAATGTGATTAAAACAGCACGATTGATCACTTTTCCCGGCCATTATGAATAATGAACACCCTATCTTGGGCAAAGTAATAATTAGGTAAACTGTACTGTTTTTGTTTATTAAATGAAATTAAACTTACAAAATTTTCATGAAAAGTCAACAAAAAATAAACTATTGAACAAAGTAGTTAAAAAATAAACAGTTAAAAATGTAATAACATAATAGTTACCTACTTTTATTTTGATAAAAATCACTCAAAATCAGACATTTGGAATTGCAAAGAATGTTTGATTTCTTGCATTTACAACGTTTTGAATTGCAGTCACCACTACAGTTACAATAATGGAAGCTTTGTCTATCAAAATGAGAGTCTCTTCGAGCACATTCTCGACGAATAATATCAACTTTTGGAACTGCGTGCCCCCCCCCCCCCCCACCGCACGTACGCGCCGATCGCCAACGGCCGCGGTCACTGCCCGGCTACAAGTAGGGAATTATTCATACTGCCCGGTCCAAGTGATAAATTCAAGCTATCTCAAACACTGACTTATTAATGGACCACGGGCCGTTGGGCATTATTAATAATGGCCGGTCAAAGTGATAAATTAATCACTTTGCACATCACTCTTGGGCATTATTAATAATGGCCGGTCCATATTAATAATGCCCAGTTAATCACGTTGCCCGTAAGTCCCGTAACATATACAAATCATGCCACTTTTCGTGGTTATTTTATAACTCAAGAACGGGCTCACCTATCGAAACCAAATTTTTAGGCTTTATTCGGACTATTTAGCAGATGGTTTATGTGAAGTTTGCTTAAAATCTGTTGAGTGGTTCTTCATTTAAGTTTTAGTATAAGCATTGCACCCGTGCGAAGTCGGGGCGGGTCGCTAGTATATAGAATACTACTTAGGTTATACCTATAGATAAATTTATAATGGTAAAATATTATTGTCAAATGTTGAGTTGCAATTGTAAGATGCCTATATTATCTAATCATGATAGGTATATTATATCCTAACGAACACCTTGTTTTGTTCTCCATAGTTTCTAACGCCTACAATACATAATTACAGTACATAACTTATGGCAATAAACCTAAATGACATAAATATAAGGAACGATATCGTTTAACAAAAAAAGAAGGATATAGAGGGTCGAAAATGGCGTGAATTGCTTCTAGAAAAGGATGGTACGGCCGTGCCGCTTTTTGCTCGACTTGGCGGGGGATCACCGTGCCCCCAGATATACCCACCTAATAATAAGAGGTTTGCTTGTGTCATATCATAGTACATATTATAGTAGTTTATTCTGGTATTTGTGTGGGAATTTCTTAAGCCACCATTAACAAAATTACACTAATGGCCACTAGCCTAATCTACCTTACAATCCGCGACTCACGTTGGTGATACTGGCCCATACTTCCTCACATGTGAAAGACCCTTTTTTTTTTTGTTACCCAGGGAAAATGCATTACTGCATACCGACCGACCCAGGGGGGACCGACCGGTTATGTAAGGCTGTGCAGCATAGTGCTGCCATACCCACTAAAAACCCTGGGGTGTTCCTCCTCGCCGCTTCGGACAAAGGCACGGCACAGCGGTTATGCATCCGCAGACTTGTGAAAGACCATCTCCCAGTTGTGTGCTGTTACAGGTAAAAGATTAAAGCAGTTAGTCACTAGACTTCTTATTTCAAATCGAGGTCTTTCAAAAATAACTTTCTATGTTGCAATATATCGTCAGAAATTTCAGCGTGACACACGTAAACAGAAACACGTCCTTGCCAACCCAATTGAGGCAGGTGCGTAGGCGCTGCGCCGCCGTACCACGCGGTCTGGCGATTACTGCATGTGGTTTCAGTTTGAAATGACTAAACCGCAAAATACGCTGTGCAGCGGAGTTGCTAAGCCAGTAGGTAATTAGATAGGTTAGGTCAGCAGTAGTAGGAAGTTATTGCCTTAAAAATGCGGTGAAAAGTAAACCCATTATTTGTCTCTCTATTTCATCCATGGCTTGTAGTAAAAACCTAATTTCATTGTGAATTCAATTTACTTTCTTTCTTCGTGTTCAATTCACCTAGAGTTGCTATTCTTCTTACCTCCAGTTTTTTATAGCCTACTCTTTGTGCCACTGCTCAGCAAAGCCCTCCTCTGCCTCTTTCCTGACCATGTTCTCGAGATGACCTCGAGTTCTTCCACCCTTTGTCTGACTCGATGTCAATAACCATTGAGACATGGGATCCAGTTGATGCAGATCTTGGCCCATCTGTCTTACGGCACTATCGATCAGACAGTTAGCCAGTCAGTCAGTTTCTTACATGTTATCTTCTTGTTTTTCTTTTTGAATATAAGTAACTTTTATGACTACATAGGTTGTCTGCTAAATTAAATCTGTAAATGCACTGGTGCAGTGCAATGCGCGTTTCATCAAAACAATCCCATAAAGCTAACATGTGTTATGGTCGATGTACCAGGCGGACAGACAATCGCAGCGATGGCTCGCTACTCCTTCCTGTGAGCGGGAACAATGCCTATTGTAGCTCTGTTACCATTTCACTGACAATTACATGTGCCACTGACGCTCTGTACTCCCGTTTCATGTACACTTTAAACTACATACGAGTATATCTATATGTAACGCTAGGTTTGGGAAAAGTATTAATTTTAAATTGATTTTACTAAATAATGTACCGGAACATGGGTTCTTTTAGGGGTGAAATTTTGTATCGTAGACGTTATGATCTGACATAGGTTTGGTCTAGATATTGAAAATGATAATCATGAAGATACAGACTCTACATTTTCATCACGAAGGTTGAACAGGGAAAAGGTGACAAGGAATCAAACCAAATAAAGGTTGACCAAAACTTGAAAGTTAGCTAATGAAACCTTTTATTACTACAGAAAGTGGTGGAGCAATTGATTGGCTCAGTTGGTAGTGACCCTGCGTTCTGTGTCTTGCGTTTTGGTTTCGTGTCTGTGTTTATGGTAAAAAAAAGTATGTTTATAAGTCTGTTTAGGACTAAGTAACTGTGTGTGAAATGTTATTTGTATGCCATCAATTCTTTATTGATTATGTTATACTTGTGAACTCTTCAACAGTACAACCACCTAGGTCTTTAACCAATACCTTCGCATCAGTAAGTAGATGCACTGATGGTGCTGATATACATAAATGCACAGAAGATATGTGAGGTAGAAGCCAAGCCAGTTCGACATAACAATAGTGGCAAGTATTCCTCAACAATGCAGATCTGTGCCTCCCTCCTCATTCTATCTAATTAGTGTGGTAGTTTTTCTTTGTGCCCCATTCCTTGGCATTCTGAAAGTGGCATTGTGGTTGGCAACAATGCCTAGTCTGACTACTGCGGCTGTTCTTTAATTTGAATAAGCTACGTGCCACTGTAAATTTATTCTAAGTATGCTTGAATGCCACATTGTTTGTGGTGAAAAGGTGTAAGTATCTATTCTTGTAATGGAGTCACTGTTTGCTAAGAGTATATGATACCCAGTCAAGCATCAAATGCCGACGGGCGGACAGAGACAACAGATAATCCAGTTGTGTCTGCATCTTGATAATTGGGGGATACTCTAGATACCACAGCGTAGCCTCAAGTTTGAGGAGCTTAACAGCTGGACCTAGAATAGGTACAAAACTGGTTCTAGGAAATGCGGTGCCTACACTTCATGGGCATCTGCAATGTATAGGAATTAATATTCGAATGTTAAGGTTATACAATGAGAAATAGGGTTTTTGGGCAAAATACAATTTTGATTGTATTATTATCATAAAATAATATTATATGCTCACGCTTAGGGGTCTCGTTTAAGGGACCATAAATTATACTGATGTAAAGTAAGATATTCCAGGAATATAGTGCGGTAGAGACCACTAAACCTGACAAGTAGTGAGCCCATCGCGAGACCGAGTTGCTGTTACACACATGCCTCAGAATAAATTTTGAGACCTGCTGGTTTCCTAACGATGTTTTTCTTCAACGTCGTGTAAATTAATAAATATGTAACTCTATCTAAACAACGAAACAAATAGACTTCATTATTCTGGATGATTTTTTTACCGTCCGGACAAAAATATGACGTATAAGCCTAAGTTATATACAAGATTAATTGTTAAATATAGTCAAGTTGAATGCAATTTACAAGGTCTAGATAAGTACAGTGCTATGTAGCAACTGGCGGTAGTAGACAGATTGTGCATGAATCGAAGCTACGAGCCCGTTTCTTTTTAAAATACTATTTTTAATATTTTAGTGTGTAGGTACTATTGACTACAATTGAGTAATGTACATATTAGTATAATGTTATTTTACGAGATTTGTCACAAAAAAAATTTTTTTAAATAACAATGCCAAATGAACTAAATCAGTCAGTATATTTAACACGGGAATTGAAAATAAACTACAAAACATATCTAATAACTAATAAACTACGAAACAACTCTTTCCTTTTCATAACGGAAATTTCGCTAAACATCCATCAAACGAATAATAAACTGATTTTCTCGGCCTGTCTGTCCGTACGTCCGTTCTAATTCGGAATTGCATCACTCGGAATCGAACAGGGAAGCGACGCAACGCGGTCAGCAGCCGACCTGAACCACGTCGCGGGTCAGTTAGCCATAACAATAGCCAGGACTGTGTTACAAGCGGTAGCAGTGCTGGAAAATGTAGAGCATACTACTAACCTTTTACTTACCGTTACGGTAATATAAGATAACTTGAAACATGGCGTAAGTAGGTACACTCACGTCTTATCTAAGAGGGTTTGGTAGAGGTATTTTATTTCCGGAAGTACCTACCCAGCATATTTTGAAGACCCCTAAACGTAACAGGTGGTCATAACTCGCACTATCGGGCGAGGGCATTTAATTTTACCATTTATTTTTGTCGTCAACTCGCACGAACTGTAAAAATCTGAAGAATATAATATTATTCAGTTCCTAGTCAGTGACGGTAAACTGTACTGTCACCACTTCAATAATGCAATGATATAGAGTAAGCAGTGTGTAAGACGAGTGGAATAATTTGAAATTCGTTTCACAGGCTCTCGATTGAGACTCTTAACAGTAAATTGGCCAATTTTTGCATTCACGTGTCGTGTCCAATGACCCGACTTGCGTTTCGACACGTTTCCAATACTATTGTTTGGTTTTCAATGTGTCAGTTTTTTTTGTGTGCGCGCATTGAAGATCGTTTCGAAACAGTCTTTCAATAAAATTTTACGTACCGCAACGGCATATGGGTTGACGTTGCCTAATACTAATCTTGAAAAGCTTTAAAAGGTGACAGAATTTAGCTACGCAAATATAATGCGAAAGATCCTGTTCAGTATTTGTGTGAGGAGGAAAGCCGTTAGATATTTACAAAGAGGTTGGAAGAAAATCATTCTCTTTCCTATAGAGTGCTAATGTAGGAAAGCTCGACCTAGTGAATCCTCGCCAACACGGTTGACAGACCGTATTTTGACGTGGCCGCTGGTTTGACAACACAATGCCATATTGGAAGTTATATCGAAACAAGCTCTCGGTTTCGATATAACTCGGAGAAACTTTTTCTTTAAACGTCTTTGGATATTTACTTAAAGAAAGAAAGAAAAGTATTTATTTTGCACCTAAATACTTTTCTTTCCTTTTTTTAAGCTATTGCATAGCTTCTATCGCGGGCCTTGAGCGCGGGGACCGAATCCAGAAATTCCGTAACGAAAAAAACCTCACGCTCCCCACTCCGACGGGCACGGAGGCGTGGCTTGTTTATTGGGCAAAATCCAAACCCAAGTTATGATAGTAGATGGATGGATGGATGGATGGATGGATGGATGGACGGACGGACGGACGGACGGACGGACGGACGGACGGACCGACGGACCGACCGACTGACCGACCGACCGACCTACCGACAGACCGACGGACGGACGGACGGACGGACGGACGGACGGACGGACGGACGGACGGACGGACCGACGGACCGACCGACCGACCGACCGACCGACAGACCGACGGACGGACGGACGGACGGACGGACCGACCGACGGACTGACCGACCGACCGACCGACCGACCGACCGACCGACCAACCTACCGACCGACCGACCGACGAACGGACGGACGGACGGACGGACGGACGGACGGACCGACGGACCGACCGACCGACCGACCGACCGACCAACCGACGGACCGACGGACGGATGGACGGACGGACGGATGGACCGACCGACCGACCGACCGACCGACCGACCGACGGACCGACCGACCAACCGACCGACTGACCGACCGACAGACCGACGGACGGACTGACGGACGGACGGACGGACCGACGGACCGACCGACCGACCGACCGACCGACCGACCGACCGACCGACGGACGGACGGACGGGCACGGAGGGATGAAGGCCGTGCATTGTCTAACGTCGTTTGTTTTCGGCAGTCTTGTTGATAAAAAATGCTATGCAATAGCTTTACCGCGGCAGTCCCCGAGTGCCACAGGTCTTTTTTAATTTTTTCACGGCTTACTTGTGGCATTCTTTTGCAAATGGAAGAGTTATGTCCTATTAAAAATTGTTCCTATACAATACGTCGCTATGGTAGGTATTTGTCGACTTGAAAGATGTATTACAAACGAGGCTACAGATTTTAGTTTAAATGAAATCCCAAAATGCAACGGAACGACCATGCAAGTAAATGACACAAGTTCTGGTGATTTTATTGTTCTACAAAACCAGATCATCGATAAAATTAACAGTGTCGAGGAAATTGGTGCTATTATTGCAATATGTCACGGCATCGCGAGAACTCGATGAGATGTCAGATAGCTTCATGATGTGTGGATTAAAAATGGATTTAAATTAAGGCTACAGATATGAAACACTGTTATTTTGCACACAAATTGCATAATTGATTCAACTAAAGATTTGGAACACGAACATGGATTCCGAAAAAATACAGTAACATTGAGTAGGCAGAGACAATAGACCCGACCGGAACCTGCTAGGAACCTGGCAGATCTGTCGTGCTTCATCCACATTCATGTATATATATATATATATATATATTATATATATATTATATTTATATATATAAATAAATCGCAAATCTGGTCGATGTAAGTACGCCCAGGTCGTTCTTTACCGACACCTTTATCTTGTATTTGTCTCGTTAAGTAACTGTCATTAATTCGCTCGATATGACCAATACCACCTCAGCATTCCTTTTTAATCCTATAGTCACTATCGAATCTTTATCTGGAAAGAACTATCCCGAATATAAAAAAATAAATAAATGTGGATGAGGCGCGAGAGGTATGCCAGAATCGTAGCAGGTGGCGGCCTGTTGTCTTTGCCCACCCCTTCGGCAAAAAGACGTAAGCATAATATGTATGTACCTATGTATGTATCATGTTTAAGACTAATAATAAAAGTAGGAGTGAATTCTTATCGTTTTTAAGATCTATTCCGTTAATTTTCCCAGCAACTGGAGCTTGACTTTTTTACGGTCCAACCACATAGATCCCCCCATCTTCAAGAGTAATGAAAGTCATCATAGTACCAACTCCCTAAAGTGAAAGGTCTACTTTCTTCGAAAATACTGTCAAAGTGACAGTATCTCTTCTAACATTTATCGCGATGCATTTTCCATAGAGGCATTGGTCCTCAAACGCCCGCTTATCTCTGATGTCAGATTAGTTTGAGTCATTGTCTCCAGCGGTATCAGGCGACAGCTGTCATCGACAGATAAGCGATTGTTATGGATTTTTTGTTAAGAATTTAGACTAGTCCTTTCACTTTGGCAAAGGTATGTCTAAGGTTCGGCCCAGAGCGAGACGAGATATATGGATTAGCCTCGTTTAAAATGTCCTAAATAGGTTATTAATTATCATACATTCAGCAGTGCATTTCGAATAGTTCGTAGAATTGGTAGGTACCTATATGCGGAATGAGGAAGTAGAACAATTACAGATTATAATATTGCTACATAACTCTTTTGTTATTTTTAAAGATATAATATTTGTAACACTTAGATAATGCACGATAAACAATTTATCATTAAAAATTGCAGTATGCAGTATGTCTCGGCGTCCTCTAAATTCGGATAAATAAAATTTATTGGGCGTAGTCGTCCGATAAACGGATGACTAAAGAACCTTAAGCGGACGACTGCCAAAAACCTTTTTATTATAGTATGGAGTACGCATAGAGAAATAAAGTAAAAGTAAAAAAAAATTTAAACAAGCTTTTGGTTTTAGAGTGACTTCACTTTTTTTTTCGAGTTATTCCCAGCAAGCCCTTTCATTTGATACCCATATTGTAGGAGTGCATTAAAATAACTAGTCCTCCATCTTGGGTGTTCCGCCATTTTGGATTTAGAATGACGTCACATCTGACCATGCATTGTCATCCAGACTAAACGTTTACACAAAATTCCAGCTTAATGGGTTGGATGTATATGCTTCAAAATTGTCGCAAGATTCCACCCGAACAAACATTACATTGAAAGTTAAATAAAAGTTTGTAAAAATACAACATTATTTTTTTAAGACTATGTAACATACCTACATGTTTGTCTAAACACACTGGAACTCATTCGAAGCTTATAATTTTCATGTAGGTGACCCAGTTTTCTTTCTTTCTACGATTTATCTAGTAGCCGTATCGAAGATAAACGACGCTAATAACAGTTGTGCCTACTATTATTTTGGCAAAGTACAATTTCATTATTTTTGAAAGCTCTGTAATATATTTTTGTAATATTACAGTTGACGTTTCTACAAAGCTGAATAATTGTTTATACCAGAAGATTATAGAGGATGTCGAGTATTTTGCGCACTCAAAATTATTACAAATCAGGTAACTGTTGGCCTTCATTTGAGTTACCATCAATATGAGTTATGCTGTTGGAAATAGATCTTTTGCAGTGTTCGAAGGGCGTAACTGTAATAATCGCTCGCAAATCTCACTGGCCATGTCAGTCAATGCCATTATATTTTTTGTATTCTACTAACATTTTACACCGAGGTGTTTGTTGGTTTGTCCTTCTTTCACGGAGCAACTGAGAAACGGATCGACGTGACATTTTGCACAGGTAGTAGTAGGATCGGGAAGTGACAAAGGCTAGTTTTTGAAGTGAAACTTCTAGTGTGACAAAAAGTGGTGGGGGTAAACAAAAGTTTCACTTCTATTGTGTGTCTTTACGACACACCCTGTTTTTTTTATCCAGGAACGTGGACGTATAGTCAAAAGCGGAATGATCAATAAACTTGGTGTACTAGTTGTCTGCTCTGAGTTCATTTCAATCGACCGCTATAAGAACCCTGGCTTATCTGATATTGAAATAGCCAACACTTCTGTCCGTGTCACCGACGGTCATCCGGCGAGTGTGAAAGCGCTCTAACTGTCGCCATTGATGGAAGTTTATGATGAATGTTGTTCGTCAGAACTTTCGACGCCGCTGTCAACTGTGAAATGTCTTAATGTTCGCGCAGAAAGTGACTGTCGCGGACGTTAGTATGTAAATAAACAATAAGTAACAAAATGCAATTTATTCCGCTTGAAATATCTTGAACGTCTATAGAAGAGTTATTATTTCTACGCGAGTACGGCTTAGCCAAAAGGAAGGATTATGTTTTTAGTGGGCTCAACCCGTAACGGTGCAGTTAACTGAGCTAAGGGTAGGGTTTTTATATACGTATGTTCCATCGTAGCGCCTATACTAATAAGATTTTGATTAATTATATGTCAATCGATTCGTTAAATCAGTCGTCCAGCAGACGTATTCACGGAGGCTCGATACCGTTTCCGTTCGATTCAGATCGAGTGAAAAATTTTCCGAATCCTTATGTCACATATGACATTAGTTTTCGACACCAACATCAGCTCATCTCGAAAGTGTTCGATAGATTTTCCGATTCAGAGTCGAATATCGAATATCGAAGCTCCGTGAATACGCCTGCAGGTGACATAAAATAAAGTGTTTAAATAATCTTACGCCTTTTATCAACGAGGGGGTAGGCAGAGGTATTCTATTTCTGGAAATGCCCACGGTGAATAATTGAACATACAGTTTATGTTGACCCAAAGTCAGTACAGTTATCTACAGCAAGCCAGTTCCTACATACACTATCGAGGGCGCCAAGCCAGATTGTATGTCTGCCTTTGATTTCGGGTGGCCAAAAATGTGTCAGTTCATTAACGTATACCTACATAAGCTTAGTGGGTTACGTAGTATTTTCAGTCTGAGGAAATAAACAAGCGACTGTTTAATATGATACATTTCACATTCTCGTCATCTGGCTGGGCGCCAGCGCAGTTCGTCTTGTGCGCGTGCGCTCATTGAAGAGGTTTCGCGTTTCCAATAACCACGTAATTAACGCCTGTTTGTTGTAATTGCTGTGTCTTTTGAGCGGTAGAGCGAAACGCTATGACGAAGTACAGGTTATGCTTTTTTATCTCTTCAAATATTGCTTGCTAATACTTATCTCATTAAAGTAAGTGGCGATATGTACACTACTTGTCTTACTCTATAGACTATTTAGAGTAGGTATGTACTTAGACGTTTGTGTAGTCCAATAAAATAGCTAACAGACAATCTAAACTACCCATAAAACAGAAAATCTCTATCTATACAAATGGTCCCGACGAATTGTCTGTTTTGTCTATTAGTTTCCTTGAACAGCCTGTTCAAAAATACCATACATTACAGTTACCTCTTTTCCCCCTTGGGAAAACAAACCAAATAAAAGTACTACGACCTTAATAAAAATAAAATGTGAACGCCTTTTAGAAACGGAAAACCTTATATAATATAATAAATTCATTATAATGTTATTTGTTGTACTCTGTAGAAATAAATATACAATCCAATTTCCTTAAAAAAATATTATGTTTAATTTGCAAATACATATGTTTTAAAATAATTGAGAGGATTTTACACTCAAGTGCACAAACTTTGCTGAATTCTTTATTTAATAGTAAATAATGGCAAAAACGTGAGTTATATACACTCGGCGTCAAAAAAATCGCACCTTCGGAAAATAATACTTTAAACCACTTTTAATCACATTTAGAATCTATGGTGATGGGACTATTAAGTATCATTTTAAACATTAATTTAACGACATTAAAATTAACAATCATTTATGCCATAAAAAAAACATTTCACCCAAATAACGACGTTATACAAAAAAAAATTCATAATTACTTTATAAAAGGGCCGCTAGTTGCGCTACCTTTTAGAGGTATAAAAGGGGGGGGGGTTAAACTAGGTTTTAAGTAATTTTTAAGCATTTTTTTGTCTTACTTTAATTCTTTGTCAACAAACTTTTTCTTATTCTTTTGCAATCACTTCTTTTTTTATGATCTAGCAAGACTAAAGTACGATTTGCTGAATGTTGATGATTAGACCTATAAAATTATACCTAATAGTCCCATCATCATTGATTCTAAATGGGATTAAAAGTGGTTTTTCAAAGGTGCGATTTTTTGACGTTAACCATTTTATGATGGTATTTGATGGACGATTTTGACTATATTATATCTTCTAATGGCGATGCCGCCATATCTGAGTTGCGTCACTAGCAACAGTTGCAACTGTAGTTGCAGTACCGGCTATGCAGCTATATAGGACTGCAGAAATGCGGTTGAAAATCTTGTGATTCTTGGGAAAGTTAACTCCATATTCTGTTTGTGTCATTCACCTCCATTCATGCGATCGCAGATACGCCTACCCTACACTGAAAAAAATGGTTTGTAGCATTTACCAAATTAGCAAAGGTTGGCTGAATTACATGGAAACTATGATAAATATAACAAAACCTCGCTATTGAACTTACAAAACTAAAAAGGTTAAAGTCGGTACCAGAGTTCCGGTGTAAATCAACAAAGAGTATTGTACATTTTACAAAACAAATGACAACAATTTGGTTTGGTAAATTTTATCATAGAAATATAATAAATATAACAAGACCTCGTGGTTCATCTTGCAAAACTAAAAAGGTTGAGGTCAAAATATAGTCCCTACCAGAGTTCATAGTGTAAATTAACAAAGAGTATTGTACATTTTACAAAACTATTCTCAACAATTTGGTTTGGCTGATTTTATCATGAAAGTGTGACAAATATTAAAAGACCTCGTGGTTGAACTTACAAAAATAAAAAGATTGATGTCAAAATATAGTCCGTACTAGAGTTCATGGTGCAAATTAACAAAAAATATTGTACATTTTACCAAACAAATCTCAACAATTTGGTTCGGTTGATTTTATCATAAAAATATAGTAAATGTAATAAGATCTAGCGGTTTATCTTACAAAACTAAAAAGGTTGGGGTCAAAATATACTCCCCACCAGAGTTCATAGTGCAAATTAACAAAGAGTATTGTACATTTTACAAAACTAATCTTAACAACTTGGTTTGGCTGATTTTATCATGAAAATGTGATAAATATAACAAGACCTCGCGGTTGATCTTACAAAACTAAAAAGGTTGGCGTCAAAATATAGTCCCTACCAGAGTACTATATGCCAATAGATGGCGCCACACGTATGTAAACCGCGCTATGGTTTGGTTCCCCCGCGCATCATATAAGCTCGCGGAATATATTTGATTGTTACCTAACCTGTTAGCTTCGGACTCACCGTCGCTATTGCTTAGTATGCTCAGACAGACTTAGTTAGGTCTTGTCTGTATCACTAAGTATGCCTAGTGAGATATTAGCTCGGGAAGTCTGCTTCGCAGCCGTGGACACCTTCTCAAGCCCGTTTTCAATCTGTTGTATAATTACCTCAAAGTTGTGCAATACATTTGTAAAGAACCTTATAGAACCGCGTAGTTCCTGCCCTTACAAAAGTACTTTGGTGAGAAATGTTAATAAAGTACTTTGGTAAAAAATATACTAAAGTACTTTGGTGGGAAATGTTACTAAATTATTTTGGTAAAAAAATATACTAAAGTACTTTGGTGAAAAATGTTAATAAATTACTTTGGTAAAAAATGTTACTAAGTACTAAAAAAGATTGGTGTAATCTATCAAATAAATTTGGTACAACGCCAACTTATTTAGTTTGGTAAAATCAACAAAAATTCGTGATAGGACCGAAATCAACCGCTAACTTTGGTAACATTTACACGAAATCTGGTAAATCCAACCTAACATTTTTTTCAGTGACCTATAAGCCCCGTTTTCACGTTTACGATTTCGTAAAATTTGTAAATGTTTGCCTGTTTCTGGTATTTTCACGGCTAAACCGCTGATCGACTTAGGTAGAATTTCGCAGGGATTTTGCTTTATTTATTTATATTAAAATGATTCATCTATCTACTTACGAGTATTATCTTGTGGACGGACACATGCCTACTCTAATTCTGAATGCGAATGGCGAATGACGTATCAAGTTATGACGTATTAAGTTTATCTATATTTTATACTATTTTAGGAAGATATGGGTGTCTATCTAAGTATATAAATTATAATGAGTTTTTAAGCGCAGAAAGTTAAATGTGTTTCAAAGCGCAAAACTTGAGAACTACTAGACCGCTTTCGTAGTTTTTTTGTTTTGTTCATTTTTACCCGGAGAAGGTTTATATAAAAGGTATTTTGCGAAATTCCCACGGGAACGGGAAACAAGGGGATCTTTGGGGGCAACGGTCCCTGGGCGCCAGCCAGACATTCTGAGGTATGTTACGTTTAGGGGTTCAAAAAATATACTGGAGAAAAATGGGTCTTTCGGGAATGCCACTAATAAAAAGAGAGTTTTTTAAACTTTTAATACATAACATGTTACGATATTAAGCTATGATAATTTTACGAGCCTGCTGGCTCAGTTGGTAGTGACCCTGCCTTCTGAGTCGGAGGTCGCAGGTTCGATCCCCGCTCAGAGCCAACATTTGTGTGCATGAACATGTCCGTTGGCTTCGTGTCTGGTTGTTTAATATTTATTTCAGTATGTTTATCAGCTGTTTAGTACCCATATTACAGGCCCTGCCTAGTTTGGGACTAAATAATCGTGTGTGAATTTTGTCCCACAATTTATTTTTCATTTATTATTCAAGTAGGAAAAACATAAGCCTCATTAAATAGGAATCCAGAATAAGTCGGTCGTATAATTTATATGCCTGCCATATAAGTAAGTTGTAAAGTTTCCGACCGAGGTTGATAGAAAAAAGCCTGCTAGAAACTCAGGTAAGAAAATGAGGAAACTATACCACTTTCATCATGTAACTAGCTAGCGTTTTCCGTGGACTAGCAAATTAACCGGTAATTAATATTAATCAGGTTAGCTTTCAAGATTTAATCGAAGTATCATAATTACTGTTAATTCAGTAAATTTCTACAAATGTTTTCTGCTATTCTGGCGTACATAATTTTACCAAGAACTCTATGTTTATTCTATGTACATACATAGCTACATACATAAAGCTCACGCCATTGTCCCACAGGGGTAGGCAGAAACGATGGATCAAAACTTTGCTCGATCTCTTCATACTTCTTTCGCTTCCTTCACATCCATATGCCTTTTTATGCACGCTCTTTTATTCTTCGCACTCCGGACCCCAGCTTTTTGAAGGACGTCACTTATTTGATCCGTGAACATCCTTCTGGGGCGTCCTCTTTTCTTGCATCCTTTAACACGCACCATAAATCTCTTTCGTTACTCTTCCTTCATCCATACGTTCTACGTGTTCTTCAATCTATGTATGGTTTCTAAATCATTAAATGTGGATCCGACCAAAGTATAACTCTCACACATGAGCCTGTAACAAAAAACGGCGCTTGCGCTGCTCTTTGCTGGTTCATTATTTGAGCCTTATTCCACTACAATAGGGAATAGATGTTCAGCTGTTTAAACTGTGTTTTGATCAACATCAGTTAGTTAAACATAATATTTCTATACAAATACAAGGTTAAACTAGATAGACGTTGATGCACTAGCAATAAATCAATTAATTTAGTCTAATAAGACTAAGAGCATAGCATAAAACACATGCACACAACTTATATTATTTGTATAGTACTTTTAATAGTACCAGTTCAGTGAGTACTAAGTACTTAAAACTAATATTCTAACCTACAGCGTTGTTAGTTACCAACACTTCTTAGTTTATTGGATCGTATATAAACACATGTGAATATGTAGATACAAAGGCATACCTCATTATACAAACACGCAGAAGTAAATATTTACTTTATATTTGTCTTTCTATAGTAACCTTGGAATTCACACGATATTATTAAAATGAAAATGTATAGAAATAAAGAGATGCGTAAATAAAACTTCATTTTCATACACAGGCGTTTTAAAAAAGGAATAAGACTAAAAGCTTCATAAGAAAACAGCTATGAATATGATTTAATGAAAGAAGTAGCAAATACCATTAGAGTCAATACTGGCGTAGAGCCAAAGTGCGGTTTAGCTGAGATGTTTATTATCATAAACTAGCTAGGATCCCTCTAGCAATATTTTAGTCGATCAATGAAGGTAACTGTAACTTAAATAACTAATAAACTTAAAGTCTAAAAGAAATAATATTTGTGTTAGATAGTAGCGCAAGAATGTAGTGAGGTAAAAGACTCACAATCGGGGAAGTAATAAAAATCAAATCTCATTTCTACAAACGCTATCTGGCAGTTAAACGATTATGTAGATGTCCTAGGCTGTTACGTAACAAATTTAACAATGATGTAAGCTGCTTTCCTTTTCTCACACAAACTTAGGTCAAAGTTTACTTAAACTTATTTGCGGTCGTGATACAAAAAACATTGAAGAACACAACACGCAAGTGCAGTCATTATTTCCACATTAACTTTTACAATGAAATGATTTTGCAGGGAGCGTTCACCTATTTTGTTTTCTATTTTCTCATGTGAGGAGAAAAAGACAAGTCTGTCGTGCTAGAAATTGCACAAGTTATACGAGCTGCCATTAAAATTATGCAAAGTATAAATTGGTGTTGACTTTTAATTTGTAAAGGTTAAGTGTAAAGCTAAATTAACAGTCAGGCTATAAGGTTAGGTGAGAATGTAACAAGTAGATTAGTTTAAAATATATTTCTTTGTCCGTGTAACCGGACTGCGTATAAAGGACACGAAATAGGTATAGCCTATGATAATGAAACTAGAGATGTTGCGCCAACATAGACTCATATACATAGTATGTACCCTTCTTGCCCAATGGTCCTTCCGGTACAGTGGGATACAAAGTAAAGGACCAATAATGTTTTGACTCAATGTAAGATATAATATAAAGGGTTTAGAATTTCTGCTATTAGTATAAAAAAAATATTGAAGAAATAAAAAAATATGCGTACTTATTCTCAAACTATAGTCTGTAAGTAATCAAGTCTTTTTAGAATTGAAAGGAAAACAGACTGACTAGCTACGTGATATCGTTATTAAACGAGTTCCACAGACGTATTCACAGAGACTCGATACCGTTTCCGTTCGATTCGAGTCGAATCTATCGACATCGGAAACGAATCTATCGAGATGGGCTGATGTTGGTATCGAAAACTAATGTCATATGTGACAACAACTGTCATATGTGACATTAGTTTTCGATACCAACATCAGCCCATCTCGATAGATTCGTTTCCGATGTCAATAGATTCGTTCGTTTCCGATGTCGATAGATTCGACTCGAATCGAACGGAAACGGTATCGAGTCTCTGTGAATACGTCCGCAGGTCTAATTCACTTTAACTGTTCACAAGATCAAAATTTAAAGAGGAAATTAAGTAATTGACAGATAGTATAGTTCACCTTGAAAACAAATTTAGAAACAACGAAAATGACAATGAGAAAGAAGAATCCCACGAAAGATGAACAACAGATCTTTAGTTTTGAACACGACAATGATTGGAATAGACTGAACCAAACCACACTGACACAATTGTTGCAATAATGGTGCATATACCTATACACCTACTATAGTTGAAGCACTGCAGTTACCGTGCCATACAGAAGCACTGACCGTAGCTATAAGGACCTAGATTTACCTATATAAAGCGTTCTATACTGATGGAAGAAAATTTCACTGCTACTGCTGCGTGCATTTATTTTTTTAGCCCAATTTCCATAATGACCCTTTCCAGACATTTCATCACGCAACCGGGTCAGTTTTTGTATGCTCACGGTCAGACAAATTGGTGACTTTCTCCTAAATTCTGCTTTGAAAGTGTTGTAACAGCGCGTAAGTAAGGTAATCGTGATCTGAGTACCGATTAATTTACCCATTAAAAGCCCAATACGGAGAGAATGGCTAAACATAACAGTAATGTAGGTAATGTCTCTCATTCATTTGATTCACTGCGGTGGCAATGGCATCCAGTAATTACGCAAAGGTGAAGGAACTTCTCTCAAGAATAAAAAAATATTTAAAAGTAAGTGATATTAAATATACCCATTGAACACAAGCGAAGTCACTAAAATTAATAATTACTTTAACGACTCTACTTTTCAGAAGCCAGGCTACGATCTGCTTTTGCATAAACGAGCTTGTTAATTGTTTCCAAATTTAGGAGCACGACTCGGCTACGAGTGGAACCCGTAAATCTAGTTTCGCGTGTTTCGATTTCCGTTCAAGGGGCAGCAAAAGCACAGCTGAGGCGCAACGTGATGGCGTCTGGTAGTTTTTTGCTGCAATAGATTATGGAAAGACTTGGAGAGATCGCAGCGCGCGCGCTTGCGGCCGGCGCGCCAGTCCGCCGCCGCTCTCCGCCGTGCGCGCGCGTTTTGTGGTGAAAGCCAGAACCTGCCGACACCGCACCGAATCAGCGACCGTTATCGTCCTAAATGACAACCTAATGGACGAGCGAAGAGGTAGTCCACGCATGCTTGTGTTAACTCAGTGTAAACGCTAGTGGAGTGCAGTGTTGTGTTCATGTCGAAATGGAGGAGGTTCGCATATCGGATTGGCCCGAACCCCCGGGCTCGCACGCATGGCTGCCTGCTTACGGCTTCCAGCATGAGATTGTGGATAAAGACGACTATTTCGGCTCCAATGGTGAGTGCCACTCGCGACGAGTGGCGGGCCGTGGCCCCACTGAAAGTTGGCCATTAGAGTTGGAATCCGGAGAATGCATTGTCATTAAAGTTCGGTCAAGTCGTGACTGTGTGATGAAACAGGCTGACTCGTTTGGAATGCAAAGTAGCTTTGCTTTGTTTGAGACGTTTTGTATTCCAACTGACCTTGAACAAACCTTAAACTTCCTTGTAATTAACCCCCTTAAACTTTAAGAACTGCTTCTGTTGGTACTGTAGAAAACATAAACATAATCTGTTTCCATGGTACCTCTACCTACTCTGACACTGCATGGTGTTGCAAGGCTGTACTCATCGTTACTCATGATCCGTATTGTTCTGTACAATGCAACTAATTACCTTGATGTATTACTCCTTAACTTAAAACAATGGGCCGAGATAAAGTGGCCGATACGGCAAGCTGAAAGAACTGCAAAATAAATACCTAAGATAAGAAAGAAGTTTGAGAAATACATACCGCACTAATGTATACAGAAATTAACTCTTTAAAGGAAGGTATAGGTACCTACTTACTCCAATCGATCAATATTGAGGTTAGAAAGGGTCACACCGAAGGCTACGATAGGTTAAAGAATAAAAAAAAAAAAGTAAACTGGAACAGTACTATAGCAATTGTCGACCACAACGAAATGAGCTAGTGCGTCAGTAAGATAGTGCTATTATCGTCTGGCAAATAGCATTGCATTTGAGATTCACACACCAAATAACAAAATTCGTGAGAGCAAGTAGGTAGGTATTTTTTTTCTAAAACCGCAAAACTTTTCATCATCGAAAGTTAGGTAGTTACCTACTTGGTGATTGTTTCACGAATTAGGAAAATAACCACTATCATTCGTTTTAATAGCCGATTTTTATGCATTGCTTTGCTGAGAGAAAAGAATACTGGATTTCAGTGAAAGCGGGCGCGTAATTAGTAATATCTACTACTATGTGATATTTCCAATTAATCCTCACTATCACACCTCTCTCTTCATAATTGTGAAGTAGACTAAGCCATTCACGGGGATATGTAAATTTTGGTAGAAAAACGTGTTACATTTTGCTTGCAAACTCCAAATGTAGTTTTAAGTTTACATTTAATTCCTAATTCTACATTATTTTTGCAGAGAAGCCAGGATCAATGAACCTTAAATGCCATATTCAGACGATCCATAACCATGAGATTGTGTGATGTCATTCTAGACATAGCGTGCTACTTTCCATATTAATTATATATTCATTTTAATCTTTAATGCCTTAAATCACGATATTTTAGTAATTCTAACTCACAACAACAACTCGCTTATTTTATCTTTAGCAGTTTTGGATATGTTTTTTATAGGTGGTATCTCTTCCTATTGCCAAGTTTCCTTCCTTAAATCTTTATATTTTAAAAAGAAAAGCCAATTCTCAAAAATTTGCCGTCTCCACCAACTAACCAAATATTGCCGTCATTACGCCGTTTTAATCAAATATTTGGGCATTATAAAAGTCAACAAGATTTACAGCTAATGGCTTGTCGAGGCAAAGACAAAATTTCCACAGGTAGGTAATAAATTTAACTATTTAGGTAATTACCAAAAAAGAAGAAGTTACGTTTTTCCAGCCAAATTTTATAGGCTTTCAAATGTCTCCAATCAAAGTAGACACAGTGCAAAGTACCTAGTCACGGTCGTAGATGCGGTAGATGTAGTATTACCGTACAAAATTCCTTGCAAAACAATAAAAATAAAATCTAAAGGTTCTGGCATAGAATGCTAAGGTATTTTCTCAATGGAAGCCAATTTAAGATCTCAAACGGAGCTGCATATAAATTCCATTGGCTACGGCCGGCTTGGGAAGGTGGTTGGACCAGTCCTCGGCCCTAAAGGTCACTTGTGGTCCGTAAGCGAATTGCATGCCATGCACCGCGCACCGTGCGTCGACAGTAACGCGACCATCTTTCGTAAATTCCAATCCAACCAAATAAAAATAAAAGATCATGTCCTGCACAAACTGGTTTGGAATTCCGAATTAGGCATGTGAAGTCTTTGAAGTTGTGTAGTCAGATACAGAAATGTGTTTTTTTTTAAATCAAACGCAAATGGAATAATCTCAAATTAAAAAAAAATAAAGTCTTGATTGCAGACATAGTACTGAGCATGAGCAGCATAATATTGATTAAACCTAAAACTCCTAAAAGTACCTAAATAAGTTCCTAATATAAAAATATAAAATATATTTATGTTATGACATCAGAGAGCAAAATATGGCGCGGTTATCAAATAGTCTCCTGTCAGTCAAACACATGCCAAGCTCAGAGCTGACCTTGAGATGCCGTGACACTTGAGATAAACCGTGGTGCGATAAACCAGAGATATCCTTCCAAAATTAGAATACACAGTTTCGATACTTGGATGCTTGTTTACATTTAGCTGGGTAAATTTTTTGAGGTGGAACTACCTGCTTTGGGATTTCATTAAGCAAAGAATACCAGACAATCCCAAAACCTGAGGTGAAGGTCATTGGTGTCAAAATGACAATCATGAACATACTCCTGCCCTTGTTTCATTATTTAGGGTCGGCGCACTATGTTAATGTTACCAATGTCAAAAGGTTCTGGCTATTTTTCAAGATCGTTGCCCTATCTGGCGTCATCTTCTTTCGTCGTCTGCTACCATTCCAAGTTGAAATGATTGTCGTCTTTTACGACAACCACGTACGTATTCCCGTTATGCTTGTAGTATTCCCAACTGCTACCACACGGATTTTAATGTCAAATTAACAGACACGCAACTAACAGCTTTACCACAGAGTGGTGTTTAAAACTAAACAATAGCTTTGTCACTTTTTTTTACAATAGGATTGTTAGAAAGTAACACCATCTCGGTTTAAGCAAACTTGATACTTTTAGCATCGGCGATTTTGCGTTTTTCTGCGTTTTATCTCGTTACTGAAATCGCGCGTTTTAGCGATTGCATTGATACTGCATTGTGTTCTGGCGACTTGTTGCGTTTGATTGCGGTATGAAATCACTCGTTTTAGCGACTGGTGTTTAAAGTTTACGGAGTGGGTGTTCAGTCGCTGCATCGAACCTCCGAAAAGCAACTAAATCGCCAAACGCCCAAACACTGTGGTAAGATCGTAAATGTTTTAACAATTATCACTAATATCACTAATCCTATCTATGTTTTGATGGAAATGCCCTATGGTGGCTCTCAATCCCGAAACCAACACCGATACGGTATATACCTAAATTTGTGGATATCACATAAATTTTCGTTACCATTATTATAACATTAATAGCTCTTTATGGAACCGATACTTACATTTGACCAATACACTTCGTTTAACTAACGGGTAGTTATATTAAGTTTGAATCTGGAACAGGTAATCGCACAATAACCTGCAACCCATTTCAATTTTTACGACTAAGATTGAAAGCCAGTTGTTATCGAGGCAAGATAAGTTAGTATTTTACAAGCAATATAATAGAGCTGAATTCAAACACATTTATAACTGCATTGCATTGAGTGCATTGTAAACCAATTTAAATTCCCAATCGGTTCTCGTTCCACGGGTTCATATAACAATATGCCGTGGTGACACACTAGCGACGATTAAAAAAACTTGGCACTCGGGAATAGTGGAGGTTTCCATCAGTGAAGGAATATCAAGAATCGGGTTAGTAATATCACAGACAAACATACAAATAACTTTACTTCTTTATAATATTATTAGTGTAGAAAAGAATTATTTTTAGTTGGACTAACCTTCGATCAGTTAAAACCGGATGCATAATGAACGCCTTAAAATGGTTGAAATAAATTTAACATTCATTTGAAGATCTGCCTGCACTTCTATTTATTAAGATTCTGGTACCTACAGCCTGACATATAAATTCAGCCATCCCCGGAACTAGGAGGCCGCACTCTGGGGTACATGCCCCGAGTGGTAATTTAAGAGGGCGCAAATCGGATTTTGAAAAATAATAATCTCACTATCAAATGTAGGCTCTATTAGTGGGAAATTTGTGATAATAAATAGTGCTATTTTTTTAAGTGGTTTTGTTCTTGCAGTCACAAAAATCACTGTAGTATCTATAGTTGTTTTTGTGATTTTGGAAAGGTTTCGGTAAGGCAATGTACAATTTTTGCTTCGGCTCGGAAAAATCGTAGATCTAGGGCTGACTTCAATTGGACAGTATTTCATTGCCATTTTGTATGAGACTGGTTAAATCCAGTTTCATAGTGATCAAAAGTCATGCCTTGTCAGCTAAAGTTGTACTTTTATTTAATGTCCTAAAAAATTATTTATTGAAATATCATTAATGATATGAACTTAATTTAATTAAAATTCTTCCGTGCGATAAATGTTTGGCTCATTGAAAGAACATTTCATTTCAAAGATATCAAAGCGATTCATATGGAGACACGTTCTGCCTTATTTTGTTTTCGCCAAAAGAGTATCAACATGGCAGATAGTCGTGCATGATGTTATATGACCTTTCACTACTTTTGACCCCATTCACAGCTTGCATCATGTTTTGTGCATCATCGAGCGAATCAATAATGCATGTCAGCACTGTATTACAAACACAATACAACGCGTAACAGAATAAACGCAATTCCTCATACACCCAATTAGTACTTATATTAATAAAAAAAAACGGTTGTCTGTAAAGTCGGTTTACTGACGATAGTTGAACGTGACAACGTCATACTTTTTGGATTGTGCCTCTTGTCGCTCGTTGCGCGCTCTCGCTTGCACTGTAACGCCGCATACGTCATACTTTTTCGTGCATGTAGCCGGCTCCATCGAATTATAAGACGTTGTCACGTCAAAAAATATGATGCATTCGTACTTTAGTTGTGTCTAACCAATTTTCTTAAATAAAGAGCAATAGTACGACTTTAGGCTAATTAATTTTTCGGAAAAATTTAACACATCTATAGGTATTAAAAATAGCTAAAATCGATGAAGTAGACGATACTTAACAAAATAATATCAGGAATTGTACTTATTCTGTTACATAATATTATGTAAAATGAACGCTGCTGTTTGTAACCAGACTGTACCAGAAGAAAGGTGATGTTTTTCTTATTCATGTAAGCACTATCTTTTGCCATGATATTCTGATGTATCAGCTATATCACTGTAAAGTTTCTTCGAAATCCGTTTAGTAAGCGTTGAATAGCTTTTGCATGAAAGACCAATTAACATCCAACAATTTTTCATACATCCATCCTCACAAACTTGCGCGTTTATAATGTTAGTAGGATGCGGAGTCTATTTCGTTTGCTCAGGGTTGACGGATTTTAAAGGAGTGCGAAATTTTGCCTAATGGGTAGACCAGGTAGTAAGTAACAAGTCTGTACTGTACACCAATATAAATATGCAATCAATGACACAAGGATTTGAAAAAAAAATACAATGGGGTCTTACCACTTTAAGCGATTTCTTCCAGATAACCTTAGGATGGATTTAGTTATGATTTAGGATTTGATTTAGGGTGCATTTACGTAAGTATTTAAAATATCGTTAGTCTAAAAAATAATATCATGCATTTTTGTATTGATATCTAGCGTGGTAGATTAACATAACATTTTATTACTTATTAATGGTCTCATTAAAGGAGAAACTATTAAAGTCTCAGTGTGACTCCATCTTTGGTAACCTTGACATTTCATAAAAAAACTAATTTTGCGAAAGTTTCTTGAGAAAAAATACTAATTTACTTTTTGTTCATGTCAACGTTTTTGTTTTGTACAATAAAAAGAATTAAATATTACCAGTCACTATGTTGAAAGTTTTTGAACTGGTAATGTTGAAGACAAGCGTGTTTTCCAAATACGGTTATATCAATGAAACTTTTTGGTGACGAAATTTTTGTTCTTTTGAAATAAATAATAATAATAATAATATAATCTCACGCCTTTTATCCCCGAGGGGGTAGGCAGAGGTATTCTATTACTGGATATACCCACATTTCACGAGATATATTGGACCCCTAAACGTGATAGGTGGTGAGCCCATCGCCGGACCGGGTCTGTTTACACATGTCTCAGAATTAATTCCGAGACCTGCGGGTTTCCTCACGATGTTTTCCTTCACCGTCGAGCTAGTGATAAATATGTACGTAAGTTTTTGAAAAACTCATTGGTACATGCCAGGATTTGAACCCGAGCCTCACTGATTTTCGGCCGGCTCTTTAACCGTCCAGGCTATCACTGCTACTAATACTAATGCTTTGAAATAAAACCTATAATTATTAAGGAAGTATTTTAGACTTCACTCAGTAAATTTTTTCATTCCTTCTTATAAATGTTTGAGGTTATGAATGATCTTTTAAGTTTTACCACCTGCAGTAGGTAGTACTATTTAATCTTACGTAAACTAGGTATCTCGTCTACTTCTGTATGGTATTTAAATGTACAGTGGTGAATCACTGGCTGACTAACATTGTAAGCCGGTAGTAATTTAGCATAAAGCATTGCATACACGAAGGTCTCACAACTTATCAACGTCACCCATTGTATACGTAACTTCGTTATAAACAACAATGACGTCCTTACCATACTGTCAGGATACCAGCTAGATAACATAGACTTTATTTTATTAACTGTACCACAACAACCCGTTATTTTGAGTTATGAATCCGTTTGTTACAACGGAAATTTTAATTACAGTAACTATTTCACGGATTACTTTTAAAAGGTGTTAATGAGTGGCGATTAATTATTATTCAATTATTTCTTATTAATATTGAGTATTTAATGTTATGGCAACTAGCTAGCATAGAGATGACTGATGATGAATCACGCAGGTTAAGACTTGTAGTATAAAAATATGTCATGTCAGATTAAAGGTCATCGCATCGAACACCTTAGCAACTTATCAGCCATTGCACTCAAAGCAAAACATTGAAATATGATCTTTAAATCGTGGTAATACAAGTCAAGTAGAGTCCAACGCGTGGACGGCCGGTGAAAAAATGACTTGTACACAGACCTATATCTCTCTTGACTTGTATGATTTAAAGCTTACATTACAATGTCTTAATTTGAGTCAAGTTGGTGTTGAGTTTCTACGATGTGCGATAGCCTTTATATTCCACGTTATTTTAAAGTGACCTACTTGTTCAGTATATAATATTAGCGGTTCAATTGATTTTATTTGTAACTAACTTTTGCTCGGGACTTTTGCTTTTCGACAAGTATCTTATATCCTTGAAGAAGAGATTTAATACAATTAATTATATACTCGTATTGTATGTGTATTCGTAGCTTAATTGCAGCTCCGTGAGACTATGGCATTTAATTGTTTTATCTCACCACGCATGGTATGAATAGGAGACGCCAGTTACCTTGTAACAAAGGTTACACCGAAATCTGTTTTAACACAAGTCACACGAATTCCTATCTAGTAACAGACAGACAAAAAATACTCTGTTATAATACTTTTATGTACTATACCTAACATAAATTAATTTTTCACACCACATGCTCGACAAAGCCGGATTATATATCATATAAACCTCACCGAAAGCAAGACATTATTTCCCTTGGCTTTAGCCGGGTTATAATGTTGTATGGAATTTCATTATAACCCTAGGTCAATAATGTAATGTTCAATCTCGCGCCCGTGACATAAAACAGTGCTTTATTCCTTTGGTGTATAATCTACTATTATTAAGTATTGTTTTGTCCATTTACTACTTTAATTGAAAATATTTTTTTATCTAACGCAGGACTCGGACTCTTCATAAATTTTGTTCGTCACACTCAGAGTCCAATATGCCGCCCGTGACGGAGTACAATGATTTATCCTCTTGTTGCATAATCGACTATTCATTAGCAAATAATCTTGATTGGATATCTATCCTATCATCATCTCAAATTAGACGTTCACTACATCTGTAATTGTTGGTATAAAGTATTTTACAATGGTTGATTTGTAACCTCCGTGCGCTAACTCACGACTCCCATTCGCATGTTGAACATTAGCCACTCATCAATGGACAATTCGCTCCAACCTTGTACATTACTGCGGCCTAGAGAAGGACGGTGCGTGAATGTAGACCTGCTTCTCTGTGATCTACATTTATAATGAATGTGTTAAAAGTTGGAAACGATTGTCTGTGTGTTTATCTATTGTTTGACAAAAATTGCTACTTAAGTCCGCCCACCCAAAGAAACCACTCTGAACGTGACCAAGGAGTAGTAATATACGATGACAAGACTTAGAACAAATACTGGTGCCACCCCATATTAATGTAGATATAAAGAGAAATATAAATTTTCCTACAATATATCAAAGAAATACCAATACAGCAAAATCAAATTAGATGTTTATTTACCAGTAGCATCTACCATCTTCTATCTTTCAACACTCTGCTGATTATATCTTTCATGTTAATGTATTTGACTGTAAGTAATAAATCTTATAAGGTCTAGTAAAATAGATACAGAATAACTATCAGATATGAACTTTCTAATGAAATTAGCTGGTTTTACTGCTACTCGTCCTCGATAGCAGCCTCCAAGCAGTAAAATAATTATGGACTAGCATATCAGTATGGACTATCATATCAGTATGGACATTCGATATCAGTATGGACATTGGACATTCCCTTGCTTCCCGCTATATTCGATACCCAATACTACAAAAGAGCGCCACCTACGAACCTGGCACTATCGTGCTTCTGCGATTTACACTATTGCACATTTTGCGTCATCCTCATATATCCATCGGCCAACACATGCTCGGCAGTTTCGGGTACTCTTAACATGGCAGCTTACCGATCTGATCGATAATTCGCACATAAAATAAAAATAGTCAAATCAAATCAAATGTTTTTTTTTAACGTACGGGCTTATAAGTCCACTTATTGAAAGTCATTGCGACTCCACCGCTTCGGTATGTACGTATAGTTAACGGGAAGAAGCGGGGAAAGAAACTCCTCCACACATTATTATTTTAAACAATCAATATAATACACAATACAAGTTACTTATGCTCATATCTTTTATCCCCTAGGGTCAGTCAGAGTTATATAATTAATGGAAATACGCAGCGTAATTTTTTGACCCCCTAAACGTGACAGGTGGTGAGCCAATCGCTAAGCAATCGCCGGACCGGGGTACTCTTACACCAGAATCAATTCTGCGACCTGCCGGTTTCCTCACGATGTTTATCTTCACCGTCGATCTAGTGATAAGTATGCATTTGAAAAACCTATTGGTACACTGTTATCGCCAGGATTCGAAACCAAGCGTCACGCAAGAGAAGCGGCTCTCTAAGACTGCTCTATAATTCGTAAGACAAATTGCAGTATTTCTAGTTCCTGTGCTTAGATTTCTTTCAAGTCATTTGGACAGCCTTGAAGCTAGCTTCTCGCTTCGGGTCGCTGACGTTATGACGTAATGTACAAGTTGTTTTGCTTTTAAGCAACTACGAATTATGTGTACCATTTAGGGTAAAGTTATTGGAACTATAGTACGCTATTTGTCATAGTAGTTATTTAGTAACAGGTTCTATGTTCAATGAAACTATGTTGTGACGAAGCTAATGGGTTAGGTTTTTTAAACGCAATAAAATTATCGGTTTGGGTGCAAGTTGTCTTATGACGATATAGAGTTATTGGAGTACGGTATTTACCATAGTAGTTCTTTAGTAACAGGTTCTATGTTCAATGACACTGTTGGGAGGTTGTGACGGAATTAATTGGTAAGTCTTTTTATAAATAAAATTATCGGCTCGGGTGCAAGTGTTCCCAAGTCGATATGCGATTAGATGGCCATATCAAAGCATCTTGCTCTACATTTTAATTTTTTTTTAAACTATTGATAAAGCACACAATGGTTACAGATAGACTAGATTTTGTTCTCGACTTAGTCAGCGTTATGGAATTAAAAGTATCCAACATAAGGGTAAATATGCAAGCTATCTCTGTGCCAAGTTTAGCCGTAAAAGGGTAACACACAGACAGAATCACTTTCGCATCATCACTACATAGTATAAAACAAAGTCGCTTTCTCTATCCCTGTATCCCTATGTATGCTTAAATCCTTAAAACTACGCAACGGATTTTGATGCTTTTTTTTTAATAGATAGAGTGATTCAAGAGAAAGGTGTTAGTATTAGCATTGCACCCTCGAACCCGGGGCGGGTCGCTAGTTTTTAATATAAAGGTATACAGACGATGATTCATATGTAAAAATTTACATATCTATAGGGCGAGGTCGATAGTATAATATTAGTAAGGTATAGAAAACAAAAAACAAAGCAATATTTATTCAGCGCACATCACAAATATATCAGTGAGCATTTACAAAGATTTTCTAGTGTTAAACGGTCCGTAACCATAAAATTGAGGCTTGTATACCGCGCAGCCTGGCCCACTTTCCAACAATTAGACATGTGGGTGTACCTTTTGCTGAGCTCCACGGGCGCCCTATAAATTACAAAACAATCGCGAATTTCAATAGTTAGCGAGACGAGGAATGCCTTTCTAATGCAGTGACGGAGTATTGTTTGCTCGGTTATTTGATTTTGAATGACTCAAGAATTCTCGATCGGAGATTTAGGTATAAAGACGTTATAAACGCGCACAAACTCGGTTCTCGGGAACAACGGTTCTCTGCAACATCTTAAGGTAGAAACACATCCACCATATTGTTTTCTTTGAGATTTCACCGATGTAACACTTCATAACTAAGGTGAATCTAACCACATTTGAAACTTCAAAATCCCTCAAACCATTTAGGGTTAAGGCAAATAGGCTAGGATAGACTACACTAGAATAGGCGACATATACATACCTGAAAAACTCTGCTTCGAGTAAAATATAGATACACATAAACGCTTACAAACTGGGTAACTTACAAATCGTTTCTTTGTCTGCAACATCTTGGTTCAGATTGAGATCACAATATTTCTTTCATCAACTTTTCTCCCTTGCATTGTATTTGTGAAACTTTCCCATGGATGATAGATAACGTTGTTCATTTGTCTGTAAAAGTTGATTACGATATAAATTTCTCTCCGTTGCGTAACCCGCTTCATTATTAAGTGTTAAATTAATTTCGTCGGCATGAGATTTTTTTATGTTGTTTTTGTAAGATTTTGATGACTTGATGACAATGAAAATGAAATTAATTCTTACGTTACGTACTTCATTTGTTTTGTTTTCATTCACAGTACTGTGTACAAAAGGCAATCTGATATCTAACAGAGTCAAATGACATTTGGTTATCATACCATTTAACATTTATATATATATATATATATATAGTCTCACGCCTTTTTTATCCCCGAGGGGGTAGGCAGAGGTATTCCATTACTGGATATACCCACATTTCACGATTTCATTTAACATTTAAGACCTTTTAAATTGCGATTTTAATTGGCCGAATCCGTCCATAGAGAATGGAAATCTTATTTTTCTTTTATGATTGTCTACCATTGCTAAATAAATAAGCGTCAAATTAGATACCTCGTAATGAAACTTAGGTAGGGCTGCAAAATCTTTTTCATCCCTCCGGGCGGAAAGCGGCAAATTTCTGCCCGCTACGCTAAACAAAGCTTTCCGCCTCCGTTGATAAGAAAAAAGTATACACCCCTCGGGAAGTAAATAAGAAAGCCTCAGATCACATGTTCCTTCACCTTCACCTCGACTTCGCCTCGGTCGATACTATTTTTTTATTAGAATTTAAATAACTTATCGACAATAATTAAAAAATCCGGAAATAGGCGTTATTTATTGTAAGGTACTATGCGATCAATAGCTAATTAGTTCTTAAAAATGCCAGTATTATTTTCAATCCGGTTTACATTCCACGTTTATATTCATTACAATTAATATAATATATCCAAGTTCCACGACCAATATGCAGAATATATTAATTTCGAACTTTATTTGCTCTTAGTGAATATTTAAAGAATTTGTAAACAAAGGCACAGTCATGCTAATTCGTTTGTTCGCTACGGAAAACTTCACATCACTTACAGAAAAGCGTAAAAAATCACATTTACTTCTTTCTATATGTACCAGTAGCTCTTCCGCACAATTCCCGAATAAACTATAGCCTATGTTACTTCTAGAAAAGTAAGCTTTCCATTGGTGAAAGAATTTTTAAAATCGGTCCAGTAGTTTTTGAGTTTATTCGTTACAAAGATACAAATCTTTCCTCTTTATAATATTAGTGTATACGTATATTACGAGTATAATTTAATAAGGAAACTGACTGACTGACTGATCGATCAACGCATACGCAAGGCATGAACCATGAAATGTTGCATAAAGTGATCACTGGAAAGGGATTTTTTGAACTTCCTATGTGAATTCGGAAAAAGCTAACTAAAGTATAGTAGTATTTTTAGCTGTACTTAGAATATCTGCATTTATCAAAATATTACCAGACTAAACTTTAATGGACAGTGTATCAGCCATCACTTATTTTTTATGGCTCCACTTGCCATTTAGATGAACGTGTAGGAGGCCAGCTACGTTTTAGGAGATGTTTTTTATAGGGCCATGAGATCATAAAAAGTAATGTTCTGTATATTTTAGAATTTTAAAAGCTATAATTTTCTTTTCTTTTCTTAGTTTACAGATTATAAGTATATTGTGCATCGGCTTGTACATTATAACCTTACTTGTTTTGTTTTATTTAATTTAACGTCTACGTAGCAACCATTCTCTTGACTAAAATATAGATACTTTGTATCTACTCTTGTATTGCACTTTAGATATAGATCATTAAGAAATCTACCTCATTATTGGATTGGAAGTGCTATTGGTACGTCACATACGTATAAACAATCTTTATTGCAAGCAAGAAACTCAGTAAGAAGGTAATTAATACTTTTCAAAATACATTTTTCAAAGGTGATCATAGCACCCAGAATAATCTTCGAAACAAAATCATGCCATATCAATAATACTCTTCGTCTGTCTACTCTAGGGTTTCTGGTTTCTCGACTTTTTATTTTTCTCGAGATTCGAGAAATCTCGAGGGTAATTTCTCGAGTACTCTCGAGTCTCGAGGCTTTTTAAAAAAAATCGTAAAAATTGTCAAAATGTAACCAAATAAAATAAGTTAAATATCAAAAAGTAAGTTTGATTGCACCATCATTAATTGTATTCATATCAGTCATATAAATCATCATTAAATGATGAAAACATAAAATAAAATCTTCCTAAAACAAATCACAAGAACTTCTTCAAGTAACAGTCTTATATTAATTAACAGTATTTTAATCAGCTGATAATCAGTGTCTATTAAACTATTAATCAATCACCTACCTTGACTTGAGATCTTTTTTACGTAATTGAGATCTATTTACTAAATATACTTAATTATAACTATAAAATTATGAATGTAAAAATATAACGAATCTTCCTGATTGTAAATAATAAAAAATCTTAATTTATTCTTTGGAAATAGGCTTTCAAAAATATTAAGGTTTTTATAGAATTGTCCGAAAGCCTGTTCCGTACTTTGGTCACTATATTGGCTGCCAAGCTGAAAACAGGTTCATTTTCAGTTGAAGTAGGCTTGACAGTCATTAGGGCTTGGAACAATCTCTCAAGGTTGGGTGTTCGTTTTTTAGTCGATTCGTACATATTAAATTCTCGTCTTATTAAATTTTTCGTGACTTGCTGGGAATTAACTTCACCCCGTCACCCGCGCTGCCACGCATTTCGCGTCGTCTTCGTTTTAAGCGCCGAAATACGAAATGCGGGTGGTATAACACGGCAAAAAATTAAAATGCATATACCGGTTGCGGTACTCGAGACTTCTCGAGTACTTTGAAAAAATATCTCGTCTCGAATGAAGCCAAATTTCTCGAGTAGTCTCGAGTTCGAGACTTCTCGAGCAGAAACCCTAGTCTACTCTCTCTATACCTTTTATCAACAGTATGTAGATTGACGTAATTTTTATGGCGCCTATCTTATCTAGTATTATAATTTGTTTACATTGTGTTGTTTTGCGAATTGCGTAACGACAATCTAAGGCGATTCTCACACTGAATACTGAAACGACTGTCGCCGCGACTAGACAACACCAGACATTTTTTTACAGCTGCACTAATACATATTATAAATATAAAAAAACATTATTTTGTATGTTTCTTAGTTATAAATAAGTTCCGAAACTATAGGACAGATTTAAAAAAAAATACCACTGCAAAGCTTACTTTTCTGGAAGTAACATGAGTTATAATTTTCCTACGTGAAATCGCGGGGAAATGCTATTTTATTATTAAAAAATCGTCACAAGTTTAATTTTTTTATCAGAAATTTCTTAAAATGTGCGGCCGCCCTAATCGTATAGGTATCTCGTATTTACCTGTGACGAATTTACATGTATGTAAGATAATATATATTTTTTTAAATAAAAATATATGCAGCGATCCTTTGATTTCTCTCCGCGCCACACCTCCCCCGCCACTGTGCATGTAAGTCATGTAACACTTGTAATCTTAGTAAATAATGGCCAGGCGCCAATATGAAATGAGCTGCTTATTAATTTTCAGTCGAGTCCCGCGGCACCTTTTCGTGGTTATTTTGGTTGTCGACCTGAATCTTCGGATAAAATTTGTGTAACACAGCCCTAGGGACCTAGTGAAAAAAGTCGTTTAAAAGTATGTACTAAATATACTGTGGTCTATTTAGTATATTTTTCTATCTTAAAATGAACTAACAAGGGAAAGGTATGGTAAACAAATCCAAAACATAGGTATATTTTAGACGAAAATCTGTAAGAAAAATGATGCCGTTCCGCAGTCCACACATAAAAAGGAAAATTTGCAGATAAACATATTTTATTGTAATGTTTAATAAACTTATTAAGACCAAATCAGTCTTACAGATACTCACTATTTTAGTAGGATTTTGGTGAAAACATAGTCGTACAAATAAAATAAAAAACTAATTCGAATAAGTGTCCCTCTGTGTTGCATCAAAGATTTCCGTCTTTCGCTATGACATATTGCTGTAATGATATAAAATATTTTCATAAGACCTACAGAAATAAATTCAACGTAAAACTCTTGGGAGGTTAGCTTTGTAAAAATAACTCTTTCAAGCGTTAGCGTAAGATAAAAGATTCACGGTCCTATTACTTTTTAATGCTTTATTGTTTTACAGTCGAAACATTTACATTTATTTAAGTAGTACAAGTCACAGCATGTCTGACGATTACAATAATAATGAATCTTATTTTACTAACGTAATTCCGGCCACTAGTCAGCGGTGGACTCGCGTGGGAGATTATGACCCATAATTCCTCATGAATAGCTGATGATGATGATTGATGATTATTGATGATGACATACCATACATGAATCCACGCGTGAGACACTCTGGAAAAATATTCATCCATCTATGGAATTGGAGGAGCGGAGGTTGAATGGAAAAGGAAAGATCTTCCGCCAGGCGAAGTGAGCGTGCCTAGGGACCGCGTTTCAACGGTTGATGTTGGACAGTTGTATTTATACAAACTCATTAGAAAACTTCGATACTGCGGTTTAGAACTCGGCTAGTGTGTAACATCTTACGTTTAATTGTGAAAAGTAGTGTTCTATTTATAAATTGGAGACGTTGGCCGCAAGAGTCCCGTTTTTTTTCTTTCGAGAATTTCGCAAATACCTTTCCTAACCAACGCCTAGGTCATAATAAGAATGTACTGTCTAAATTACGAGTCTCTACCTTAATTAGTTTCGGCTGTGCGGAGATTCGGTCAATCAATCAGGTTAATTCTCTCTATAATAGTATATAAAACTACCTTTTAAAAACACTTACTGCGATAACTCGGATCATTAAACAAATAAAAGATATGTATGGCGCACGACACAGCCTTTATTTCCCCTACTAGTCTATTCCACGGTACATGAGCAATGCCATTGAACTGTTTCCATGGGAAAGAAACGACCCATAACGCCCCATGAATATCAGAATCATGCACCAAAGAACTTTTTTTAGAATGAAAATGATGCGCTCATTTAAATTGGGAACCATGTCAGGAAAGATTGGTTCATTTATGGATAGGGTATTTTACTGTATCGAAATTAAATTATTAAGTAATCCGTAATCATCAATTAAAAAGCGTAAAACACATCAAAAAACGCATTCCGATTTTCATTTTGCAATTATAAAAAAATATTAAATAATAAAACAATCAAAGTAATATTATTTATTACATAATTGAGTACTAAAAATGATGACGTCACAAAGTCAGGATTCAACACATTTTCCATTAAAATTTTAGTTTTGACAGCGCATAAAAAGTAACTCATTTGACAAGTACTTACTACTTTTCTATATATTATCACAGACCAGTTTAAATAAAACTGGTCTCTGATATAATGTAATAATAATAGTTCATCATAATCTTGCCCTTTTCCGATTATTTGGGGTTGGATGCAATATCTATAATATATGTCTTCTCCTTCCTATAAATATATCCACCGTAATAATAATAATATTATTTGTATAATTAAAACTGTTAATATTTTACAGTATGGAAGAATTACAGAACAGCAACATCAGTGTATGTTCCAATTAAAAAATATATAATTCTCCAATTTTCCGCATTTCACTCTAAGGCGATTGTAATAAGGCCGTTACAAAGTCCAATGTGTTAACTGTTAAGCTCCACGTGCTCTTGACCATACAAACTATAAAAGTGATTGAGTCCTTCTAAAATTGTTTTTTTTATGATAAAAAAGGGGGCAAACGAGCAGAGGGGTCACCTGAAACAACACAGTGGGTTAAAACAGATATATCGACTAATGGGCATCTGGTTCTGTGTTGTTCACAGGGTAATAATAGGGTTCGCTATACAGCTGGCTGTACGGTATCTATTGTACTTATATGTCTATGACCCCATACAATGGTTTTGTCAGCTGTTCCGCAAACTTCAAAGGAGTTGAACCACTGTAGAGACTTTAACTCTAACTTTACAATCTCTTTTAAAACCTAAATAATTTGAACAGACATAAAGCCCTATTGATCATGTCAGTTACGTATTATGATTATCTAAGATAGAGATAGATAGATTTTTTGGTAATAAACACAATAAATTATTAGCTTTCACATTGTTCGAAAGAATAAGTAATTACTAGTAAAAGTAACGCGAATGCGTTTCTTCTTTCAAATCTAGTTTTGAAACCTATCGCATGGATAGACATGTGAATCAATGATCCATAACGAGTGCATGAATGCAAATTATTGCATATGCTGCAACTGTTCCGTGTATTTTTTTTATAGATGTAGTATAGGTAGGTATCTAATTTACTAATATTATAAAGAGGAATAATTTATATTTTTATATGTTTGTAACGAATAAACTCGAAAACTACTAAACCGATTTCAATAGAATGTTAAATTATCCCTGAGTAAATATGTATAACTATTACGATTCTGGGGTCTACGGCTTGTAATGCTTTGGTTAAACACTGTAATTTTGCAAATTAAAATAAATAGATAAATAAAATAATATGTAATATACTGTGTATGTAAACTGTAAATCCTACTAATATTATAACCGAGAAAGTTTGTGAGAATAGATGTATGGATGTATGGATTGATGTTCGTTGCTCTTAACGTAAGAAACTAAAGTAAACGTGATTTTTTATTTCAATTTCATTGGAATCGACTTCCTGTGAAGAGAAAGTGCGATCGAAACCAGATTGACGTCATTTATACGATACGGACATTTACAACCGAATGTTGAGTAACACGTCTCTGATTCATAGTATTTTAGAAACTACATTGCTTCTATGAATTTAATAAAATAGACCACAAACTTTAGATCTTCATTACGTACGTTTGTTTCTTATTGTTACCCAATCAAAATTATATTGTAGGAAACAGTTGCAGTCCTGCTGTGTGTTGACTATATACCTAGTAATTTTGTAATACTTTAGATTAAATGGAGGACCAAATTATTATTTTTCTCTTTTCCTTTTAGAACCGGAATCGGCTTTATTTTGGCGTAGTACATTGCTTATGTTTGAGTTGTTCAAAAAGTTTGCCTCAGCGGAGTAAGAAAACATTGTGAAGAAATTGCCCGCCAACAGAATTGATTTAAGATGTGTAACACGACCTGTCAGGTTTAGCGGTCCAAAAAATGTGGGTACGTACGTAGGTTCAATAGTGAAATGTGGGTATTTTTAGGAATTCCCCATTCAGGGATGAGGCGCGAGCGTATTTTTTATTCTATTTTATTGCTTGTCTCTACATCGCTTATTTATGTGTGTCACGTGTGCGTTTGTAATGTTAGTTCTGGCCGCGTCATCAACATCAGCAGCCCACAGCTGAGCTAAGAGTCTTTCCGCGCACATGAGGAAGTATCGGCTATTATCTCCCATACGAGCCCACCTCTGATTGTAAGATGGTGTTAGGCTAATGACCACCTAACTGACAGAATTTTTCAAGCCTTCCAAGGGTATCTGACATGGCTTAACGACTTCCATTGTGCGTAAATACAATAAAACCGGATCAAAGGTTTACGTGTCTTCCGAAACACGTAAGCGCTCGTGATATACCAGTAGGCTTTCACCCATTCATTGATTGACCGAACAACTTTGCTCAACGAGTGTGATCGTTACAAACACACTGGTGGCCGCGTAAAAAATGTCAGATAACATTGATTCTTACATACAAGAAGGCATTTTCTTGACTCTACACACTGACTTCTTCTTCAATTATGAAGAAGGTGCAAACCGTACTTCCTCATGTGTGTGGAAAGATCCTTAGATCAGCAGTGGTCTGTTACGGGTTAATGATGATGTGCAGAGCATACTGTTACCACGCTTCCTACAAAATATGCTCGATGTTATATTAACTGTGTCCGTTTTATCACCAAGTTTTTCATTAAAATCTATCTAACTATTGATAAAAAAAAACTCTGTAAATAGACTACCTATATCTAACTATCTTAATCAGTTTCTGATTCTCAAAGTCTTGGTGCCCTAATTCCTCCATTAGAAGAATTATTCTGATAAATAATTCTTTCTGTAACATTAAGCAAATAGCTATTTGGGTTGATTAACCTTTGACTGGTAGGTTAATCAACTTAAATACGTTTATGTTGTTCGTTTATGCATGACTGGTGAATGTTGGGCAATATTTCCTTTCTATTCTTTTGTATATGTCTAGTGGCCTCCACTGGATAAGTAGATCACTTTGGTTCTCTTTCGCGTAACGACTACCATCAGTGTACGAGTGATTACTATGTAAGATACTAGACCCCTAATCTTTAACGTATGAACTAATCGATCAGTCAGTCAGCCAGTCAGTCAGACTGTCAGTTGCTTCTTTTATATGTATAGATTGATTACATCGATCCATTGCTGCGTTAAATAAGAATAAATAACAATTTAAAAAAACTTTATTTCAGACATAGTCCGGTTAGTTGGTTACTAGCCTAACGTTAACTTAAACTAGGTTGGTGTGTTAGTACACTACGGTGCATCTCCGACCAGGGGGCTAATTCCACTAAATGTCAACGGTTACAGTTGGATGACAATGACATATCAATGGTCAGTAGATGGTGTTATTTGCTCTGACCATTGACATCTCATTGTCATTCAACTATAAACGTTGACATTTAGTGGAATTGGCCCCCAGTGCCTGACGCAGCAACTGTCGAACCTTAGTGCGAACATTGGCAGAATGCTATTGGAGCTGGTGCGAACTCGTTGCAGTGCGGCGGCGCACCTCTTGCGGAGCACAGCCGGCAAATAAAGCAAATGTAGGTTATTTGCATTTAGGATGTACTAGGATAATTATTAATTTGCCTCACTCACTCTCTAACCCAAAAAATATATTTTGAAACTGTTATGTATTAATTCAATTTTACTTTTTTTTTCGTTCTTTTGTTTCTTTCTACTTTTTATATAATTGTGGAAAGGCAATAAAGTGAATTTATTATCATTATTATTAATTTGATATTGGGTTCGATTCTGCATTACAGCGCCTAAACTTATTTTAGTTTAGTCGTGTCATTGTCTTTCTCATAGAGAAGAAAAGAGACGAGTGATATTTAGTCCTGTCAAATTAAAATTAGTCCTGTCAACTAAGGCATTTCATAAAGTGTTTAGTGCATAAGTAAATAAGTCACGACTAAAATACAGCCTCTGACAGGACTAAATTCGGTAGGTTATCTTCTATCCCTTTTCTTTTTTTGAGGTAAAATAAAGACAGGAATAAACTAAAATAAGTTTAGTCGCTGTAATGCAGAATCGAACCCATTCTTTGCTTACAACATACTATAAAAGTTGTTCACTCCGTATCTTTGGTTATCTTCATTACGTACCTATTATATATCTCTGAAGTTTTGCAAGCGAGATTGGAGATATTGCAAGGGCTTCCCATTGAGTGAATAAGTGGGTAGAAGTTATGCAAATGCGGATGAATGAACTGCGGCTTCCGGGCTATGTACACTCCGCATCGATGTAGAAAAAACTGCTTTTACAGACTCCTAGCTAGAAAAGAGCGTAACACAAGTGGATAGTTGATTGCCTAGTGAAATGAGTTACTTTTCATTTTCTGTGAAAACGCAAATTTATTATGAAATCAAAATAAATAAAAAATAAGTTTTTTTCTGTAGGTACAAAAAGTACACTAAGAAATGTCAATAGTCTTATAACAAGGCACTCGAAACTTGAAGATTGGCTAAATGTAAACAGCAGCCTATCACCACCTAAGTTTCTAATGAGGATCAGTACAGTTATAGCAAATCCATTAGAAATATTATCCACGTTATTCTTTATGATAAAAGAATGATATCTCTTTTTGAATTATCCAAATCAGACCATTACTTACGAAGATATTAAATAATAAACATACTCAATGATCGCGAGAGCGTGTACGTCACTGTGAGGGAACCAAGTACGGCCGGCCGGCCGGCACTCAATGATCGCGGGAGAGTGATGACGTCACAATGACGTCACCGCTACCGCGGCGGCTACTCGGTGAACTTCGCTAGGAATTCGGTCATAACTTTGTCAATTTTTGTCGTAGAACAAAAATTTTTGTACTGTATGTTAAGGATTTCTTAGCTCTATAAATCTGCATTCTCAACTAAAAACGTTACGGATCCTCATTGAAGCCCGCGGCTTTATTTATTGATAGACAATCATAAAACAAAAATAACTGTCGATCCCTATTCTCTAAGCGCGGACGACGCCATTTTGGGTCCAAATTAAAATAGCAAAAGCGTTAACGGTAACAAAACAAACAGTAACAAAAGCAATTTGTAAAAGATTGTCGTAGGCTCATATTACACAGTTTAAGGATCTTTCTGTAATACGGACCCCAGGTAGTACCGACGCCTGTTGACCTATGACGTTATTGTTATAATAATTTATTCAATTGTCTATAAAACCACTTGTAACTGTGTTTCTACAAACTGCAGGCGTATTCACGGAGACTCGATACCGTTTCCGTTCGATTCAGATCGAGTGAAAAAATTTCTCTAGGCGTTTCTGACAGCCACGGAAAATTTTCCGAATCCTTATGTCACATAATATGACATCAGTTTTCGATACCAACATTAGCCCATCTCGAAAGTTTTCGATAGATTTTCCGATATCGAATATCGAAGCTCCCTGAATACGCCTGCAGATCTCCGAATCTGCCCAACCCATTTCAATGAAATTTTGTGAAACTAACTGTCTACGTTAGTTTTGGACCCAATGTGTGTTGTCTGTTGTAAGACTACGTGTGCCCCGGGCCCAGTAGTTATACAAATTTAATATACATAACTGCAGGTGGTCTTAAAAAAATTACGATTAACATATTTATGTAGAGCGTGTGTATGCTTGTGATGTGAGCGAATCAGCCTTCATAATGTGGGGCCTATATAAGACGTATTGTCTTTGGTACTCAGAGTTGCGTATTCTTACGTATTATTATCATAAGAATCTCTAAGAAAGATCAGATGCAAGTTAACTGTTATGCACAAAGATAATCTCTCTAATTAACTGATAAAAATTAACATATTTTTCTAGATATTGTTTACGTTTTTTTTCTTTTCCGTGTTTTGATCATAGTTAATGTCTTCATTAGCTCTTAGGCATAGTTAGTTTTTTTTTACATTTTTAGCAAAATGTTTATACCTCCTTTCAGCACACATCTTTATTTTCTAGACGCGAGATAAGTTACCGCAGTTTGGAAATTGGAACATAATATAGATGAGTAATTAAATTATTATTAAATTTGTACGACTGCTGAAAAGGAATGGAAATGAACATTTCCATGGTGGTGTTAAAGTGTAAAAGAAAGGAACATGAAAAGACAGAAATTCTGAGTAGTTTAGTGTGAGATTTAATTAGAGATTTTATTTGTTCCAAGCTTTTTATATTGTGAAAGAAGTTTTTACATTTGTGTCCCCAAAATAAATAAAAACTCCTTGTTCGTTGAACTAACAAAACCTTCACTGGTTGGATTATTGTTAAAAGACTTTTGAAGAAAAAGTTTCTATAGGAAAGAGGTTTTTCTTCAAACCTTTTTTCTTATCGTATTTCTCATTGGCAAAAAAGACTCTTATAAAATTCATTACCACCTACAATTTCTATTAATAGAGGTGATTTACATAACATACTATTAGCGTAGTTGTAGACAAATAATTTCGTCTATTCAACACTCAGTAGCGTGACAGAACTAATTTACTGTCTACGAAACAATGAGAGCATGAGTGTTTGACTACAAATTAGCCATTTTGGCAGAGTTCATTTGCATTTCCGTGTTTTTATATCTGAGAGGAAGCTTTAGAAGTGTGATATAATGTAATTTGTTGCTATAACGAAGCCCCATGAACTGAGTACTTAACCTAGTTTATTGGGCATCAGAAGGAATTCAGATGTAACATCTCAGACCAAATAAGAAATAAAGACGAAGCGCTGCGAAGGATAAACTGAAGCATGCAAAACTACACCTCCCTCTGTGCACACACGCTCCCACGCCCACATTTACAAGCAAACCACAACACCTCATTGATTATGATTAGTTAGAAGAAAATTAACTAAGTTAATACGTTTAAAAATTAATAACAATGTGTAATACGTACACAATAGTTATGCTCGTAAAATTTATAAATATAATAATAATACCAAAACTTCATATTAAATATAACACTTTATTTAATGACTTTCTTTCCCCGCGGATTTTTTGATTTTCACGTGCTACGCTATTACAATAGCGTCATGAATATTACGTGTCCTTCGTCTATATGCCATGCCAGCTATCACCGTACCAAATTTTATCAAGATCGGTTCCGCGGTTTGCCTTTAACCTAGTTATTACTTTCGCATTTATATTAAATATGGATAGATACTAAGAAAACAATCAACATTAATAGCCGTAGGTACTATTTGTTATGGGCGTCAATATTTGTGGTCAAGTTGAAAATTTAGGCAAGAAACTATTTTTTTTATAAACTCAATGTCACAAAGCACTTCTCTTCAAGCATTTCACTTCTAAATTAAGATTTTTAATCCTGAAAGCTGTTATACTGAACAAACAAACTCTTCCGTTCCGTGCTTTTTATTTACATTTAATGCCCTAGAAAAAAATATGTGTCATATAGGTTGACCTATTCGATACTCAGATTACATTTATCGTTTACAGCTATATTTTAATTTTAAAAACAAATGTTGAAACACTCTTGAAACGCCAGAATTCCACGGAATGAAAAGTATGACTTTCAATTATCCAGAATTGTGTATCTCGCGTTTTGGATACCATTGTTGACAAACAAAGGCAAACAGGAACATTTTACTCACTCCTCGGGCATGCACTGCCGGCATTACGCTGAGTACACAACGCTCGCCTCGCTCTTGACACGCGGTCACTCAGCACGCATATTAATAGATCAAGTGATTCAACACTTTAGTTCAGTTACTTTACGAGTCGAACGCGAGATATGGCACTGAGCACCCGCCTTTTGTTCCTACGTGTTTCGTTCAGAAATTGTAGGAGATATCAAGGAAATTCGTGCGAAAATGTAGTGACTGTGTGATGCCGAGCCGACGGTACAGATTAGGCAAGTTGGCATGTTATTTACTTGAATGTAGAAATATTCCAAACTGTTATTCGAGTGTCACTTCCGGTGACTATCTGGATATGGTTTAACTTGTGTATAGCCACGTATTTTATCCTTGTCTGTTTTAGCTATTCGTACGATATATGAGTTTGTCAAAAAGGGATGCATAACTCACGATTATATCTTTGTATAATTATGTCTGTGTTAAGTGTCGGTCTGTCGACCTGTCGGTCAATGCCTTTATTGGATGTTGAGCTCTAACTTATATGATATTTGAAGTTCACTTATTTAATTTATGCATACCTGGTTGTTTCTATGCAAATGTGAAAGAGTATGTTTATAAGAGCATTTTTTTCCGACTGCACCAGAAAGAGACTAATATTTTTAGAATTATGAGTATGTACGTACACCTATGTATGAATGTAAATACGGTTTGATAAATTTGGAAGTGCGAGGTAATACACTGCGGGTACTGTTTTTAAAATCTTTTGAGTGCCTTTTTCACGCAGTTAGGTTTTTTGGTTCTCATTAATTTCTTTGTTATAGTTACCAAAACGTGTCATCTTATCATTAACGCTAATGTTAAATGTAATAGGTATGATTAACGTTTGAGACAAAGCTTATATTTTAACATTCATTCCGTATCGGTTTCCTCCGGAATGTTAAGAGTATATGGTCTTATAAAGAGTACATTGTGTTCCTTGCATAATAAAAAAGGTTTTGAAACTTATTATACTCAATTAATATTCACATTCGATTTGATATACTTATATATTATATGCATATATATTATATAGCTTTGTTTTTATACTATATATACTATGTATATACTTTATCTGTATTGCTTACTACTAACTGTACTAGCAGTCAGTCCCTATTCCTGCAAGATACACTATTTTTTTTTAACTTACGTTCTATGTTTAAAAATAGCTCAACGGTAAAGGAAAACATTGTGAGGAAACCTGCGAGCCCCACATAATTATGATACTTATTTATTACTTCTCCCACAAGGAAATGTAGCTAGACAACATGTTAAACTCCAAAAAATTGGTTGGGAGACAGTAGTACCACCAAACTGGGAGAGCCGGTGCTTATGGCACTGCTGGCTCCACCTCTTAAGCTTGGGTCCCACGGTCCGTAAAATCGCGGATGCACGCAGACCAGCTCGCACGACGCACCGTGGGACCGGCCTCGTCCGTGATAGCACAGAACGTCTGTGGCGGTGCGCCCGTATCCATCGTGAGTCGGTAACTTCAAAGGTGCGCTCTTCTCTCTCTTTCTTTCGCTTTGCATTATGACAACATAAAAACATCTACACACACCGACACGCACCGTCGGACCGGCCCTGCCTGTGGTGCGTCGCCGTCCGTGCTCGTCGGCTGAGTGTGGCTGATCCGTAGAATAGCGGACCGTGGGACCCCAGCTTTAGATAGTAACGATAGAAAACAGTTCATAGTCATCTTAAAATACTACTCTGTCATATACTATGTTGTGACTCATGCCGTGTAAAGAAATATATAATAATAAATTGTGGGACACAATTCACACACGGTTATTTAGGCAGGGCCTGTACTATGGGTACTAAACAACTGATAAACATGCTTAAATAAATATTAAACGACCAGACACGGAGCCAACAGACATGTTCATGCACACAAATGTTGGCCCCGAGCGGGGATCGAACCCGCGACCTCAGACTCAGAAGGCAGGGTCACTACCAACTGAGCCAACAGGCCCGTCGATATAACTAAACTAGTATACTAGCCTAATTTTTTCCAACGTTGCGCGCCGCACCTGTCGGCGCAGCCGGACAGACAAAAATCACTTATCTAAGAATGCACGCCGTCCGCTTATCCAAGTATCTTGGTCCCGACGCGGGTCACATTCCAGGCGTGCCAACCGAACCAATTGGCATTGGCAACCGGTTCCATATCCTCAGCCTTATTTGTTAAGCTTTGTCTATGCGACTGGATTGTAGCTATAAACTTTGAGTGTTGCCATTAGAAGCGTTATCGTTGAAATAAGGAGGATTAAAATAGGTTGAGAATTTGGGATTATTGAGTTTAAGTATTCGTTCTTGGGATCAATTTTACGAATTAACCAAATGAGTAGGTATCGTATTAGTTTAATGAGCAATAAAGATGCTTTGTGGTAGTTAAGCAAACGTTCTTGTTTGGTAATCCAATTAATCCTAATTGAGAATGAATATGGTCGACCTATTTGGCTTCCACAGAGAACTTCATAACACAAATAGCTGCTCATTTCACCCACGTCAATCGAAAATAGCTTATATTATGTCGGTTAGAAACAGGGGCCTTCATGTATATTTACAAATTGTATTCGAAATCGTCTTCATTTTGACGTACGTTGCTTATTTCGTACATCTGATTATACTGCCAGTGAAAGAAGATAGCACTGATCGCGTAACAAGTTAAAATTATAGATTACTAGCGACCCGCCCCGGCTTCGCACGGGTGCAATGCTAAAACCTTCCTCTTGAATCACTCTATCTATTGAAAAAACCGCATCAAAATCCGTTGCGTAGTTTTAAAGATTTAAGCATACATAGGGACATAGTTACATAGGGATATAGGGACAGAGAAAGCGACTTTGTTTTATACTATGTAGTGATAATTATCGATAGGAAATAAGGCCCTAGGTCTTTCCAATCAAATTGCGAAATTGTGTCTCCATCTATTATGAGGGCTTCCTTACGCTTGCTGATACGTGGTCTCAAAAACTCTACTAGCCAATGGTTCTGCGGCTAATAACTACATAGTATAAAACAAAGTGGCTTTCTCTGCCCCTATATCCATATGTCCCTATATCCCTATGTCCCTATCATGTATGCTTAAGTGCGAAGCCGGGGCGGATCGCTAGTACGGAATGATCTTTAAAAAGGACAAAAAATAGACAATAGGCCAGCTGACTTCGGGTCTTACTCAGTGGCATATTCTAGGGGAGGATTATGGTCAAGTAATATAGACTCTTGTGAGCTGATGAGGAGGTAGCTGTCAAGCCATGTCAGATACCCATGGGTGACTTGACACATTCTGACAGTTAGGTGACCACTAGCCTAGCACGATCTCCCAGTATGCAATGGGCTCGCATGGGAGATTCTTTCCTATAATTCCTCATGTGTGAGGAAAAGACTCATGGCTCATCAGTGGGATGTTACGGGTTAATATTGATGAGTAGATATATAGTAGTAGCTTGCGACATTCCCAAAATGATCACTATTTCGGAGGAGGTGCCCACGAATGACCCCATTATTCATAATATGAAAGCATATAATAATTATCCTCATTGGTATAGTGTTGTAGCGACACTACACAGAACTAGGGTTTCTGGTTTCTCGACTTTTTATTTTTCTCGAGATTCGAGAAATCTCGAGGGTAATTTCTCGAGTACTCTCGAGTCTCGAGGCTTTTTAAAAAAAATCGTAAAAATTGTCAAAATGTAACCAAATAAAATAAGTTAAATATCAAAAAGTAAGTTTGATTGCACCATCATTAATTGTATTCATATCAGTCATATAAATCATCATTAAATGATGAAAAACATAAAATAAAATCTTCCTAAAACAAATCAAAAGAACTTCTTCGAGTAACAATCTTAACTATATTAATTAACCGTATTTTAATCAGCCGGTTATCATCATTAAAATCATCATTAAATGATGAAAAACTTAAAATAAAATATTCTTAAAACAAATCAAAAAAACTTCTTCAAGTAACAGTCTTATATTAATTAACAGTATTTTAATCAGCTGATAATCAGTGTCTATTAAACTATTAATCAATCACCTACCTTGACTTGAGATCTTTTTTACGTAATTGAGATCTATTTACTAAATATACTTAATTATAACTATAAAATTATGAATGTAAAAATATAACGAATCTTCCTGATTGTAAATAATAAAAAATCTTAATTTATTCTTTGGAAATAGGCTTTCAAAAATATTAAGGTTTTTATAGAATTGTCCGAAAGCCTGTTCCGTACTTTGGTCACTATATTGGCTGCCAAGCTGAAAACAGGTTCATTTTCAGTTGAAGTAGGCTTGACAGTCATTAGGGCTTGGAACAATCTCTCAAGGTTGGGTGTTCGTTTTTTAGTCGATTCGTACATATTAAATTCTCGTCTTATTAAATTTTTCGTGACTTGCTGGGAATTAACTTCACCCCGTCACCCGCGCTGCCACGCATTTCGCGTCGTCTTCGTTTTAAGCGCCGAAATACGAAATGCGGGTGGTATAACACGGCAAAAAATTAAAATGCATATACCGGTTGCGGTACTCGAGACTTCTCGAGTACTTTGAAAAAATATCTCGTCTCGAATAAAGCCAAATTTCTCGAGTAGTCTCGAGTTCGAGACTTCTCGAGCAGAAACCCTACACAGAACGCGCCAATAGAAGGCCGAGTTACATAGAACGCGCCAATAGACGGCCGAGTTCTAAACCGTGCTATCGGAGTTTTCTAATGAGTTTGTATAAATACAACTGTCCAACATCAACCGTTGGACCGCGGTCCCCAGGCACGATCACCTCGCCTGGCGGAAGATCTTCCTTTTTACGATAGAGGAGCATTCCACATCCGCTCCTCCATAGTGTTATGCAACATTATTGTGGCTCAACTTTAATTTAAGGAACCACACCGATTGGGTTCATATTTTTTCTGGCCAACCGCCTGGCCATGACATATATTATTTCCAAAAATTTAAAGGCACATAAACTTTTAGTTTTCAAGATATAAGTAATTTCTTTAAATTAGTGAAAGAAATCGTAAATGAATCTCAAAATACGAAAAAATCTCTACTATCTAGGTCAAGAAGCGCTGGGTTAGGTTAGTATGTTAACCACACTGCACGTGCCAAGTCACAGAATATAATACCTATATAAATTCTACTTACACCTAAGCACCCTAATGTCACACCTAAGCTAACCCCCTCCCTCTCCGATCTCCCCGCCCATTAGCGCATAATGGAAGGACTTTTATTATGTAACTTCAAAACATTGTTATTAGATAAATTATCATTCCACGGAGGGATGCACTTGCGCGGGCGCGCAGTGAACTCGCGGCGACGTTGACGCGCCGATAAATAATTCAAGAGGCGATTTCTCAACGGATTCCTTAACGCAGGCGCAGCTGCAATCGCCGCCGTCATCCTCCATTGACCGCGTTCGATTTTCAAATCAAACCTTTTTTGCCATGCCCTATTGCAAGATAATAATATAATGGAATCAAATCGGAATACGATACGATTAAAGCGGATTTTACCGGTATTATGGTAACTGTAGTAAGGCCAACTAGTGATGCGTGTTACGCTAGCTATCGAAAGTCGAAACATAAATAAATAATTTAAATCCTGAACGTATAGCTCCCAACTATAATATACCGTATTTTGTAATAAGGAAAAATGGAACTTAATTATTAAAATTCTCATGACAATTTAAACTAACTGTCATCCCTCGTTGACTCTACTTTATGTATCAGTTAGCTTTATGCTTAAGTACATAAATTAAGTTGCAAAGAAAAACAATTTTTTTTTGTATTCTTGTAGTATTAAGAGACTTTCTTTCTATTACTTATGCCAAAAAACTGGTTTTCTAATCTCTGTTATTTGTCAGGATTCTAGTAAAAGTATCTTAAATGACCTAGGTACTTGGCTACTAACGCGGAATCGTGCATTAAAAGCAACTTTTTATAACACCATCTACAGACGCTATTAAAAGTCGCTCCACCTTGCGTCTTATCGTGTGAAACCATTACATTTCGGCGTCGTTTTTTCCCTGACTCCATAAATCGATTATCATTCAAATATTCTCCAATTCCGCGTACCTGCTGGCTACTTCTAAAACAATCAATGTAAGCAGACGAGTCCAAACAATGGACTTCCTTACAAACGCTGATTGAGAGCACATAACACTAAACACGGACATTTGAGTTATGTGACACCTGTATACGAAACTTGAGGAAGGAATTCGAACAATAAAGTAGGTATTTGACTGCCTAATCAAAGAACTGTAAATTTTTAGGATCTGTCGAAACGGCTATAGAACATGTACTGAACTGTTGTGCTGAGTGAGCAGCTGAGTACTAAACATGATGACGTCATCATTTTTAGTAGGTACCTACTCAATTGCTTCACTTTTTTGATGGTTTATTTATTTAAAAATTTGCAATATTAGTAAAATGAAAATCGAAATATACATTTTTAAACGTGTCTTGGGATATATTTTTTTCTAGATCGACGGTGAAAAAAAAATTGTGACCAAACCCGCACTCCGCAGGTCATAGAATATATTCTAAAACATGTATAGCTGCATCCCGGTCCGGCGACTCACCACCTATCACGTTTAGGGGTCCAAATAATATACTAGTGATTGGTGAAACAGGAGTGTTTCCATAAATGGAATACCTCTTGCCATATAATTAATTTTATTTCTATAAATGTAAGATATATACCTACTTAACAAATAACTCTAAAGAGTAAAAAACCGACTTCAACGAATAGAGCTAAAAATATGATTTATTCCATATTCGTCCCAATCTTTCTTTTTTTTTTTTTTTTTATTTACTTTTAGGAAGACATACAGCATTTTACATCAATAAAATAAAGATACAATAAGAAATATCATTAGCTAATTATAAGTCTCCACAATTAAAAACTAAGTAGGTAGTGCTATAGACTGCCTGAAATAAAATAAAATAACGTGGCTAAATGAATGAAACAAAACAACAATAAACCAATTTGGGTAAAATAAAGGTAGTGGTTAATCGGTGTGCAGTGCAGTTACGCTCTCGTTGAGGCTTGACTTTGCCAATTTGCTCCTTACTGTTGCCGTATTTGAACAAAACAGGTCAATGTCTAGGCTACACGGAAGCTGGTTGAAATATTTTGTACTTCGAAGTAGAAAAGAGTGTTGCCTATAATTTGTTTTTGCAAAGGGTACAATAAGTAGTGGTTTATGCCTGAAACTCAAATGATTGGTGCGAAGATTGATTTTAGCTAATAAGTCTGCACTGTCTATAGCACCGTTGCCAATGTTCATAAGACAACAAATGTCATTTATATGGCGTCTATTCGATGGCGTTCGTTATCGATGTATACAATTTTTAGACTTCTGTTGATTTTGAAATGACCGACTTCGATAAAATTTAAATGGGGCCACTACTGAAATAAGATCTACCAAATAAAAAAGAATTATCAAAATCGGTTCATAATTGGTAGAGTAACGCGTAACATACACACAAAAAACACATATTTTTTTGAAGACGGTTGAAAAGGATGAATGCCGTGGGAAACACACACACATGTAATAACGCGAATATATCAATGGGCAAAATTTATAAACACGAATGTTGTACAACATGCTCATGATATTTCGATCTCTATCGGGTTGTGATCAATCACCGTTTTACGTTCCAACTTCCACCGCAACCCACATAGGTGTTTTATTGTAGCCTGGCTAATCTGGCTATGTGCTGAGTGTAAGCAAATGAAATTCTTTGGTTTACCACGTCACTTTATAACTGCAATTGTGATAACTGTACTCTGTACGTACTCATATAGCCATTAACTAAACTTTCTAGTTACGTTAGTTAAGGACACATGTTTGTTACAACAGTTTGTTACCTACTCTTTCACGCAAACACTACTGAAAGTATCTTGATATTACTTTATAATAATGTAGCTTACACAAAGAATACACATAGGCTAGTTTTTATCTAACAGATATATTTAGGAGGTAGTGTAGAGATATTTAGCCATATATTTTTACCATATATTTTGTGACTTTACAGAATACAAGCTTTTGTATTTCCTCTCTTCCCTGCCGTCTTAAAAATCTGAAGTTTACCCATTTGCACTATTAGTAGAAATAAAATGCACAGATTAGAGATCAAATTCTTTCAGCTGATTTGGGCGAGGCTTCAAGTAACCAGAAGGCTGTCAGTTACCAATACCTAAGTACAGTAAAAGGATCAGTCTAACTATTCATAGAGGGATTCAAGGGCACTGATCAACATGGTTCCACTTTGCATGAGTTTTTATCTGTAAATATATATATTTTTAATATCTCACGCCTTTTATCCCCGAGGGGGTAGGCAAAGGTATCCCATTTCTGGAAATAGGTACCCACTTTTCACGAGAATATTCGACCCCTAGCGTGATAGGTGGTGAGCCCATAATAATCTACATATCTACTCCTTCGTCCTCCTTATACATTAAATAAATACATAATAATATATAAAAAAGTATCTATGAAATGAATAAATATTTGTATTGCAGCAAAGCAAAGAAATCTAGCGCATCGCATAATACCCTGTCAAAAGTCGAAACATTGCGAAGAGGCGCCGCTAACGACCTATTCTGCAGTCGATACAATGCCTACATGTAGTGAATCTACATACAATACAACATAAATTCTGCTATCGAACTGTTTACTGGGTGTAATAGTTTCACTTTATTGATGAACGCAGTTATCAAGAGCGGACGAATGTCTTTTTCCATAAGTTTATAAAAGTAAGGTCTGAAGCACAGATCATTAATGGTCTGTGGTCTCAATAGAGAGAGAAATTCAGACATAACCATTGATATACGGACATGTAATTCAGAGGGACAAGGGTAATACTGTAAGAAGAGTGCCTAGAATATGGTTCGAAAGCATAGACTGCTGTTAATTTCGGAACACAAAGTTCTGGTATAGATACCTAAGTGTAACGTTTTTTTTTTCAAAATGTTTTACACTATTAAAACACCGTTCATCATGACATGAGACCTCAATCAACCAATTACACTTTAACATTCGTGGCATTGATATGAGCACGACGTAACAGGGGCGCATTGAGAGAACCACACAAAGTCGCAAGGACCTGAAAAGATACGGACGAATCTATGTGCTTTTCAATCTTTCACATAAATTCTAAAAAAATAATATATAATCTCACGCCTTTCATCTACGAGATGGAGACAGAGGTAATCCATTTGACGAAATACCCACGTTTCACCAGTATATTCTTTAGACCCCTAAACGTGGTAGATAGTGAGCCCATCGAAGGACCAGGGTGTTATTACATATGCCTCAGAATTAATTCTGGGACCTGCGTGTTTGCTCACGAACACGATGTTTTCCTTCACAGTCGAGCATAGTGTGTGAGAGGTAAATACAGAAGCGCAATTAAGTAAGCTTTTTGAAAAACTAATGGGTATGCTAGGATTTGAACCCAAGCCTCATGAGATGATACCACGTGCGGAGAGTTAAACAAAATATTGTTATATACCTCAGAATTTTCTAGCACGCAACAGGTTGCTCACAAAATCTAAGCTTGTACCTACACAAATTTTATAAAGAAAATGTATTTTTATATGTTTGCAACTAAAAAACTCAAAAAGTGCGGGATCGATTCTAAAAATTCTTTCACTTCTGGAAAGCTACATTATCACTGTTGACTTCACTGAGTAACAAAGGCTATATTTTATTCGCGGGGGACCGGGAATTACGCGGGCCAAACCGCGCGGAACAGCTAGTAAACTATAAAGCTATATTTGTTTTTTAAGTATTTACGGAACTCATCTGAAAATTTAAAACTTAATAGAACTGCTAATTAAAAAAATGCTAGATTTTCTAAAAATCTAAATAGATCAAACAGGCTGCTTTTGTCTTTACCAAATACGGGCCTGTGTTACAACTAGTAATAGAGGAACAATTAAAATGCTTGACGCACAACGTTTTGCGGGCAATTGATCTGTTCAAGGTGAATGCAATTCGGCTCATGTATATTTCACGTGATAGTGAATGTACCAATTGGTTTGAAGAACGTCATTGCCTCAGTTTTAAACAAATCCTACTAATTTAAAGTTTGTATGTATGGATGTTTATTCCTCTTTCACACGAAAACTACTGAACGGATTTTGAAACTTTAAAGTTATCACATTATATATTAAACAAAGTCGCTTTCTCTGTCCCTATATCCCTATGTCCCTATTTCCCTATGTCCCTTTATATATGCTTAAATCTTTAAAACTACGCAACGGATTTTGATGCGGTTTTTTTTAATAGATAGAGTGATTTAAGAGGAAGGTTTTAGTGTTAGCATTGCACCCGTGCGAAGCCGGGGCGGGTCGCTAGTATAGCTTATAAAACAAAATAAAACATAGGCTATATTTTATACCCGTATACCCACGGGATCGGGAACTATATACGCGGGTAAAACCGCAGGGCTGCTAATAAAGTTATATGTACACATCCTTCTGGCCAATGATATACTTACCTATTATATAGTATAGATAAGTTGTAAGTGCATAGATAAACTTACCAAACAAATCGAGATTGGCCGTAAACATAACACACACACGATAATGTGATAATCATCAATCTTTACATATCTTTACTTACGTAAAGTCACCTATGATATAAAATATGTAACAGAATAAGCGCAATTCTTGAAATTAGTTTGTTCAAAATCGACTGCTTAATCGATTTCAGCCAAAGATCTATACATGTAATAAAACTAACGGGGCCGTGTCTGTACATGAAATATTTTTTGAAAATTTTAACGGTAGTGTATATAGTCATCGATATAGATATCGAAACACCAATTTTTGGAATTTTTGTCTGTCTGTCTGTCTGTCTGGTTGTGCACGCATCACTCAAAAACTACTGAACGGATTTTGATGAAATTTGGTATGGAGATAACTGATTACCCGGGTCAACATCTAGGGTACTTTTTATTCCAGGAAAATATCTCATTCCCACGGGAAAATATAAAAACTGGTTAAAAAGAGAAATACGTACTACTCCGAAATGATAACACTTACAAACTTGAAATATGGTAAGTAGGTGTCTTATAGACGTATACAGGCAACTACTATAAAATGATTTTTGGAAATTCCCCCGGGAACGGGAATAACGGGATCATTGGGAACCTAATAAATTGGGTCTGCTAATTGTTATATCCATACTCTTTTCTGCTTTACTGCTATTTTATTTTTCTTTGACACTGTCTTAGTGACGTTTTTGATATTTGTTCAATGCAAATGTGAATTGAGTTTTGTATTTATTTGTTACAAAATGAAGAAGCTAAGAAAAAATATTACCAGAAGATCATGTTGAAACTGAAATTACAAAGAAAACCTAATAAATACCAATACAGAACAATACAAATGTCATGCAAACAGAAGGAATGCACGTACCAAGGTCAGTCATCCTTTACACATTCTGTTACTCCAATTAAAAACTGGTTAAAAAGAGAAATACCTACTAGGTACTCCGAAACGAACACATCAACTTGAAAAATGGTATGTAGGTGTCATATGTCGTAGGCAATCGCTATGAAGGGGTTTTTGAAACTCCCACGGGAACGGGAATACACTAGATCCACGTCTGCGACGCCGCTGGGCACTCGCTATCTTAAATAAAGAGCAACAATACTACGGTTTCCATAGGTATCCCTAAATTCAGTTACGCTGATTCATTTTTCGGAAAAAAATCACACATATTAAAAACTAGCGGTTCTGCGCGGTTTCAGTCGCGTAGTTCCCGTTCTTGACGGAATACATGGACTATATACCCTATGTTACTCAGGGATATTGCAGCTTTCCATTGGTGAAATAATGTTTTAAATCGGTCCAGTAGCCTTTGAGTTTATTCGTTACAAACATACAAAAATACAAGAATAAACCTTTCCTCTTTTTAATATTGGAAGATTTAGATTAGTGTAGATGTAGATAGCTAAAACCGATTAAGTAGTCGAAACTGAACAAACTAATTTCAGGAATTGCACTTATCCTATCCTATCCTACTAATATTATAAACGCGAAAGTTTGTATAGATGTGTATGTTTGTTCCTCTTTCACGCAAAAACTACTGAACGGATTTTGATGAAACTTTACATTTATATAGCTTATACATCAGAATAACACAAAGGCTATATTTTATCACCGCATTCCAACGGGAATGGGAAGTATTTTATCCCCGTATTGCTACAGGGACGGGAACAACGCGGGTGAAACCGCGGGGCGCTGCTAGTTATATATAATATCTTTGGATTTCAGCTATTTTTATAGGTATAATATTACATTTTTCCGAAAAATCAATTCGTAGCTGAATTTAGGGCTATCTATGGAAATCGTGCTATTTTTTATGGATATTTAAGAAAATTGGTTAGACACAACTAAAGTTCGATTGCATCATTTTTTTTTATATTAATATACTAATTGGGGTGTATGAGGAATTGCGCTTTTTCTGTGACGCGTTGTATATTATTATGTACCTACCCATTCATATGTTATTCAATTACCTTTACGCGAGGTGTACCTAATTCGTAAATAGACTAATTCGCGTTATGCCTAAATGTCATTTTATCGCTCACTTGTTTCAAAGCAACAGAGCCAATAGGTGTACCTATGCGATTTTTTTTGTCTTTTGTAAGCTTTATTTTCTTGGCGTAGGTACGAGTAGGTAGGTACAATATATAATGACCTAATAGCAGCGGTCTTGAAAGCACAGAACCCGTTTTTCCCCGTTCCTACGGGAATCCCCCAGATCTTTGTGTCCGTCGCCTATGAAGTTAATGCGTAAATGCAGACATAAGCATTTCGTATCGTAAGTGCAAGCTATCTCGGTAGTTCGGACTCATTCTCTAGATAGGCGTACCTACTTATTGAATAACTGTGGATTTCTGAATTGTGTAATATCATTCCGTGTGAAAGCTACCTATGTCCAGTAGTGCACTGTTATAAGCAGTGATATCATTCCCTAATTCCAGTGAATGCTGTTACTCGCTACCGGAATTACCGCAGACCGCAACCGCGTCAGACCGTGACGTAGCGGTACGCAACCCCGACCGTAACGCTGGCAGCTTTTAAGAAGCAACATTTTTCAGATCATATTACAAAAAAAAGAAATATAATTTTATAATAGCTTTCAGAAAGGAATGTACCATGACGTAAAACACTTATTTATAATGTATTTTAATCTTAATACGTACCTACTGCATGTTCAATCTCGATAATAGCTGAAGTGTTACATGAATTTTATAGTGATAGTGAAAAATAATAGACAAGTCGAACGAAAGTCCAAAGAAAGTACAACTTCGTCCAATAAAATGTAAATCAATGATAAAGTAGATACCTGCATATTATATAAAGCAGTAATAATAAATAATATGTCAATTTATATCTTGTTTACGCCTGTACAACATCGCCTATGCTTAAAACATCGTTCACAGTCACATCTCAGCTATTTTTAATCGAATCTACAAATGCAACCCTAATAAAATCTCCAAATAGAAACAAAAAAAACTACATCCTACTTAATAAAAGGAAGGGGAAACGTTGCACGATAAAAAAAAAACTTAAAAAAAATTATATCTATAATGGTACGCTGTGGATATGGGTTAACGGTTATTTTGCAACCGTTTTATAAACCTTTTGTTCTATTTAATTATTTTATCAACCCAAGTTGGATTTCCATTTTCATACACGGTATCTTGTAAGTAGACTGTTAACGGTTGCTGTATTTTATAATGCTTCCATCGCAAATTGCTTTTAACAACTTCACCGATAGATTTAATACGTTTAGGTTTATAATTTCCTCTATTTCTTGGCTTCCGGGTACCAATAAAAAGGTAGGTAGGTCCATACTTAAATTATGGGTTTATTTTCCGGTTATTATTATTTATTTTATAGGGATAAAGATATAAATATTGCCTGAAATAAAGATTATAATAAGAAATAATATAATAATAATAAATTATTATAAGATTATAATTATTATTATATAAAAACCTTTCTTGAATAGAAGAAAAGACATTGATATCTAGTGTTGTAAATTTAACACTCATTTATTTCATTAAAAATTTAAAAAGAAAGTAGTAAGTACATTGAGTACTAAAAAAAATTGCCTTAGCTGCTGGTTGCTAACAGATATAGATAGATAAAAAAATATTTATATCTTCAGTAGCAAATATACAGAAAAACAAGTATATTTTCGCATAATTTTCTAAACAACTGACAGTCGCGATTTAAACGTTTCTGCCGTTTCTCTTCTATTATTTTTCTTCATTATAATTCAATGTTTGAAATTACCTTCTTATGAATCAAAGTTGAGGAAACGTATCTGATTACATTAACGTGTTTATAAATTGAATCCATACATTTCCGATTATGATTACATGAAATTATTTGCACGTGCATAACGTTTATGGTCATAGTATAGTGACCAGTGTAAAGGTTCCTTTACGTTTAATATCATAATCTAGGTCAGTGATCACCAAAAAAAGTTTATATATTAAAAGGCGGCAAATATAGAAATAATGGATTCGTTGCTAGGATAATTGTCCATTTTATACAACCATACTATACATACATCCATCGCATACCAAAATATAGGCAGTGAAAGCGTAAACAGCGACTTTCGATATAACATAGGGAACCCCAGTAAAACGCACAAAATGCGCCCTACAAGAATGTGATCGTTACATAAAAACACCGTCATGTCATCGCAGGGCGACGAGCGCCAATATTTACAATAAAAACTTCTTGTTACAACCACACGCCCCCCAGCAGCGCCACCTGGTGGTTAGCGGTTGTTAGCAGTTATTCCAACAAGATTAACAAGTGAATACCTAGATAACCTTTATTTCAACTTCTCAACAACACACCATCCATTACAATGTATGTAATTTCGACCGGAAACCTCGCACGTAATAAATTAAGTGTAAACCGTTCGGATTCAGTATTTATGGACGCCATTTCTATTTTCTACTAGTTTATTATGCCAGCGTTTCTACACCGCTAGTCGAAACCGATGAAAATCCGGTGAAGCATTGAAGCAGTGTTGTCTGAAAACGAATTGTTCTTCGACAGGTTATCGATAATCTCCAAAGTGAACCTCAAAATTAAATGTTTAGTTGGAAAATCGATATTAATAATGGAGAGTTAAATAAAAACCATTTCGGGTACAAAATTGTATCAAAATGTAGTCAAAAGACCAATAGTCCTTTTGCAGAGAAGTTGTTTTGCTAATTTAGCCTTCCAAGATTCTTTTGGCGGATTTGTTCACGTATTGTATGCGAGTTCCGCTGTGTTATGTATACCTACTCAAATTCTCTTTAGATTAAGTGATATCAGATTTTCAAACCCTGGTGCTCTATTTTTGGCACAAAAGAACGACACGGAACGGAGAAGTGAGGTCAGTGTAAAATAATCCTTATTGTTACACCCGAAATGTCACTGTGACCAAGATGGTCGCCACCGATAAGGCTGTGTTTGCCACAAAAATATGTTTTAAAAATCTTGCAAAGATCCAACCAAACATAAATGTTATACGTACATGCATGTGTACATACATACCTACCTAATAACACCCTTTATCTATTTTATAAAAGTAAATTATAATTGCTTTTTAGACATTGTCCATGTAGATAATATAGATCTAAGTAACAATTAAAAAACCGAATGCATGTAAAAGTTACCTACTGAAGATTTAAAAAATGGAGCCTATACTCTATACTCACTCATGTATACATTTTTTATGACTCGATCCTGTGGCTTGACCAAATGACGTAACCTAGTGATGTGCCTCCCAGTAAAAAAATGTCGACAGTCGACTTTTTGCAACACTAAAATAGAATTGCATTAAATGAACTTATTCGCGTGCGCGTCATGATACGTTGACAACATAATTTCAACGTAACTCGGTGTAACGGACCCGATGGTTGTAATTCAATTAATTGTCAATTCAAGAAATGTTAGGTGTGCTGGGAGGATGACGAAAGTTATTTCGACGGTTGTTAGATAAGGTCAAAAGTAATGACAGAAATTGAGTAATTAATATTAGTAGTAATAATAATAAATAATGAAGTAGCGTGGGACCCAATTTATACAGCATTATTTAATTTCAAATTATGAGGAGCCTGTACTGTCCGTGCTACGCATTCTGATGTACCTTAGGCCCTGGACGGAAAAAACTGAACCACAAGGTTTGTCATATTATTATGGTAAAATCCTACTTCCTCTATCCTTATTAATATTATAAAAGCGAAAGTTTGGCAGAAGAAGCACGAGAGTCGAATAAATGCAGTAGAAATGCGCTCGCTAAGAAGCATGAGTGGAGTACGATTGATTGATAGAATGAGGAATAGTGTAATCCGAGAGCGTTGTGGCTTGAAAGAGGATGTAGTGACTAAGATTGAGAAAGGAATGCTCAGGTGGTTTGGACATGTCGAGCGGATGGATGAAAGGCGTCTAACGAGACAAATATATAAGGGGATTGTGAGTGGCCGAGTCGGCAGAGGGCGACCTAGACGTACTTACATCGATCAGATCGGCGATGTATTGAAAAAAAGCCAGATAAAGAGTACCCGAAACCGACGAGCTTGTATAAACCGATTGATGAATGTGGATGAGGCACGTGAGGTATGCCAGGATCGTAGCAGGTGGCGGGCTGTTGTCTCTGCCTACCCCTTCGGGAAAAAGGCGTGAGCATATGTATGTATGTATGTAAAGTTTGTGAGTATGGATGCATGGATGTTTGTTGCTCTTTCACGCAAAAACTACTGAACGGATTTTGATGAAACTTTACAGTTATATATCTTATACGTCAGAATAACACACAGGCTATATTTTATCCCCGTATTCCCACGGAATCAGGTGAAACCGCGGGGCTCTACTCTACTATAAACTTTCGCCATCCTTATCAAAAGTAATAATAACACTTGTCCTACTAATCGCAATCCATCATATCACAAGTACGTTATACTGAGTGAACTAATTACCCTGATCGACCACCGTATCATTGGATTGCATTCCTCAATAATGCACATTGCCATGCAAACTTGCACAAGCCCACAATGGTACCCGTTGTCTTGCAAAGAGCACGCAGCTACATTGAAAGGCTTTTGATCTCGAATGATGTAATGGAATCTGAACTAAACGGTTTGTTGCATGAGTTGTATCATCGTTGGTTTTAAGTTCAATGACCAATTTGTAAACGCTTTTCTTTATAAGTATAACGCAGCTTCTCATAGAGATATCTATCAACGAATTATGATGATGAGAAATGCAATATTTCTTGGAAATATTAAATTTCTTTGACTTATTCCGGTTTAATCCCATGTAAAATCGGATCTCCAATAAATTATCAATCCGTAATAACCCACTTCATAAACATTAAAATACGAAGCGTGCAGTAACGCGCATGGCCATACTTTAAATTCCACTCAACCGTTAAGACCTTCTGGTTCAGTCCGGCAAAAGTACACCAATTAACTCAGTTCCCATCACCTCATCAGTATTAGTTACCCAAAGTTTCGGCAGCCAAAAACAGTGACACAAATACTTAACAAAACAAAGAAAATTGACGAAGTTTTCGATGGGCTCTCCGGAGCAATAGATCATAAGTGCAGTTTGCAGTGTGGGAACCAGCACAGGCCAGACGTGTCACCTGTTCGGACACATGTTCTAACGGTCGGTTTCCGTATTCAGGGCTCGCCTCTAAGAAGTTACGTGAGGGCAGTCCTTTAGTGGTTCCATAGCGTGTTACTGGCAGCTCTAATTTCCAACGCAAAAAGGTCTCAGAAAAAGAGGTGTAAAAGAATATCGATATGACCGAAAAATTTGTAATGTGACTTAATTCGAATTAATGTTCCGGATGTTAGTAGTTCTATACATTTTTCATGTGCACAAAAAAAATCTAGAATTGTATTAAAAAGGGATTATCCTTACTTGTTTGACACTGGCCAGTTGGACATAATTGGGTAGTTGACAGCATCGAAATTAAATTGCGAGTAGTCATAAATTAAAAAGATTATCCCAAAACACCTCAAAATATGTATTTCGATTTTCAATTTACAATTATAGCAAATTTAAAAATAATAAAATAATCAAAAAAGGTGCTGCAATTGAGTACTACAAACTATGACGTCATGGTTTGCTATTTCAGTAAATTTTCCATAGTAAAATTTCGTTTTGACAGATCGTAAAAAGTAACTGATTTGACTAGGTAGGACACAACCCTATTCATAAAGGCTGGCTATTTGCTGAGATTTTTTTTTATTATTATTTGGGTCGAGTGAAGGGCGGGAACTTGTACACACCAATGGGGTTCAGAAGTGATTTTGGCGCTCAAGTTTCATTTGGAGCTTTTTGGCGGGAATCCGGAGAGAATACTCATGTTAATTGTAAATTTTCCTTTTTTTATTATGGTTTTGGCTCGTGATCATAAACTGATCTTAGTAATTAGGTAAGTATTTAGTTATTACTTGGGGATGTAAAAGAGTAAAATTATCAGAAAATTCTATAAAAGACGCAGAAATTACTGCCACTTTTGTATTGTCTCAACAAGCAAGTTCAGTCTTTAGTAAAAGTGCACATCATTTTGATTACCACGTAATATTAGAGAAGAAACTAATTGATTTGTGTACTGTAAAAATTTCGGCTGCTAGTATTGGATTTTTCCATCTTATCGTACGGAAAATTCTGCTTATTTCTATTCGAGAAAAAGCCTGAGAAAACCTAGAGTCATATTTTAATATTAATATATAAACTCTTGTCTCGTTGTGGCTTGAAAGAGGATGTAGTGACTAAGATCGAGAAAGGAATGCTCAGGTGGTTTGGACATATTGAGCGGATGGATGAAAGGCGTCTGACGAGACAAATATAAAGGGGATTGTGAGTGGCCGAGTCGGCAGAGGGCGACCTAGGCGTACCTACTTACATCGATCAGATCGGCGATGTATTGAAAAAAAGCCAGATAAAGAGTACCCGAAACCGACGAGCTTGTATGAACCGATTGATGGATGTGGATGAGGCGCGTGAGATATGCCAGGATCGTAGCAGGTGGCGGGCTGTTGTCTCTGCCTAACCCCTTCGGGAAAAGGCGTGAGCATATGTATGTATGTCTCGAGATAACATTCCATTTCACGAAATGCCCACGCGAACGCATGTGAATTTACCCGTAACATATAATTATGTAGATGTTTATAGCGAAGGATCACAAAACCGGTTATAGTCCACACCTGTGCGCTTCCTGTCTACACGGCTGCTGACCACCTGTCGATGACCTGCCCATCTGATAATGCGCTCGTGATAATTAGTACATTCTGCATTATTTTGTACAGTCAACACCACATGAAGCTTTACACTTGTAGTGTGAGTCTGACTGACTGACTGAATGTGTCAAGCTCTACGTGCAGCTGTACAATATAATTAAACTAGCGACCCGCCCCGGCTTCGCACAGGTGCAATGCTAACACTAAAACCTTCCTCTTGAATAACTCGATCTATTTAAAAAAAAACCGCATCACAATCCGTTGCGTAGTTTTAAAGATTTAAGCATACATAGGGACATAGGGATATAGGGACAGAGAAAGCGACTTTGTTTTGTACTATGTAGTGATATTAGTGATACAACTTAGGTGTAATTTACGAATAAGGTTAGGGAGATATTTTGAAAAATTAATAATGTATGCTCTCACTTTATTGATTGGTAACGCGGTAGGTAGGTATGTACCGTGTTTATTCAATAAATTTTTATTTCGTTGTTTATGCTACAGATTTATGAAAGACTTGAAAAAGCAGTCGAGTAATAAGTATTCTGCCGGTTCTGGGTTAACTCCTCTGTAGCCGGCTGAATAATAAAGCCAACATATCACAATTACGTCATAGCTAGTCAAGCAACGGAGAAAGTTCATTGTTGTTAATAGCGATAAGTCGTGGTGGGGATGCTGTTTACTATGATTGTAATTTTAAGCGTGATTCGAATTAGAATCCGTTCCACGCCAACGCTTCTGTCACATTATAATTTATTAGATGTTACGCCCACTAAACAATACTATAGCAAGCTGATTATTTATAATAACAGAATTTGATTATTCTATGGGCTCACCACCTAGATACCTACTAGGTATCACGTTTGTCGGTCCAAATATAGTGCTGGGGGTCGATATTTGAATCTCACCAAGTGACTAATTCTCACCGATGTGAGTGATTTCCGAAAGTTCGTATTTTTGAAACTCATCGGTATCGGTAAAATCAACCTTATGCGTCGGCCTAGCCCGACCCCTAACTAATGAAATCTTTTTAAATTACAAAGTCAAGTTCACAATGATAGTTGTAATTTATAGTTGTAATTTTAAAAGATTTGATTGGTTAGGGGGCGGGCTAGGCCGACGGATAATGTGGATTTTACTGCATTCTTAACGCGAACGAACTACCTATAGTGAGATTCAAAAATCGCACTCCCGGTGAAACGTGGGTAATAGAGCCTCTGCCTATCTGCCTGCCCTCGGTGTTAAAGGCATGAGCATATTATATTAGTAAAGAGAATTTATTACTTTATTTTTTTAAAGAGAATGTATTACTTACCTACCTAACTACCTTATTATTTTTAATTTAACTTCTGACAGTCGGGATGAATCAGTTTTTTAGAATACCTACTAGAAAAAACCGTGTTAATATGTAGCGGGATTTGAATAAAATATGTAAGATTATAATAATAATAATATTAGTTCAGGAATTGGCATTTAAAAATGAAACCTTAAATTTTAGTTTTTACAGAGACCAGTTTAAATAAAACTGGTCTCTGTTTTTTATATCGTCCGTACTGAACTTGAACCTCTCAAGAGGTACGGTATAAATCAACCAATACTGCCATCTATTGATTAGTAGCAAAACTAATTAAGATTTTTACAAAAAATATTTGTATTATTTTGGTACATACCTATATTACCTAATATCTTATTTACTAGGTATAGGTAAATTATTGTATCTGATCTATTTCATATGTATGTACTAAAACTTTTTATATGACGTACCTATGAATGACTTGATGTGATAAATATGAACTTAGTTTTTTGGGTCTAAAATATGAATGCTTTTGCAGGTGACAATGGCAGCAATCACGCTTTGTACCTCGAGACCATAGTCGAGGAAACGAGCGATGACCTCCGATCTGAACGCTCTTCAGCGGCTACCTGGCTGTCCGACTCCGATGCAGATTCCGTCATCCATGTACGGGGCACAGCAGGTAAGAATAACTTTATTTTAAATAATTTAAAATTTAATAATAAGTTTAATAATACTATATATAACTTTAGTAATAATAATTTTGAAAATACTTTTCTTAAAAATTGTGGAACAGCGCCATCTAGTGTTCAGGGGCGGTATTTGTTGTAGTGTATGGCAGGTTCTTTGCTATGTGAATTAGTGATACATAGTTTTATCAACATTATAGATGACGTTGTACTTTTGTTGACAATTTATTTGTAAAGGACGGTAGGTAGATAAATAACGAGCAACGGTTTTGTCTAGTAACTATAGTAAATTATTCTTATTTCTCTTAAAACTTTAATGTCTACCAGTCAGCAGTCACAGACATAATAGCGCTAGGACTTTTGGCATTTGATCCCAGTAATTTACATCATAATGTTGGCCCGAATCCAAGTGATACTTTATAAGCGTGTTAATACAATTCCGTGTCATTGTCATTGCCGGCGTCTCAGTACCAATCGGCGTGTCGCGGCACACAGTCTAGGAACATCGACGACCGCTCGTGACCTGGTGGTGATCATAGCTCTGTCCCGCAGGGTCGGAGTGCGATAGCGAGTCGGAGCGCGAGTGGGCGTGCCCGGCTAAGCGGCGACGGCGGGAACGAGCCGCCTCGCCCGGCAGCTCGGGTTCGCTGTCGCGCTCGTCCAGCCTGGCGCAGTTCGAGTCGCTGGAGCGCTCGTGCGCCGCGCCCGCCTCGCCCAGCCTGTCACCCGACTCGCTCGAGTCACCGCCAGCGTCGCCGCCACCGCCTAGAGTCACCGCTCGCGCGCACCTCTCCGCCGAGAACCTCAGCGAGGACAGCGGCTACAGCGAGCGCGCGCGGCGTCCGCCCCCGCAAGCGCCGCGCCCGACCGAAATAGCGCGGCGACGCGCGTCCTCGGCCGCCGGCTCCGCGCCGTGCCTCGCTTCGCCCAGTGCGGAGCGCCACCCGGCCCGTGCCGCGCGCGCTTTATCCCTTCCCGCCGAGCTTGACGTGTGTGCCGAGCCGCGCCGCCACGCCGGACACCGCGCACGGTTTCAACAGACCTTCGAAGTCAGCGACTGCCTCACCGTCAGCGTGGCGGACCTCACGGCGCTCGACTACCGCGGCGGACCGCGCCGACCGCGCCTTCCGCCGCCACCGCCGCCACGGACGCAACCTCCGCCGCCGCCACAGCCTCCGCCGCCGCCGCCTCCTGCCGCCGAACTCCCGCGTCTACCATCGTCGTCGCCTGCTCGCGAGCCGAGTGCCGGCAGCGACTCTACCACCGAATCGGAACTCGCTTTCGCTCGCGAAATGGAAGCGACCGCGCGACGTCTCGACGAGAACGCGCGCCGCGCCCTCGCAGACACCGGCGCCTACGACCGCGAGCTGTCGGTGCTGACCGCGAGGCGCCTGCGCGACTCCTGGGGCGCGTGGGACGACGTTCTCGACGAGCTGCGCCGCCGCATGGAACCCTCGTCCCCGTCCCCGTCGCCCCCGCGGACGCCCTCGCCCGATCCCATCAGAGAACCGGCGTTCACATCTACCCCCCTCCGGGCGGGCGACGCTCGCGTGCGATCCACACCCGAGCTGAGAGCGCGGGCGACCCCCCACCGCGAGACGCCCGAGGAGCTGCGAGCGTCGCTGCAGCTTGTGGCGCCGGCGCCGCCCCCGCCGCCCGGACGCTCCGTATCCGCCGGATCCAAGGGTGTCACGTTCTCGCCTGTGGTGGCCGAAGTGAGCTGGCGAGAGACTAGCGCGAGCACCACGACGAGCGAGAGCGCGAGCGACGACTCGCGCGACGCGGAGGTGGTGGTGGTCGAGGAGGGGGGAGGCGAGGACGCGCGCGCGCCGCGGCCAGATCGTGCCTTCGTCATGTCGGACGCGGCCGCGCGCGCACCGCGCAGCCGCATCGCCGGCTTCCTATCGCGATTCGCGAACTTCCGATTTTCGGGGAGGAAAGAAAAAAAATCCCGAGGCGCAGGCGCGAACGGGCGCGCTCCTCCGGGGGTGGCCGCGCCACCGGCAGACGCGGGGCAGACACCGCGCGGGGCGGCCGCGGCGCCGCAGTATGTGCGAATCCCGCTGAAGGAGGAGGGTGTGTCGCGGGCGGCGGCTCCCCCCGTGGCGGGCGGCGTGGCGCACAAGCCGCCTCGGCCGCGCCCGCCGCCCGCTCCGGCGCCCGGCGTGCTGGAGACCGACGTGGACACGCAGCGCACCGTGCTGCACGCGCGCTCGCTGCTCGCGCTCGCGCCGCCCGACCAGCGCGCCCCGCGCCCCCACAAGTCCATGGAGTTCCTGCTCGACAAGGAGAGCGCCCAGACTGTCCAGGTGAGTGTTGTCCGTCGCTCCTCGGCCGGCCGGCCGGCTATTCTCGAAGACCGGGCTCAATGTTTACAAACAGCGCGATCGATTCCGGGCGACGACCCGCGTTTGCCTCCCTCGATATTCACGAGTAAGCTTTAGGTAATTTTCAGTCTCATTATCTTTCTCGATGCGCCGATGGCGAAAGCGCGATATTAATCACCTACTCGCCTTATAAGCCGCAAGACAAACTGCGGCGACTTGACTATCTAGCTATTCAATATCTCCTTACAGAAAGAACATACGACTCGATAAACAATGCCTGTTAACTACGTAATAAATTACGGCTGGCCCCTCTAGTCCCGAGGGGACATTACGCCACGGCCGCATTCTCACGCAATCCATTCGCGCGCAGGACCGAGGTGAAAGTGCGCACATCTGCTAGCTATGTGCTTTGACAGGCATTACGCCGAGCGCTCCATATCCGCCGCATTTGGTGGGCGTAACTATGCTTTATCAAAGTGTAATCGCTACGGTATCGAAAACAATTCAAATTCAATTCATTCGGCTCTAATAGGTTAGGTAGGGTAGGTACCGTTTGTTTGGATTGATTTCAAATCTTAAGGGCGCCATACACGGTACGATTTGTCTGTAGGTAGGTACGATCCGTCGCATCAGACCGATCGTAACGACGAATCGATAGTGTATGTCAAGATTGTTAAGGATTTACTTCATCGAGATCGCAGCAAAAAACCCATGCAATCATAAATATCGTACCGATGGTTCTCAACGATCAATCGATTTTAATGATCGATCGTTCACGACCGTGTATTATCGTCATTTTATGATGCGATTAATCGTCACGATTTTTATCAGATCGATCGTACATACGAATCGTACCGTGTATGGCGCCGTTTAGGTATTCAACCCACAGTGCCTTACCCAAGCAGCAAAATGTGGTCTAGTAATTGTCCTGGAACCACCATTTTATTAGGACTATAACGGAATAGTAAACCATTATAACCACGGAAAAGGGCCCAATTTATAGGCGTATCTTGGCTAATTAAATACCTATAGTAGACTTGATGAACCCACTTTGACCAATAACGATCTTATACTTGGACTACGTAAAACTATTTGCGCCTGCGAAGCTAACTATCAGCGCCTAATGGAACCAAACACGACAATAACGTACACAGTGAATCTCTTACAAGCTCATACAAAGTGTTGTGAATTGGTGAATGTTGCTGCGCACATTTGTAAAGATTAATATTGATAAAGGGAAGTATCCATTTCTTATTAGAAATATTATATAAAATATTAATTGTGAGTAGAGTGTTAGTAAATGATAAGTCAAGATGTATAATGTGTTTGAATGTGCATGGCACACGTATATTTTTGGTGAACTATAATAAGTTTCTTATCAAAATTTTTACAGGCCCCTTGAAATTTGCGTTTTTATTAAGTTAAATTTTAAAATAATGTTGGTTTCAGTAAGACATAAAACGAAAAGTCGCCATTTTGAGAAAGTTGGTTTTCAAAATACATTAACAAACCCTTATAGGCGCACTTAGTTTAAAAATGGTAAATATCAGAACCATTGCTTGGCCATATTGTTTGGAATTAGAGTTCCGCAAATATTTCTATAACTGGACTGTTATTTTATATTGTCTTATTTTAATGTTTTTGTTTAGGTGTCAGCATTGAAAATTTGAATGTTTCTGGAAGTCGATCGTTTTTTGACTAAGAGGATTTTCGGGCTTAAAAAACCTTCATGTGGTCTTGGAACAAAATACACTACAAGACGACTACAACACTTCGTTGTAAATAAAGAATACTGTTAAAAGAAGATAATTTTTGGGTTTGAAAAATGCTGCTTCTACTCAGGTTATGACCACTTCAACACTGACGAAAGTGAACTTGGTAACTTACTCAAATAGTACCTAATTTCTGTCAGTTTAGGTTTAATTTCTCTGTTTTCTCTTTACCTATATGTACTTATAAGTCATTATAAGTAATTTATTTATAAAAATTAAATACCTATAGCATTCAAAATATGCATTATGTACAATATACACTTATACTTATCGAGGTCATAAATATCATAAAGTTTGCATTATTATATTTATAATGAATGCACCGCTGGATTGTTAGAGAATGATTTTTACATTAAGTTAGAAAACAAGTTTGTGTTTAAATTACCTAAGGCTTAAATAAAAACCATAATTTATATTAATAAATTGCTATCTTATTCCTAATAAAGAATTTAATGTCGCATGTCGTATATTTTATTCTAAAGGACATTTTTTAAGATCACTATGTAGTTGAAAATTGGAATAGTCTTCAATATCGCTTCCATGTTCTTGCGCAGGTTCCTCACTAATACAATCTTCTAAGTCTAAATTTATATCGTAAATCGATGAAACGTTGTTTTGTGCAGAATTAATAATTAGAAGTAACTATTTTGTACGGAACCTTCTCCTATTTTTAAGATTAGTTCTTCGCCAGATACAAAACTAGAATTATTTGTTTATAGGTTTTCTGAACTTTTTGTTTGTGACAACTACTTATTTTGAGCCGGAATAGAACACTACGTCGGCAAAGAATACGACCCAACAAAATCAAAATGTCCGTACTGTGACTATAACAGCATTTGTAAAACCATTATAAAACAATGCATTCTTGAACAGGACACCACGGATATAGTTTTGGATGCTAAGTATATTGTATTAAACCATTATAATCGTGTTAAGATTATAACAATATTGGTTTATACCACTACAAAACCACTCCACTTTACTTATAATTGTTCTGTAAAGTAAATTTATAAACTCTTATAAAACCAAGTAATAAATGCAAGTAGTTACCAGTACTTTTAGTTCTGTTTATCACTCTTATTGGCGTGCTTTACTTATAGTAGTTCTATAATGCTTCTTATTAGCAGTAATAAGTATAGCTTACCAGTTTATCTGCTCTTGAGTGCATTTACACCCTCGTGATACTCTTATAGGTCACCCAAGCTTGTAATGCACCCTTAATTTCGACTTATAAGTAATTATAAGTTAATGTATAGGATCAAATACACTACAAGGCTCAACTTACTCCATGCTGGCTATTATAAGCGTGGCAGTAAGTACTAGAACCCTCAATAGAACATTATAAGTGCCGTAGGCCTGTAACATCTGCACTATAGGATAATTTTGCTGCTTGGGTAGCTTTGCCGCTAGAGTAATCATTAAAAGATGTTGAAGGTAATTTGAATAAAACAGCACAAAATGTGGGCAAAAATCTAAACTGTATCCTTCCTTCCTTCTTCAAATGCCGTGCAAATAAAATTAATTGTAGAACATACTACCTATGTATTGGATGCAAAGTTATAAAACAAGGTTGACGCCAAGGCGCGTGAGAAGTCTACTCATTGTCACACAATTAGCATAACTAAAGCGTTTAATTATACCTATACATTCTCGTCACTGCCTGAAATATGTACAACTAATAGGTACGATTCCGTGAACGAAATTCGCATACCACATTAACTATAATAGTTAGCCTTTGACGTAATAAAAAATTCTGATAACCACCAAATAAAAGATCACAACGAAGGTTTCATAAAAAATAGTTCTCACATTAACAGCTGACGAACAAAAAAGAGTAGGTACACCGCGTGACAGTGTCCAACAATACAATATGGTACTCTATCGGTTAATACAACCGTAACTCCACTGCAATAATTATGACTGTATTTTATGGCATGAAGCTGTCCCGTGGCTTTGTGATCTCTTGGCAATTATTATCCATGACATACAAATCGCCTTACATACTGATTACAATGATGTCACAGTGCACGTTCTTGAATAATGTCATTGTCATTATGTTTTCCTTAACTTTATCCTACTCGTCTGTCCACGAGTAGCAGCGCCGTTGGCTAGGCAGGCATTATAAAACTAATGATCTTTACAAAATAAGTAAAATTAAAAATAACTATTACTGAATACAGTCACCAGTGAAACCATACCATCAATGGCTACAGAATGAAACTGCAAGGTGACTGTGATTTCACTAGTAACATTGACCGACAAATATTCAACTTTGACCTCGTTAATAAACTAACCAATTAAGTAGGTGTATAATAAGTGCTGTCACATAAACAATGCGTAACAGAAAAAGCGCAATTTCTCATACACCCCAATTAGTATATTAATATATAGAAAATATGATGCAATCGAACTTTAGTTATGTATAACCAATTTTCTTAAATATCGATAAATAAAAGCACGATTTCCATAGAAAGCACTAAATTCAGCTATGATAATTATTTTCATTTTTTTTTAAATTAACACATATTAAAAATAGCTGAAATCGAATAAGTAGTCGATACTGCACAAACTAATTTCAGGAATTGAGCTTATTCTGTTACATGTTGTAGTAAGTTTACTTGTATAATTACAAGTAAACTTACTACAACATGTAACATGCTCTTTTTCGTAAACGAAATCTGCGTTCGCAGTGAAGTCGTGATAGGATCGCTAAAACATCAAAAAGTTTTATGACGAACAAAATGTTATTTTATTTATTTATTAGGATTGCCAACAGGTTTATCACTATAAGCTATTATTATACATAAAGAAAGACTTAAAAAGACAGAGTGAAAACCCAATTACAGGAAAACACAACATGTCGGTAAAACATTTGCGCTTAGGTCTATATCGCTTATTGCTATATTTTAACATTTTCTACTATTACTAATATTTTATACCAACAAGGAGGATTGATCAGAAGAACAGACTCACAACTCCCGAAGTCGCGGGTAATGCTAATCGTACAATAAGGTATAGTTTATTTGCACTAAATATCATCAAACCGACACCGAGTCTCGCTACAGTCATCATGACACAAATTCAAAGGCCAGACACCTTTTATAAACACCAAACTGTTTGATTTGCCTTGGATTCCGGAAAACTCAGTTCGTGTGTCAATCAGTCGACTGACATATAAACATATAAGCACCATATAGCTGTTTACTAAACTACCAATATAGCTGCTATGTGCGAATGTAAAGCCATTAGCCTTAAATATTATATGGGGACAAGAGACGTAAAGGTTTTATGGAAATATATACACACACCGGCACAATTAGCGGAACAGAAAAAAAAAGGAGAAAAAAGAGGGAATTTAGAACAATGAATGTAATTTTTAAACAATATATTATTTAAAATGAAACAACAATTAAATTAACATGTTTTGACATTCATTTGTAACACCATACTTAAAATTTTATAAAAATAAAAATTAAATTAAACAAAATGCATTTTTCTTCGATTTTTAATTATAGAAAACCGCAGAAAATTCAAGATTTTCCAAAGTTTAACAACAATTTCAATGACTGTTCAATATCGAGTGTTTCCTCCTCGTGCTCTGATGAGGGTTTCCATCCGTCTGGGCATGCTGCGGATGATGTTATCAATGGTTTCTTGGGGCAACCTCTGCCATTCTTCAAGTAATGCGTTTCGCAACTCGTTGAGATTATTGGGAGGGGGCATTCTTGACTTTACACTCCTCTTTAGCAAGTCCCAGACGTGTTCTATAGGGTTCATATCGGGGGACCGTGCTGGCCACTCCATCACCGTTATACCAACATGGTTTAGGTATGTCTGTACTGTGCGAGCACTGTGAGCCCGAGCATTATCCTGCATTAGAATGAAGTTGTTACCAATAAAGGGGGCAAATGGCACAACATGTTCTTCTAAAATCTCCCTGATATACCGATCAGCATTCAGATTCCCGCCATCGACCACTACTAACTCCGTACGAGCTCCTAAACATATTCCTCCCCAGACCATAATTGAACCACCGCCATATGCAACTGTATTTTCAAAATTAGACTGGATATACCGTTCTCCTTTGCGTCTCCATACTCGCTGCCTTCCATCAATTTGATTTAACATAACTCTGCATTCATCAGTAAAAAGAACCTGTCCCCAGTCGTCGAAGTCCCAATCACGATGTTCACGACCAAAGTGTAGACGGTTTGTGCGATGATGTCTCTCAAGTTTTGGGGCTTTGGCGGGCACATACGAGCCTATACCCACTTCTTCGAATCTTCTACGAACTGTCCGCTCACTCATCCTTACTGCTCGTACCTCTTCCAGTAAATTTCGAGCCTGCACCGCCGTTAGTCTCGTGTTCCGTCGGACTTGAAGTTGGAGAAAACGGTCATCCCTCCTTGAAGTACACCTTTTCCGGCCTTGTCCTCTCCTTCTCACTAGAGCATTCGTCAATCTGTATCGTTGGATGCTACGATAAATCGTTGATAACGATCGACGAAGGCTTCTGGCAATCGATCTGTAGGTTTGACCATTTCTCCTCATTTGATCTGCCCTAATGATTTCTGATGGCGTTAAATCAGGCATAATTAGATGCTCGTAAATTATCAATATGCGAAAAAACTCAAAAGCCTCAAAAACTGCAATTCAAAGCTTTTCAAATGGAATTCACGAACCTTCTAAAAACGGACAAGCGGTGGAAAAAATGAATCAATGAAAATTAAAACAAAAGAATGAAAAAAAGGGCAGTCGCTTAGTATTCCATTTTTAAATTAAAACCCAAATTTAAAAAAAGCTTGTTTAGCCGGCCAGTAACACGCAAAAATGCGTAAATACTCCCTTTTTTTTCTGTTCCGCTAATTGTGCCGGTGTGTGTATTTTTATGTTCGTAATTTCTGGTACTAAATAATAAGGCATACTAAAAAGTTTATGGTTATCCATTGCGCTAAAATATTTATATCTCAATTATCATGCTTGAGGAAACTAGAATGAAGATTGAATTTCTTGCATTTAATCAATCTTTGTTATGGTTTATAAGTTCCAAAGTGGACAGATAGAGTCTGTGCTTTGGGTAACTATTTAAACAACTGATAACATACTCAAATAACATACAAACACCCGTACAAGAAACCAACAATAATTTACATGTGGACAAATGACGACACTATTGTTGGTGGTTGGAAATCAAACCCGTAATCACCAAGTAAGAAGTAGAATCACCAACCAAATAAGCCAACAAATAATATTAAACCCCAAAATACGTGCATAGAATAGAATAGACATATGGATCAATTGATCCAGATAACATTTTAAAAATGACGTCAATTATTAAATTTTAAAAGAGCAAAAATCTGAAAGTTAAGTGGGTCAGTGTTTTAAGTGGGTCAGTTAATAGTTTACATATAAATATTAGTGGGTCAACAATGTACCACTTAGTCTTGGACAGGACGAGCTAAAACGTCTCATTACAACCGGTTGTTTGAAGTACGCTTCAAGTGTTAACTTTGTAGAAGCACAAGTCTAACCGATTACACAAACACTGGTAGCTAGTTTCACGTTTGGAAGCAAAAGAAAATAATATATTTTTAGAATTAACTGTACCTAGTTTTTCTCAGATTTATGCTGCGGCGCAAATAATTTTGTAGATCAAAAATAAAATCAAGACTCGAATAAACCATAATTTTGTTTCTCTAAAACAATACACTGACACACAAATGTTGGTTATTTATTTATAGAGTTCTGAATCTGTCTACCTGCCAATCTATTGATCGATATTGATTGATGATCTTTTTAGAAAAACTATGAAACAAACACCAGTTTAAAAAAAATACCACAACATACACAATACATTGGTACTTACCTATATTAAAATTTTGAAACGACAAAGTTCATCTGGAATTAATTAAACACTTGTTATTGTCAAAAACTTGTTTCTGATGTTTTGTATTCTACTTCAACATAAATTATTAAAACTTTGTTGTTTTGAAATGTTAATATGTGATGTGTATTCATTATTTTGTGGATGTTCCTTTTTAATTACTCCAGTTTCACGTTTGTCAGCGCCTTTCGTATAAATGGTGCACGTGAAAGAAATCCATTATCCAGAGATACATTTTCTCTAGCAAAAATGATTAATTCGAAGTGTTTCTCAAACTTCATAATCACTGGTTTGCCTCGGCACTTACTCTGTCTGTGCAGTATTCTATCAATAGAAAGCATGGAAGCTGTAAAATAATTTACATAATAACCAGCTTTCGAATAATTATGGGTAGTGGACTTGGTAATGAATTTTAGAACATAAATTAAAGCCGCTTTGTGCGAACTCTCAAAGGGATTTTGAATTAATAATTAAGACATTACAAAGCATAAAGGAACCTTGCTGTTTTCTTTGTACTGTTGTCGTCGAGCAGAATTATGAATACAAAAATACTAAATTCTCCTCCAAAATGAAAGAACTCATTTTCCGGTTAAGTGCATATTTATGTCTACAATTATTAGGGACCTACTGACATAGTTATGGACTAATCTATACAAATATTATAAAGACGAAAGATTTGTATTTTTGTATGTTTGTTACGAATAAACTCAAAAACTACCTACTGAACCGATTTTAAAAAATCTTTCAGCAATGAAAAGCTAGATCTCTGAGTAACATAGGCTATATTTTATTCCCGTATTCCAACGGGAACGGTAACTACGCGGGTGAACCGCTAGTCTTAAAATAAGATTGTTAACTTTCAATACAACAAGACATACATACATACCTTTACCATAAAAAATGTATCTACTAAATTTACAAAAACGGTGTTGTTCTTAAATAAAAATGTTATAAAATAAGTTAACAAATAACAAATTAATAAGTAACAAATAATGACATATTATTTACATGATTCACTCAATGAGGTCAATTCAGGCTAATCAAATAGGCATGGTTGTGCGAATTCTAATATTTGTTCATAAATATTATTACTTGCGTCATTATCTACTATATAAAAATAAGTCGGGTTTTCCTTCCTGACGATTTAACTCGAGAACGGCCGGACCGATTTTGATGAAACTTTTTGTGTGGGTTCGAGTGGGTCCAGGGATGGTTTATAGCAAAGAAAATTCAGCATTTCACCCGTGCGAAGCCGGGGCGGGTCGCTAGTTATTCATAAATAAGGCATAGTACTTACGTTTTGTTTATTGGATATTGTTTAGAGAATCCAAACTCAAACTCATTTATTTTGTGAAGGTAATTAAAAATTACACTTAGAAAAGTCAATAGTCTAATAACAAGGCACTCTAAACTCGTCCATGAAGATTGGCTAAATGTAAACAGCAGCCCATCTCCACCGACGAGTTGCTGGTTCCAAATGTAGTGTAGAAAAAACAACACTTATGCACAGTGCATATGTGTAGGTTTCCTTAGTGCACAATAAATGCCCCTGAGTCGAGTCTTGACATAAATGCACATTTCGTGTTCCGATGCGCAAGGAATATAAACTCCTGCGCAACTCCCGGAGGTCTTCACAATGTTCGCACGTGCTATGAATCAGCTGACTACGTGGATGAAATCTAAAATTAGTTGTTGTCGTCATCGTAACCTCAAAATAGGGAATAATCAAACGATAGTGGTACTATAGTTAGAAGTTTAATAGAAGTTCAAAATAAAACACGACGAAATGAACGTAATAGTACATTATGATATAAGTGCGGTAAATTGAAAATTACAGCCGAGGCGATATTGCTAGCCCGAGCCGTAGGCGAGGGATACAAGTAAGCAGAGGCTGTAATTATCAAAGCGCACGTATGTCATACGATGTTTTATAACACATTTGCGAGGAAATAAAAAAAACTCCGACTATAGCAAACGAATAAAAACAATACAGCGTTAAGAAAAAGCGCGCGGCGCGCCTCATCATTTTTTTTTAGGCAAAAGCACAAAAAACAGCCAGTATTACTAAATATAATGTAAATTAATATTTTTGTGTTCTTGTTACAGATTAAATGGTTGTAATTTACTGTCAAAATTAAATAATTATGTACATAAATATTTCTTTAATATATTTTATCTCCCAAAGTTAATTTTAATCATAAAATGTTGACAACTTTTTTGACATAAAAACTCTTTGCTGAGATTTAAAAAAGTACCGTTTGTTTTAAGACTGATCATCTTGATAAACCGTGCGTTTTACTTTACACTTACTGCACTTGGGCGTAATGAGATAGGTAACGATATTGAAATTGGTGAAATAAGACACCTTTTACGAGCAAATGTGTTATAAAATTTATTTAATTGATAATTTTGTAATACGAAATGCAACTATAGGTGCTAGCCCCTTATCTGTGCTGTGGTTTTGTTATTTGAAGCATCCCTTCTATCACTAAACAATATAAAACAAAGTCGCTACAAGTCTGTCTGTCCTTATGTATGTTTAGATCTTTAAAACTACCCAACGGATTTTGATGCGGTTTTTTTAATATATAGAGTGATTCAAGAGGAAGGTTTTATATACTTACTTAATGGAAGCGAGAAAGGTTCGCTAGTTTTATAAAGTACTTATCCATTTTACAAATTAACTAGCAGGCGTTCAGCAAAAAATCATTTTTTCCTGTCCTTAAAGGTATGTCCTATAATTATAAGTAAATCATGTAAAATGATTAATTTGTTGAAACGATATAGAAAACTACTAAAACACGCGGCTCAATCATTATACTTACGTTTGAAAGCGAAAGCTGTTAAATCTCTCAATAAACATAAAGTCAATTATGAGCAGTGGTAGCCATAATACATAATATTGCTACCGTCTCTATTGAAAGTGAGCCCATCTCTCATTACATAACTAAGCTTGACTTTGAGTATTAAACCAACAGGAGACGTCACGCGCACTAGTTTCTTTGCAAAAAAGTCTGCCAATTTCTACGGGGGGGGGGGACGAGGAAACAAACACAAATAATGTTAAAACAAACGCATTTTTTGACAAAACAATCAAACACTAACTTGAACTAGATGCAAACAAGTACATTCACCAATCCGAGCACTCCGTGAACTCAAAAAAACTAGTTGTATTTAACAGGTATGATCGTTGACCAACACTTTTTCTTGGCAGAGGGGAACGCCTGTGAGTGGCGTCTCCAGTTGGTTTAATACTCAAAGAAGCTTGACGATCGTGAGGAAACTCAGTAGGTCCCAGTTGGTTCTGAGCTATATGTAATACTAGCAGCGCCCCGCGGTTTCACCAGCGTAGTTCTCGTTCCCGTGGGAATAAGGAGATAAAATATAGCCTTTGTGTTATTCTGATGTATAAGCTATATAACTGTAAAGTTTCATCAAAATCCGTTCAGTAGTTTTTGCGTGAAAGAGGAACAAACATACATCCAGACATCCATCCAAACAAACTTTCGCATTTATAATATTAGTAGGATAAGTAGTAATATACAATATGTAACAGAATACGCTCAATTCCTGAAATTAGTTTGTTCAGTATCGACTACTTAATTGATTTCAGCTATTTTTAATGTGTAAAATTTTTCCGAAAATTTAATTAGCATGACTGACATGAATTTAGGGCTATCTATGGAATCCGTACTATTGTTGATTGATGAATGATGATGAATTGATGTTTATTTAAGAAATTTGGTTGTACAAAACTAAAGAACCTTTCCTTTTTTTATATTATTGTACTAATTTAATTCACTTGTTTTTTTTTACATAAAATATCGTCCACTTCACGGCAATATGCATAAAGATTCTAAAAAATCATGAAAAAATCTGATGATTTTTCAAAATCTTTATGTATTTTGCCCCTTTGTGTATATTGCTGCTTTATGTATAAAGATTTTGAAAAATCAGCTGATTTTTTATGATTTTTTAGAATCTTTATGCATATTGCCGTGAAGTGGACGATATTTTATTAAAAAGACTAGCGGCCATATTTCGATAGGGCACCCTTATAGATATATATTCTCCTAAGCATAAATATGCGTAAAAATTTGGTTTGTAGCTTACACTCGATCCCTACACTTTTTTGCGGCCGGATCTCGTACTATTTGATTTTCATTTAATTCAAAAATGATATAACTTTGCACCAAAAAGTGTATAAATTATATATTAAAAATGATGACCGCACAGCTCAGTAGTCAGTAAATTTTCCAGTCCGTATATCCGTCCTATCGCAACTGCGGTCATTTTAATTAAAACCGTAACAGAGCGATAAAATCATACAAAATGCACATTTGGGGTGACATCCAGCTTTTTAAATTCAGGGGTAAATGTGATTACCTAGGAATAGCATTTTGTGACGCAACTCCCCTTCAAGGGAGACCCGGGCGTGTGTTGGGCCAGAAATGTTTATAGGACAATTTCTTTTGCCTACAATTAGTCAGATTTTAGACCGTAAAAAAGATTAATTCTAAAAAGTTTTTTTTTTTATTTCTCGTAAATATTTTTCGTATCTAAATACGAAATTTGGGACTAATCCCAAACTGAACAGGGCCTGTACTATGGGTAATAAATAACTGATAAACATACGTAAATAAATATATAACGACCAGTCACGAAGCCAACAGACATGTTCATGCACACAAATGTTAGCCCCGACCGAGGATCGAACCCACGACCTCCGACTCAGAAGGCAGGGTCACTACCAAACCAACTGAGCTAACAGGCCGGTCAAACGTCGACTTTACTTTATGATTTACTAGCGACCCGCCCTGACTTCGCACGGGTGCAACGCAAAACCTTCCTCTTGAATCACTCTATCTATTTAAAAAAACCGCATCAAAATTCGTTGCGTAGTCTTAAAGATTTAAGCATACATAGGGACATAGAGACATAGGGATATAGGGACAGAGAAAGCAACTTTGTTTTATACTATGTAGTGATAAAACTCTGTAACTAGCACTATTTTAAAGTATCCAAAGATTAATGTAGGGTATGTAAGTACCTATATAGAGTAAGTCCATAGATCCTCTTACCTACTTAAATAAATCCGTAGATTTGCAAACGAACACTCGGCTTGAATAAAAAACAGTACCGTGAAAGCTTGAACGATGGATGGAATGGAGCTATTTCATTTTTATTTTCGCTCCAGACAGCTCTCAATAGAAAATGACTAATGACCTCGCACCGACATTATCTACTAAACGCAACTAAACGTAAGGATGTTATGAATCAGCTGAATGACAGACAATTTTATATTCGAGTTCAAAATTACATTATTTATTTTAAATTAGAATGTTTTTTTTTTAAATAGAGTCCAATGGAATACAGCAAGAAAAATACGATGCGAAGAATAAAATACACCTTACAGAATGCAAAAATAAAAAAATCATAATATAGAGACCATATCTATAATCATTGTAAACTCAAACTCTGGAAAAACATCCATAACAAGTCATAATTAAATGCTGTTTCACCAACTAGTCAAAGTATTATGTTATCTATACTGCAGCGTGGATATCATCGACCAATCTATTGGCACACTAATAAAAAGTGAGTGGCGGTGTTTTTTATCTTTATTAAAAAGTCAGGGAACTTGCGTGTATCCGGGCGTCCCAGTTCCAGATATAGCTCGGCTTATCCGGGCAGCCTATTGAGCCGGTCATCCGACCTGTCTAACCTTTACATCTAGGTACATGTAAGAGTTTATTGTATGAACTCTATACGTATAGCTATTGCGGTTAGTGTACCAAGTGTATCAGTCAAGAGGCATCTTGATGATACTATACCAGAAAATAACATCATTTTCCCCCTTAGTTTCATTCACTCAAATTCATTTTACCTAAACACGGGGTAATGTTCGTTCCAATTGTGATGTTTATTAGGGTTCGGTACTTCATGCAGGACCCTTATTTAAGCAAGAAATTGAAACTTATCTTCCCTAAATCTCTTTTACAGAGTCCAATGTGGGTTATTTACTCGAGTCTTTTCACTCAAACGACCCTTCTGTGTTCGTGTCTTGCTTCGGAAAACAAGGCTTACAATTCAGAACTTTGAAATAATTATAGGAATAAGGACCTAAGTTGACCACGAAAGTGACTGACAAAGTTGCTATGGGTCGTCTGTCGGATGAGTCGTTGCATTTCGTGACGTTTGACACTTCCATAGTAATGGCGGGAAACGAAATGTCAGTGTCAAGCTGTCATCAACTTTCGAATCCATTTCCTCATGTTCGTAACCTACTGAGTTGGTTGGAATGTTAGGAGACAATACATAAATTTATAAGTGGAAGTGACATTTTAGAAACTAATTAGCTCAAATATTTTAATTCAAAATCTAGAAAATGTTTTACGGAAATACTACTAGCCATCGCTTTGTAGTGGCAGTACTGGCAGTAACGTAACGGGATGTTAGACACCATATTGAATAACGTTGGCGGAAGCAAGGTTTATATTTGGAATAACATCGTAAGCCAGACCATAGAGACGATCGTTGAATGCTAATTCCATGCAGTAATTCGATTCGGTTTTGGATCGGGCCCGTTGAATGATACTTTCCGAAAGCAAACAGAAGAGGATAATAAACAACTATAGAGATCGCTATATATGTAGATATCTATTTTGTGCTGCACCATTTCATTCAACATAATTCTTATTTCTTCACTTCAATTAAAATGGGTCTACAAAATAATGTTTTGTCAAATATAGGTCCGCTTTATGGGAGTAGCTATGTCCTCCTAAATCAACTCTGAGTCGACTGTAATTTTCTAATTGAATTCCACCCGTTTCAAATTGAATGAAACTCACAATGATGTTGTCTTGAATAATAATGAAGATCCAGTTACATTTGCGGCGTAGGCGTCAATTCTCGAGAATTTGTGTCCACTTTCAGCGCGCATTCTTTGACGCCCTTTGGAATTAATGTGCTCTATATTGTTGAAGTAACCACCCATTTGTATCTAATATATATTATATGTATTAGTGGGTATGCAAAATTATTCCCTATTTATAAAATCATAAACTTAGGTACCTACTACTGAATGAGAATTTTTTTTACATTCTTTACTAAATTATAAATGTAAAAATAGCATGTACTCGTAATCAGATTCGTGTTTTCGAAAACGGATCTAACAATTTTGATAAAATTAAGAGTTCCATGGGTTTTTAGGAAGGTACAATAAATAAGTTGATATAGCTACTTAGGTGTCATCTGTTGAAAAACTCTTTTCTGATAGTTTTCATTAGCAGAACTTAGAGCTAGTTGAAAATTATTTAAGCAAAGCAATCCTCTGGCAAAGTATGTACCCTAGTTCTAATCTCTCAGTTTCATCCATCCCAAGGTTGCCTGGACGAGATCGCTAAAAGTGATAAGACCACCATTGTAGGTACTTTAATTAATTTTTATATCAATACTATATGTATTGTTTTTGATTTAGGTACAATAAAGAGTTATTGTATTGTATGTAGACTCCGCAAGCGCATTTATTTATTGGGCATTTTTTTATTAAATGCGTCGAATTCAAAAATGTATACGAAGCGGTCTACGTGAGCTGAAGCTCTAATGTATTCAACACACGTGGTACCTTTATACTTTTATCCCGTGACGTCAGCAATATGTTCGCCAAGGAAGCCCCTGTGGCTAAATAAAAACCTTTTATATTTTTTTGTTCGGCTCTGAGAAATGCGCAAGTAAAGGTAGAGCCACAATTATTTTATTGATAGACTTTGATATAGGTCTGACTGTAGTATGAAGTCTTTTCAGCGTTTTAGAGATTAAAAAAACGCGTCCTTTTTTATATGTTGGAGAGTGTGACGTGCAACTGTTATGTAATGTAGCCAAGGGTTTCCATATAACCACAATATCTTGCGTGTTTCCCATTCTTCTTCTTAGATTTAGATTCATTCATTCACTCATTCATTCGCTTACACATAATATATTATTATCATACATACATACATACATATAATCACGCCTCTTTCCCGTAGGGGTAGGCAGAGACCACTTCTTTCCACTTGCTACGATCCTTACATACTTGTTTCGCTTCGTCCACTTTCATTATTCCTTTCATACATGCTCTTCGGTTTAGGGTACTCTTGACCTGGCCTTTTTCCAAGACGTCCCCAATTTGGTCTCGAAACGTCCGCCTAGGTCTACCCCTTCCCACACTTTCATTCACACTCGCCTTATACACTTTTTTCGTCAATCGTTCGTCATTCATTCTCTCGACATGGCCAAACCATCTCAGCATACCTTTCTCAATTTTTGTCACTACATCTTCTTTATTATCCCTTTCACAATATCGGTATCCAACTTTTTACTCTGGTCTATCCCTCACACGCAAACAAGTACATTATAGTTTGTTGTAAAGTTTAGGTGTTTGTTCATGTCGCAACGGAGCACTTGATAGATGTGATAGTATATGCTCCGAGATAGTTTGAGGACCAAAAATTTACCCAGGTAACTTTTTATTAACGAATCAAGTCAACCCACAAACTAGTAAAAGAATAACAGCATCGTTAGACGTTAGTATTATACTAACTCGTGTTACGACTAAAAGAATCATCGTGGATTAAGAGGTTATTGCCATTGTGCTGGGCTGGGTCATTGTACGTTTTGAGGGGGAAATGGGTCACATGCGTGTTGACTCCTTCGCTCCAGACAGTCCCTAAGCTACTGGAATCCTCTGGAGTGATACATAACCCCAAGGACATGTTTTGATCTGGAAAAAAATCTCTTTGAATTGAAGTAAGATTTCTTTTCTCTGGGGTAAGTCATAGTCGCAGTCACCAGTATCAAACCGGAATAAATATTTTTTACTCATTGGTTTTTAATTGGTACATTATTATGTAAAATTCAATGTTTTCACTATCAAGCTGACCTGGTAAATCTGGTAATGCTATAATAAACATTAACGATTCATTAAAACAAGGGAATTACTAACACCGCGTCAAATTATTGGCAAAGAGCCATCACTCATTGACTAACCGCGGATTATAAAAATATATAAGTATCCCCACGTGCCAGCCACGCTGATTCATATCGGGGTTCTTCGATGGCTTGACTCTATCGAGACGAGTCGCCACTGTCGCCAGTCAGCTGTTTTAATAATGATATTATAGTCTCAGCAGCTTTCCATGTTTGTTTATCTTTCTTAGTTGACTAGGGACCCCGTTTTACGTCGGCTGTGCTGTACGTACGCTGATAGAGCACTCAAGTAGCGCTTTTTACGACTTTATTTAATTAATAATATTGAGAGAAGTTTTTTCTATTTATTACATTTATTTAAAGATATACAATGATCTCTATTTAAACCTCTACTTCATTTTTCAAACATAAACCATCAAACTAAATATAAAATCACCTGAAATAAAAATTCTCAAAATAGACGGATAATACTTGCATTACAGAAAGCTTAGTTTATAATCGGTTTAGTAGTTTCTGATATTACCTACCGCCACAAATATATAATTTAAAAACTATATTGTTATACACGAAACCATCTAAGAACGAGAAAAACTATATTATTGCGGTGACAAAAAAATGCAACAGAAACATAAGATTTTATAATAGCTTAACATTCTGAAAAGCGACATGAATGAATCCACTTCAATACGTACAAAATCCGATTTTATTTTCCCCCTACAGCGATAGTAGGTAAGTAAGCAGCTTAGTAATAAAAGGGAATCGTGGCACATTTCAAATGAAAAATATGTTTTTTCCCGTTGAATACCGACAGACGCGCCGTGACATTCATTTCCTGTCCTATTTTCTAGCAATCCATCCGCATAAGAGCCAGCAAATCCGAACTCCAAACTCCAATGGGGCAGATGAAGGCTTTAACCTGGTTTGTGAGCATTCTCGTATCTTTCCAGGTCACCTCGTTTCAGCCCCGCGGGATTTATTTACGGGATTTACTCGAGTATTACTTGATACGGTCTGCCGCAACGTGTGGGGAAACTTTTCTGGAATTAGCCCAGTGGGTGTCATACAATGGCCAGGATGATCGCTGTGAGGATTATTTCCACAAACAATTGTTTTTTTTCGAATGAAGTCTTAAACCGATAAAATAGTGACTTAATAGGCGTACAAGGATAAAAGATTCTTCAATTTTGCGTATTTTTAACCGACGAAAGCTTTGTATAATGTCATAAGCGAACACCCATATATCTCAACAAAAACTGCGACAGATTGCTACTAACCTAATCCCTGTTTGATAATAATGTATTCCTTAAGATTCTCGGACTCTAATCGCCTTTATTTCGATATACTATGTAGTAATTGTAGACTATATTATGTATACTAATGCAGGTAGGTACCTACTAAAAATGGCTCAGGTGGCTACTCGATAACAGAAAACTCGGCCTACCGTGCTGTACGCTTCTACCTTTAGCCGTCAAAATAATTTAGAGTTCTGGCACAGAATATGTAATAGTACCAACTAAGTTCTGGCAGCTTCCCAAACGTAACTAACGAGATTTGAAATCGGTTCTGGAACGAACCCTCAAATGCACTTTCGTATCCAATTTTCCGGACGCACGAGGAACAAAGTGCTTACTTTGAAGTGGCAGTGCTTGTAAAAGCCGTAACGAGGTTCTTAATTTAAAATGTTACGTACATTTTTTAAGGTTTGAAATAAATATGAGTATAATCCGGACACATTTTTAATTACCTAGTTCATATAATGATAAAAGCAATTTTACTAATACATACTTAGTATCAATTAAGTGAATAGGAATAATTATACAATAAGTCGATCTAATTGGTTTTTCAGACTGGGACCACCCTGATTAACCCATAAGTAAACCAAATCTTAAATTGGGTACATATTAAACGTTTAATTATTTAAGGTACCTTTGTGTTGATAACTGTACCTGAGTATTTTTTTAAATGACGGTGCATAATTTATAATTTTCTCTATTGGCGTAGCGCCAAAGGAATTAAGTATTATTAAACGTTTGAAGATGAGTGGGCTGTGTTTATATTTGGTTTATATCATAATACGGCGACGAGTCTCTCCTTAATGTTATGGGCTATTCGTTTGATGGGTACTTTTGTTTTCGGATTATCTATTTTTGGCCAGTGCGCTCAATCATTCTTATTTTTTATAAAAACGAATTACCAAAGGAAGAGAGACCATAGCCAGACTCACACTTTTTTTAATAATGTGCAATACGCCTAGGTTTATTTGAGATATACTTCCTTAATTTAATGATATCAATTATTTCTTTAATGTTTATTAAAACTGTTACTTTTATAGATTATTTCTCTCTTAAACAGACTTGATTTGATTCAATGATGACGCACCTAAATACAATTTTTTTTTAACAAGAGTAGTGTTTATCACCTCGCACGTAACACCGTGTTGAATTAAACCCAAACAAACATCTCGTCTAAATAACTCGTGTAAACATCTCACCGGCAATGGTTAGAGTGGGATTGTAACCCTATCAAAGATGGTGAACGGCGCGGCGCGCGGTTCCGTGTTCGTCCAGAAATAGTTTATACTGGAGCCGCATTCCGCACTTGCCTACTGTTTGCCGGTTAAATTAGACCAATGTTGCCAGGTCTATGGATGTGGAGGTGCATCTAAGAATTTTTCAGATCTTCAAGTCAGTTAAAAGTTGTAGATTTATCAATTAATTAATAATAAATTCCTCCTTTTTTTAGATTGAAAATTCCTCAATATAAAAAATACTACTTAATTCGAATCAGGTAGGTACCATGATTCAGTAAATGTAAAGGGCCAATGTCTTCCACGCTGACAGGACGACGTAGGATTTTTTAAATGATAGGTAAATTGTCACTTTTATTTTACTTAGTACATCAATATTTAATGATAACATTTTTAAGGTTTCGTATAGTTTCAAAATGGATGACTGCTCACACTAGATTCTTCAAATGTTAATTGGCTATATTAACTGTGTGTGTTCTTTCGTGAGGTGTCTATTAGGCTATTAGCCGCTGCGATGCGCTCTGTTGCATCATATTGAATGAATGGTTTGCGTAGGTCTGTAGCACGCGCAGGCCGGGTTAGGATATTACGTATATAAGTAGAATTAAGTCTTCCTTTCAAATAATAATAAATGTTTTACGCGCACTTGTAAAATGTGACTGACTCTGTGGAATAAGCTTCTCGCTCGAGGATTTCCCTTTACGTTATGACATAAGCAAAGAGGTTGGAAGAAAATCATTCTCGAGAAACTTTTTCTTTAAACGTCTTTGGACATAAGGTTCTTCAAATGGTGTGAATTAATGAGATTAGATTTTTAACGTATCAGTGTCGCAGATGTGTGGCAGACGAAGACCACCATTAGCGTATATAAGAGGGAGATTAGGGTGTTCTACTCCGCCCCCAAGTCTACGCGAAAACTTACATTTTCGCATAATATCTTCACCTTTTCATCCGTCCTTGATGATAATATCTTCTTATGATTTCCAATTGATCGAATCTATGCGCCTCACCTGTCAAGCAGCAGCTTATCACGGGCGATCTGTTACTATATAGGTAATCGTATTGTTTCCCGATTACGCGGCTACAACTCCTTTTTTTTATGGTGTGAAATCACGGACGACAACTAGTTTACCTTTTTGCGAAGCTGGACCCCCCCCCCCCCATTTTAAAGGTATACCTATGCCCGTGCCATTAACCATCGTATGACTCGTCTGCTCGTTTACTACCTTTCTCTACATTGTTGTTACATTGAAAGTTTCTTTGTAACCGAAACCGTCCAGAAGGTTTACAATTTATCGCAAGAAGATATAAGGTATCATCAGAGTTGGCAATGTTTTAAACAATTGCATAAAACAAGTGTTTAAATCATTGTTTAAAACACAAAAAAAAAAAAAAACCTATTAAAACATGTTTTAAAACATTTTGTTTTAAACACGTTTAAAACATACATAAAAAAACATATACCTACTTACACTTATTCATTTATTTCATACAGTTTTTTTTGCCAATTTTGCAACCTATTTGAGGTTGTGTCACGATCATGAGAGCGCTCAATCCGAACGAAAAATTAACTGTGGACGAGTTGGACGACTTAAGTAGATGTATGATTTAGCTGACAAAGAATAAGTAGAGTAGGATAGATATGGATGAAAGGTGAAATGAAACATGTTGATTTTTGATTTTCCTAAAGTAAAGATTAGTAGTTAAAATTATTAAAATAAATACTTCTGATTTTTTAGATTTATTGGTGTTTCACTTCACTATAAAAACCTCTTATATTGTTGTCTTTTGTATTTCTTTTTATTACAAGAAGTGTTTTAAACTATGTTTAAAACGTGATTAAAACATGTCAATTTCAACATTATAAAAAAAAAGATTAAAACTTTATTTTTTTTGACAAAAAAGAAACAGGTTTTTTTTCCAACTCTGGGTAGGTATCATACCTTTACAACCATGTAAGCAACAAAGTTGGTACTAATAAACCCAAGCAAGCGGTACTGGGAAACGATGCAGGTGACCACTGACCACCGAGACCATCACATTGGTAGGCAGACGGCAGCGGACGGTGAAATTGTCTGCACATGCGTAAACCCCTTTGAAGTTGCGAGGCGATCGTTAAGAACCGCTAGAAGAGTCTTGAGCGCACTTTTATTGGTCATTTCAACGTGGTTAGCTAGCAGATACATTTTATTTTATGTTGTCTGTCTTTAGTTTGATCATCTGGTCAGGGCCATTATTGTAGCTTTAATATTTATATTTTATGTTCCTTTCCAAAGTCGAAAGCGGATAAGTAGCAATCTTTAAGTAGTATAAACAAAGTCGCTTGCTATCTGCCTCTATCTTTTTCTCCTATAACATCTTCAGAACCACGGAACAGATTTTGATACGGTTTTCACTAATAAAAACAGTGATAAACAAGAAAGGTTCGTGTATAAACACATCGCACGCGTGGGAATCTAGGCGAGTCGCTAATTTATTATAAGAAATAAGATAAAATAATGATTTTTCAGATAAATTATAAATTCAATATTCAACATCGATTTTGATTATTATAGTTTTTGATTTAATATTTTTTGTAATATTAATTAGGCTTCATAAGTAATTAATAGTGCGTATGTTATGAAATAAATTAAACCCTCGATTTATACAAAATATTACATTTTTTATTCTTACCCGAACGCCGATAGATAGGCATTTACCTAAATTTTACTGACTCCTGACTCCAATATATTATTATGAGAGAACTGACAAACCGAAAACTAAGTAACTCTCTGTGTTTTATCAGTGGTAAGTAGTTACTTCCACCGAGACTACATCGTTGGCTATTCACTATTGTCCATAGTTATTTGTAGAGAAAGCTCTGCCGGTTTTATTGCGAGCGGCCTCTTTTGTCGGTAGCTTTACGGCAGTTAGTTAAAAACAAACACTATATTTGTGTCAGATTGAATGCTCCATTGTAGTAATGTAAACTGCATAATTAGTTTGCAGCTCGGTAAATTTTACTCACTGATTCATATTTATACTCTACAAGCAGTCAAAATAATTTATAGCATATTTATAAAATAAAAATTTACATTTACATTTTCTTGGAAGCGTAAAAGTTCTGTAGTTGCATAGAAGTGTAAGTAGAATGTAGCTATAGTTGCTGTTTACATTAGTCCTTGGTGGTCAGTGTCAATACTGTCAATATTTTTATGGTACTTATGGTTAAACAGTCACCCTTTCGATTAACGCTCTGTAGCCAATTCGAAACCACAGGCGTTAAAGAGCTAAATGAAGACGCATGTGGTTTATTTCGCACGAATAAGGGTGCATTTCTTTTGCGAGCTTATAGTTCCACAAAAATGCCAAATTAAAAAAAAAAGTCTTGAACTAAACTGGCAGCTAAGAGGCTTTGTAAAACGTTAAGATTAGTCGAATAAAACAAATGTATTGGGTTGACATTACTTACCTTTAGGGCTCTGATAGGTATACTTATAACGTATGCTGTCATGCATTTGATGGTGCTTTTTCATTTTATTAATATTATATTATAAAATCTAAATACAATCAATAGGTATAATATGTATCTGAATATTTATATTTATTTAGTAACAGTTCTTTAGTACAAATAGTACCTACCTACAGGCTAATTGTGTTCCACATTTTATTATTTTTATTAACATCATCATTATAAAATAAGTAAGTAATGTCAACGTCGGAATTTATTTCGATTATTTTTAAAAGTAGATACTTTTATTAATGGTTAGTATTCGTGTTTTCTTCATTCATAATGGAGTTGTCTGTTTGGTTTTTAGTACATAAATATAGATATTTTATCAATAACCTCGCTTTCGCTTTCGATAACTCAAACAAGGTTTTCATTTATTGACTACCAACATTATTGTTTGCTATCTATTTACTGTACAAACAGAGAACAGTAGAAGAACAAATTACTACAGTAACGTACTGGTAACAATGTAAACTATGTAAAGTATCGCTTTACACGACGCTGCAAAAAGACAAAACACGTGATCATACGTTTCTTTACTCATGTGATCATAATATATTATTTATTTACTAATATTATAGCTACTACCATATAACCAGAGAGATTAAATTAAAATATAATAAGGCATAGAGGGGACAAAGCGAGGAAAATTTGAAGTCAAAAGTTATTCCAAGTGGAATAAGTCTAGTACAATTTCGACCGAATGACAGCTCGCGTTCATACTAACTGACATGACAAGGACATGACGCTTAGGCTTCAAAGTTTTGTATGAAAATATTCCCAATGCCCCCTCTATGCCCTATTATATTTAAATCTCTTTGCATATAACTCATTCCAAGAACCATGTTTTATAGATTACAGTGATAGTGATAGATCATCAAGATTTAGTTCAATAAAAACATACATACGTTGCCTTTCATCGAGTTGGATTCTCACTCAGAATTTATTCGTGTATCGAATTCATCTAATAAAGAATTTCTGCTAATAAAATCGTGCAATCAGACTCGTCTGTGTTGGCCGGAATTGGATATAAGACCTAAAAAATCGACCCTTCAAGGACTTTGGACGTGGAAGTGACACCCGCCTCCAAAAATTATGAGGTTCGAGTGCCTGATAACACTGATAACCGATAGTAGAGTAACCGGTCGACAGTGCATCACTCCCTCTAAGAAAAAATTTTTTTTTTGTTTATTTCATTCTATCACAATATGCATTGTATTTGAATATTATATTATACATAACTATGAATTATTAAATTTACTGCAATATGAAAATTATAAAAATTAAAAATTATACATATACTAAGCTACCTAACTTACTAACTAACGAACATTACACATATTCCTATCCTCCATAAAAGCATTCACGGAATAATAACACTTTCTCAACAAAAGGGCCTTCAAACTCTTTTTGAATTGCTTCAAGTTAGCCTCACTCTTGAGATCTATGGGTAGCTTATTAAATAGTAATATAGACTGATATCTTGGAGTATGTTTAACTACCTGCAAAGTTGGTCTTAATGTAAATACAAGATCTTTTCTGCGTGTGGCCAGCCTCGTAACTCTTTGTTCTTGAGTTTCTAATGAATGTTTTACAAGATCACAAACAAGTACAAAGATATAAAGACTTGGAGCTGTGAGTATTCCTAGTCTGCTAAAGTAGTCCTTGCAGGACTGCCACTGGGGAATGCGCACCATCGTTCTTATAGCCCTTTTCTGGATTATGAATACTTTTTCCATATTATATTTGTAGCAATTGCCCCACTGTCTAATACTATACCTAATGCGGGATTCCACCAATGCATGATATACGATTTTTAATTGTTCAACCTTGGCCTCATCTCTTAAGGTTCTTAGAGCGTAACATGCAGAGCTTATTAAGTTTTCTACGCTAGCTGTTTCTGTTTTCCAGTTGAGTTTTGAGTCTATATGAATTCCCAAGAACTTGATCACCTCAACATGTTTTATACTTTCCCCGTTAATAGCGATTTGCAATAAATGATTGTTTCTAGATGTTGTTCGAAATAGCACTAGGTTATTCTTATCTGCATTCACTTTTAAATTATTCAGGTTAAACCAAAGATAAAATCTTTCCAGGGTCTTGTTAATCTTTTCATTTAACTGTTCCATATTTTCACCGGAAATTACTGCATTTGTATCATCGGCAAATAATACTAATTTTATATCTGGTATAGCTTTAGTCATAAAGTCAATTAAGTAATTGGTAAATATTACAAATAATAAGGGTCCCAAAATTGAGCCCTGCGGTACACCTCTCGTTATTTGTTTGAATTTGGATCTGTGTACTTGCTCACATCTTGCCGTCATGGTCTTGATCTCAACAAATTGTTGCCTGCTCGATAGATACGAATGAAACAACTTTAATATTATGCTTCACCTCGAATCCCATAGTGCTCCATCTTATGCAGGATAATGCTATGATCTATCGTGTCAAACGCGGAACTTAAATCTAAAAACAGCCCAGCTACCTTCTTCTTATCGTTAAGCCTAACCGTCACATCATCTACTAATGTATTTATGGCTTCCGTCCTCCCAACACCGACTCTATAACCAAATTGTCTCTGTTTGAGTACGTTATTAGCTTTTAGGTGAGTGGTTAAACGTGTTTTAATTAATTTCTCTAAAATTTTTGATAAGTTAGATAGCAGAGAAATTAAGGGTCTGTTAACTATTAAGTATCTTATCTGCGCCCAGGGTAGGTAGTAAATTGGACGCCAGCCAGTATAAGTAAAGCCAGTCTTAAAACGCTAAACCGCATCCGTGCGGTAGTCGCTCGCTGACTACTGTCTGCACAAGAGTAACTGTGGGGCACCTCAATAAACGGTTTTTTCATATCTCATACTCGGAAAGTAGTGTATGTTTGATCTGAGTACCGGGTCGGAAGCGATGATTCCCACCACAGAGACATTCAGCGCTGTGATTCCCGCCCTCGGTCGGGAAAGACTCATAGTAATTGCTTCCGGCCTTAGGGCGGGAATGAATTAAAAAAAAATAGTACTACATTTCGAAAAGACGTTTAAAGAAAAAGTTTCTCTAGGAAAGAGAATGACTTTCTTCCAACCTCTTTGGGTACTTAGTTAGGGATACGAAACTTTTTACATCAGTTATAATAAGTAAAAAAGGTGCGGCCTTGTGAATGTAGGTATAAACATTGGGTATAAACAACAGAAAATAGACCGTGCGAGGGGCGGTACACGTTCCATATTTAAAATTTAAAAAAGAGTAATAATTTGGTAAGCTGTTCCGAAATTCAAAATCTTGTTTTTCATCGACACTAATAAGCACAGAACACTATTACTCGGCTAAAAGTACATGTTATTAAAAAGAGGAAGGATTTGTATATTATTTTTGTAATGTTATTTAGGTTAGGTAGGTACTCTATGATGTAGTATTCAAAGACGTTTAAAATAAAAAGTTTCTCTTTCTTCCAACCTCTTTGGTTGTATTTTTGACAATTTAGTTTTTTTTCGTAGGTATTATTGCGTTTTTGCATGTTTGAATTTTTGTAAAATTGTTATTTTTTTGTTTACTTTCCTTGAATTCGAAATGAAAAGTAGAGTGTTTAACGCGGGTGGAAGTTATCAATTCCTACTCGGACTATATCCACCCTCGCTGCGCTCGGGCGTCTAAATACCTCGTATGGGAATTGATTCCTTCCGACCCTTGTATAACAATCTACTATTCCCATCGTGGAGGAGTCCTCCACGTTTTCATGGTGGTATCAAGGCGCTTAACGAGTGCTTTGAGGCGGCTATAGACTGGCTGAAAAATTTAGATTTGGCTATGTAGCGAACGCAGGACTATTTTTCATAATAATAATAGAGGATTAGTTAAATAATGAGATGATGTTGGTCCAATAAAATCATGTCACCACTATGGTGGAATTCCGCTTGATTAAATCCACTGTGTTTGGAGAGAGCTTGCCAATGTTTCGACCTTAACTCACAACTGGCCACCTTGATCGTGGCCCGAGCTATTTCTGAATCTCACGCTCTCTCTCGATTATTGGATCGAACTTGGAAACAAATAAATTTGTTGATTGTTTACTTTTTAGCCGTCAGTATTCTAAATTCAATTTTCAGTTATAGAGTTGTAATCGGATTTGAAATGTTTGTTTGAAGAACGAGAGATTAATGGTCTGTGACGAGAATAGATAGGTTATGAGTTGCAAATCTATTCCGAATGATTTATTTATAACAACCACATCTATATTTTAAGTATTTGAATACTTATATGCACAGCAGAATATATTTATTTAACACATAAATCAAACTTTTGCCTATGAGCCAAGCCTATGATTGAGTTATGAGTTCATCACAGACGTTCACGTATCGAAGACCTAATGACATAACCATATCAATAAATGATAAAAAACGGAACGATCATTTTACCCATTACTTGTTTGCCAATAAATATGTTCAGGGCCGTACTAGGGTTAGTGAATTACGATCCTGCATTAAGTCGGAGACTCTTAGAAAATTGTAGATTCCTCTCCCATAATACTTAAATATTCGTATACGAGGTTACTTTTACTTTTTGATTACGTACTTACTGACTGCAACTACATGAGTGCAGCACAAAACGATGGACCCTTTTTTCAGTTATCAATTAGGATATTTTCGAACTTAGTTACTGCATAGCAGAAATACATAGTTAACTCCCAAATACCTACGATATTTTATACAATAATATTAAGTAGTTTTCAAATTAAAAAAAAATCGTATGACGTCAAGGATTTGTTTACGTATGACCATTTGCATAATATGTACTACTGCGTACATGTATTACCGTATATATTACTAATTAAATCAATGCGTATTAATAATTACCCCTATATTCGTTTACCCCTAGCCGTTCACATTTCATAATCGGGGTCGCATAATCAGTGGCCACCCTAGGCGCTAAATAGTCTAGGCAATAAAGGTAGTGGACCCCAACATTAATTCCTCAGTCGATGAAACTTTGCAGGATTGTAGTATAGTATGAGACAATACTTGCATAAAAAAATCCAAAAAAAAAACCTAACCGAAGTTAGGTTTTTATACTAAAAAAAAACCGGCCAAGTGCGAGTCGGACTCGCGCACCGAGGGTTCCGTACAACCTTGCAAATTTATGGTTTTCGTAATTTTTCCTTTATCTATGCTATAAGACGTTGCTTCGTACCAAATTTCAAGATTCTGAGTTCACGGGAAGCACTCTGTAGGTTTTGATTCCCTTGCAAGTGTCGAAAATTTGCGGCATAAACGGCTGTATCTTTTGATTGCGTTGGCTTAGAAGTTTGATTTTTTCACAGCTTCAAGGGACAGTAGACCTGAGTAATTGATATAAATTTCAGCTTCATACCTCCACGCGTTCTTGAGAAAAAGGGTCTTGACAGACGGACGGACGGACGGACAACAAAGTGATCCTATAAGGGTTCCGTTTTTTCCTTTTGAGGTACGGAACCCTAAAAAATTTTTTTTTTGTTGATAATTTGATAATTTCTAAAAATAATGTAGCCAGAAGGTTTTAATTTTGGATTTTCCTATTGTAAGTCCACAGCGACCATTAAATGACATTCCAGTTAAAAAAATGGACTGAGCAATTTTCCCGAGCAAGGTACATAAACGTCTGAGTTTTGTTGTTTCTACCAGGAGATTTTTTTGGATATTTCGCATATAGCTTTCTTAACACACATGAATATTGCTGGAGAAGAAAATTTTGACTGAGCATTTTTCCCAACAAAGATATCAAATAAATAAGTATTTCAGTAAAAATACCTAACTTCGGTTAGGTTTTTTTTTTTGATTTTTTTATGCAAGTATTGTCGCATACTATACTACAATCCTGCAAAGTTTCATCGACTGAGGAATTAATGTTGGGGTCTTCATACAAAAATCCGCTTCATTGCCTAGACTAATACCACGGTAACCACTGACTACATGATGTGGTGTCGTTGCGCACATGATATATGATTAATTTTGACAGAATATTTCATTGATGATTCAACGCAGGAATGCGGGCGTGGCGTCCATGACTTAAAAAAATTATATATGTAATATTAACATAAATAAACAATAATCGTCACGTAACGTGCTGTTTGGCGTACTTCATTGAAGTGAGAGTTATTTTAGGTTTAAAGACTAAACCCCAAATCACAGAGGTCGGAAGAAGAAATAGAGAAACTTTTTCTTCAAACGGCTTTGCCCCTCCCCAGTAATCCGCATCGTATGGGGAGCGATGCCTGACTCCACTGGTCATTGCTAAGTGAAACATTTTATCGTTTCAACTGTATCTTTTAAACTGGCCTCAAAGGAAGCAACGGTATTTGGATACAGCCATGTTGGAGCCGTCCTCAAAAGATACATTATTTTAGGGGCTGCGAAGCACATCCTCAACAAGACCAGGGCGACATGTGCGGAGACACTTCTCAAACGATCCCGAGCGAGGAGAAGGAGACGTCTTCTAGCTTCAATAGCGTCCGGTATAGCCTCTGGGAATATAGGCGAACCCAAGAGGCTAAAAGTTTTAGGGGATAGTTCCTACAGCCCGGGCAGAATAGAACTGAAGGTAGAAAAGAAAGGGCAAGCTGCAGGGCCGCAGGGGAACAGCTCGCACTTAAAAGCATTTATCTCCAGACCTAGCTCCCTAAGGCGGGGAAGCAACGTTAGCAGGTCTTGTTTCACGTCCTCTGGCTTTCCCCCTATTGTGCCATCATCTAGGTACCATATATTAAGCGGAGATTTTAAATCAGAGATTGCTTTATGGATAGTGTAAAATGAAAGCTTTCATAAAGGTAATAATTATTATAAGACTAGTAACTGCTGCAATACAAAATACAACTATATTTCAGTAACCTATGCCTTGACAGTCAACCTTGCTTTGTCTATGTGCTTAACTATGTCATAACTCATAGTGAAGTATAATAATGATTGTTGTCTGTATGTTAATGTATTGCTATTTAAAGCTTTTTCCTTATTCAAGGTAATCAACCTTATCTAGATTAGCTGGTGGAGCTTGTGTTGTATTTGCAAATCTCGAAATTTATCAAAAATGTTTGGTTTGTAGCGTCGTCGCCTACGTTCCATGCCAAATGATTACATAATTGCTTTGTAAATGTTTGCGTTTAGTTGTGTTCTAAAAACATGACATTAGGAATACTACTCCACCCATTCATTTGACACGAAATTTCAGGAAGTAGGTAAATGGTACAAAAACCCGAAATTTGCAGGAAGATTCATCATACATGTATTCGATAAGAAAAGATTTTGACAAATTCGATCGGGAACGACAAAACCGTTTCTGCACGGGCATCACCTGCAAGTATCAGTAAAATGTGTTCCGCTATAATTGCTAAAAACTGCCGCTCATATGTCTAATGAAAATCCGAAAATTTCGTGATCCAATAAAGCTGGAATTTAGAATGCGGGCTAATAACGAACGTTTTGTAAAATTCCCATGGGAACGGGATGAACGGGATCATTACGAAATCTTCGTAACCTCTTTTTACCGATTCTACGCGTACTAAGTCGCGGACATGAAGGACTTAATTATAAATACATGCGTCAAATCAACTAAGATGATGTCATTTACCGAGGAACTCAAATAAATTGCAAAATAAAATGCAGTGAGGAGTAAGAATCTTCGTTACTTCATAAATATATCTTGAGAAGAAAAAATCCAAGTGAACAAATTGGAATGATTCAAGATTATCTAGAGCATATTATAATGGATCATTCACCTGCATTAGATCACTTGGGTGATAATTGTGATCAAAGAAAACGAACTCATCAAAGCTGCTGAATAGAATTATAGTTTTAGATTATAACTGTCACAGCTGTTAGAAGAAATGGTATTAGATATTATGTCGTGAAAAGTCCGTGTATATTGTAACATAGGGCCACTCAAATTATACTTTTATAATAACTCTGCGACATAATATGTACATATATACATTTTGAGAAAGTACTTACAACACAGAGACAGACTAAATCCGAATGTTATAAACGAAGTTCTGTTGAATACAATAAAGTTCAAAGAGCAATGCATATTCAATTTTACTAAATTGGTCAATTCCACATTGATGAATGGCGTTCGATAACAGACACAAAGAGTAACAAAATCAACTTATCAAGCTACTAAAATATGAATCATGTTTTGGAATTTGAAAATAATCTTCGATAATATTGTATTCAGTCGGTCGGAGAACTTATGCTTGCGTATTGGGCCGTGTTCCGAGACTAAAACTGTTCTTTCTCAAGTTGAAGTTATTTTCTGGGAAATTTCATCAAGATTGCTTCAAAAGCTACATAAGCATTTAGAATACTATTAGTAGGGATTGTTTCCTGGCACAATAATTGAATAATTCCATCGCTCGTAGATTTATTCGTATTTGTTTATCTAAGCAAATATGGGAGACTCATACTTTGGAGCGATTCACACATTGTGACGACTATAGCTAGCACTTTTGACTCTCACTTGTGAGGTAGTATATTTTGTATTTATTGGAGGTTTCTAATTTTTAAAGGGCCTACAATGTCAATCTTGATAAGGTTATAATCCTCCAGCCCTTTTTTTCATTATTTTGGATCGACGCAGTATCCTATCTATACTCGTAGTGCAAAAGGCTTTAGCTGCTCTCCTTAGAAATTTTGTGTGTCGGGGTCAAATAAGTCACCCATTAGAACACCTACAAGGATATTTGGGTTAGTAGTGCCACATACAATGCAAATATAAACAACGTCAGTCATAATAAAATATTTCTACGTAATATGCACATTTATGGCGATGATGTAACTGTTATTATATCGTGTAAAAAGCGCAACCTATGACCATGTCTCAAAACATTGCATAATGATGTAATACCTACAGTTTCCTACAGTGCTCTGGTAAATATTTAACCTTCGTTATCAACTGTTTACATTATCAGAGCTCTCACACAATTTTCTCTTTCTACAATAGCTACACATTGTAAAAACGAAGAGAAAAGATTTTTCTCGAGAAATAAAAGAAGGTTGTGATCATTGTGTTTCAAAAACATTTGTACACAAGAATCGTGATGATTATGATCTCTAAAATACTCACTCATACATGCTATTGATTCAAGGAGTCTCGTACCGATCTTGAACTGTCTTCGCGCAAATAAATCATTCCGTAAGGCTAATTTGTAAGTTTTTTTGCTAGGGTTCCGAGATCTTCCTAAAATTACAATATAATATCACCCTGCTAAATGTATTAAAGTTAGTTTCGCATTTCGCCTATTTCAGTTGCTTCAGCTTACCTCGTCCCTACAGACATAAATACAAACAAAACTAATTTATATATTTAAGGTACTTATACAGTAACTGCAAAACATATAAATATTTCACTTATTTTATTAGACTAATCCATGCTTAGGGTAACAGATACAATATGCTTAGAAATTACAAGTGTACACAGTATTTAACATATAGCTAGAAAGCATATACCATTACTCATACTAAAAAAATTTATAAATTATGTTGTAGTATAGATAAGTATTAAAGGAATAGGGGATAATAGAAATAATAACTTTTTATAAGAAACGGAACCTGAAAGCTAAGTCGCAGGGAAGCAAATATCATAACATACCACAATTTGGTACAATATCATGTTCCCAACGCATTCCATCACACGTGCGGCGCGTAGGCATAATTTATTTATAGCCGAGATGCGGTTTCCGGGACGAAGTGCGCTTTCTTCCCTCGAACATTCCAGAACTGGAGCGGATGATTTATGATTCTTGCAAATATTATCATCAGTAATTCGTTTTCGCTCTGTACCAGTATCTCTTTGATTGGCAAAATTTGTGGTTTCATTCAAAATGTGCATTTCTAAAAATAAGGACTACCTACCCACAGAATGTGTATTTCCCAATAAGTAGGTACCCTTTTAAGGACACTTTTCTCAAAGGACACTTTTACAAAATGTGTACTTTTGGTTATATCACGAATATGGGCACATTTAAGCAATGCATTGTCTGTCAGTCAGTCACGCATGGTAACATTTTTACCCGACTTTACCAGAAGGAGGGAAGAATATGTGAGCGTAGTTCGTTGTGGCCTCCTGTAACCTTTGACGGATTTGGAATAGCGAGGTTTCATTACATTCTTCTTCGACTCTACGATGCCTTTATTCTGGGCACTATTAACTATACCTATAATATATTAAGTATGAAATAGGCCCGCCCTAAAAGCGATAATTAACACATTCCAAAGTTTTGCAATCCTGGCACTGGAGCCGGAAGACGCCATGTTGTGACGTCATCGCTGCAGGAATCTAATCCCGCGGAATGCGCTGATAACGACGTGGGGGTTCCTTCCTATGGTTCCTGCCCAGACAGTGCTTTTGAAGTCATATTAACAGAAAAAAAAAACAAAATGTAATACTTAAATGTATGTGGAGTGCAGCTTGCGTAAAGAGCTTTACCACAGAATAAGTAATAGTACTACGTACAGAAGGTTCTCTGTAAACAAATTCCCTGTTTAGGTACTTCAAACGTACCTAAATGTGGCCATCTCTTTCTATCGCATGCAACGCGCTCTTTCGGAGGCGGAGCCTTAGATCTAGGGTTGCCGGCAGCTCGACCCATTAAATTATACGTTAGTATAGTAGTAGTTAGTTTATTAGTGTATTTTACCTGCGATATTACGATTATTCTTTATTTAGGTACTAAAGACCACCCAACTAAACAAAAGCTGTGTAATTTGCCTTTAGGTTTTGTTATGACTTCAAAAAAGCCTGTTTCTGCAAAATGTAGGACGAAGACATACAACTTGGTTATCTACATACATACATTATATAATGTAAAGAAAAATAGTTTATTAAAATTCAATATCTATACAACCAATGCGCGGCAACCATTAATAGACCGCCGGGTGGCGGCCGGCCGCATGTACTTGTAGCGGCGCGATGACGTCACGCAGTGTGAGGCACACTGCGTGACGTCGTCGCGCCGCTGTGTGCCTCCCCTGGCTTTACGTCTGTGATTTATTTTAAGTCAAACAGTTCTTACGAATTCTGATACGGTTTTCATGATTGCGGTACCTAGTTTTATCAAGATATAAATCATCCATAAAAAGAGAGGTTGCTAGTCTTTAGGTAACTGACTTGGAGGTTTCGATTTCGAATTTCTTGTTTGTTTGAGCTGATATACCTTAAGGGTGGTCCCTTATAAGTTTTGTGAAAATCTGAAAATAAAGAAATTCAGGTTTAGAACGGAACTCCTCAACGGACATCAGCAGAACATTTGCTATCAGCGTAATAGGTTTAGAAACAGTAGGTATGTAAATGATGTGGAAGGTGCAAATAATAGTCTTTTTCGTGCTATTCGGTAAAGTCGATTTGTATTTTTGTTAAAAAAAAATTTCAATAATATCTTAATAAGTCGATTTGTATTTTTGTTAAAAATTTTGATTATGTTAATAATTCTAGTTTAAAGTCCAGCTAAGGTATTTGAAATCCTTACGGGAAAGAGCAAAACGGGATACGCACAGACAACGCCACAGTGCACCTGCTAGTATCATATAAAATTTAATAGGTCCAGTAATAAATGCTAGTGTAGGCCTGCATAGTAAATAGTTTCGCGTAAACGACTTACAACGCCAACGAGTTACATCCTACGCTGTGCGAATTGTAAACTATTTCGCAACACGCCATATGGTGCGCAGGAGTGTTATAGACACAGCATGTGCATAGACATGTGTTACTGAGGGCCTAGCCAAGTGATTTTGTAAAACGTAAATGTCAGTCGATTAAAATTGACGGGCCTGTTGGCTCAGTTGGTAGTGATCCTGCCTTCTGAGTCGGAGGTCGCGGGTTCGATCCCCGCTCGGGGCCAACATTTGTGTGCATGAACATGTCTGTTGGCTTCGTGTCTGGTCGTTTAATATTTATTTAAGTATGTTATACACGAGATTAATTGTTAAATATAGTCATGTTTAGTGCAAATTACAAAATCTAGAAAACTACGCACAGTACTACGCGCAGCTGGCGGTTGTAGGTAGATTGCGCATAAATGGAAGCTACGAGCCTGTTTCTTTTTAAAATACTATTTCAAATATCTCAGTGTGTATTATTGACTACAATTGAGTAATGTATATTAGTCTAAGCAAGAAAAAATTTTTTTGAGAAAAACATTTTTTTTTTAAGTAACATTGCCAAATGAATCTGTTACACTTACCACACATTTTTTTCCAGACGGTAAAAAAAGTCACCCTGTATACTTAGTACTTACAACCTACTAAACTGTTCAAAGCAATGTTCGGAAGGCGTAATATTGCGGAAACAAGTGACGTATTCCATAAATTGGTTCCTAACTCCACGATCCGATCAAAATTCACTTCAATCTCGCGAAGGGCCCTCAGCTTGTGCCTCCGCTACCAGAGTTTGGAATTTGTTCGCGTCTACAAAACTTTCTGAATTTGCATAGTTGACCATTACCTCGTTACATTTTTTCAATATTTACTTAGAAATCATTTTGATATTTTCTCGTAAGACTGAGTAGGGTTGGCAATTTTTACACTGTTGATTGTTCATAATGATTAATAAATTGTTATTTTCTTTGTTGCAGGTAATTGTCTACTCTCCTAACAACTCCTCTTAAAATTTTTAAAGCTGCTAAAATGAGATGATTCGTAAGTTTTTTCCGAATTAGTACCTACTTACTATTATTATTTTTGGAACATGTTGGTTATCCACCATTTCGACTAGCAGGTCAAGGCGATTTATGGTATTTCCATTAAAAACATTAATGGAAATAATTTAATAATTTAATCCTCTGGCAACTCGGAGCTTGTAATTTGATTAGCTCAATAGCGCTGAGTACCCTTTAATTCAATTTACTTCCACTTGACAATGATAATATACTCTTAAAGCTACATCTACATCAAATAGATACCTACTACAAGTAAGTAGGTATCTATATAAAAGATACGGTTCATATCACACATAGTATCAGGGCAGGGTACATTGTAAAAAGATGATAAATTATAGATATATGACTTATTATCTCCAAGGAGATTGGCAGAGGTATTTCGTTTCCAACTTTTCGACAGTGTATTTTTAGACCCCAAAAAAAACGAACATTGCTAGTAAAAATGAACCTGTAAAATAATCATTGCTTGGTATGTGTATTCCCAGTGCTAGGCATTGTGAAAAGAGGTCAGTGCCTGAGCCTAGCTAGTCCTGGCAGTCATTCAAGCCGGCATTAGCCATTCAGCTCCGTTCATTTCGTGCCGCTTTCAGAGTTCTCGCTTTGAAAGGATGCTCTGTGTTTCTGCCTACAGCGATATTATGCTTACAGGGGTTGCATAGAGCTGCGAAATTAATATTTATGTGACTGAGTGAACTTTTGGGACCTCTTCTATCTATTAGATGGTATTGCTTCTATTTTATTTATAACAAGCAGCGCTCCGCGGTTTCACCCGCGCCCGTTGTCGTGGGAAAAGTATAGCTCATGTTACTCCCAGAAAAGTAAGTTTTCCATTGGTAAAAAATTTTTTGAATCGATACCTATCTAAAAACCGCTAAAATTTTCAAAATATATTTCATGTTACTAATATACAATATGTAACAGAATAAGCGCAATTCCTGAAATTAGTTTGTTCAGTATCGACTACTTATTCGATTTCAGCTATTTTGAATATGTGTTAAATTTATCAAAAAAATGAATTAGCGTAGCTGAATTTAGTGCTTTCTATGGAAATTGTGCTATTATTAATCGATATTTAAGAAAATTGGTTAGACACAACTAAAGTTCGATTGCATCATATTTTTTTAATATTAATATACTAAATGGGGTATACACGGAATTGCGCTTTTTCTGTTACGCGTTGTATACGGTCCTGTTAATTTTACTATGTATAGATACTCCATTAGCACTTTAACCTAATTTTGTAAAATTTTTGGGGTCGTAAAATATAATTGTAAAAAGCGTCCTACCAGAATTGAATACCTTTGCCAACCCCCACGAGGATAAGGCGTGAGCAATAATATTTATTTATTTATCCATATAATCGCAACTGGTTGCGAATCGCTGAAACAAAAACGCCTGGAGGGATCCATTCACTACCTTCTTAGGTACGTAAAGGGAAGGAGGAAGGTACAAATGTTAGGTACAACATAGGTTCTTAAATAAAAGAAATCTATACCTGACTCAACTAACAATTAATCAATTTACAGCCTCCACCGCTTGACCTAGGAAGCTGAAATTCGAAACTCAGATAACTTTTAGGAGGTATTCACACAGTAGTAAAGGATTTTTGGAAATTCCGACGGGAATGGGGAAAAACGGGATCCTCCATGAGTCGCTCTAGGCGTCTGGTTGACTTATAATTAAAAAGTCGATTGTGCAACTGGCAAGCGTGCCAACAAATGCATTTACCAAAATAATCTCGCCCTGTTTTTATGGTTGCACATTATTTAGCTTTACGGCCCAAGTGTCGAGTGTTCGCACTTTGCCAAAAGTTAAAATGCAAGTTATTTTGTCATTCATACATTTTTTTGAGGGATATTTTTGTAAACATTTCTAGAAATACTTTCTTTAATTGGTGCATTTCAGACCTCCTTCCACATAATTGCCCCTGATGTTAAAAACCTACGGTCCAACCTACCTCCTACTTTTTAAACCGATATAAAAAAAGGAGGTTTCTCAATTCGACCGTGAGTATCCCTTTCGCACCTGAGATTTTTTTTTGTATTGTTGTAAAGGTTTTTCTACAAATTTGTGATAGATTGACTAGGTGTATGAAGGAAAAATTATCTAAAAAAATGCATCCTACACCATATTTCCAAAAAGTCAATAGCACGATCGTGCTATCCAGGGTTTATCACTACCCAGTCACGATCGTGAGTCTCTACCAAATTATGTTTTTTTTTATGTTATTAAGGCCAAAATTCCGTTCTGTAACGGAACTGTTTAATTGTTATGATTAAATGATGAAATAAAAATACAAATAATAATAAAAACTACCATGTATTTATACTTTACTAGCGTTTCTGCGCGGTTTCACCCGCGTAGTTCCCGTTCCCGTGGGAATACGGAAATAAAATATAGCCTATGTTACTCAGGGATATTCTAGCTTTCCATTGGTAAAAGAATTGTTGAAATCGGTCTAGTAGTTTTTGTGTTTATTCGTTACAAAGATACAAATATACAAATCTATCCTCTTTATAATATTAGTTTAGATTATAGATATCACAGATATACTGTATCTAAGGCAGTAATATCAATTAAGTAAGTAACGAAACAAACTGCCCTTCTGGCGGAACAAAAATAGTAATAGTCAAAAAAAAAAATATAAAGAAGCAAATGTGCCCATCTGGCAGAATAAAACGTAGATCAGTTCTAAGCAATCGGTTTCTACACAACTCTCTTCTACTTTAACAATCAGAGGGGCAAATTCTCCATCAGCGTCGTCTACTTCTAACTCCGGACAGTTTCCATCTTGCAGTAAACTGAGGTCTAGGTCGTTATTTAACTGCATCCCTGAAGTGTTATAAAAACGTAAGAAAATACACAATAAAAAATTTACGCACGATTGTGCTTTGGTACAATTGCATCCTAGATATCACGTAAGTGCTATATGATTCTTGTAACACCATAAATCAATAATTACTACAAACGATGTTATAAAGCTTTGTTTTCTAGTTAGTACATATACCTGAGACTGTAAAAACATAAAAATATTATATAAATCTTACAAAATATATGAAAAATACTAAATAACTTATGACGTCCTGTCAGGAGGTGAAGGGACGCAGCTATCTTTCCAGTGTGTACGCGACGACTGAGGCACTTTGGCGCGAAAACTATTTTAAACCGGATTCTTGGCAAACTCACGGTCGTGTGATTTCGCGTTGGCGCTTAGAAACGGATTTCGCGCCACTCTAGATTTTTTCAAAGTAGGAACTCACGATCGTGTGACTGAGGTGCGAAAGGGGTATATATTATTATTGAGAAACCTCCTTTTTATATATATATACGAGTATAAATATATTTTTGTGTGTTCGCGGATAACTTCGTGTATAAACCGATTTTAATGTTTTTTTTTCTTGGGATATCTCCCAACGGTGGTACCATGATAAGGAAACCAGGATCTGATGATGGCATCTAAGATAAATCGAGAGAAACCTTCCAAAATCGCAGTGGCGAGTAGTAATTTTTTAATTTCCTGTTTGAAGTCGGTTGTTTTTTTTATTATTTGAAGTCGGTTTGCCAAAGGTCAAGTAGTTTTGGCTCGAATGTTCGTCGCGCGATATGCCATAAACGTTTTATTTTCATGGATAAGAATGATAATATAAGGGATGATTCACATTACGCGGCTCGGCGCGGTTGTTTATTTTATTGCTGTAAATATTAGGTACTGTGCCGATGGAATAAATCGCGTGAACATCTGTTCTCCCTCACAGATGACAATGAACTCTGTAGCCAACCGCTTAGTAAGAACGGTCCACATAAACCGCGCGGTTACTCCCGTGCGGCGCGGTACCAACCGTGAACCGCATAATGTGAACTCATTGTAAGATGGACGTTGTTTGTATTAATATTGTTTACGATTACTCCAACAAGTTAATTCAAAGAGATGACAGATGTCTTGTTAAACTGACGACGTTAATTGCCTGTGAAAGTTGAAGCAAGTTAATTTATTTACTTACATAGTTTAAAAACTATTAATAGAGATGTTGGATTTTATTTAACTTTCATGTTTGATATTGTGAAAATAAAATACTTATATAGGTACTATTTATTGTCAACATAACATTATTGGTTTTAAAATCGATTTGCGTTAAGCTGACTAAAACGTACCTAATGCATAACTTTTTGTTTATTGTTAATATTTTCCACTTTTTTTTTGCTTTCTAAAAGGCATATGAACTCTTTGTGGCCTAGGACATAAATGGGCTCTGGCCACTACGCTTTTCAAAATCGTCGTAACTTCAAGCTAGATCTGAGTATCTAGATCTTGACCATGCAAAAGCAATTTATATGCTGTACATTGAAAAATTGCTTCAATTCCGATCTAGCGACATCACTCATCGTTAACGCTTACGAATGGGTCTATCTATCCGCGAGTGGTCAATTTAATCCAATTTACTGTTGCCCCTGACTGCATCCACTTAGATAGATTGCCTCGGACAGACGGACGGACGCGGTATGCTGGGTGCTGAACTGCTGACTTTTATAGCGGAATTATTTCGCCGGGTGTTTTTTCATTTGATTTATAGCTTACCTTAGTTATTAGGGTTCCGTACCTCAAAAGGAAAAAACGGAACCCTTATAGGATCACTTTGTTGTCCGTCTGTCCGTCCGTCCGTCCGTCTGTCAAGACCCTTTTTCTCAGGAACGCGTGGAGGTATGAAGCTGAAATTTATATCAATTACTCAGGTCTACTGTCCCTTGAAGCTGTGAAAAAATCAAACTTCAAAGCCAACGCAATCAAAAGATACAGCCGTTTATGCCGCAAATTTTCGACACTTGCAAGGGAATCAAAACCTACAGGGTGCTTCCCGTGAACTCAGAATCTTGAAATTTGGTACGAAGCAACGTCTTATAGCATAGATAAAGGAAAAATTACGAAAACCATAAATTTGCAAGGTTGTACGGAACCCTCGGTGCGCGAGTCCGACTCGCACTTGGCCGGTTTTTTTTATTATAGTTATGTATCATACTAAGTGGTTCTGTGCGGCTTCATCAGTTCCCGTTTCCGTGGGAAGAGGGTAATAAAATATAACCTATGTTACTTAGGGATTTTCTAGCTTCTATTGGTGAAAGAATTTTTTTAATCGGTGACGTAGCGCGGTCCGCCCCGGGCCTCTGGTCCTGGGGGGCCTCCAAATTTAACGAAAAGTTCTCTTAATCAAATCCTAAACAAGGATAAAAGGCAGTTGGGTGTTTTTCGGAGGCACCATAGATACAAATGCGATTAAAGCTACTCTAAATTTGGAGGCCCCCTAGGTCCAGAGACCCGCCCTGTTTCACAGGGGCCGCATGCTGTTTTTCCACCCTGGGCATCCGACAGGCTTAGTCCGCCACTGAACGTAGTTTTTGATTTTATTCGCAACAAACATAAAAAAATACAAATCTTTCATTTTCATAATATTTTTAGTATATTAGTATAGATAGATAGATATTAGATACATATTTAAGAAAGAAGATCTTTATAAAAAACGCAAGTAAGTTCGTAAATTTTGGCCGCTTACAGATATCATACGGAAGATCCTTCGTGCTTCGCACTCCACGTGAAACCATTGGTCGTACGCGTACCGTAGTAGGTACATATTATTTATTCTGTGGTCAAGCCCAGCAGCTACAATACCTACTGGAGTGGCCATAAATAGAGTGGACCCATCATTGGGCTACTCATATAATTATGTACATGATGATAGTAGAAGTAATACTATTATTTAATTAATAGTCGATATTAGTGCTAGGTATACCCACCTAGTACTATAGTATAGTATAATATAAAAGGTATTTAACATCATTGGTTTAAAGTCTGATTTAGAAGAGTGTCTGCTTAAATTGAAGTTCAGGACGAAGCAGTTTTAATTTTTCTGTTGAAATTAGCGAAAAGTTGAGACGTTTCCTAATTAAGGCAGTTCTAAAGATATTTATTTACATTACAATTGCCGCCCGTGCCGTGGCGTGATAACTGATAAGCCCGCATGCAAGTTTATGGAGTTTTTAGTTCCTGAGGTCGTTGAACTCATAGTTTTTTTTATTTTACTTGTCTGGCTGATAAGAGGCGAAGGGAAAATAAAGTTGGCTGCCAATTCTGTATTTTGCTGCACCATTTTTATTAGTCTTCCAAAAACTCGCCTTTTCACCATGATACGTAAAAAAAATAGACTGTTGATAATAATCGAATAGTGGATTCAGGAGTGCGATTTTTGAATCTCACTGGTGATATCAAAATCACCGGTGACTAAAATTATCACCGATGACTTTTATGTCACCATTTTCCAAAAGCCGTATTTTTGAAAGTCACACGATGTTTACCAACATGCAGAAATTTTACAATGTCAGTCAGAGACAATCTTCCCGTTACGTTCCTTTTTACGCAGATGTTATAGTGTTGCCCTTGATATCGGTTTTTATTTTCTCATACTATAACTTAAAAAAGATTCATCAAATTGGTCAATCGTAAAACGTAACGTATCTGTCAGTGTCATGTAAACGAAAATTAAAGTTTTGAATTGAAAAATTCACATATTTCACTAGAAAAGGACGAATAAAGAGAACATAACACAGATTTTACAATTTATAAGAAAAGGTATGTACATTAGTTAGTGGCATATGTTTTACAAGTATATTTAACTTAATAATTGTATTTACTAATAACTTGGATATTATTTTATTTAATTGAGAGGTTTTTTATATTTTCAATAAATCGTCGAAATCACGAAATATCACAATCGAGCCCTGCTGCTAATTCTTCCGAAAAACATACTTTGGCACTTTTGGCAGATGTCACATACGTTAACTGTCAAAAACAATCACATGGTGATTTCAATTACGAGTGGGTAGGGGCACTCGTAAATCGATATCATAGGTATGACAAATGTAAGTCACCGATGAGTTTCAAAAATACGAACTTTCGGAAATCACTCACATCGGTGAGAATTAGTCACTTGGTGAGATTCAAAAATCGACCCCCTGGGCGGGCAGTTATAGACCTTTTGCCGTTGAGTAATTCTATAAAGAATTTATATTAAAGCAGTTTACCTAATTGTGGAATCCAATATACTAAGCAGAACCTATTCTATAAATAATTTAAAAACTAATAAACATTTTGATATATATTACTAAACACTGGAAAACAACAATTAAGTATATTTAAATTCATGAACACAAATGTTGCCCGAGCATCTGCTATGTATTGTTTGTGCCACTTATACATATACAAGAAAACATAAAATAATTTGCACAACATACTTACTTCGTTTTCTCGCCTATAATTAAACCTACAGACGATTTGAGAATCTTCACCTTTTCAACCAATTACAACTGAGAGAGAAACTTTTATATCCCAAGAGCCCAGGCTTGTCAGACCTTCGTCATTCTGTAAAACCTCAAAGTTTGTCTAAGCTATTTCTTTTCCGCCTGGAGCCTAAACAGTTTGACGGATTTTAAGTGCAATGTATATTTGCAATGTAGATTCGTCTTCCTCTTATGGGTGTCATTGGCTGCATTTGCACCCGACTGCACCAGAAAGGGGATAATATTTTAAATCTTTTCATTGCATTTCATTTGCAGTTGTATTTTTGGTGACTGGTTTTGAAGTTGTCAAATAAACATATCCGCACGACCCAACTTAGGTAAATTAGTGAGAGATTACGAAAGTATTTCTCAGATTTGTATTTTCTGCTTGAAAAAGGCAGCAATAACTAAAGCACCTGTCAGCAAGGAAATACGAAGAGATAAATAAAGCGAAAAGTGCATTGGAGCGAATGTTGGACAGATGCCAGCACAACGGGGTGGAAGGACCGAAAATTGGCCTCACTGGCGCTAGTTCAGATAAAAATATTTTTGTTTACATTCGTTTGTTATCTACGAAAGTAGACTATTATCTGTGCTATTATAAAGCTTTCGGAGGGTAATGTTTGATATGAACATTCGCTGTGTATATCTTATTAGTTATTCTTATTGTGTAATAGTAGGGATTAAAGTATGAACAGAATAATAATTATTGATTTTCTCGGGATTGAAACATTTAAATCCTGCAAAACTTTTGTATGGTATAGAAAATATGTAAAAACGAAGAGCATAGAATCGGAAAAATTTCCATGCTTAATTTTACAAATTTTTACCAACTTAGTCAACTTTTGACATAAATTAAAAATCTTCGGACCAATCGATAAATTCAATAAATTTTTAAAAAATGGTCTCAATTTTAAGCCAATTTCATACTTTAATTAACCCATCGCTTTCGATCGGTCGCTCTGAAAGACAATGGAGAAGAACATTGACTCCTAAGTCACGAAAAATGTAAATTCACGAAATAAAGAAAGAAAAGACAGACAAAAATTACATACAAATCTTAACTAATAATCATAACATCCTAAAAGCATTCAATTTGTACTGAAACATTTACCTCAGCGCTGGTATTCTGCGGGGATCTGCTAGTGGAAACACACGAGGCTACTAACAAAAGAGGTACGGTAGCGTTGTTCGTTAGCGAATGTCCGCTACAAAGGGATTGACATTTCTGTCGATTCCTGGCCCTATACGTGATGTTTGTATCCCAATTGTGTCCAGATGCCTTGTTTGTTACTACTCCGAGTCCAGTTTGGGGAACAACCAACAAATGTTCGAATTCCGTTGATTTAGCCCGTAGATACACGTAGGGATTAGCTTGATCCTTGACGCTTTGTAACAATTGATGAACAGATGAACCCTCATGATGATCCGGATGATGATGGGACAGGAGATAGAGACAAATAGAAAGAGGAGAAAACCTATGTGAAACGGATATTTAAAAACACTAACTTTAATCAGAAAGGGTTTTTTCAAACGCTTTTTACTATTCTACTTAGTTACACCACCTCGCAGCCAATTTATCGTGAGATTTCTGAAAGGAAAATTACCTGTTAGTAATTGATTATATTTATGGTAAAAGTAGGTATTACTTTCCAGCTAATTTGGCCATTTCTCAAATCTTGGTTGAATAATTGATTTGAATTGCAAAATATACCTTGAGAGGTTCAAATTGATTTTGAAAACATTGTATGAGGCGTAGGCGAATCAATTCACCTTAATATGCACACGTAACTCATATTCTTGAAGTAATTTCGCAATCCTCCGCCATTTTCTAATATATCTGAACACCTCAGCTTACGAGTTGCCTCATAAAACCGCAACGGGCTCACCGCAGACTCCGTAATAGCTGGCTCCAGTTCAAACCATAATACCAGCGTATTAAAATTAAGAAATTGTCTTTTGAGAAATACGCCTAATATTGCAGTGACAAAGGAGTGGAGAATCCATTGTGTTGTGGTTGTGAAGAGAGGAAGATTCTCAATTTCACCAGATTCACTAAAAGTACCATGACAAACAAATTTTCAAAATACATGCAACACAAAGAACGTGTCTTTATGTCGTGCAACCATAATCAATAAATCCATCACCTCATGGAACAATCATTGAAGTGTCACGAAAATAAAGCAAATAACAGAAAAGTGGCTTCGAAGTGTAGAATCTAGGTAATATTGTTCTGGAATCTAAAAAAATATAACTATTAATATATCGAAAAATTACATTTGTCTCGAATACTTCATCAGGCTGTCTTTTTCCTCAGCAAAAACTGATTTATTGGGATACGTAAATTCGATTTGAATAACCAATATTTGATACTGTGGATATACATAGCTTTCCTTGGAGGCGAGATTATTGAATAGCTCTAATATCTGAGTCACCGTAATAAGAGGTTCCACTTGGTAGAAATCCGGGACAATTAAAGGTCGTTGATGTCAAAGTTGAAATTCCTCCCTCTTTGATAAATAGGCGAGTTGATCAATTCATATCGCTGTTTATCAAAGGTCAAACTTTGCTATTTCCATAGATTTCCTATGTTTCTCCAAATGTTGTTCTACGCTACCCCTCCTTATATGTTTAATTTAAGAGTTATGCGCGGGAACCCTGATTGCTTGTTGGATTTTTTCTAAATTAGTGTAGTGGATGTCCTAAAACTGTTTAGTTTAATGTGTTTAATCTTTTATTTAAAAGAAACAGAATATATTAAAACATCTATAATTTCACTACTAAATCAAAGTATCCATAGCAGGCCTTAGAATCCTCTACAATGTTTAGTCTGTTGGTGACATCTTAGTTATATTTTTATTCTTTAATTATCACCAGACCCTTGCTGGAGTCCTTTTTCCCAAATCTTGCCATATTAAAAACAGTCCTGACTTTAAGAACCAGCGACATCATTGTTTGTTTAATTTGCTTCTTCAACTTGCTCCTTATCTTGAGATTTGAGACTTCCTTTCTCATCCTTACTTTCAAATTCATACGAAGCTACTAGAGGATATTACTTGAAAATCGCATGTATTGTAAATCGACGTACTATGACACGTAACGTGAGAACAAGCGACACAATTACTGACAGACTGCGAAGTTCGCCACGTTGTTCCCAAGTGGATGTAACAATACCTATTAGCAGTGGAGGAGTGCGGAAATTATTCACATTAGCACCATACCGCGATGGAATGCAATGCCGCGTCTTCTCATGTAACATCGTCATAAATATATCATACAGGCTCAAGACTTGGTCGGTGCGATGAAAGGCTTAAGGCATGTCAGTGCCCTTGGCTGGCTTGGACATTTAGTCAAGTTCGAGTTCTAGCCTCACACCTTCCAATTTGATAGATTATTCCTTGTTAAGAAATGATACTTGGCAGGCAGCTATAAAGGTTTGATGATGATGGTAATGAATGGACGATATGAGTCCCAAATAAATCTAGTGTGACCCAGAACGTAACACAGCAAACTTGTAGATAAAAGTCTGTATCTAGTCTGTATTTTGTTATAAGGATGCCTGAAGTTAAAGGCACAAAAAATCGTATTTAGGTTATTGGTAAGAAACTAAGAAACACTTGTTATAGTATTTTTGGAAAATCAGTCCAATTAAGAGGGTTAAAGTTAGAGAGGTATGGATATAGGTATGGATAAAAAATTTAACGAAATAGGAGCGAAAAGGCGGGAGTCATAAATGCCACACCACACACTCATTTTGAAAGCATAATTGTTTCTCAAGCCTTTAGAACAGTTAAATGGCAATTTTAGATACTATGTAAAAAGTATGTAACAGCACCATTAAAACAGCCAAAGCCACTAAAAAGTTAAACGGACAAGTACAAAGTACGGTATAACGATTTTTAGCGAAGGCAAAGTGCCAAATTTTAAAGATGAGTCTTTACGACACTTGAAACACCTTTAGACTTCAAATCAACAAGATGCAAAATACTTAAATCAAGAACCACTAGAAGTATTCTTTGTAATTCTCATTTATACCTCTTGCTTTCTGTGCTCAGCTTGTAAGCTTCTTAGTAATCACTTAGGACGTTAAGGACGTTCTTTGATATCTTAATTCCACTTGTCGCTTCTAGGTAATTTTATTCAATCATTTTCTTCGGCTGTTTCACTTGTGTATGATGGTAATATAGCAATAGTTGTAGTTTTTATTTGAAGGGCGTTATTAGTATTCAGGCAATATATTTACAATATTAAGCCTTTTGTATTCTGCTGCAGCTTTATAATCTGAATCCGTTCAGTGATAATTTTCTAAATCTAAAAAACAGAAAAATAAATGTTTTGATGTAAAACTTGAGTGTATGTATATATAATTTGTACCTATATACAATGCAAGTAAGTAACAACTCTTTATTGTTCACCAATAATAAAAAAAGGTAGGTGGTATACTAAAGTTAACTGTGATGTTGTTATTAGTAGAAGTCGTTAAAAGACAAAAGGATAAGCGAAATTTTAGTCTAATACAAAAACTGTGATATTGTCATATCACGTTAAACTTCAACTCTTCAAACTAACACACTTATACAACAGCTATATCACTGGATATCGTATCTAGAGCCAGTATTGTCCCATATTGTGTCTAAAACAACACTTGCACAACTGATATATGACTGGATATTGTAACTAAAGCCAGTATTGTCTCATATTTAGGTCACGGTCGACGCAACGCGTTTCATCGCCCTCGTCACGACTTCCTCCCTAATGGAATATCTTATTAGGACTATTAAAATCCCCATGGGGTAAATAAAACCGCAACCTCGTTCTCTTTAGTGCGTCTTAAAGGGTCTTCAAGGGTCATCTTCCAATCCATGTATATTATGTTCGGAAAGTGGTCAATGTCAAGCCTTGTCAAAGATACAGGTCAATCGTAGGTTATGTTAGAAGGTTGCGTGTTTGTATAAGTGGCCGAAATAATATGACATGGAACATTTATAAAACAACATCGTGCCCTGGTCTACAAATCTAATAATCTTGGATGCCTTATATTTAAATCATAAAGGTAAGGGGCATAGTCACGCAATGCCACACCCTTTTATAAATCGTTCGTCGATCCCAAACAAATGTTCAGTTGCAAATTGAATTACTCGTACTATGGTATAACTCAATCTTCAGCGATTCTAAAAGATATATGCCCGCACTCAACAGAGTTTCTTTAACATAATTTCCTTTCAAGACTACAAAGCAACATCAAGTCAAAAATAATCCTGAACACAACTGGGAGATTGGGTGAAAACGTTGTCGTGTCAGACAACAAGAGGGCTGAGAAGAGACACAGTCACAATGTACGTAATATTAAAAGCACTAGAATTGAAATACTGGAAACTAGAATGTAGTAAGGGTTTGCGATTGACGCATGCGCGCTATCCAAGGACACGCGCCGCGCCTCAGTCTGGCGGGAGGCAGTGGCGAAGCCGGCTGTCCGCGCCGCCGATCCCATGTATCATACGGAGTACCGCAGTAGCCGCCGCGTAAGCCTCCGAGCCGCATGACAGACCCAGCCCCAACTCAGCCCCCAGCTCGCAGAGCGACCCTAAGCTCTGAAGCCCCACGGTTGCTCCGGTTCAGTCTTGTAATTGGATTTTGTCGTTCAATAACCAACGTTATGCTGATTTGATTGGAAAACGCTTTCCGCTTCGATATTGCAGCTTGCTTCCTTCACTTCCTCTCGAGGCCAATCGAAGCTTTATGTGTAGCCGCTTTATTTGTTTTAATAACTAAAGTGCGAGCAGAACTTACGTAACGTGGTTTCATGAGCCGCTGGTGCATCACAGTGCGATAATACTGTCGATATGCTAGTGTAGGCTGCAGTGGACACTGGGCGCAGGTGCCGGAAACACTTGTTTGTGAACATGACTTGCTGGGAAAGCGTAGGACTCCTGGGCCCATGCGCGCTACTAGCTTCATCTGACGTCAGGGTGAGTCCCTATATCCCATAACGGGCCACATGCCTCGACCTACATTAAAAGGTCCCAAAACTTATCCTTTCCCTTAAAAGTTTTAGGATCAAAAGCTCTAGTGACCCTTGAAATTATCCCCTATCGTACTTTTCCGCATCAGTGACTAGTGAAGACAAACGTTGAGTTTGTTTGTTCATTACGCCTAAATAATATGTATAGTGCGAAATTAGCATCTTCAAAACAACTTGAAATTAACAATGCCGTTTTAACCTATCATTAACTAATGGAGGTATTAATATTTTGAAGTAAAATCACAAAAATATTTACTTATCCTAATGAATATCTCAATAACAATTTAACAAACGAAATATGGTGTGCTTAGTTTGATTTTTAAACTTGTGCGGACGACAAGTCAGTCAAAATGGTTTCAATAGTGCTACTTACTACCGAAGAAGTGCTTCAAAGAAATCGGTTTTGGTACTGTTTAGATGCAGGTTGGATTACTGAAGAGATGGAGCCTTTCGAAGAGGTCAAACCGGAACACGTGTACTCAAAGCCCGTCTCCAGAGATATCTACTACGCAAAATACCCAGAAATACCTAGAAGCGAGTCGGAGGATGAAAACTCCATAACTGTAAGTGGATTTAGGTCTAAACATCATGAATGGAAATCTAAAATATGCATTAGAAGATTTGATGCAAAACGCAGAACTTCTAACTGCAGTTTGAAATCTCAGAATAGCAATCCATCGCTTAATGACGTATCGAGACGAGTTACGTCGCTAGTTGATAGATCTAAGGAATTATGCACCGCTAGAGTGGAGTTACGTAATGAAAGTAATGATGAGAAAGTTCGGGCTTTCTTTAACCGCTTACTACAGAGTGTACCGCCACCGCCGATTGACGACTTGCAAGAAACTTTTGATAAGCTCCACTCATCTCTCTTACCTTCGCCAAGGAACGATGAAGACCTAAACGACTTAGAGCTCCCAAATTATGATGATTTTGAAAAGGATAAAATGATTCAATCTGATACGAATGTCTTACCTACTACTTCTACATTAAAAAGAAATCAAAGAAGAGTTAGTTTTGTTACAAATTCATTCAAAGATGATTTTGAGCATTGCGAGACTTGGTTTGAGAATATCTACGGTGTATCAGATTTATTGGGAATCGAAACAAAGAGCAGTAGTTTCGGAGAAGAGGAAAAATCTGTTGGAGAATTTGATGACCCCACTAATTCGGCTTCTTGGTCAGATATTGTATCTAGATATGGGTTAGATAATTCCATAGTGCGGACTGAAGAATCCGTAGAGCCAATGGAAGAAATAATAAGTCAATCTCACTGTGAAGATGTTGTCATGTCCGATGTATCTCAAGATGATGATGATTCTGGTTATGCTAGATTTGCAGTATATAAAATATACCAGTCTCTGAAAATCGATGATGGAATGGCTGATTCTTCGTCCATGAAAAATTTCGATGGTGATAGCAATGAAGATAATATCGAGGACAAGCTTTTCAAATCAACCTTATCTTTCCATGGATCAATGTACCATTTAGTGCCTATTGATGATATAGATGAATCAATAAAGGTAGCTTTAACGTAGTCAACCTATTAGATGTAGTTAGTAGCACACTTTTTTCTAATAAACTTTTTTTAATTTAAAACATCGTATTTATTTACGTTTTGCTTTTTATAAGGTAGTCCCAAATTTTAACTGACGCCTTTAATTGTGGCTTCATAAATATAGGTGGGTAATACTAGCACTTTTAGTTTCATTTATGTTTTATGTTTGCTACGAACAGTCAATTGATTTGTTTGTTTGTTTCAGCCTCCGGAAAACGAATTGCAGAAGAATTCGGACCGTGTGCTCTCTGAGCACGAGCTGCGCGTCCAGAGATCATTGCAGAAGCTCAATGTGCCCGAATGGTATGACATTTTATTAATTAATAATTATGTCTTTGTTCCGTAATAGAATTATTGTTTTTCTTTCTAATTGATTCACTTATTTCAACAAATGTACTACTTTCCGAAAAAGGGAATAGGCAATTAAGTTTTTGCAAGCACCCACTTTTCACTATTATGATTCACATATATATTTAAACTAACAGCTTATAAATTACTAGCGGTTCTGCGCGGTTTCACCCACGTAGTTCCCGTTCCCGTGGGAATACGGGTATAAAATATAGCTTATGTTACTCAGGGATCTTCTAGCTTTCCATTAATATAAGATTTTTTCAAATCGGTGCAGTAGTTTTTGAGTTCATTCGTAACAAACATTCAAAAATACAAAAATCCAAATCTATACTAATATTATAAAGAGGGAAGATTTGGATCTATAGATAATCTATAGATTACAGAATTTTACAAAATCTTATAAATTACTCGCGTAAGGCCAATTCAATTTACATCCTTTAGTTCCAGACAGTCCGCCTTTATTTCGCATCACTACATTCACTACATAGTACGAAACATAGTCGCTTCCCGCTGTCTGTATGTCTCTATATGTATGCTTAGATCTTCAAAACTACGCAACGGATTTTGATGCGGTTCTTTAATAGATAGTGATTCAAGAGGAAGGCTTTAGTAGGTACCTATTAGCATTGCAACCGTGCGAAGCCGGGGCCGGTCGCTAGTAATATCTTATAGGTCTTTAATTTTGCCTTTGACGTTGAATTCACATTTGGAATTAGGAAGTTGTTTTTGTTTTATTTATTGCGTTCGCAATGACGGATAGCGGAAAAGAAACGGCGAAAATTCCATTGCACTATTTCATATTCAATCATATTTTCCGACAAACAGCATTCACACCATTGTTATACAGTCACCCCCTACTACTAAATAGATGCATAAACAACTGGCTATTGGTCGTTCTATCAATTTAGGCATTTCTCACGCTCCTTTCGAACGGCTGGTCCTAATTGCATTTAGCGCTAGACATAACATGACCCATTTAACCTGCGTACTAGGTATCATTTAAACGAAGCGAATGATACCTATGGGTTTGTTTACTAATAGCGGTTCTGCGCGGTTTCACCCGCGTAGTTCCCGTTCCGGTGGGAATACGGGAATAAAATATAGCCTATGTTACTCAGGGACCTTCTATTATCGACGGCCGAAATTTGCCGCTTTCCGCCCGGAAAGATGATAAATTTATTTTGAATTATACAAAAAAAAAAGGGGATTGGGAAAAGAAGAAACTGACTGGATGTTTGGCTGACTTACTGATCTTTCAACGCACACCCAAATAATGCTGGTCTAGGATCATGAAATTTTGCACAAAGATGCACTAAGAAAGGCAACGAGGGCAAGTCGCTGGTCACCTGCTAGTTCTTCATATACAAGATAATGATATTCAAATACTGCCTAGCCCAGTACAGTAATTAATTTGTCTTCGCTTTACTGAAATTGGCACTAAAACAGATCTAAAACATCCACTAAAAAGATCCCGTATTTAAAGACAACCAGCAAACATCATCAACAAGTCAGCAGACGCATTTTACTTCGACATAAATCTTTCTGACTGCCGATATTGTAAAACAATACTTTTTATGGTAGACGGGCTGTCTTGTTTACGTCGATCACATTCCTTTAGATCGAGCCGTATTTTATTTATGGTTTGTTTTACGACAAATGATTGATGTAAGACGACAAGAAATTTCTTTATTGTATAAGTGGGAACGTCAGTATGTTGTAAATACCACGTTTTTTCATACAAAATAAGTTAATCGCATACAATGTTAAAATCCGCTGCATCGCGCTCAAAGGCCTAAGATTTAAAATCTGCTTAACTTCACATTCATTTTCTTTCCGTGGCGTACTTTGACATTTATTATGTTTCAAAATTCTAATTTTTTGTACGGATATATAAAGAGGAGGGATGACAGTAATGTTGTAAGACGAGTACTTGATATGAATGTGGAAGAGTGGTAGACCAAAGAAAAGATAAATAAATTGTGTGAACGATGATATGTGCAAGATGGAAGTAAATGAAGATATCACGTATGATAGATCTAAATGGAAGGAGAAAACATACTGCGCCCCCTTCAAATAATGGGAAAAGGGCCAGAAAATTATGATGGATTGCTACTCAATCTCTTTGGTAGTTGTATAACGAAATCACCGACTAAAGCTAGTACCTACCACAAATCAATCCTTTCAATATCTTAACTTACGAAAATAAACATCAATTGCAGGTACAAAAACGCACCCGCTCCCCGCGAGGGTTTCCTTCTCCGAAAACGGCTGTCTGACGCGTCCTCAGCCACTCGGTGGAGTGGGCTCAACTCGAAGACCACTTCGCTGGGCAGCCTTGGGGGCGCTAATGCCCAGCCGCCGCCCCCGCAGCTGTCGCCTCACACCACCAGCTTCGGCCGGTGGTCCACCAGCAGACTCAACTCGAACCAGGTCAGTTTTAAATTTAGAACGCGGGAATTGTCGCTTTTTTAACAGACTGCGACACGCAAGCAGTTAGTTCTCACCGTCTATGGCGTAGACTAATAAATCGATAGATTCCTTTGGATTTTTTCATAATGAGTCAGAAACTATGCGGCATTAAACAAAGCTTTATACTGTGCAATACTTTATAGTGTGCAAATTAAGCTCTTTTTTATTAGCCCACATGCTTCCTTTTCCAGCCCTGGACGTGGTACAGGACGTCGCGAAAGACAATTTCTGTGTTCACCAAAAACACTGTTACAAGATAAGATGATTATTTCGTAAGAAACTAAAGACAACAAACCCTTAAATTGAGGCTATACTTGCTGCCGCTATGAACGAAATCATAGCGTGTTTTAGTAGGATTATCAGATGCCATCTATCGGCATTGTAACATCACCGTTACGCGCCTAAACACAACCTATGTAGGCAGTATCACTTTCCTTCTTAGGCAAAATCCTGTATTTTTTTAAAGTAAACATTTTTAAGCCTATTTTTATTCCACAGACATCGCCGTGCTCGTCAACGCGCAGCAGCATCCGTGGCACCAGCCCACTGTGCTCGCCATCAACCAGGTCCTCGTTCAGCGCGCGACAGCCCTACCTCGGGTGGAGGAGTCAGGAGCGACTGAACAGCACCCCGCGAACGCCACACGAGAGGTGTGTATGCTGCCAAAGGGTTAATAGTTACCACCAAATGTTGAGGTCTAGGTCACTGAAATAAGATCCAAAACCAATGAAAAATTTAAACTGACTATGCGTTAAAGGAAAGGTCATTTCAAGTTTACCACCTTTGTTTATTGTGTACTGAACACATCTTCACCACGTGAAAGCAGACGTATTCACGGAGACTCGATACCGTTTCCGTTCGATTCAGATCGAGTGAAAAATTTTCCGAAGTCGAATCTATCGATTTCGGAAACTTTATTCTAGGCGTTTCTGACAGCACCGGAAATTGTTCTAAATCCTTATGTCAGATATGACATTAGTTTTCGATACCAACATCAGCCCATCTCGAAAGTTTTCGATACCAACATCAGCCCATCTCGAAAGTGTTCGACAGATTTTCCGATATCAAATATCAAAGCTCCCTGAATAGGTACGCCTGCAGACTTTGTGTGTTACTTACAATCTAGTGCGATGCTATAAGATCATAGTGACACTCGGAGTTGCGACGCACGTGTGATAGACCTGATAATAGAGTAGATTTCTCCAATTTCATTTATGAAAATATAATCAGTGTCAGTTTCTGACATCCGCTGACATTCTTACATATCCGTTAACTGCAATATCTGCAAGATCATGATCTACTCTACTCATCAATGACCGTAATGGTAAGCTTTATTTATTAGACAGTAGGTAGCGTATATCCTTCAAAAAAGAGGCCTGGTATAGGTACCTACAAATGGCATCGGGGCTGGTGGCGCAAACAAAAGAGCGTATCTAGGTATCTCCTCTCCACAAATTTGTCTTCCCTTATTAACTCCTTCGTCTCATATTCCAGGCTAGCCTCATCACTGCTCCAACAATCGGCTTCCTCAAAAGCCTCGGAGGAGATTCAGACATCCATCAAGGAGGTGACGTCAGCGATAGTGCACTACGTGTCAGGGTTGGAGCCTGCAAACGGAGATATCGACAGGCAGCCCTCGCCTAGATCCAGTCAAAAGCTGTACTGGCTTGAAAGCTCCTTTGTTGGTGAGTTTTATATGCGATGGAGCGGACGTATTTTTAAAAAATAGTGTGCCGTCGTAGTCGTATTATTTTGGTAGACGCGTTTTAGTTCTATGATACTGTTAGCATAGCTGCTTTTGCCAATTCGATCAGATAGAAAAGTTAGCTCGTATTGCAATACTTACATGACTACACGTTTTGACGTGAAACGTCTTTAAAATCACAGCGAAACATACGGTGCCAGAAAAATATTTGTACCGTAACAAAAAGGCCTTAGTAATTCATTAACTATGAGTCATAAAGTCCTTTGTCATGATTGAACGTGTATTCGGCTTGCTCTCATAAACCTTTCACGTCAAACCAAAGTTACTGCCGTTTGTCACAACAGAGCCTCGACTTTTTAACCGACTTCAAAAAGGAGGAGGTTATCAATTCGTCTGTTTTTTTTTTTTTTTATGTTTTTTACCTTTGAACTTTCGACTGGGTCAACCGATTTGGATGATTCTTTTTTTATTTGAAAGCTGGTGCTTCCAGATTGGTCCCATTTTAATTTCGTCTAGTCCCAACAACGGCATCCATGAGAAACCCATATAAGTTGAAGATTGAAGTCGATTTTTTTTACTCTTTTGTTAAAAGTCTATATGACTTTTGCCCGTCGTCTCTACCAAGAAATACAAAAGGCCTAACTAACCCTTTAAACCTGCAGGTACGAAACCACTGGAATCGCCGCAAACGCCCCTGGTGGTGTCCGAAGCATTGCCCCCACCGCACCCGCGGCCCCCGTCATCCCTCCGACTAGATCACCGCGCGGCGCCCGGTGAGCGAGCGTGACCACGCCACCACGTACACTGCGGGCTCAGACCTCTAAACACACGCGACATTCCGGTTATAAAAACCAATGTATGATGCACCAAACGAATAGTCGTGCCTGACGAGCGTACTACGCGAAATTTTGAATGGAATGAATGAAGTTTCTTAAAATTTAAATGCATTTAGTTTTCAATGTCTGAACCAGCAGTGTCTAAGATTTGTTGACTTTATGTTATTTTAATACTCTGTGCGTTAATTTTTGTGCTGTTTTGTGTAATTAGTTATTTTGTAAAATGAATTCTTTCAGTTCTCAACTGGAAGGTTTTATTTTGTGAGAATTACGTGTAATAGAGCTTTATAGACTGTGTTTTAAGACTCAGGACCATTATAATAATTATTATTATATATCATGTTTTATTTTGATATTTATGCACTATAAATTGTCTGATTATTTGCATTATGAAATCAAAAAGCACTGGCTTCTAATGGCTTACCTACAGTTTAAGTTAAAATATGTTTATTTTACCAAAAGTTTTCACGACCTCTTCAAATACCTGTGTTGCCAGTGCAACTTATACTGTTAGAATTACCATCGAGATAATATTTTAATGTTTCTGTAGATTTGTATGTTATACTCGTTATACATGCTACGCGAAAACAATATTGTGATGCATTTTCTTAGATCATTAAATTTCGAGAGATGAATAAGTTTGTTACTACTTTCACATTTTATCCGACATATCAGTACCTTATACCGGAATTGGAAGACGGTACCTAATTTAAATCATATTTAGTCAATAGTTAAGATATGATTATATTATAGAAATATTGCCATAATTATAATTTCAATAGTACCTTCTAACATGAACCAGTTATTTTGTCTAGTAGTTTTACTTCATTCATGTACAGAGTAAATTATTTTGTTTTGTGTGTTTATGTTAATGCAAAATCTAGTATTAGTTTATTGCTAGTAAATACGTACCTACCTACATAGTTTTGTAAATAAAATATATAACTATATTTTATTTTAGGTGCTAATTTAAACGTACCTATCTACTTTCTAAATATGTATACTGTACTATATGAGGATCTAGCCTCAGACTTTGAGAAGGTCACAAATATATTTATATATTGTCAATAAACCTCTAATTGATACATGTTAAGGCAACAGTTATCAGAACCATATCAAATGTGGTGGTGAGAAGTGACAAAGACTGAAGTCTCAAGATTTAAAAGTTCCTTCTACTTGAATCACCTCGTAATTTATGTTGGGACTTTAATTAATCCCTAAGTAAATTGCACAGGTTCTGATTAGGTTAGAAATTGTCGTTATGCGTTCAAAATTCGCACCGCCCCGAAATATATTCCGAAATTTGCGCCACGACTGTTTAGTCGACGACAGAGGTCACCGACTAAACGTAGCGACTTAAATTTTAGTTACAAACATACATATATCAGACTCAAATAAATTGCCTTTTCTGTATATTAAGGGCGCACTTCTTTAAATTGTTTTAGTATTATGTATCTGTAGCTCTCTACATTGTGTCTATATATCACTGTTGTCAAGTAGTACCTAAAACAAAATGTAATTCGACGCGTAGGTGTAGCTAATATATAGTAGCGAATCTCGGTACCTTTATGTAATCAGAATCAAAGTGTTGATCGTTTTTAATGTGAAGTTATATTATGTGTCTTCACCATAACCTAATTATCGCTTCGATAATTGTATTTTATTTTTAGTTACGTTTTAATTATAACAATTATTAAATATATTCATTTTTATTTTATATATTTTGTTTTATTTTTATTTCTGTGGCGTTTTTAATTATTGAGCTAAATTGCACAATTCGCATACTATCGAAAATATGCTTATAAAAATTTATTTTTGCTAAATATGCTACTTAGAGCCTCTTACAAGCATTATTATTTTATATGAAATTGCACCTGGCACTATAACTATTCAGTACTTTTTCCATCACACCTGTGCTGTGAATTGTTTTCTCATTAATTGATTACCTTCCGTTCGGTATAAGTCATTCACCACAAATCAATAAGTGTGCTTCGCACAAAACAACACTTTACAAAAAAAAGCTTTCAATTGAGTCCAGATAAACACGCAAGACCATGTAAGTAACATAGCAATATTTTTTTGCCTCATTACAAAGAACACCGCTGGTCAATCTCTCGATTCCTCCCCTCGCAATCACATAACCGGCCAAAAAAGACTAAAATATCACAGACAGATTCTGTGGCGTTCAGAAATCAACAATGCCCTCCATTGCAGACTGGCAGGACTCCCAGCGTTCTCTCAACCTGGGCATCACACGGCCATCGCCAGGGTCCACCACGTTGGAGGACGTTCTGGATTCCCTCCTGGGCTTGCCTTCGCAGCCAGCGAGGATTCCCACCCCTCAACCGAGCCCTAGGAAGGCTACGAGTCCCTATTATTTAATGGGTGGCAAGGTATAATGTTAAGACAAACTTTCGATTATTCTAGATCTTCTACCATTTATTCCAGAAGTAAGAAAGTCAAGGTTAGAGTCCATCCATAAGTATTACAAAAAAAAAACTCTGAAACGTACTGACCAGTTAAGAAAGACTGTTATTAAATTAAACGCTGCACTTTTGTATAAAAAACTCAAACTATACACCATTTGCTCTCAGTCAGTTCATCCGACGTCAGAGTTACGCTTTTCTACATCCTTACCCAGTTGTTCGATAATCCCAGAGTCCCCGCTACGAGCAACTCGCTAGCAGTGGCCATAGCAGCGCGTCCCCCGCCTCTCGCTTCGTGAGCACCCCAAGCGAAGATCCTAGCTCTTTCACCGACCCGAGCCCCGACCACGACCGACCAGGTAGGACCGATATGTAAGTCACAGCCGTTCCAATTTTTATATTACCTACCTTACACTTAAACACATCACACTGCAACTTGGTTCTTTAAATGATATGATAATGTAGATTTTTCCCGTTTTGTTTTCTTGGCAGATTCTTTTGTCAGGTCAACAAATACAAGGTTCAGTTCTGACATGGTTCTGACTGTGAGATCTATTGATGTAGCATGTTAGTTTCCCCGGCATGGTTGTATGATCCTAAAATGTTGTATGTTTTAGTTTAATCCCCTTTCCGTTTTATAAATATATAATGTCTTTTTAACTATCCTACATGTTAACATGGTTCTGAGTCTTTTTTAGGATTGCAAGTATTGTACAATTAGTCTCCTGAGATTGATGTTCGAGCTTCCCTCTCCATAATTTATTTAAAAGACGAGCTAAGTTTATTTTCTGTTGACAGGCACGGATACAGTTGATAGCCTTGTCCCTATGCAAGATTCGAGACGGCCTCGGTCGGTGCAGGGCGATCACTCTCGCCGGAGAAGTGAGCCCTTCGCCCAAGCAAGTGCCTCCCTAGACCGTCGCACCAGCCTCGACGCAGCTTCCCTTCGCCCCGCTGACTCCCAACTAACGCATCAAGATTCCAAGGCTTCACTCAACTCGCTGCACACCGAAAACAGCACAGATGACGCGCTCATCAAGTGTAAATACCCTAAATGTTCCTCCCGGGCGGCGTTGTCCGACGCCAAACGACATTACAAGACATGTCACAATTGTACTACTATGTATTGCTCAAAGGAATGCCGTCGAGCCCACTGGGAGAAGCACAGAAAAGTCTGTTTACATTCCCGTGCGAGCGCTCTCTGCCGGCAGATCATATCCGCAGCCAAAGAAGATGTAGACTCGTTGCATCAAATCAGCACCATTGCTCATAAAGGATATCTGGCTCTCGGAAGAGGAGTAGTGAAAGTTTTCTTTACCAGTCCCGAAGCAGCAGAGAAATTCGCGACCCACGGGTACCAATATCTGAGCGAACCTGAATTCGTCAAGTGGACGGCTCTCCAACCAAACGAAATGGGCGTCGAATTGTACACTGAAGTCGTTAAACTCTGCAAATCTTACAACCCAGAAACGAGAGTAATTCTATATGTGGCTGTGTGTATAATCAGTGAAGTGCCAACAAAAGGAGCAGTGAAATGGGAACGACAAATGGTGTCAAGATGTGCGAAGTTACGTCTCAGCAAAACAGTTACCGCTGCAATACAGGAGCAAAACCGGAGACGATATAGAAAAGACAGCAAGGGAACACCAGAAGACCGGGAGACTTTGATTTTAACTTCCAAGTTATGCAATGCTGGTGAAAAGAACGCAGCGACAGCTCATAAATTTAGAGAAATATGCTTCCAAAACATATCGAAAGAACTCGAAGGCAGAGGAGTGATGCTAAAAAAGCATTTCCCAGAAGTTTATTCGAGATTAGCGGCGTATGTCGATGGAACGAGTGATAGATTTATTCCGATGACCATATATCCCAGAGATGTGACAAGTGGAAAGTCATTTATGTGTATCATCATGCCCGACAGTGAAGTTGAAAGTGGTACGCCAGTGGATGGAAAGGTCATCACGGTCGATGTTGGAGTGGACCGGTCGCGGCATCAGCTGTCGACGCCCATGTGAGGAAAGATGACTGCCCATTCGCAAGTCGCTTTTAAGTTACTCAGATGGGCTGTGGGGAAAAGACGTTATGGTGATATAGTATATCTGTATATTATGTGGACACTCGTCAGATACGACGGTATATATTTAAATCTCCAGAATCTCTTATATGGATTACCTAAATATAAATGTGCCCTTAAAATTACGATGATTTTATCCCGCAATGTAAGTCAAAAGTAGCGTTTGATTTTCGCGTTTTTTTTATGATATAAAAAAAGAAAAGAAAATTTCAATTTTCGCGTTTGAGAAAGAGTGCTACATTCTTTATTAATTATGCTAAAATTGCTTACGTATCTGTATATTTTTCATTAATTTTAAAGTGTTACTTATTTATAAGTAAATTTTCTTTTTTACACAGTGTGACAAGTGCTTTATTGTACAATTGTTGTTTTGTCTGTTATTAAATGAATGTGCACTTATGTTAGATATTACTTTAGAGAAATATACAATATTGTGACATAAAATAAATACAGTTTCTTAAATGAAAAAAATACACTTCTTATTAATTAAAAATAACTTATTTCAGTAACTAATTCTCGCGACAATAGTTTAAAAACTTTAAAAAATAATAAAATGTTTATGTCATAGAGGGTTCTTTTTACGAATAAAGTATTATGAAATAAAGTATAATTATGCTTTCTTAAAAAGAGTAATTTTTATACGATATTATGCTTAAAGTGCATGCAAGCGTATTTAGTGAGAAAACTTTAGTAACTACATATATATTTGTCATTAGATAGAAGATTAAAATCGATTATATTGCAAGAAAAAACTGGAGTTATGCTGAGGAAAGCCATTATTTTATTTTAGCTATCAAAAGCTATATATTTCTATTTATTAAGTATATTATTTTTATAACGGCACAAAAATGAGTACCTACTTACTACTTAACTGATCATAATATATAACAAAAAGTAATGGTGCCAATCGATCATACCAATGATTAAAGTTAAAAAATCATTTTTGGTTTTTGTAATCATTGTTAATCTATTCTTAATAACTTGGTAATTTTATCAATGTAATTACTAAAATAAAATATCATTAGGTACCTATTCTCATAATGTACTAAAATGTAACAATATAGGTAAGAGAAATAAGATTCTTAACAATGCAGTGGGTATCAAGTTACAACCAAAATTTTTCTAATAATCTACTTAATTAAATATAATTTAGGCATTTTTGAAGTAAATCTACCTACTAAACCTAACTTCTTGTAAACGCCTCATATTTATAAAGATGTTCATTATATATTCATAATGTTGTCATATCAATTGGTTTCATAGTCTGAAATACAGATTTTTTTATCTATTTGTCCCTTAATGTACCTATTTAAATAAACAACCCAGCTATGAATTATTGTTCTTTTTCTGCTACATAAGATCCCTACTTCCCTAAGTAATATGGAATTCCAATATAACTATTTCTGTCACTTCACGGCTAAACTGCTGAACCGATCTTCATGAAATTTGGCATTGAGTTTCAAATCCATTCGAATGCGATCCGCTTCAAAATCGGAATTAAAAATGAGATAAACTGTTAAAATAGCTGATATTAGAAATGAACGTACAATTTTTTACTTCAGTGCCTGAAAACCAGAACATCACTAACAAAGGTTATGGCATGGCATATGGCACTCATGAAAGTTTTAATACACGAGATATTTAGGTAGGTACAGTCAAGAGCAAGTCAAGCTTGACACTACCAGTTTAAGCTGAGCTCTGATTTGTACTGCGCGCCATAGAATACAGGGGCCGGGCCAAAGTCCAAAGTGTCAAGCTTAGCGTGCTCTTGACTGTACCTACTCATATTGTGTGGCTTCAGCAGAACAAGAATCCTTTTGCTGAGAATCTCTCCCGACCAAAGATAAACCAGAATTTGCTACATATCATTATATAGTAAATATTTTATTATAGAGATTTTATTAAAGATTTATTATTATTATTATCTATTGCTATTGATCAAAAGTTCTAATTTCCGAACGAAATCTTTTGACCTTTGATTGGCTTTGTTGATCCGATGACATTTCATTTGACATTTCCGACATTTCCTTCCGAAGATCACAGGCGTAACGTAACAAAAAATTACCGAATAATATTAATACAACGGAAAAATAGTCTAAATTATTACTAGTTTTAGAAGAATATTTACTCAGCACAGATGGTTCCGTCACAGGTGATTTACGCGGCTGTGCCGGTGTCAGTGATCGTCGCCATCGGTCTTCTACGCAAGTGGAGGTCTAGGAATTGGGCAAAATGCACGAGTAATACGTGTTTGAGGGGTAAAACCTTCATAATTACTGGTGCCAACAGTGGTATAGGCCTGGAGACTGCCAAGACTTTGGTCAGAAGGAAGGCTCGGGTGATATTCGCTTGCCGGGACATTGCGAAAGCGAAAGAAGCTATTGCCGAGATCAGGAAAGACCAGCCCAGCGGAGGAGAGCTGGTGAGTGACTCTCGAATTTAAAAAGTTATTATGCTTACCTAACCAATTTTTTTTTCATTGTGTTATGGCAAAAGGACAAAGGACTTACTTACTTAGGACTACTTCCTACCCAAATTCCTGTCCATTTATTACCTACAAATAATTGAACTAAGCCTTTTTCAAATTGGTCACTTTTATTCTCTTCATGTACATTTTGATCTGAGGCTCTGAGCAGAACTGTATGCATCCACAGATCTCAAAACCCTGATCCAATGTTATTTTCTCTATTTGCAGATTCCAATGCAACTGGATCTTGCATCATTTGCCTCAATAGAAAACTTTGTAGAAGTCATAAAAGCGGGTTTCTATAAGATTGATGTACTCATCAATAATGCTGGTGTAGTAGTGCCTTTGAGTAAGGATGAGAAGACCAAGGAAGGCTTCGAAATACACTTTGGAGTGAACCATTTGGGGCATTTCTATCTGACAAACTTACTTTTAGATCTGTTGAAGAAAGGTTCTCCGAGTCGGTAAGGATCCTTTATCTAAACAGTTTATTTATAGACAGAGAAGCTAGCAGAATATTTCCAACTTTTGTAAAGTCAAGGTCAGAGTAGGTGACAAGTCACGTTGCATTACTTTGCCAACCAGTATTTGTGTAGTTACATGCAAATTGTAAAGTTCAATATAGTGTCATTGAATTATTTGTTTTCATAGTATTTATCTTACTGACTGTGCCAAATTAGCTATAAAGTACCTACAACACTTTTAAAACGAATTAATGTTTCATTCCAAGAAGTATTTTAAAAAATATCAATTGTATCATGTAGTTCCATAAAACACAGCAAAAGTGTATGAACAACGATCATTTCATTTCCATATATTTCACAAAAAAACATAAAAAACTTATTTCAATACCATTAGTAAGTAACATTGCATAGTTCACAGAAAAATAGTACTGGTTCAAGAGACACAGCATATGTAAATATGCATTTGTAGGTACAGATTTTTTAACCTTTAATCAACCATCTAATTATAATTCATTGTCAGTTGTTAATTATAGTTCACTGTGATTACAGAGTTGTTGTGGTATCATCAACACTACATGAAAAAGGGAAAATCCACTTTGATGATCTAAACTTAAGAACTGAAATTGAGCAAGCAAAGAAAGGCAAGGGAGATTCACGTCACAACCCAGGGTACAGCAATTCAAAACTGATGAACGCATACTTTGTGAGGGCACTAGCAGACAAACTTAGAGGATCTGGAGTCGACATTAACGCTTGCTGTCCAGGATTCTGCTATACAAACCTATTCAGGTACAGTTTTCATAAAAACATCTTGATTTTATGAGACGTAACTACATAGTTTAATATATGTGAACAACAAATGATTTTAAAACCCTTTTTCAATCAAAGGCTAGAATCACATCATCAACATTATTACAGGTCTTAAAAGCTGTTGAATTGTAAACATTGTAGGGACATAGTGGAAGGGGTGTGCCACATTAAAAAACTAATTGAATCCAGTTGCTATCGAGCACTGGATTTGATCTCTGGACAGACTATGTAACCCAGCTATTATTGAACAGTATCTACACTGATTATGGTTATAAAACTGACAAGAGCAGTGATATCCTTACGGTTCTATATATATAGATTAGGGGGTAACATAAGTTAGGGGGTTTGGTTTCCGCACTTAGTCCTGAAGTGGACCATTGTACGTGATTTGTCTTAGCCTTACGGTTAAAGAGCTTGCTTCTCATGATGATAATAAGTGAGGCTCGAGTTCAAATCCTGGCATGTACCAATGAGTTTTTCAAAACTTACGTACATATTCATCACTAGCTCGACGGTAAAGGAAAACATTGTGAGGAAACCCGCAGGTCTCAGAATCAATTCTGAGGCATGCCAGGATTTGAATAAACTGACAAGACTTGTTTTTTTGTCGTAATTATTAAGTTTAACAATTTTTAAACCTGCCTATATTTTCCACCAATTTAAACTTGTATTGGTGAAGATAGTGTGTTGGTGCATGCTGTAAATCTACAGGAATTCAAACTGACAGATAATGAAGTCATAATGTCATAAATTTTTACATAATTGTTTGAGATAACACAAGGGCAATAGGTAACATTGATAGTAAAGAACTGATACAAGACCAAACTTGATACACATTATTACACATCCTATTATTATACGACTAATGAAATGATATTTGAATTAAAGGATAAAAGTACATGGTTTTTTATAAGGTTTACAGATAAACCAACAATTTTTATGAAGTGGCTGTATAATAATGAAATATCATTATATAGGTAATAGTTTATAATATTAAACCCTTTTGGTTAACCTAATAAATTATTGTCGATCAAAGTAATAAATAATAATTATTGCTTAGCCTTACTTAACGGAATGTAGTAATAACTAATGTACACATTATTTTCGCCGCCGCTTCCGTTAATATTAACTCATACTAGAAAGTCTTAAATATATGTCTGACTAAATTGGTAAAAATAAAGGCTTTTTCTGAGTTGTCAGAAGTTCAGAGGTTAACACTATATATAATGTTAATGTTAATTTCAAATAAGTGCTTGTATCGTGCCTAAACATCGCTATAAATAAACATTAAGAATATTATATTCCTTTCAGATATTCGATAAGATGGTACCACTACATCGTGATGGCGCCCATATTCTTATTATTCATGCGCTCAGCGAAACAAGTAAGTAATTTTATTGTCAGAATTTCTATAAATTATATAACTTACAACTGTTGGGTAAGATTTATGTACCAATAAACTGTACAGGTGATAGAACCAACAGCTGATAAATTATATTGAACATTTTATTAACACGAAGTAAAGGCGTGACAAAACAGTTTTTTAGATACGTAGCAACTATGAGTTTATTTCAGTTTTTATGCAGTATCACTGTCGTAAATTTGTATTAGCATGACAAGCAAATCTTATCTTTTTACTATTCTGGATTAGGTAGCATTAGCTGCGATAGGATTAATAAACACATTTTTAGCGATAGACCAGAGGAACTACGTTTTTAGAAGTACCTACGCGTTTTTCACTGGTGTATTTTCGTACCCGTGTCGGAAACTAAACTGCATGCACTACTATGAGAAATACATCAGCAAAATATATAAATCCTACTAATATTATAAACGCGAAAGTTACTATGGATAGATGTATGGATAACTGTAAAGTTTCATCAAAATTCGTTTAGTAGTTTTTGCGTGAAATAGGAACGAACATCCATATATCCATCCATACTAACTTTCGCGGAAGGAGAGGGTACTGCCCTGGAGCTGGGTCTAGGTCGACCACTATTTTTCGAATAAAATAGAATTGGTCGACCACAGACTAAAACAAAGTACATAATTAATAAAATTGTATTGTATTTTATTAAAAAAAAATTGTTGGTGGTCGACCTAGACCGAGTTCAGAAGGGTCAATACTAACTTTCAAGGTCCTTAATTTTTCGAATTTCATCGATAAATTAAATTATAATGAGATTATGTGCTGTCTTTTTAATTTAGAGTTATTATTGTAATCAAATTGGAGGCTGTCCTCACTAGATCTGCAATTGCGTTGCGGTCCTTACTTTGTCCACCCCAGCTCTAATCGTTGACCTTTACCTTTCCAGGGTTCAGAGACAGTGGTGTATTGTGCTACTGACTACAGCATCGAAGGGCACACTGGCAAGTTCTACCGGGACTGCGCAGAGTATCACTCCAAATACCCATTCGACAAGGAAGTGGAAACCAAACTTTGGAACGTAAGTGAAGAGTTGGTGAAGGCGAGAAAACCATTGTGAACATCCGGTGCATCAAAAGTGTAGGTACTGCGAGGTTTGGTTACTATTACAGACTATAATATAGTTCATTCCAATAGAACTTTCAACTGTTTACGAACTTAAAGTAAAATGGATTGCAAGAAAACAACAGTGGAATGGCTCTTAAAATAAGTTCGTACTCATTTCAACTTTCTATTGAAACGGAATTTAGATCTTAGTGACTCCTAGTGTTGGGAAAATAAACATTAAATTTAAAATCAAAGAAATATTGTTGTATTAGTTTAATATATAACGTCTCGTAAATAACGTCTCCACTAAAAGCTAGGTGCTTATAAAAGCAAATAGGTACATGTTCTTATTTGTGGGTTATATTGTTATTGTACTAGAATAGTAGATTCGTTTCTGTACTTGTATTTTTAGATACCTATATTACGTGCCATTTTCTATCTTCAGTTATATCGTAAGAATTATTTATAAATATAGATAGCCGTTAACGAACACGCCACGCACGCTATTATATGTTATGCTGTTTGTTGTTTATGAAACTGAATCGATTTTGATGAAAGTTAACAGGACAATGGCTTGCATCTTAAAAAATAACGTAATTAGTAACTGAGTCTGGAATTCGTCAGTGTGCTGGCATTTTTAAGCAAAGCCAATCTGAACTGTAAGTCTTGTCGCGAAGTCTAACTGCAAGCAGCTTTTTAAATTTAGTTTCATTACTGAATTTTCGTACTTATTGGTAGTAAAAATAAATTAGTACTTACCGTAATGTGGCTTACCCTGGACAGTATCGATGGCAAATGGATTGAGTTTACCGATTAAGGCAAATTCATCTTAAATTTTTTACTATGGTTTTTCCATCGTTATAATACAAAGATTTTTGTACTCTATGGTATTTCATGTCAAGTACCATAAAGTACAAGATCAGCATAACTCCTCTTAACTGGTCAAGGGATTTACCCCGTATTGTCTGATTTAAAAAAGTTATGTTGTCCTCAGACGTAACTTGCAAATGATTCGATGTCGCCAGCTGCTCTTTACGGCAAACTTCCTGAATTACCTACTGTAGGTATTTTAGTCGTATTCCCAAAGACATGTACAAGTTATACATAATGTTAACTGTTTATGTTATATATTTATATTATTAAACATTAATGGGTATAAGTTGCTTGTTTTATTGATTGGAATGTTGTAATATCCGATTGAATTCCCGATTGTATTTTCGAGGAAAAAGAGGCACGTAATTAATAAAAACCGGCCAAGTGCGAGTAATATTCGAGCACGAAGGGTTCCGTACCAAAAAAAACATGTTTGTTGTATGGGATAAATTTTTTATTTTGTTTTTAGTATTTGTTGTTATAGATAACAGAAATACATAATTTTGTGCAAATTTCAACTACATCCTGGTGACAGACGGACGGACGGACAGACAGCAAAGTCTTAATAGGGTCCCGTTTTTAACCTTTGGGTACAGAACCCCAAAAAGTACCTACCCAAAATCTAGGAGTGCATGAGTCGTTTCAGGGATGTGGATGAATAACCAGGTTCGTAGCAAGTCGCAATCTATTGTCTCTGTTGACCCCGAAGGGGAAAGGCGTGAGTGATGGGTGTATTCACTTTAAAATATTTTTTGTCGAAAATCTGCATAATAACAGTTGGGATATGCAGATTTTCGTTATACATTTTATAGTATACGTAAAATCGTAAGTAAAAAGGCTGAATACAGTTGCCTTATACAATATAAAAATCCTCGTATCGCAGTTTACATAACTTTACATAAGATTCTAAATAAAACAATAGTTTAAATTTAAACTTTGTTCTTTATTTATACGCCATCGCCAGTTTGAATAATTTCACTATTATATAGTTTACGAAATGCAACTTTGTTTAAACATAATTTATAATATAATGTATCACTAAGGTTCTAAAAGCGTAAACACAATAGACACATATTACATATAAACATCTTGCGAGATTTTCCACCATATACATAGGTATCTATTTACATAACTGTTAAATTAAAAAATTAAAATCAAATTAGGTTGAAACTCCGCCTTAGAGATATGACAAATAAATAAATGACATAGGTAAAAAGCTAGGCACTTAGTGAGGCTTAGTTGTTGAACTAATTATACCTAGGTCTTATGAGTACACACATACAAATCTCAAATGTATAGTACAATCAGGTATAATGTGTTTTACAATCAATCCCAATTGGCAGACTTTTTTGCAAAGAAACTAGTGCGCGTGACGTTTCCTGTTGGTTTAATACTCAAAGCATCCCTGGGACGTCATAATTTTAGTACTATAATGGACTCGATTCTGCAGACCAGCTAAAATTCCTAATTTTAAGTTAGCCTATCCTTCTCCATAGAAGAATACGGAATACGGAAGAAAAAGGACAGAAACAAACCATAGATTGAAGAGTATTGTCAAACATGTAAAAACCAACTAATTTGAACCTTATGAATGTGCTTATCTGTCACTTTTATCCATCACCTTTTTACATCGTCGCTAAAATTGATAAACACGCCTTAGTTGACAGGACTAATTATTTGACAGAACTAAATATCTCTCGTCTCTTTTCTTTTCTAGGAGAAAGAAAATGACAGGACTAAACTAAAATAAGTTTAGTCGCTGTAATGCAGAATCGAGCCCAATATTGTAAAATGTAGTAAGTATAATATTGTAAAATGAAAAACTACTTAAATATAATTTAGAGGTGTTTTGGGATAATCTTTTTAATTAATTGCGATGATCGATACATTTAACTACCCTTTTAAAACAAAGGACATCAATTTAACGTTTTTGTTCAGTCAGACTATAATAAGCTGTGCAGATTGGGGGCAGAGTCCTAATAACCTAGCTGCTAGTAGTACTTATATGTAGAACTATTGTGAAATAGTAGTGTAGATGCATCTGCCATCATATAAAATAAATAAATAAATCATAGCTTTTTAAATAGATATGTTTTTGTTCCCTCGTTTTAATTTTTATATTTAATAATATCACGGTACCTCCCCTTCCACACCCTTACAGCCAGTCAAGTTTAATGACACTGGTGAAAAATTTTCAGCCATCTCTCACAGGAAAAGGCGCGAGTTTAAATTCTTTACAATTTTGAAAAGCAGATACTTATGTATTATATTTATCCATTTCTAGACGTATATATCGCCCGAAAGATTAGTACCATTGCTTTAGTAAATGTATTTGGTTCGATACATTTTAATAATGATCATGATGTGATATAAGAAAAATAATTTCTATTTCTAATTAAAAAAAAGTACGGTAAAATACTGAAGTAAATACGTTATTTCAACATATGCCTTGCAAAACATAATACAACAACACAACATAACTGTTGGATAAATAATTTATCTTCAGATTACTGACTTGGTTACACCGAGTTAAAGTAGTCTTTACAATTTTGTGTCACTGAAAGCTCTATTGCACTACCCCGTTCTAAAGCCCAATTCAGCATATATTGCGGCATAACAAGCCGTTAGTCTTCTACACTAGGTAATACTATAAAGAAAGATTTGTATCTTTGTAAGTTTTGTAACCAATAAACTAAAAAAAAAAAGAGGTTTTTTTTTTTCAATGGAAAGCTACATCATCACTATTTCCGTATTCCCACGGGAACAGGAACTACGCGGGAACCGCTAGTGTAGCATAAAGCTATAAGGCCTAAAACATTTTTACTTCAACAATATTAACCAGTAAGTTTCTGTGATATATTTTGAATTCAGTATGGCTGTTAAGATGGGAAATGCTGCCAGTATTCTGGGATCATTGCCTCGATGCGGAGCGTTGGAGAATTGTTTTTTAAAATGTAATAATTTATTTATAAATTATAAAATGTTTAAAAAATATAATATGTACTCTTGAATATAATGATATGAACTAAGCAAAGAGGTTAGAACTAAGTATGTCATATATGCACTATACTGATGTAAGCTGCTCTTGGATAGCGGATTCTTTAGACTTTAGACGAATATTTTTATACATAATACTATCTCATGACCATTATAAAAAAAATACAGTATGCTACTTATAGAGCATTAAATACCAAGAAAACAACTGAGGTTAATAGATATAGTTACCCGTGAAACTAAACAACTGAAAATATTTTATTACTCCTCATTTGTTCTGTAAGTCAAGCCATTGCATCAAATACTGATAGGACGGATTATGTGTAAGTATTTACTTTAATTATGAACTTATAATGAAAGGAAATCGAAAATTATTACAATAATTAAGTAGGTAGGTATATAATGGACTCGATTCTGGCTGACCAGCTAAAATTCCTAATTTTTAAGTTAGCATATCCTTCTCCATGGAATACGGAAGAAAAGGGACAGAAACAAACCATAGATTGAAGAGTTAATGTCAAACATGTAAAAACCAACTAATTTGAACCTAAGAACGTGTTTATCTGTCACTTTTATCCATGACCTAGTTACATCGTCGCTAAAACTGCTAAACACGCCTTAGTTAACAGGACTAATTTTAATTTGACAGGACTAAATATCTCTTTTCTCTTCTTGGAGAAAGAAAATGGCAGGAGTAAACTAAAATAAGTTTAGTCGCTGGAAAGCAGAATCGAACCCATTTTTACAAAGTTTTAAGGAATGTAGACTCTTTGGCGTTTTGGTAACACATTCACCCAAATAACTGTAACAACTATGAGATTAATTCCATGTACATGAACACCCAATGTTCCTTTCTACTTGCTTATTTGGCCTTCATCGATAAAACATTCCACAAAAAGTATTTGAGATATGTTCAGAATCGCGTGGCGTACTATACAAAACTTTTAAGTTTGTTCAAGATTTTACAAAGATTCTTTCAAGATTCGTATAAAAACCGTCACAACCAAAATGTCCTTAACAAGGTAACACGCAAATTATAAATGCAATCTGTATTTAGTAAGTATATTAATATCAAACAGTCCCGTAGCCAAGTGAAAAATGAGTTTTTTTCGTTGAACTGACATTCGCTTAATTGTAATATACTTATCCGTGGCTACACTGGATTTAGTGTGTTGCGTCAATTCTACTTGGTCGCGCTATAATAACGCGCGCATGAAAAGTCGAAAACGTATGTCAATCCTATATATTAGTCATTCTATTCGACTGACTTTTACGTTTTACAAAGCCACGTAATAATACTTCTGAATTTACTTTTTTAAGGTATTCGTGGTTCCAATACCCATGCAGGCTTCTTCAAATGTCTGCAATTGTCAATAACAATTCCTACAACAATCATTTCTAGAACTAGTAAATTATAAAACGTAGTGCAAAACTACTTAGAAAATAAATATTTTAGATCTTTATGTCTAAATTATAAAGTGTATAATATGTTTTAAAAATCACTGGTAAAGCGCAGGTCACACCGCGAGCTAGTCTATGCTAGGTAGTGGGGATTTTGTCTGAATATCTATAATTTCGATTGTCAGTAGCAGATAGATAGTGTACTGGTGTTTAATATAATAATAATAACAAACTATGTATTGTTCCCAACACTATCTAGGCCCTACCATTTGGCGGACTGATCGAGTGCTCCATTACTTATACTTACCCGCGTGGTGTGTAGTAGCGAAAGTGTCTTTCTCTTTCTAACCCTAGTAAATGTATGAAACAGGTAACGCCAGACACAGCACGGGGCACAAGGTATTTCTAAGTCAAGGTCAAAAATTGTATTAGGGTTCTCTAGTTCTAATAGTTTAGTCATGTTCGCATCTCTGTTTGTAGGTATGTCACAATAAATAGTACAGTTGGTTTTTGCGGTTACTAACTTCTGTTTCAATTCAGTTGTTTTTTAAGCATCGGGCTCCCACACTCAAGGACAATAAACGCTGATTCACGTTACGTTCCAGGCCCCGGACGGGGCAGGGTCATACATCTATAGTATACTTTTGGTATGAAGTGTTTGACTGTGGCCCGGCCGGGGCCCGTCTGGGCCTGCACGGCGTCGAAATGTCGAGGGGTATTGTTAGGATGATTCTCACCGCCTCACAACAATTCACAACGCCTTAGTGAGTTACACCGCCTTAATGAATCCTTTGTGTTAATTCCGATAGTTGACGGGATAATGTTTTAACCCAGATTTTAGAACAGATAGTTATAAATGGGAAAAGGTGAGCGATATGTATAGTTATAATAATATATCTTCAGTTTTGAATAAATAAACTGTCACTGCAAACGCACATGACGAAACTATGACTTTTTTATTACCTACTACTACGACGCCGCAAAGAATAACTACAACATTTTGACGTTACTTTCCATCATCGACTGGTATCACATCACATTAGCTGGGTCCTCTCTCACTCTGAGATTTCGCTCTTGGTATTTTTGGTTTCATGTGAAAAGTATGAAAAGACGCAAAAGCACGCCGGTTAACCTAAGATATCTTAGCTCGCAGTGTGGCCAAGGCAACAAAATTTCATTTCCATTTATCCGTATAGTATTCTAAGTCCTTTTTGTCTATTTATAATTGTAATCGCAATAGACGATTGACGTACGTTGCTTCTTCCGTACATCTGTCAATACAGTCAGTGAAAGAAAAGCAAGCATTGATCGCGTAACAAATGTCAAATGAAGACGATTGCAATTATAAATGGACAATAAGGTCCCAGTTCATTTCAATGTGAAATGTGTTTAATTTTCAGTTTCTCATTGTTATCTGCTTTAAATCCACACTTTTAGGGACTGAAAACTAATTTCGGTCCGCTACTGGTCTAACATAATGGTAGCACTTTGTTACAGAGGTGGGGCGATAACCATCTTTTTTTTAAATACGTTTTGGAATTTTGGTATCGAAAAACATCGCGCGGATGAGATCGTCAATCGAAGCTCGCGAAGAATGACGGTACCGGTATTTTACGATACAGAAAAATTTTGGTACCTATCGATATATTGTGATATCGTATCAAAACGGTATGAAGTCATACCGTAAAATAAAGTTATATTTTTTTTAGGTTAATCAGTCATTGTTTTCTACACAACAACCACTTGACTGTCTCTTTCCTAACAACTGCAATAGAAAGAGACAATTATAAAGTATTTCTATTCAGAATCGTGAACTCGACCGTTTTTACTTTCGAATCAAATCAAAAATGTTAATTCCTATAATATGTAAATTACAGTAACCTCGACAGAACATTCTAGAATGGAAAGAATGCCATCTCATACTTCGCTAGACGCAAAGCTGCAACAGGTCTGCCGTAGTCTGGAAGACGTTCTGGAACCATGCAACGTCACTACGTCTGGGTGGTCAAGCATACCAAGCTCCTTCTCCGCTTTCTGCTCGAGTTCTAACCACCTGCAAAAACAATTGACAAGTAAAAATACTAATCTACATTAATATTATAAAGAGGAAAGATTTGTATGTTTGTATCTTTGTAACAAATAAACTCAAAAACTACTGGACTAATTTTAAGAATTCTTTCACCAATTGAAAGCTTACTCTTGTAGAAGTAACAGAGGCTATATTTTATCCCCGTATTCATACTAGTAAATACGATGCAAAAAAATACTGCCACACTGCATGCCTTGGATTAGGCGAACAATGCCAATTCGCAAAATGACACATTGACGCAAAATGCCAAACTAGCATAATGACACACAACAAAATTCTACACTAACAAAGTTCCGTATTATCAAAATAACTAGATTGTTCAACTCCCTTTCTTGCAGTAGGCCGATGATTTATGAATTAGAAAATAACACTAACTTAGTTATTTTAGTATTTTTATTTACATTATTTATTTATTTCTGAATACTAAAAATATTTAAAAAAACATTCGAGAATGTGTCATTTTGCGAATGTGGCATTGTGCGCCTAATCCCATGACTTGTGAGTTTTGTAGTTTATAGTACCTATAACCAAAAGCAGAACTAGTTCCAGTTTGAATAAAACAAGCCATTTCTGATTTTCTAGAAATCTTGAATGTAAGCATTTCTATATATTAAAAATGTACCTAAGCACAGCTAATGAGAAGGCCTCCATGACATTATTGTCGTTTTTCGCCGACGTCTCTATGTACGTGGCTATCTTGTTCTCATCGCACCAATTCTTCAACTGCTCGTGTGATACCTCACGATCTTTAGACGAAACGTCAGACTGCAAAAAGATATAAATTAAATGTAAATCTGTAATGGAGGATTAATAACAGTTACTTCTCATGACAATTATTTTTTACAATAAAATATAATACAATAACATATTTGTATACCTAAACACAAGTTTTTTGTGTACACACAATGCGAGTCATTAAGCCATGTCAAATATCCTTGGGTGACTTTAAAAATTCTGGCAACACCTTCCAATTAGCGGTGGGCTCGCGTGGGATGCCTCATACTTCCTTATATTTGAGGAAAGACCCATAGCTCAGCAGTGGCCTGTTACGGGTTGTTGATGATAATTAAAACTAGCCTTGACTTCGTACACTTCTGAACTCGCAGTAGAAATAGCGAAGTGATAGGTAATATGCGTTTATATCCTTTCAGTACCAACTAAATTTGCTTTTTTGCTCACCCAATTACAGATAGCGTGATAGCGAAAAAAAATATTCGAGTCTGGTGACAGCTTCAACCTTCGGTAGTATCGTAATTAGTAAGAAACGCGGTATACCCCCGGTATAGTATAAATAGTTGGCAATTGACGAAAGTATTATATTTTATTCCTTTCCGAAAACCTTAGAGTTGACCGCCAAAGGGGAAAAACATAACCGATTGGAAATAGCATCATTTAAAACAGCAATGGATTCGTATTGGGTACTCCCGTCACTCTATAAGCACAGTAAATATATTTATTTATTTACTGTGCTATAGCCATTAAAACTAAAAAGTTAAGCTTACTAGAATATCACACCAAATCAGAGTTAAATATGTAGTCACGAAACGCAAGTAAAGGCATTAGCCATAATATAAGTCATCATGTTCGAACATTTTTTTGTGTATTTGTCATAAGCACAACACAAGAATAAATTGTAACACATGATTGCTACGACCTAAATGTGAGTGGTTGGGTAAACCTATAAATAATAAATACCTAATACAATTTATTGGAGACTTGAAGTTTAAATCATTATATGGTTGGGTCTTTCCGCTCGAATTCGGAATTGGGTGTAAATAGATGATTTATGACTGTTTACACAGCCTTTTGTTTACGTACGACAACGTAAAATAAAATACGCTTTTCTGTATTGGAAATGGTTTTCTTCCAATATTGAAATTATTATTATTGTGGTAAAACAATATTGGCATGCAGAAATTATCAAAAACCTTACACACCTACTATAAATAAATAACAGTTATTTTTCTTACTGACAGAGCCTGTACTATTGATACAATCTATACATAATAATTTAAACGAAGAATCGGACTGAATAACTGATAAACGCACACAAAACCGCTAATACCAGAAGTGTGAAATGTTGCACAAAGGTTCCGTAAAGGTGACGTAAGAACTAAGAAGGGATTTTAGGAAATTCCCACAGGAATGGGAAACGGATTTCACGCGGGCAACGCCGCTGGTTACTATTATAAACATAGAATTACCTCATTTCTTTATGATTTTCATATTCACCGGTTAGTTAACTGATGTCAAGCTGATGCGCCTAGAGCCAGCCAAATATGATCTAGTCATATCAGCTCATTTTGTCCATTCTTTCTGTGTATAAACGTAATTGTCGTATCCTTTCGCTCAAAATTACTTAATTGAAGCCAGATAAATAAAGTAGGTTACTTTAATGTAAACCAAGACCCAAACTAATATACAAAAATCATACATACATACATAAAACTTACGCCATTGTCCCACAGGAATAGGCAGAGACAATGGATCGCCACTTTGCTCGATCTCTTCATACTTCTTTCGCTTCCATCACATCCATAAGCCTTTTTATGCATGCTCTTTTATTCTTCGCATTCCAGACAACAGATTTTCTCTTTCCTTGGATCCTTCAACATTCGCACCATAAACCTCTTTCGTTACTCTTCTTTCATCCATATGTTCTAAACGACAAAACCAGCCAGCGTAACATACCCTTTTCTATCCTTGTCACTACATCTTCTTAAATCATAAAAGTTTTTTTTTTATTTACGTACCTTATTGCCGACCACCATGAATGGAAATTTCTCTATTCCATTTTTAACGCCTGCATAATGCAGAAATTCATTTAGCCACATTTTTATATTGTTAAATGAACTGCGGTCGTCGATGGCATATGACAGTATGCAAATGTCCGAGCCACGATAGAATGGGGTCCGGAGGGACTTGAAACGTTCTTGCCCTGCTGTGTCCCATACCTGAAATTATAACTACTATCTTAGTGGAAACAAATTGTTTTATTTTTATTTTTGATGTGGAATAAATAACTTCATTTGCAAGAACTGTTTGGTTTTGAATACAAATAGTTTTTCTATGTCCTTTTTTATTGTAGTTCTTTACATTTTTAATTTAATAGTTATAAAGACACTTGACACACATGTGAGAGTTTATGTGAGAAGCAAGTTGGAGCAAGCTCTCTACTTAAAACTAATTAAGGAACCTATAGTCTACACTAATACTATAAAGAAGAGAGATTTGTATGTTAGTAACAAATAAACTCAAAAACTACTGAGACCGATTTTAATAATTATTTCACCAAAAGAAAGCTACAATATCCTTAACATAGGCTATATTTTAGCCTCGGATTCCCACGGGAACTACGCGGGGGAAATCGCGCAGAACCGATGGTAATATTATAAAAAGGAAAGATTTGTATTTTGGTATTCTTAAATTTTTATGTTTGTAATGAGTAAACTCAAAGACCGATTTTAAAAATTCTTTCGCCAATGGATAGCTACAATATCTCTGAGTACCATAGGCTTCATTTTATCCCCATATTCCCCCAGGAATGTGAACTATGTGGGTGAAATCGCACAGAACCGCTGGTAGTTAATAATCATATTGCAATGAAATATACAGTTACAAGAATAGACGCCATCCAACTGTGTCAGCTCTCAGCTTTAGCACACTCTCATATCTTCTTACATATTTTAAAATATCTTAAATTATTAACAGCCTTGTATTTTCAATTTCTCAACACATTTTACTCAACTATATTCTAAGTAAGTTATTTATTATCACTAACTCTAAACCTTTCGAGTTAGTTTAGTGTAATGACAGTTTTATGTAGTGCTGTGAGTTCTATTTTCAAAGAACACATGACCAAAGTGTCTTTCCCTTAATAGACACAATAACAAAACTATTCATGGCTAGTGTACTTAAAAGTTTGAGTCAAATTTAAATTACTTATTACTCCTCAGGCTAGATTGTAATTCAAATGAGGTAATATTTTACAATTTCATTAAAAAAACTAACTCTAATAGTAGCATTGAATTAATTAATTACCGTTCATATCATAACAATCTGACAAAAACTATAATCTTTTGTGTCCTCAAATAAAACCAATCTGACTCAAGGCACCTTGAGTATGAAGGTGATATGATCATATGATAGCAAGGCCTTTGGTAAAATATTAAAAAGGAAATTTGTTCCTATGCAAGAAATAGATTTTAATAAAATTAAGTTGTTACTAATCAGTTACATATTTTTACAATAATAAGGGTAAGATAAATACTTGTAATATGCAACAATTAAGTACCACACACATCTTCTCACGTTTCTTTTAACCAATTCACCAATTAGAGCTGTACAAAATTTGTAAACAGAACAAACATCATTACACGCTTACACGATCATCTATGACTAAAACAAACTAACAACACCAAATTACACGGAAAGTTACGCACCTGTAGTGTATACTCTTTGCCATTGACTTCTATTGTCTTGTTCATGAACTCCACACCTATTGTATGGAAGTTGTGGTCGTCGAAATGGTTCGAAATGAACCTACTCATCAGACAAGACTTGCCTACCCCTCCATCTCCAAGAATCACTATCTTCAACAACGTATTCCTATTAGGAGTCCTCCCATAAACGCGCTCTATGCTTTCCTCAACCATTATGTAAATTAATCACCATTATATTCTGCCACTGAGTACTTCTTTTATTGAACACAGCCTTGAAAATGAAGAGCAAATGTGTCCGTTTAATTAATGACTCATTTTACAACGGATTTAATATCACTTCCAAGATTAGTTTCTTTTGCAGATACGTAGCTGATGCTACTATTTATCTAGTTGTATTATAAGTGAACAAAAATAAGCACAGAATAAAATATTTAAAATTCAAGACAAGAAACAAGCACACAACTTCAGAAATTCACAACAAACGTCATTTCATTTCAGTCAACAACAGTCAGCAGAGCACTTCGAAACAGATGCTTGATAGAGTTGCGAATGAACTCATCATTCATCAATTTAATCGATACAACGATTTTATATTTTTTTAACACTCGACGAAAAACCAAGGGGTGTTATAAGCTTGACGTGTGTTTCTGTGTATCTGGGGGTCTAAAAAGGCCGTTTCGGGTGAATGAATTGAATTGTCAGTGAATCACTAAAATGAAAGACCATTTTACGAAAGGTGATGTCCAGAAAATCTATAGAGGGTGGTATAATAATAAATGAAAAATACTATAGAGATCTGATTTAGTAGAGCAGTAAGAAGATATTATTTTAAACAAATATGTCCTACAAAACACTCCCCAGAATGCCCCCTGACTTGTACAATTCTTCAAAGTACAAAAATCTGCTTGCAACATTATCAAAATACTGGTAACCCATCCAACTTACATTTTTGTACATGAAATCAAAAAAGCTTGAATCCAGAGTCGTAAAAAGAAATATTTAAAAGAAATAAATATTTTTTTGCATGAAAGTAGCGATTGATGTGCTATGTGAAAGAGATAGCGCTCTACTTTCTTTCTCACTCTTATCTGTCATTAGCATTTATGCGGAAGTGAAATAAAACACAGTTATTTTTTTATTATGTTGTCGGTCTGCCACTCTGCCAATGTCAATATGACATTTCTTCACCTACATGGAGCACAGAACACTATTACTCCTTGGACCTTGGACCATGAAACGAACATACCACTTTGACTAACAAAAAAATTATAATTTAATAATTCAGGGAATACAAAATAATCATACAAATTCGATTAGAATAATTGACCACTTAACTAAATAATTATAGGCCCACAGGTTAAATCATTTTGGGTCCCTAGACCAAAAGGGTGACGTTCGTTTCTCAGTTACCTAAACCCTCATATATTACTGAATTTTTCAAAAATAGGGTGGCATTTTAAAATTTTTCATTATGTTATCAAATAGCCCAGTAAATTAGCTTTACAATGATATATATATTGTTCCGGTAATAAAATACGAGGAATAAAATACCACTATTATTCTTCTCTTTTAGAGGAATTGCTGGGAATTCATAGAAGGAGGAATTGCTCAAAGTGCCCATTTTAGACTCACTGTATGTTTATCTGTTCACTTGTAACTCCCAAACAGCTGAACCGATTTTGAGTTAGTTTTTTTTGGTTGGAAGATGACGTGATCGAGAGTGTTCTCAGTTATAGTTCAAGAAGATCTGTCCAGCCTTTTGTGTTTAAATATATTTTTTGTGTCGAGGGTTTTTAACTTTGCAGAAGTTTTTAAGAAGCAAATATTAGTTATAAAATACCTAGCTGTGGGTCTAAAATGGGCACTTTGAGCAATTCCTCCTTTTATGAATTCCCAGCAAATTCTAAGTAATTCCTCTAAATTTCGTAAAATGGTCCCATCATTTTAGTGATTCACTGACAATTCAATTCATTAGCAGATTCGTATTTGGTGAAAATTTCGAATATGAATCGAAATAGGATCCTATGATTCACCCGAAACGGCCTTTTTAGACCCCCAGTACTTTTGCTTAAAGCATCAATGGAACCTGTATTAAAAGTAGCAGATACATACTTGAAGTCCCCGTCAGTAGAAGATGTAAAACAAACATGCAGTGGTTTGCAACATTTGGATTACATTATAAATACTATTTTCGTAATTAATCATTTTTATTTTAATAAGACGCCTCTACCTCTAAATGACAGGCCGAATGTTTACAATCCCGCGTCCTTGTATTACATACCATAAAAGTTTGTCCAGAGCACTTTATATCGCTCAAATATAATCCAACTAATTTAAATTGCAAATAGTTTATGTAGTGTAGTTTCGTAATTTTCGTTTTATATGTTTTTAAATTGTTGTTGATTGTTAATTTGATTTATATCTTCTCATAACGGGGACTTTAGTCACATCGTGAAATAAGTTCAGGTAAAATAATCGGGTACCTAGTCACCTCAGATACTATTTATGATCAGTCTAATCTAAAATTATGTTTTTTTTTTTAAATGTACAAAATGCTTACATAAGACGTCATCATTCCTACCTAGATTATAATATTTTTAATTAATGATTACTGGTAATGTTAACTACACTATTTTACTATTATTTTGACACTATGATGCTGAATTTCAAAATGAGTACAAAATTTACAAAATAAGTATCGATACAAATACATAGGTACCTATTGAAATCGATGTTTTATTTTCATTGTTCCGTCTCTATTCCTAAATCTTATGTCATTTTGACAACCGTTTTGCTTAGCGCCCTCTATTTTCTCATGATTTAGATAATATGTAGTTGAAAATTAAAGAATATTTTATTTCATTTTTGTATTTTTTTTCCCCTTTTTGCTCAAAATTCTTTCGTTTGTGAATTTAAGTTTTATCTCTAATAAATAAGTTTAGTGCCATCTAGTTACGATTTCGAGAACTCGTACAATAAACAAAACAGTTATCTGCTTGTTCGGTAGGTGTCGGTGATTTTACCTTGTTTTGGAGGCCGTGAGTCGCGCGAGATGTCCTTCGCTCGCTTGCTCGACAAATTTATTCCGCTTTGTTTTGCGGAGGTGAGAGGACATAGTGTAGCTATACTCTCGTTTCACGCGTTGTGTTCAATGTTTTTCTTGTGAAAAAGTATTTTTTGAGTGAATAAACAATTTATTCTGAACAAAGAGTGTTTTCTTATTCGAAAAACTACTGTACGCGATTAAGTTTACATCGGAAAGACGACTTTTGCGCAATCGTGAGACTTGATGTCAATAAACTTGTCGGTGGTATTTTATGGGAAAGGTGTGCCGCGTTGGTACCTGTTTTGCGGCGGATGGGTGCTAAGGATGGTGGTTGTGTCCAGTGCCTGGCGACCATGGTAGTGGAAGGATGGTGTCGTAGAGGAGGTGAGTGGCATCGTTTTTGGGGACCGCCGCCGGTGGGACAGGGGAGCGCGGGGGACGCGGGCACGACAGCGTGCATTCACCTCTGACCCGCGCGCGGGGCGAGCGCCGCTCAAGGTCGGTGCGCCGCCTGAAGGTCGCTCGTCACGTGACGCGCTCGAAGGGTGAACACCCCCCACCCCCGTCCTTGCGTCCTTCGATCCCCTGGGCCCTGTTTCGAGGTGACTGACGGTCGCATACAAAATTGTTGGAGGTTTTATTTATTTTATTAGCACCCCGTATCGGATTGTGGGAAATGGTAATTAAGGTAGGTAGTTACCTACCTACTCTGAATGTTTTATCCAAAGAGGTTAGAAGAAAATCATTCTCTTTCCTAGGAGAGAGAAACTTACTCTTACACATGTTCAATGTTCATGTGTAATTTAATGTATACCTATTTTAAGTACAAGAAATGTTGTACCTGCCTAAATAGGATTGAGTTGAGACTATGTTACATAACTACACAGTACCTACCTACTTACCTTCTAGGATCATAATAAAACAAAATGTTTATATTACTTACATGAATTTGAATAGTACCTAAGTAGGTAGGTAATATGGCCTTTGCCAAGGATAATTTCAAAAACATCCTTCTATTTTTATACAATGACTTTTGCAGCTGTTTGTTTAGGTACCTATAGGTTTTATTACATTTTTTTCTATTAAGAATACCTAACATTATAATTTTATTTATAACACAGAACAGCTGGTCCTAACCTAAACAAACCAACATAGGTATTACCCATAGTCTAATAAAACATGGTCTTCTCTTCCCAGAGTGACACAAGCCTACGTCACAATAATATTGCCTGTGAACAGCATGATGACGTAGGCTTGTGTCAGTCACGTGGTTTGCGAGTCTCGGAAGAGAGTACCAGGCGGAGTATATTATTATACTATGGTATTACCTGTGGTATTACCTAGGTAGGTAGGAAGGTACCTAGTTGATAAAGAGACCGCGCCATTTGAAGAAGCACCCAAGATGTAGGTAGGTATGTGAGATTTTAATATGTGTGTGAGATTTTTTTAAAACTGATTGGTGCATTCCCTAACCAGAATAGCAACCCAGGCCTCGGCCATGAAAAGTAATATTATTTATTATTATAATAGTAGGTACATAATATACTAAAACTGTACCGACGAGATCGTGTCTGCACATCACAGAACACTTTTACTCCTAGGCACATTATGACATATTTTTTTTTAATTTTCGATATACACAATTAATAATTAATAAATTAATAAACACAATTTTTTGAAATGTCTGTCATTGTAGTTGTGCAAGTAGGTATCACGCAAAAACTACAGGATGGATTTTGATGAAATTTGGTGTGGAGACAACTGAGTAACTGGGTCAAGATTTAGGGTACTTTCTACTACGAGAAAATCATACCCTCGGGAAAATATAAAAACTGGTTAAAAGGAGAAATACCTACTACTCCGATAATGATAACACCTGAAAACTTGAAATGTGGTAGGTATGTTGGTGTATGTGTCGTAAGAAACCGCTATGAAGGGATTTTTGGAAATTCCCGCGCGAATGGGAATAAACTGGATCCGCGCGGGCAACGCCGCTGAGCACTCGCTGGTAGGTAGGTACCTACATACGAGTAATATAGGTAACCTACCTATGCCTTTCTAATAGACCGATCCTCTGAATTTATGTAGACAAGGCCATACCCAATTAGCAATTCATGATCTACTTTCAGAAAGCAAAAGGTTAACATACATTATATAGGTAAGTAGGTAGGTGATGTCTACAAATAAATCCTTTCCTTCTAATAATAATAAATCATTTATTCAGGATAAACCAAAGAGATTAAATTGGGATTTAATAAACAAACCCAATTTTTTAAAAACCAAATTCTTTTGTCAAACTGCAAGACAGTTTGTTTGCAGTGGGGCTCCCTTAAAAACATAGATAGGTAGCTAATTGGCTAAGTTTACTTTTTAAGTAGGTACATCTTATTGCTTATGGTGGTAAATTCATTTTAATTTTCTATGTGTAAAATTTAAAAAATGGTTTGAACTCTTAAATCCATCTTCTATTATTGTTTATTTTTTTAATTATCATTACCACAATAAATTTGCTCACACAAGGTCATCTAAAATGTATCCCAACTTATAAATTCGAAAGTAGGTAGATAACTTTGTTGGTATTTTCACGGCTAAACCTCTCATTCCGGTGAGCAGATATTGATAAGATTTGGCAGGGAGATAATAATAATAATAATAAAATACTTTCTTGAACAACGTGTACAAAATGATCAATATTAATATAATAATTTAAAGTTTAATATAGGACTACTTATAAATATAAATGCATGTGAAAAGGAAGGACCCTCGGCATCAATTCTGGTTTTCAGTATCCTCTTATGAATTCCGTTGAGGAGTTCCATTCTCCACCTTCTTAATCAGATTTTCACAAAACTTATATGGAACCACCCTTGAGCGTAAAAATGTGGATTAAAAAAAACATAAGCGACGAATTGAGATATTTTTTTAAGTCGGGTAAAAACAGTAGCAAACGGTCCAGCAAATAGGTATTTCTGCCTCTCGCTAGAGACTGTTTCGGTCAAATCACAATAATCTCAAACAGAAAATTACATATTGATGGCAAAAATTAGAATTTTAATTGGAATTCTGATTACTGTGTATGTACGAACAACCTGTGGTCTGTCGCTAATCGAGAGTGGAATGTGATGTTCACTCGGCAGTTGGCAGAAATCCTACCTAGTAGATTAGGTTGCCTTAGAATAAAATTAAAAGAAATATTTTTATTCAACACTAGCAGCGCCCCGCGGTTTCACCCTCGTAGTTCCCGTTCCCGTGGGTATGCGGGGATAAAATATAGCCTATGTGTTATTCCGATGTATAAGCTATATAATTGTAAATTTTCATCAAAATCCGTTCAGTAGTTTTTGCGTGAAAGAGGAACAAACATCCATACATACCAACTTTCGCGTTTATAATATTAAATAGGATTTGAAATGTGGAATTCACTAACTTTTTAAAATGTCGTTATTAACCTAAATCCTATATATACCTACCAATGCATCTGAAAATGTTATAGCTGAGGAGAAGCGGTGCAAGAAACTCCACAATAACATTGTTATTTTTCACTCGTAGTAGGTACCTATATAGCGCTGTGCAGGAAATCTGCTCCAAGCATGATTATAGTCACCTTGTTTGTTATTACGCCATTTTAAACAGTTATTGTTTAACATGATTATTGAACATGTTCACAGACAAATTTACAATTTCATTTGTATATAGGTAAAGGAGACGTTTTAGAAATGTACGGAGACTGGGCCTGCGCTGCACCATGTACACCAGTTTTTTAGATAAATATAAATTAAAAAAAACTATAGTGTTATTAGTGATTTTGCTCATATTTGTCTGGTTTCGTTGCACAATAAACTTTAATTTTCATTAAACTGGCAACGTGACGACCGAAAAAAAAATGGCGACCCTACTGGTAAAATGACAGTTGGAACTATATTTTGACGTTTGTCCAACTAATTCACAATAATATGGAAATTGGGTTTAAGGAGTTAGAAATAGTATTATTTCAATAGTATTCTATGGATCATCATCGAAGTACAATTACTTTTGTGCAAGTTAAATAGATGGAAATGATTTTTTTAAATATTTTTCTGTTAATCACTAGATTTTTCTCTTTCTTTTACGTTGGTGTACAATGTGCAGGCCCAAAATGGAACGTCTCCGTTACAAGGCCATCACAAAAGAATAACTCAACCTATCTACTTATATTGTATTTTCAACTAGCGGTTCCGCGTGGTTTCACCCGCGTAGTTCCCGTTCCCGTGGGAATACGGGAATAAAATATAGCCTATGTAACTCAGGGATATTGTATTTGTAGCTTTCCCTTGGTGACAGAATTTTTAAAATCGGTTCAGTAGTTTTTGAGTTTATTCGTAACAAAGATACAAATCTTTCCTCTTTATAATATTAGTATAGAGGTATAGATAGATATCCTCCAACCCGTAAACCGATCTTCTTATTGTCTCAAGAGAAAGCCTGGGGCACGCTGACATGCTGTGTGAATGATTCATCGAATTGGCCATGTCATTGTATGTTTATTGCTAATTTGAGTATATCCGACTGACCATCAACATTCTCGAATATGTGGTTTTACGGCGGATTTCGTAAGAAATCTATATCTATACTTCTATACCTACTAAGATTACAAAGAGGAAATATATCTTTGTTATATTGTTATATATCTTTGTTACGAATAAACTCAAACGACTGGACCGATTTTAAAAATTCTTTCACCAATTAAAAGTTACATTATCACTGAGTAACATAGGTTATATTTCATTCCCGTATTCCCATGGGAACTGGAACTACGCGGGTGAAACCACGCGGAACCGCTAGTATTAAATAAAGTCTTAAACCGGCCATGTCACGGCCGTACCACCATACAATAAAAAAATCGAATAGATTGGTAGAGTACCTCTCATTTCCTGAAATTCTAGGGTAACCATTTTTGAGGGATTGGCCCTGGGTGAGCTCGTCGCATTAATATATTGAACGAACATGCTTCGGAATTGGTTCAGAGGTTCAGTGAGGCCTGCGGATTTCTGTATGGATCCACTGTAAATTGACTCGTATTTAGTTAGTTCTAAAGGTAGACTTCCGTGGGTGGCCGATCGCAGCCGCGCGCAGCGATTGCAAGCGACTGACGCGCGATGCTGATGCGACAATATTCAACGTATGAAAATGTATGGTGCCATTTCCGTAATCTGACAGACGTGTGCGACCGACGTCTATCATATTCATACATTGACTTGTCGCATTAGCCGCGTCAGTCGCATGCGATCAATCGCGTGCGGCCGCGACCCACGGCAGTCTACCTTTAGTCTTAAGATTTCGTCACACTACCGTCCGTGGGTGGCGCATTCGATCCGAGTGGTAGATTAGGTAAATATACTGTTAGTTTTACATCTAATTAAAACACAACGGTTCTCTCATAAGCTCCAAGCTCAGTTAGTCGAGCAAGCGTTTCTGCATATAAATCGTAATTGCAACCAAACCTTATCCGGTATAACCTGTAGCTATGAATAATGTTAATATTGATTTTATTGAAATGTCACGATTTTTACTAATGATACAAGTTTTATAAACATTTATGTGTCTATAAAATATATTTTTAGTTACTGTTTATAATCATTAATCACAATCACATCACATAAATATCTGATAGAAATAGTTTGGAACTAATTCAATAAATCACTCACATCACAAGGTATTCTGTTTCTGGAAGTACCTACCCATTTTGCACTAGTGTTATTTATTTACATGTGTATATGAACATATTTCCGTTTAGTCCTTAGAACATCAAAAAGGCGAATTAATTCATCCATGCAATACAGTATGAAACATTCGCGATTATCATCAGACTTTGTCATTCCACTACTTATCAGTTTATCGCCAGCCTGCATTTCCATGACATGACCCCATTAGCTACATTCCACAAGCAAATTAATAGTGTTAAATCCGTGTTTCAGAAGCCACGTTAAAATATTGGTCCTGGTTTTCGTTGTCAACGTTGATTGTAATAATGTAATGAGGAGTTTCTTGCCCCGCTTCTTCTCCTTACTATGCATACCGAAGCCGTGGAGTCGCAATGACTTTCAATAAGAAGCTTACATTGAATAAAAACTTTTATTTTGACTTGACTTTGGAAACGTTCCTTTTGTTGTAAAGCCTATTGTCTATTTATAATTGTAATCGTAATCGTCTTTACTTGACATTTGTTACGCGTTCAGTGCTTGCTCTTCTTTCACTGGCTGTATTGACAGATGTACGGAGGAAGCAACGTAGGTCAAAATTAAGACGATTGTGATTACAATTATAAATATACAATAAGGCCCCAGTTCAGATAGCTTTAGAATGCTTTATACTGCCAGTTTCGTGGCTACAAGCCTAACACTGTCTCTCTATTGGATCGTGTGGGAAATGATTGCCTATTTCCTCAAATGTAAGGAAAGACCCATAGGTTTGTGATTAAAGCAATAAATACATTGTTTATGAAAGTCACGCATAGCTTTTATCTTGCCGACTTTTAAATTATATCGTTTCTATAAATTAATCCTACTAATATTATAAACGCGAAAGTTTGTATGGATGGATCTATAGAACGGATTTTGATGGAACTTTGCAGTTATATAGCTTATACATCAGAATAACACATAGGCTATATTTAACCCGGTATTACCACGAGAACGGGAACTACGCGGGTGAAACCGCGGGGTGCTGCTAGTAGAGGTTTAAACTTAAGAATATGTACCTATTTAGGTAATGTGTTACGAGTTAATAAAAATATGCGTAAACAGACGACAAGGTTGTTCCGTACACTGCAGGTTTTTAGGCGCCACTTTTTAGGGTTCCGTACCTCAAAAGGAAAAAACGGAACCCTTATAGGATCACTTTGTTGTCCGTCTGTCCGTCCGTCCGTCCGTCTGTCAAGACCCTTTTTCTCAGGAACGCGTGGAGGTATGAAGCTGAAATTTATATCAATTACTCAGGTCTACTGTCCCTTGAAGCTGTGAAAAAATCAAACTTCTAAGCCAACGCAATCAAAAGATACAGCCGTTTATGCCGCAAATTTTCGACACTTGCAAGGGAATCAAAACCTACAGGGTGCTTCCCGTGAACTCAGAATCTTGAAATTTGGTACGAAGCAACGTCTTATAGCATAGATAAAGGAAAAATTACGAAAACCATAAATTTGCAAGGTTGTACGGAACCCTCGGTGCGCGAGTCCGACTCGCACTTGGCCGGTTTTTTTTCTATATTGTTGGCTATACCAATATTGAGTTGACAATCTGTATATTCCGAATAAAAGTCGTCATTCGGCCTTAAGAGATTATAACGGGAAGAAGTTTTTTACAACCTAATGATAATGTTCACTGTTATTTATCGCGCGTGCTCGACTACAAAATCAAGTTTTATTTGACAAATTAGAATTGCGGTAGTATTCTATTTATATTTAGACTTATGCGACAAAACGGACTATTTTCTGCGAACATTGTCTACGAGTCGAGAACCTAAATTGCAAAACGAATGTCGAAATAGGATCGAGCTCATTGTTGTTCTAAGCCGGATGGAATTGATTAATCGCTACTACTGTTAATTAGCCATTGACTTACGGTTTACAGTTACCGAGTAGATATTGTTCGTTGCTATTGACTTTATGGACAGATAGGTCGGTACTTATCTATGGAATGAATCAGAGCATAAGAATTTATGTAAGTAGTAGTTTTGAAATTGGAAGGCATAAGTTTTTACAATTGATAGAGACTCCATTGATTCGTGTTTTTTTAAAGTTAACTTTTATCAATTAGTTGACAGAAAACGAGGAGGCCATCTTAATAGTGTTTATTTCCATTTCCATTTTATGTTTAATGAAATCATTATTTACAGGTTAAATGGCTGCTATTGGGTTTGGGTATGGCACGGATGTGTATAAAATACAAAATTAAAACTCGCAGCAATTTCAATAATTGCACATTGCGGTGACGACCTCGAATTTTTATTTAAACAGAAATAGACTTGTTTTGACGGCAGCAGACCGTTCTGGCGTTGCCTCCGAATGCAAATACCGACTTACTAAATTAATAGGCCCATAATTTTTGCAGTTTTAAGTTTTTGGGGAGATAAACAGGCACAGCCAACAAAATGGCCAACGGAATGAGTGTAGCACGCGAGTGTACTCTCACTACTTTCACGTTTGGTGGTGTGTGTGAGTTTATGTGTGCGCGTCGCGGCCGGTGACCTTGCTATCAGGCGGAAGCGCTCGGCCGCGTGAGTCAGCGCGCGTCTGCCTGGGTTCGAGCACCGAGCTGCGAGCCTCGAGCCTCGAGGGAGCAGGGACCTTCGCGTTCTATCGAGTACCTTGTTCTACGACGGTCTCGGTTACCTACTAGGCTCTTTGTCTTCCGAATTCGAATTTAAATTTTGTATTCGACGATTCATTTGTTTTGCTTGTGTTGGTAGTATAGTAACCTTGATATTGATGAGTGTGCACATGGAGCGAGCGATTATAACGCGTTTTAATCATATTTTAATTAAGATGGTGCTGAGTTCATGACTTCATGCTTATTATGTAGTTCAACTGTGTAATGTGAACATTATCTAAATGAATTAATCTCTTCTGGTTTGTACCTATCTTTTGAATGCAATAGGCGTAGAGGTATTACGGGCGTAGTGGTAATTTTAGTATTTGACTGTATCGAATATAAATTGCGAATCGTTCATTAAAAACTTTGTCCCAAAACACCTCTAAAATACATTTCCACTTTTATTTTACAATTACATACATTCAAATTTTGAAATAATGAAACACAAAAATTATGAACGTCACAGTTCTACTTAGTACATTTTCCAAGTAAATTTTCGTTTTGAAATATCATAAAAAGTAAGTCATTTTACTATGCACTATGCAGTCAAATACCATATTATTGAAGTAAACAAAACAATCGACGAATCCGGTAATAGTAAACAAAACACGTTTAGGGGTCCAATATATCTCGTGAAATGTGGGTATATCCAGTAATGGAATACCTCTGCCTACCCCCTCGGGGATAAAAAAAGGCGTGAGATTATATTATTATAAAACAATCGAACCTGGAAAAGTTTATATTTTTAACCTACATATTATTTAAGGTACAAAAAAATTAAAAGTTTTATCATAACGCCCATTTCGGGTCGCCACTCGCCAGTATCTCCACTAGAGCACATCACTATGACCCTAGCGGTACAGCAGTGCTGTGACATGGTTACCGTACAGCACGCGACTATCGCTTGGGATCTGTGATCCGATCCGATCTGTGGCCCCCACCTACCTACCAACCGTTATGATGTGATGGATTTTACTTTAGACAAGCGCGCATCCACCGTTGTGGGCACGATGGGCATCGCTACAACCCTAATAGACTTGTGTTGTGACGTCACACTTTCACGTTTACTTTTGTAATTTCCGTGAGCGAACAAACTAACATTTTACAGCTAGTGTTCGCCCCACGGCTTTACCCACGTGGAACGATCTTCACTGTACAAAATCTTGGTCAGGGGGCGTCATATATTTTGTTAACATCTCCTTTGTAACAAATCGATCATGAGTTCGTACTCCGACTCGCACTTGACCGATTTTGGGGTGACTGTGACCACAACCCTTTTAGAGGTTGACTTTAGATACTTAGTAACCAGTGGAGTTTGCGTATACATTGTATGACAAATGCAATGAACCGATCAAATGCGCAGTTAACAGTCACATTGGCACTTACTTCAAAAACATTGTGCATAAGAGTGAGAGTGCTTTTTTGTTGTCTGTCCGTTTGTACGTCCATCACGCAAACATTTATACGATGCGGTGCATTATCATAAACTTTTTTTTTTCGTAATAGGACGGTGCAGGCTTTTATGTGGAGGCTTCATAATATGAACCCTTTATATTACGTTATATAAAAAAAATATGTACTTAGATAAGTTTATTTTTGGTATGCGGATAAATTACTCGATTTCTACACAATAATGCAAAAATAAATGTAAAACAATAAAATTATGATGAATTATTTCATTGAAGACTTAAAATATTCTTCTATGCATAGTTCGGTTTTTATTTAGAATTTTGCACACAAGTCCTACTCAGAAGATATATAGGTCGTCAATTATCAACATGCAGACACACTAGGATTATTTATTCTCCTTATCCACTCGTAGGCATCTGATGCTTGGCTGCCAACCAAAGTTTTTAATTATTAAGTTCGTAGTTTGAAATTCAAGACAAATTTGGAATTATCCCAGTTCGCCGGAAATGCCTTTTTAAAGCACACCAAATATCTATAGTAGGTACCGTTACCAGTGACTCACTGTTAGTAATTACAAAACGCAGTTTATACGGGTCCGGTAAACGTTACCACCGCAAAGGTTGCCATTGCCAACATTTCCCTCCGTTCACGTTATGTTGTGACCCCGTGCGCGGATTGCGTAATTACGTCAAAAGTAAAAGGCTAGGATGCATGGCCAAGCGATGTAAGCAAATAAGTAGCAGTAATAAATAAATAATAAAACATTGTAGGACACAATTCACACACTGTTAACAACAAACAAACAACGAGTAAATTTTGTAGGGTTAAACACCCAATTGTCGACACCCCCCAATTACTTGAAACCCCAACAGTTTTATTCAAAATTTACGAAATTACTTTACACAATCATGTTTAGAATAATCAAATAAACACGGTGGTTTTATCTAATTACTGTAAATATAATTGTGTATGTTTTATAATTTTGAAAAAATCTGTTGGGTTGTCAATTAATTGATAGGGTGAACTAGGGTGTCAATAATTGGGTGCTTTACCCTAATAAATATTAAACATCCAGACACGAACCTAACATACATGACACATTGCACACAAATTTAGAGCCCGGGAGGCAATCGAAACCGCGACCTTCGACTCAGAAGGCAGTGTCACTACCAAGTGAGACAACAGGCCCGTCAACATAGAAAATGCAATGACTTCATCATCAGAAGTGAACCGCGATGGAAGATGATCTGAGAAAAAATGTCGTAGCGGTAAAATCGGTTGGCATCCGTATTCAAATTAATTTGACAGCCAAACAGGTCAATCTTTCTGTAATAAGAAACGTTGGCATATTCTCTATATATATATTTGTAATTAGGGTTATAATAAACATAGCCTATGTTACTCCGGTGAAGGAAAACATCGTGACGAAACCCGCAGGTCTCAGAATTAATTCTGAGACATGTGTAAATAGACCCGGTCCGGCGATGGGCTCACCAACTATCACGTTTAGGGGTCCAATGTATCTCGTGAAATGTTACCCAGATCCAGTAATGGATATACCCACATTTCTATATAATACCTCTGCCTACCCCCTCGGGGATGAAAGGCGTGAGATTATTTATTATTTTTATTTTATGTTACTCCGGAATAATGTAGATTTGTATCAGTGAAAGACTTTCTAGAATCGGCACAGTATTTTCAGAGATTACCTAGGTACCTCCAGGAGGTAGGAGGTAACCTCCTACAAACCTACAAGCAACTTTACACCTCTTCATAATACATATTATGTAGGTATAGGTGTGGACAAACAAGTTTGCCTCTTTATAATATTAGTATTGTAGCTCTACATTTAGGTTAGAGAAGCTAGATTCCCAAACATTTACGAATTTTCCAAAGGCTTTTGCTGCCAACTTGCAACATGATTTGTCAGGCCAGGCACAATCAGTTTACAACGGAAAGAACAAAGGCTTTCTTCGTCCGACGTAAACGAACTTTCTCCAAATAACCTTCCGTCCTGGCCTTGATGCGTTAGCGCTAAAACTTACGAGACCATCCAATTGGGCAAGGGTTGCAAATGCTGCATTAAGTCCGTGCTTGCCTTCGGTTCGCTCCACAGTATTTTCGGCTGTCTTATGAGAAGGCCAAGGTCGCAGTTTATTCGCTGTACCGGAGGATATTATACTTTTTGTAGCTCGGCGCGAGACGTAAGCCTTTCTCGGGCCCCAAAGCTTGGTCCGAGGTTTCGCAACGGTTCTGTCTGCGTTCGAAATTCAATTCCGCGAAACCATTACGGAGTGAGTCACGCAGGGTACGTCGGGAACAGGTCTTGGCGCCGCCGCCATGCTTGGATTAGGTACTTGTACTTGATTTGAGTCACCATACAGCGAATTCTTTTCGCTCCGTGGGTGTGCAGACGTCCTTATGATTGTGCAGTTTATTTTTGAACTAATAGACGCAGACGCAACATACAATGTTTCTCGGAAAGAAAGATGAGACAGCTTAAATTGAGTGGGTAATAAAAGTACGATAAATTAACCTATTTGATGTAGTGCTTCAAGAATCTATAGCTAGAAAGCCAATGGCTTTTACAAATTATTATTGAACAACATTGCGATATAACTTTTCCTCGTATGATAAAACACCTCACAAATACCACCGATACGATTGCGTACCTTGCAAAAATCAGCCATATACACATGACCACAGAGCATTGCAATTTCCGGAACAAATTTTTTGTTCTCTGGCTCCAATTAAGTTGTTTTAATTTTGGCACCGGAAAATTCAACCATAGTGACGGTTAGACCGGTTCGGCTAGACGCATTTTGTTGCGAAGGATATTTTTTACGTTCACGAGTATCGATTTGGCCTTCTTCGGCGAACGGCTGATTTTGATACCTATTTAGTCCGGCTAAATGACACGACACGGAATACTGTTAAATTAATTATTATGATATATTGGGTTCGATCGACTAAACTTACTTTACTTTACTCCTGTCATTTTCTTTCTCCTAGAAAAGAAAAGAGACGAGAGATATTTAGACCTGTCAACTAAGGCATAAGTCACGACTAAAATACAGCCTCTGACATGACTAAATTCTTTAAGTTTTTAGGAATCTTCTATCCATTTTTTTTTTTGAGGTAAGACCAAGACAGGACTAAACTAGAATAAGTTTAGTCGGTGTAAAGCAGAATCGAACCCATTGTCTTTCTTTTCTTCTTATTTTACAATTCACATTTCTTCCCCGTGTTTCCTAAGAGATACGTCAATCAGCAAGCCTCGGTTTCCTGAGAAATGTCAACCGCTGGAATGCGGCTGCGGCGACCCATTTACCGTGCCCCCACCACTGTCTTCCCCCCTTGTCACCCAATGGTGGGTGGGTACCGGTCCTGCGTGCGTGCCCTCAATGCATTATCGATTCCGCGTTGCAAATCTTGGGTGTTGAACTTTGAGGTTTTGTACTTTGAAGTGGCCTGAATTGTTTTTGTGATAAATTGATAATAGTAACTACTTACCTGCAGCTTCACCACAGTATAATTTCATAGCGTTTCGGCATACCTACTATTTGTTTATTTATTAATTGGAATACTCGTATGTAGCTAAAACTTAAAAAAAATTTATTGAGAAAACAGATCTCTTATTCATTTACACAGTGAATGAATGATCTATGGGTTCATTATTTTTCCTTTCGGATGACTTATTAACTTATTATACATACATACGAGTACATACATATAATCACGACTTTTTCACGAAGGGGTAGGCAGAGACAATAGACTGCCACTTGCTACGATTCTAGCACAATTCTCGCACCTCATCCACATCCATCTATCGGTTCATACATGCTCGTCGGTTTCGGGTACTCTTTATCTGGTTATCTGATTGATGTAAGACGCCCATGTCGCCCTCTGCCGACTCGACTACTCACAAGCCCCTTATTCACGTTATTCTATAATATACTAGCGACCCGCCCCGGCTTCGCACGGGTGCAATGCTAACACTAAAACCTTCCTCTTGAATCACTCTGTCTATTAAAAAAAAACGCATCAAAATCCGTTGCGTAGTTTTAAAGATTTAAGCATACATAGGGACAGAGAAAGCGACTTTGTTTTATACTATGTAGTGATAAAGCTTTACCCACATAAAGGTAGTTAAAGTATGGCTGTAATGTAAAACTACATTCAACAATCTGCGAACATGCAAAATTGTAGTAGTTATCGTATCCTGTCAAGACTGCCAGTCTAGTGAGCCCAATTCACCTTGCAGCGTGGTACAATCATATCGTACAAAAAAGAGCACATGAAACTTTACACTTGCAGTGCGAGTCTGAACTCTGAGGCGATTGTAATAAGAACGTTACAAAGTAAAATGTGTCAAGATCCACGTGCTCTTGACTGTACATGCAAATATTCGTACTTAATAATAATACCTAGATTAGGGTTGTGCTGCGAATGTTGTGATATTTCAGATGTTTAAATATTTTTAAGGTAGGTATACAATCATTATTTTGTCACTCAACAAATTAATCTTTATAATTCTTGTAAAATTACAAGAAAAACAAAGAAAACCTATTCTAATATCAATAACAATGCAAATTAATTGTATTTTGATAGTCCTCTACTATGGACTTTATTACGGAAAATAAAAGATAACGTTGGGCAAGCATTTTTTTTAAAAAGGTGATGTGCCACACAGCCTGAGTTAGGTACTACCACAGGTACTACTCAGGCTGTCTAGGGGCTACCAAAGGGGGTGTCTTTTTTGACATTTTAGTTCGAAACCCTTAATAAACATAAAGCCGTACTTCAAACAAACTTCTCAAGTTGTCGAGTATGTTACGTATTAAATATCGATATTACTATTGCGATGCTTTAATCCGTATTTAAATACGTAGCACTGATAGCCCTATTTGAAGTGAACAAAAATGTCATGCATGAAACATAGGTTAGGAGGGCATTTACCAATGACACTATTGAAGAAAAAATACATTTAATTATTTACTTAATTTTACTAAGACCTACGGCTATAGTAATAATGAGTAATATAATAATAAGTCATGAGGAATCCATTTGGTTCAACACCCCGGTCCGGCGATATCACCCCGGGGAGATAATCACGATGTACCCGAAAAAAAAGTAACAACACACTGGCGAAATGCGAGTGCGCGAAAATAAGAGAAAATGTAATGTACACTAATATTATAAAGAGAAAAGATTTGTATTATTGTATGTTTGTAACGAATAAACTCAAAAACTACTGGATCGATTCCAAAAATTTTTTCATCAATCGAAGGCTACAATATCCGTGAGTAGCAGGCTATATTTCATTCCCGTTTTCACACGGGAACGGGAACTACGCAGGTGAAATCGCGCAGAACCGCTAGTAGGTACCTACTACGAGTAAATATGTTAGCTGCCGTTAACTAAATGCTAACAGCCCTGTGTTTATACAGTAGGCAAGGTATTTCCTTTCCCTGCTATTTAAGCAAAACTCTGTCCGTGAAACTAAATGATTCATAGCCTGTAGTGATTACGTATTTTGGTGACCCACTACTGATGCAATCTTTAAACGCGAACGAGTTCGTGAGAGAAGCAAAAAATAATTTTAGTGATTTTCCTTATTCCTATTTTGAGGATATGGTTAATAGTGTAGGGTCATTATTATGATCAACGATTTTAATTATGTACTTTCAGATTATGTATGTCTTGTGTACCTAATATTACACGAGTAATATTAGTAAGATTAGGTACACCAGATATTACTCGTGAAAAGCTCGTGAAATATTAGATACTTACATTTCTTTCAAAATCATTGATCATACATAACATAATTATGACCCTACACTATTAACCATATATAAACGCTAAATTTGTAAGGATGGATGTTTGTAACTTTTTCGGTTCAATTTATTTTGATGAAACTTTACCAGTAATATACCTTATACATCAGAATAAAATAACACATAAGCTAAGTCTTTAACCCGGAAAGCGGACGACGGTACAATTTGTATTATAGCTGTATGTAATTTATTAGCTCAGTTAACGATTACAGAATTGTGTTTTATTCACTACATTAATGATTATTAATTAATATTTCTAACTATCTTCAACCATAATCTTTAATCTAACCAGCTGGTTTTTACTATAGATATAAAGTATACTTAATGTAATAAAAATATTTTAAGTTCGTAATTAACATTATATTATGTATAATACACGTGTTATCGTCATCGAACTACGCCTTGGTGTCTCCATAATGATGATGAGATACTAATTAAGTACAAAAATACATTAATTATCAACACAACGATGTCCGACCGCAAAATTAATTCATTGATAAGGTTTGAATATTATTAACTTACCCTTGTTACACTTTAAGTAGGGATAGGTATACGAGGGCTGTTTGATGAGACCTTTAGATAATTTTCATTTGATGAAGATTCCTTTTCTTTTTTTTATAGGGCAATGGATTTTAATTACGATGTAAATTCGCACCTCCTACTGGAAATGAAATATGAAAAGTGTAATGAAATTCACACAAATTGCCAACACGGATGTCATAACTAACACGCTAGGTAAGGGAGAAACATGAAATGACCGATCTCTCAACTTTAAGTATTACTCTGACCCCGGCTTTGCCCGTGTGTAACATAATTAAAAAAATAGTTTTCTGGGGGCCAATTCCACTGAATGTCAACGGTTACAGTTGGATGACAATGACATACCAATGGTCAGTCGATGGTGTTATTTGCTCTGCAAAGTGCCAAAATAACACCATCGACTGACCATTGATATGTCATTGTCATTCAACTGTAACCGTTGACATTTAGTGGAATTGGCCCCCTGAGCTCTGGCATAGTGTGTCGACGCAGCCTGTGTTCTAAGACGGACATAATCTATTATTATAGAAATTCTATAGAAATTTCTAATAAAAACTATATGTATAAAAGCGCAGGTGGTTCTGCCGTGGACCATGACGACGTATGACTAATCTTCGACTTAATTTTTAACTAGTCAGAATTCGTTGAGTAGTTTTTGCCTGATACGCTTATAAAAACAGTGTACCTACATAATTTTAAAAATAATTGATTTCTCGTTTAGGTATTTTTAATAGCAATCTGAGCACACATTAAAATGTTAATGTCCTGTGTGTATAAAATAATAGCTGTTTAGCGCGGTTTCGCCGGCTTAGTTCCCGTTCGAAGAGGTAGGCAGAGGTATTAAATTTCTGGAAATACTCACATTTCCCGAGAATGTTCGACCCCTAAACATGATAGGTGGTGAGCCCATCGCCATAAAAATATTACACAATAGGAGTCGGAATCTCAAACGCTTTCACAGTGATAACTATAAACATATTCCTCGCCTAAACTGCTAACTGTGATAAAAATATCAACTGAGAGCATTGAGTTATATTGATGACTGAGAGTCTGAATGTACTTACCAAGTAAGCTCAACTTGATTCGCAGACCTTTAGAAATAGATAATATCATGAAGATAAACTGAGAAAGATAATAATATTATCTTTCTATACTTTATATATTTTATATTATAAAATATAGCTGAAAACACTGTACCCACCTTATTAATGATTTAAGACACTGTTTTCTTGAAAATAAACTCATAATTATTATTATTTGTTATATAGGTAGTATTTTTTTTACATCATTTTAATATTTTATTGTAAGTATTTCTAGGTACTAGTACCTAATTATTTTTTTATTTTGCTCAGGTGTTTAATAAAAGTAATGTCCAATTTTATATGTATACAACGCGTAACAGAAAAAGCGCAATTCCTCATACACCCCAATTACTATATTAATATATAAAAAATATGATGCAATCGAACTTTAGTTGTGTCTAACCAATTTTCTTAAATACTTATCGATTAATAATAGCACGATTTCCATAGAAAGCACTAAATTCAGCTACGATAATTCTTTTTTTTAATTAACATATATTAAAAATAGCTGAAATCGAATAAGTAGTCGATACTGAACAAACTAATTTCAGGAATTGGGCTTATTCTGTTACATGTTGTATATGTACTTCTCTGACCCGGATTTCATAAAAAAATGCGATGTCGTCGCAAACCTGGCGTTGTCTTAGTAAGAAAACCTCCGGCATGCCAAACCGCAATTACCTCCCAGATCCAAGGTGTTCAACATTTACCAGCAGCCGACATTGCCGTCCCATTACCTAACTGCTAATATTTCCAGCGTTCATTAAAATATATTGATGGCTTTACGACCTCCTCGGTAGGCGGTTTACTCCTTTTCCCGCGTTATGGAAAGAATACTTAAAATCATCCATAGATTAAAAGAGCACATAGTTCATTACTTAAAATGTCCCGCAAGAAATCGAATACCTCTACCTCTACCTGCCTGGATAATAGGCGTGAGATTATTTCAAAATGTATCTTGTACATATATGTATAAATAAAAAATAACTCCGTTCGTTGGTAAGGCATAACTTATAATAATTAGATTATCATCACTCATCAGCTGGATCCAATTTCCGTTTTTTTTAAAATGTTCGTTTTTTAAGACTGCCAATTTGGCCATAGCTCTAAACACCACATTAAATATTTTTAGCTCTACTTTAGAGTCAATGCACAAAAATACGATAAGTTTTTTCAAAACGAATTGAAATGTCACTTGGTAATGACAGTAAAACTAGAGGTAATCTGAAATCGTCCATCCTACGTAATTAGTCGATTTTCCCATTCTGTACACTATCACAGACATTTGCCACATAACACAGTATCATTATTATGAACCAAAACTGAAAACACACGGCAAAATGAAAATTTTACAAGAAACATAACGTCCCTCTTCGGATGTTCGTAATAGGCCGAATAAATTTTTTGGTAAAGAAATTTAAAAATTTACAGGAATACTCGGAAAAACTAAGATTTTTTTCTATGAGAGTTATTGATAATATAGATACATAATACATATTTAAGTATCGGTAACCAAAATTTTGTATTCTTTATTTACAGTCAATCGACAGTTTACTATTATATTTTGTAATAATAATATAATCTCACGCCTTTTATCCCCGAGGGGGTAGGCAGAGGTATTCCATTACTGGATATACCCACATTTCACGAGATACATTGGACCCCATTTATATATTATATTTATTTATATTATATTTATTTATTATATTTTGTAATAGTTATTTTCATTAGTTCTTTGTTATATTTAATAGACTGAGTCTTAAACACAAATACATTATTAATTGTTTATAATAATATAATAACATTTTGGAAATCAATAAATCAAATCTCTATAAAAATTTTAACAATCTATGTACCTAACTTAATGTAGTGCTGTGATGCGTATATCGATAAAAAAAAAAACAAATTTAAACCAATTCTAAACGAAATTTATAACTCAACCCACGGCTTCAGATGACTTTAAAAACAAATAATAATTGCTAACTAGATCGGATACGGTAGGTTCACCTCGAATTTGTTATTTGCACTCTTTGTTTGGACAGCTGCCGTCTGGGAGGTGTTATTAAAAAAACAATTATCAGAATCAGACCTGTATTCAATTAACAGGTGAAGTTTCAGATCAAACAAAATAGGGCGATCATATAAATATCGATAAAGACGACAGAAACTCGTAATGAAGTCTTATTTCGCATTCCGAAATAAAGACGAATAAATACTATCGGGTAAAGGTACTAAATAGTATAAAACAAAGTCGCTTTCTGCCTCTGATTGTTACTCCGCTTACTTCTTCTAAACCACGGAACGGATTTTGAGAGGGTTTTCTTGAGTAGAAATAACAATGGTTACTGAAAATTCAGGCTGCTAGGTTTATCCACAACGAAGTTATATGGGGTCGAAAATGGCGTGAATTGCTTCGAGAAAAGGATGGTAGCGGCCGTGCCGCTTTTTGCTCGACTTGGCGGGGGGGTACTGCCCTGCCCCCAGATAAACGAGGAAGGTCTATACATTAAAACATTGCACCGCTAGCAATGAATAATTCAGTAATCTACACTATAATCTATAACAGCAGTGATAGCCGGTCGAAAATTAGTGAGGCTCAGATTCGAATCCTGGCATGTACAATCAACAAAGTTGTTAGGATTACATGGCCAGTAACTAAGAATTCATTTTTCTGGGGAAGTCATACATAAATCTTATTGATTAATGTTCATTTCGAAAGGTATCTTTGATCCCTATAATTTACCAAAAAAATACTATAAATACATTTAAGGCTTTAATAGAAAAGTGAATCTTAATTTTTGGAAATGTAACACTAACAACTTTGTTGACTGTACCAATGAGTTTTCCAAAAACTTACGTACATATTTATCACTAGCTCGACGATGAAGGAAAACATCGTGAGGAAACCCGCAGGTCTCAGAATTAATTCTGAGACATGTGTAAATAGACCCGGTCCGGCGATGGGCTCACCACCTATTACGTTTAGGGGTCCAATATATCTCGTGAAATGTGGGTATATGCAGTAATGGAATAACTCTGCCTACCCCCTTGGGTATAAAAGGAGTGAGATTATTTATTTATTTATTTATTTTAATCTATAACATTATTATAAAGAGGAAAGTTTGTATTTTTGTATTTTTGTAACGAATAAACTCAAAAACTACTGGACCAATTTGAAAAAAATCTATCACCAATGGAAAGCTACAATATTCCTGAGTAACATAGGCTATATTTTATAGCCGTAATCCCACGGTAACGGGAACTACGGGGGTGAAACCGCGCAGAACCGCTAGTGCTTAGTAAATTAATTGAATCTACTTTCATTTATCATATTATTAAATAAGTGGAGAACGGTTGACATTGAAAAGTGAAGAAATCTTAAACCTAAATAAATACTAAAAGATCATTTCATACATAATGCAAGCCAAGGACTCCAACAGGTTTTGTTACTTGTGTCTGGATAAGAAAATCGAGAGAGGAATCATGCGTCACATCCGGGAGATATAATATGTATTGCAACCGTAATGATTGCACAGCTGAACTTACGACCCATCAGACTTAAAAAGCAAGTGTCCCGAGTTCATTAGACATTATGTCTGAGTTTTGTACATAGCAATTTCGTTCAGCATTATTCAGCTAAATGTATAGCAATGAAATAAATTTAATAAAAAAAAGATTATCGGCGAGAATATCGTTCACAAAAGGTACTCTTTAAATATTGTTATTGAAACCGCCGTAGAACTAATAGACGTCATCTTAATTATTTGAATCCAGTAGGTATATAGAAACTATGGATAGAAAACAACTTAGGTAACATAATTTTTGTCAAAGCTTATGATGTTCAGGAAAATAAAAAGTCCGTAGAGTACTTCCAAAACAATTTCATAAGATTTCATAAGACCGAACAAGTCTTCCACTGCACACAGTATGTTATCTTACCTTGCTGCCAAATCACTGTCAAAACCATTGAGTGAGTTATAATCTTATAATATAACATAAAAAAATATAAAGGAAGTTCCCAGGATCGTAGTAAACGGAGAGTGTTCACCTCGTCTATTTTAGTTGCGGTGTGGGGTGCATCGTACTCTAGGGGAGTACACGACCTCAGCTCAACAGCCATTGAGGTCAAGGACATTGAAAGTTCATGCAAATATTTTCTATCTCATACCAATCTCTTTGTACCGAATGTGCTGAGTTACTTTAGATTGGATATAAATTGCGAATGATGCGTTGTATGCAAAATGACTTTTAGTTTTCGTCACTTGATTATTCGTGTCTATTTTTGTCGTCACGAAATTTATTATCTTCCCAGTTACAATGTCGCCGTTGGGGGTTCGACTATTAGTTAAAAAAAAGCAGGTACTTAATGTAACAGCGAACACGACGTAAATATGTCTCAAAAGGTTCCTAAAGATTTAAACACCTGTCCTGAAACCATAAATTTCAATTATCACAAAACATGGCACGATGGTCACGTCACGCAGATAGTACTGTGACCTTAAGATAATTATCGGTCGACGACTCGTCTACGTTTATCGATAAGTTAGAACAACAAAGCAAGGACGTCCCATCACTCATCTCAAGGTACAGAGTGGGCACAATCATGCGTTGCACTTAACTGTTATCTTAAATTAATGTAATAATTTGTGTACCGAAGGATGGTTTGTTAAAGAATTCCATATTTATCTTTAGTCTTATCTATCACTGTGAAAATATACTGTAAACGCTGTGTAACAATAATATTATACAATCCGCTATGCGAATGTCGGATTCCTAAATTTAATGTTTGTGTTTTTGAGAGCAGATTATACAAGATAATCCCTCACTAAAAACAGACAAAGCAATCGTCTGACGTATATCATATAAATGACCGCTCGGCCTTGTCTAGGCCACAATGACGCCATCTTGCGTGCGGACGAACTCCTTTTATTAGGACATCAAGTTTCCATCCCACTCGCTCGTTTAGCAGCCAAACCGGAAAGAAAGAAATGGAGGATGTTCGATAGCGACTCGGTTTAATTATAGAACAAGATAGCCGTCACGATTGTCTTGTTTTAGTGAGCTTGAATGAAAAAACGATTATTTTTATGAAATTTTTCCTTGTTTTGGAGCCGTGAAAGATTTTGCATCGGATAAAACCTGAAGAAAGCTTCCAATAATTGTTTGAATTGAATGCACTCTGGCTGCAAAGATGCATGACGTAGGTACTTAAGCAATGGATTGTGTAATTGTCAATTAATTGGTTGCCGTCTGGCTGACTGATAGCGATAACTGAGAATTGTTGGCATGGCAAGGGACTCTTATTTGACGATAATTGGTTTGCCAGACACTGGTAACCGGTTTATTATCTATTCCTTTTACTCGCATAATCATTGAATTGTCTTTTCAGCATTCTCATTTAAAAGACAACAAGGGTTTTTATTTAATTACAAATCACAAAGATGTCTAAAAATATTTAGTTACATTTTAAATTTTCAATACCTAATATTTTAGTAAGGATCTATTTATACCATAATAATATGTAAAACTACCAATTTTTACCCGATTGCCTTATTGATTTTTCGTTTCATGGATAGGAGATCTACGGGCTACTCCAATCCTTTTGTGCCCTAAAATTCCAATCAAGGAACCTTACAGGTAGTCATCATTCATCCATCACATTTAACCGAATACATCGGTTGTGTGGTTCAGCGGTATTGGGGACGGCGGACCAGTCCAGCGCGCGAAAGGCGAAATGCTCGCGGTCGGCCGGTCGCTACAACCGGCTCCGTGAAGGCCGCTCAACGCCCCCCTCCCCCACTACGCTAGTGCCTGCCGGTTTATCGATACTTGCATTTATCAGCACCTTTACTGATGATTACCACAAGCTACGCAGAAAAACAAGTCTTTTGATAAGAAAGAAAGACTGGCGTCGTTGTGTCTTAAGCATTGCAATTTAAAGTTACCTACACCACCAAAAAAACTAAACGGAAATGAACACAAAATGTGTGCTCAGGCCATGAATACGGTAATTCATTCAGTAAGTTCGGCGTCACTGACGCTGCGCGTTATCGCTCGAGTCTCGCCCTCGGCGTTGTAAACAAAGTGCCAATGACACAGGAGGTCGGGGCGGTCTATCGATAATAATAATGCCAGATAGCGCAGCACTGCGCGAGCCGGCAAGGCCGCGGCACGACGCGCGTCCGTCGCAAGCTCACGTGTACACAAACATAATACAGATACTGTTTTGAAACGATACCTTCCTAATTTAAACTTCGTCAACATGATACACTTTTAAAGGTCATATTTTATCCGTTTCACCATTACTGTCTACGGTTTTATTAATTTGTTGTAATTAATTTGTTGAAATATTTTTTGTAAACAGTTATTATTATTTTTTTCATTTGTTTCAGATTCTCCAAAATGCTGAATTTATTTTTTGGCGATAATCTTCTAATGCGTGTATTCAGAATCTGTATCCAAGAGAGTCAACAATCAGAAGAGACTGAGACATGTGAATACAGAAACACCCAACTCCGAGAACCGCGAAGACTGCGAGCGTCAAATGCCTTAAAAATGAACAGCGATGCAAGATGAATAACAATACAATATTTTTCTATTAGACAAATTATGAGGAAAAGACAAAATAGATTTTAATGTTTTGGAACTGTATTTTTGGATGCCTTTTGCCAATAGACTAGGTATTGTGTATGGTGCTTTAGTGGTAGTGTGGCGAAAACGTCGATAGAAACTGTCGATAGTTTTCTGATGGTGTGAGGTGTGCGGCAGGAATGAATACCGCGATGTCGAGCGAGGGCGATGCGGTGAAGGTGGAAGGGGGACACGTGTCTGTCACCACCATCAGCATGTCGGGTCCGGAGACTAGCAACGGTAAACATATTTTATTAATTAAAGTTTTTCTAAACCTCAATGTTCACATTTTCATACTGGCCACTCTTGGGTAAATCAATGAAGTTACAGGTGATAATGAATAATTTGGTATGACATTCACGATACTTCCTTTGCGTATAAATAAAATTAAAACTGTTAAATGGTGGTCGTTGGAAATTACAACATCCTTGATCGTCGCCGAGGAGTACATAAGTCAAAAAAACTTAAAACATATAATAATATATTATATAGAATCACCGACGGCAATGACGAATTGAATCCGCTTCATTTTAAACCGACTTCAAAAAAGGAGGAGGTTCTCATTCGGAGATGTTTTTTTTGTATGTATGTTACGCAAATTATGAATACGATTTTGATGATTCTTCCATTAAAATTTTATCGAAATCGCTTGAGCGGTTTATAAAAAAACCGCTTTTCACCCGCGTAGTTCCCGTTCCCGTAGGAATTCGGGAATAAAATATAGCCTATGTTACTCAGGGATAGCGAAAGAAATTTTTAAATCGGTTTAGTAGTTTTTGAGTTTATTCGTAACAAAGATACAAACATACAAATCTTTCCTCTTTATAATAATATTAGTAATAGAAGTAGGTATAGAGTACAACAAAAGTTGAAAAATTTTAAACATCGATGATAATTTTAGTTCTATTCGTTAAAGTCGGTTTTTTACTATTTTGAGTTATTTGTTATGTTATGACGTCCCATTGCAATTCCAATGGTATACAATAAGCCCGCTATTAAAGTTGTTTTTCCGTTTCCCGAATGTATATATTTTTTAAATTATTTTCTTTTACAAATAGTATTACACTCGCCAAACCACAAAGCGGTTTGTCGGCGAGAACACCCTTTTCGTCTATTATTAATTTATCGTAGATTGTATAGGTATACATGCAGTATCCAATCCTACACTTATCTATTCTCTTATTTAATATTTAATTATTTAATAACTCTAGTCTAGACGTATTACAATATGGACATAGCGTACTGGACATTTGCATTAGATATTTGCGTAGTCTGTGCCTTAAGTAGGTACAAGTCTAGACAACCGACGATTCAGATCAATCACGTAGTTCAGATATCTCTATTGTTTTGTCAACATCACAAGTTGGCAGCAAACTGGCGAGCGTTGCCCCGCGTCAAGGAAATAGATATGAATCATTCATAACGTTATGAAATTCGGTAGGAAAATGAGTGATAGATTAGAGTTCATTGTACCATAAGGTCATGGATCCTGACTCGTCAGTCTGCCAAATTCTACGTTTTCACGACAGTTGTTTAATATTAGCTCAAGGGAGCGGTGGTCTTTTAGGTTGCGGAAAACGAAAACTTAAAGCAAATGAGAGGTGAGTTGAACACAGCGCCTGATTTATATTTTACATAGCCCACTTCAGTTTGTGCCGCCCTCCAAAAGTAAACTATGCATCCGCCAGGGACTTGTTTGAGCATTACTTTCATAGTTGCAAACGAACTTCACGGCTAACCCAGAGTGAGCGCGCTTTGGCCTATAAGGCCTATTGATTAATCCAGGGCAGGATAAACCTAGATCGATAATGATTAATCACTTGCCTTCAAAGACCTCAATAATTTCATAATAGCACAACCTGTCTGTATTGGTAATAAATAAATAAATAAAGCAGTAATGACAGGTTGTGCTTGCAATGCAGCAATCAATTTGGGACTTTACTATCGGGGTTTTTGCGTTAAAATTTCTTGCCAACTTTTTTCATCCGATTCACTTTCAAGTACTCACATTTGAAATGACATTTCACTCTTATTAGTTTACAAAAAAATGAGAAATGCGTGTAATAATTGGTTGATGGTGTAATCATCTGTGGTCGAGAATATCCGTGCTTGAATCCCGAATTGTCTGTACTTCCCTTTTGTTTTCCTTTAATCGTTTTTTTAATATTTCAGGTCAGTTTTCATACAGTTCGAGCGGCGTCCGCATCAGCGTATCGTCGGAGCCGCACGATGAAGACTCTACCGATGCAGAAATCTCCAAGATTGACTTCTCGCAGCACCAGTATGAGGTATGCTTGCAATTAGAAGTTTCTGTGAATTCAAGTAGCTGTTATTCTGGCTGCCCAGTGGTTGGTACAACTGAATGGTACCTACACTAGATATCGGTTTTTAGAAAGTATTTATTTACTTAGCGACCTTCATCAATGTTAGCGCTTGGAAAGTTGAATTAAAACTAATTGGTGTTTATACCGGAAAAATGGTGTATAGCTGAGTTAATAAAACATTGCATGTCTGTATTTTTCGCTGATATAATTGTTTATTGCAGGTAAACATGCGCAACAAAAAAAAGCGGTCTTCGAGCGGCGCGTGCGACGTTCAGAGCAACGAACACGAGAGGCCCATGTCCTGGGAAGGCGAGCTATCCGACTCCGAAATGGTTATAGACACCAGCATCAATAACGGTTAGTTCTAATGTGAAATATCCGATCATTTTGAACGATAATTTCGGGCATAATTTTGGCGTAGCTATCGAAGTCTCGATCCTAATATTGTCATGTGACAACACCATCGACAGAACTATAGATATTATTATGACTAGACAGCTAGATTTATTGAAAAGAAGACTACTTTTATCCTAGTACAATTATATGAAATATTAAAAAAAAAGTTAAAGGTCGTAGAAGAGGAGCCATAAATACGAATGACTAGTTTTCAAGGTCACTTAAGCCGCGTTTTCATAGTACAAGCTTGGACCGAGTCTGCTCAGATGATTACTCAGCCGCAACTCTTATCACGTGAACGGGTCGTACTGGCATCCAATCGGTGGATACAACAGTGTAATATTGAATCGTAGGGGCGTCCTCCGTCCGAGTGCGCTTGTAACGTCACAACCCGGCTTGACCGATGATCTAGATGTAATTTTAACCAGGGTTACAGTAATCCAAGGAATAAATACAAGCTCCGTATTTCCAGATGAGAATAGCAACTCTCTAGACTTACAATCGTCGCGGGATTCGATTGACACGCTCCGTAATGTGACCATCAAGACGGAGCCGCTGAAGGCTGAGCCCTTCCAGAGCCATGATGACCAGCGGGTGCTGGACCTCAAGTACTCAGCACCACTGCAGTCACACCAGAGGAGTCTCAGCATGAACAGGGTAATTCTTGAGAACGTAATTCCGAGTCTTAATGGGTTCCATTCTGCTGTACAGCGACTAAACTTATTTTAGTTCACTCCTGTAATTTTATTTCAAGAAGAGACGAGAGATATTTAGTCCTGTCAAATTAAAATTAGTCCTGTCTACTAAGGCATCTCATAATATGTTTAGTGTTTAAGTAAAGAAGTCACGACTAAAATACAGTCTCTGACAGGACTAAATTCAGTAGGTTATCTTCTATCCCTTTTCTTTTTTTGATTTATGACAAAGACAGAACTAAACTAAAATAAGTTTAGTTGGTAAAAAGCAGAATCGTCCCCATTGTCTATTAAAAATCGGAATCGTTTTCATCTGACATTTGGTACACGTTCATTGCTTGATACAAATACATTGGCTGCAATGAGAGATGTAAATAAACTTTAACGATACTATAGTTTTCTGTAGTTTAATGATAGAAAACCTAAATATAATTGGCGCGGATGTTAGTGAAAGATTTTCTAACCTTGAAACGATTATAACAACGCTTTATAAAATTCGCAACAACACAGTTTTTCACTGAACGCAATTTGAGCTCTAACATTGCCAATATAAAGTCATTTTTACCGCTTGCATACGTATTAATCAAATTGGACATTCAAGTATTTATAGTAAACTTTCGATTAGGTATATATCGAAATATTTTTACTACTTATACATAATTTCATTTGTTTAACAGCAGACGCTTAGGCATTTAAACGGCCGACTCTAAAACAGGGGAGTCATTAGTTAGTCTTCTTTAGCGCCGGTAACACATGAAGCGACGCAACATTGCCCCACTTTTATAATATAGTGGAATCACATTACTTACACCAATTTGGTATTCCAGATATCAGTACTGACAGACAATGCGTCGCTCTCGCTGGTGCGGCGGCCGTCCTCGCCCACCAGCAGTGCCAAGTCGCTGGTGCTGGACCAGAACTCGATGCCGATGATGCAGCAGACAGTCCCGGGCGAGATCCAGAACCTCACCATCAAGAAAGAAACGCAGCTGTCAGGTAACTTCCAGAAGTTAATGCTTTGACATGAGAACATGGCATCTATTGTAACAGTCCATTTAAGGGGTTCTTCCTCGTAGCCAAACTATTTCGCCTAACTGATTTGGCTACGAGGACTAACATATCCTCATGGCCGAACTCATGTCAAAATAGGCAAAGCAAGTACAGTTATCTACTATACATATTTCCATATGAAATGAAATTAAACGAAACGAAATGGAATGAAATGAAAATATGGGCGCTAATATACGTGACCATTAAGTCTCTCCGTACGCGAGCTCACGGGTCTTCGTCGATTTGGTGTCAATTCGGTGCCAACCCGGTCAGCCAGCGGTCGGCGAGGCGTAAGCGCGGTGACGCCTAGCCGTAGCCGAGTTGACGTACAGGAGCCGCTGCTACGCTTTGGTTACATGCATACGTTAGGTTGACGCCTGGTTGACGGCGAGGCGAAAGGCGATACGGTGCCGATCCCTTTCCGAGTTGATATGTGTGCTGTGACCCTTATTTGACATTAATTACGCGGTCAGCCCTTGATCTATAGACACTGACGGTAATGACAGATGTACGTCAGAAGCAATGTACGTCAAAGAAGCAGCGGCCATAATGTCTATTTATAATTGTAATCGTCTTTATTTGACATTTGTTACGCGATCAGTGCTTGCTCTTCTTTCACTGGCTGCATTGACGTACGGAAAAAGCAACGTATTGCAAAATGAAAACGATAGCGATTACAATTGTAAATAGACAATAAGGCTCCTGAATGCGATTAAGGTTGTCATCATGAAACCGAATAAGACTACCGACAAAAGTCAGTAAACGATTCCGATCGCATTCGTAAATAGAAAAAATATTGATAACAGTGACGTTTCGTTGTTTCAGAATTGAAGTGCGAGCCGTCTGTGGGCATGGACAAGCTGTTGGGTGCTCTCCACGGCTCACCTCTCCTGGGCAGACTGCCTCGCGTCCAGTCTAGCGCTAGTACCGACTCCGCAGTACATTCCATGTACACTCACAGGTAATATAATAAAAAAAAATATTGTTACACCTTTTATCACCAAGGGGGTAGGCAGAGGTATTCCATTTCTAGAAATACCCACATTTGGGTCCTAAACGTGATAGGCGGTGAGCTAATCGCCGGATTTTTTATTTAATTAATTCTGAGATTTGCGGGTTTCCTCAAAATGTTTATGGAGGTAATATAATTTTTCTTTAAATCAATGAAGTATATATTTACAAAGAAACATTGCAAATTATAAACAATGGCTTCATCATAAAAAACTAAAGGTAAAAAAAATCTTTAAATCAATTAGTTTACATCATGTAGGCACCCGGCGGGAGTGTCCACGCACGTATCTGTTTTCCCCGTTCCTGTGAAATAATTGGAGCACACATTCCGAAATTTCACGTTTATTATCTTCCCATGGCAAGAACACATACCCAACACAACCCATGGAAATTTGGAATAATACCGTTATCTTTGGAATATAAATTTTTTGAAGAAATTTATAAAGTATGATTTCTTTGTCCAACTATAAATAAGTATTTCTTCACTATGACTCACTTTCTCGATTTCGCCCTAAATAAATTTTATCGATAATGTTTCCCTTAGAATTTTGAATGACTATTTCTAAAATAATACATAAAATCTGTTTTCAGTGTATACAGCAGTCCTTCGGCGAGTCCTCGCGCGTCGCGGCACTACACGCCGTCTCTTTCTCGCAACAACAGTGATGCATCGCACTCCTCCTGTTACTCCTACAGCTCGGAATTCTCGCCTACTCATTCGCCAGTGCAGGTAATATTTTTTATTATAAATTATAGTTTGTTCATAGTTCATATAAGGAGTTTAGCTTCACTATTAATATAGTTACAAGAGATAATACTTTAAACATGGATCTATTACGGTGAGTTGATGACCATACGACTTGTAACTTAGAAAAGTATTGACATCTGACGTATTTTAAATACGTCAGAAAAACTATTCTAAGAATCCAATAAACCCATGTTTGGATTCTAATTTACACACAAAAAGATGTTCAACAGAGTTGATAACACTAGACTTTTTTTATTTAGTTTTCAAGTCTTTATTTTATACTCTACTCCCAGTCAAATGGCTCTGCTTCAGAGACCATGCACAAATATTCAGTGTCTGTAACACTTTCTACATCCCTCCCTTGGCTATCAACAGTAAAATAGCACTTTTACTGAAAACTTCATTGTGAATCCAAAAATCCTCGCATTTTATTGAATTTCCCATTCGTTATACTTTCACGGACACTTGCCAGTATTGCCACATAATATACAATCACTAATATGAGCCAAAACCCGAAATGTACAGCCAAAAGCATGACGTCCCTCTTCGGATTCCCGCTAAAAAGCCATCTAGCGTTTCTACGAATTGTCCTGCTGTAAATGTTAGCAGCTCTTGATTCTATCACCTCCACCAGGGAAGGCACCCTCACGTGATGTACCGCGAGGCCACTGCAGGCGCAGTGTTCCCCACGTCGCCAGTGCACGACGAAGACACGGAGACGGGAGACGACAGACTTCACCACCACCAGGGCATCAGTCGACAGCAGCTGATTAACAGGTGAACTGATGAACTATCATTGTCAACCTTCAACGACGTTCAAACCAAGAAAAGAGCGTACTCCCACCTCAAAGACCGGGAACGCACTTGTGACTCTTGAGTTGCAGGCGTCCGTGGACGAGTTACTTACCATCAGATGCCCTCTATACTACAAAAAAACGACCTATTTCTTTTTAAATTAAGTGAACCATTGGACTCGATTCTGCAAACCACCTAAATTTCCTAATTTTAAGTTAGCCTATCCTTTTTTAAAGAATACGGAAGAAAAAGGACAGAAACAAACCATAGATTATAGAGTAATGTCAAACATGGAAAAACCGACTAATTTGATGTCTTATCTGTCACTTTTATCCATGACCTCCTTCCATCGTTGCTAAAATTGCTAACGTGTATTCGAATGCGTCAAATTGAAAATAAAGGTTCAATTTTGTTATTTTGACATTTGTGACGTTGTCAATAAATATGGCGCTTATTTCTGTCCCTTTCCTTTCCAAAGTGGTGAAAAAGAATAGAGCTAACTTAAAATTAGGAATTTTAGGTGGTTTGCAGAATCGAGTCCATTAACAATTTAGCCATCGGCCTAAGCTACATTAAATTAAATATTGTTATCTCTGATACATAGTCTACGCGCAATTATGCGCACACATACTTTTCACAATATGTTTCTGTAAAACTTTATGAAACGTCAGTTATGTGATCGTCAGTTAATTGATAGTACCTACAACAGTAAAGATTGAAAAGGTTTCTTAAGCCTATACGAAAATGTTCATCCCACGTATTTTATCCAATTTCCTATTCACTGCACACTACAGTTTCAAAAAGTAGGAAATTTTCGAAAGAGTTTTAAAAATCATTCAATAGCTCTAAACAAAACCATCGATACGTGAATAGACTAGATACAGATGAACATAATACTTTGTCCTCAATATGCCATGTATGTCATCTTGTTTCTTCTGTATTTGCAGTCCATGCCCAATTTGCGGGGACAAAATCAGCGGGTTCCACTACGGAATATTCTCATGTGAGTCGTGTAAGGGCTTCTTCAAGCGGACGGTGCAAAATCGCAAGAATTACATGTGTCTGAGAGGAGGAAACTGTCCCGTCACCGTCGCTACTAGGAAGAAGTGTCCAGCGTGCAGATTTGACAAGTGCCTTGGGTGCGGAATGAAGCTTGAAGGTACGTCGAGTTCTAGAAAATTCTATTTATTTACACGTGAGAAGAAAACTTTTTCCCCTTGATATGTATAAGAAAAAAGAGCTAAAATCGTACTATTTTTGTATGAATAACGGTTTACTTTTGAACACTAAAGGACCAGTATAACTACGCTTTATCCCGAAAGGGTTAAACACCTTCTTAACAGTATATTTTTATTTTATACCCTACTTGACCAACTCCAATTTAAAATTTATTGCTATTCCTTGAAATGAAAGTAAAAATATTTCATTGCAATCAATGTGGAAGAGCATTACATAACGCTATTTCAAATTTCAGTAGGCAGAAAATCAGATGTAACGAATAGTTCTTTCTTGCACGGTGTATTCCAATTTAGTTTAAAACGAAGCATGGTTGTAATAGGACTCATTTTCGAACAGCAATTCGGGAAGACAGGACGCGGGGCGGGCGTTCCACGTACCAATGTTCGTATTCGCTGTCGGGCGCGGCCTCCACTGGTTCACTGTTGTCCGCACACGTGCCCACCACGCTGCGACACGCTTCCAGCCTCACCTGCGTGAGTATACAACAATAAAGAAACCGACCAAGTGCGAGTCGGACTCGCGCACGAAGGGTTCCGTACCATTATCTGTAAAAAAGGCAAAAACACACGTTTTTTGTATGCCCCCCCCCCCTTAAATATTTATTTTATTTAGTTTTTAGTTGTTATAGCGGCAACAGAAATACATAATTTGTGAAAATTTCCACTGTCTAGCTATCGCGGTTCTTGGGATACAATCTGCGAAGACAGCGAAGTCTAAGTAATAGGGTCCCGTTTTTACCCTTTGGGTACGGAACCCTAAAAATACAACCTGTATAGAGGTCCATTTCCATCGGCGAGGAAGGGCGAGACGATGCAGGTTTGTAAATGAAATCGCGCCGGTTCATTTCTACCAAAAAACTATCATCGCGATGCCGCAAGTGCCAGTCGGACTTGCGCAATAGTGTCTCCATTACAAGAACATAATTATTGTATACCTGTTTGTTACTGGTACAGTAATTAAAAATGTTTTATGTTTTGTAGGTAAACGGACCCGGGTCATACAATAGTCGAGGAGAGTCCAGTAACAGCCGACTCACGCCTGACATTCCGCCATTATTGCAGGTGGGTATACTTATTATAAGTGCTGGTCACTTGATTATCTTTATTCTTGCATTGCATAATATTGACAATCTAACACAGAATGTCCAGCTATAAATTTATATTTAAAAAATATTTGTATGTATTCTGATGAAAAAACTACTTTTGTCATGCTCAGGTTCCGAATTTTCCCCTGAGTAGTCGTGATGTAAGCATACTTCCGTATCCTTGTAAAGGGGGAGCCCCTTACAAGGATACTGAAAGGGCCCTTTCTCTGTCTCGGTCAACCCCAGAATATCACAATGCAACAATCTAACCCATTTTGATTTACGCTAGGTACATCCCTTAACTCCTTCCTTGAAATAAAAAAAAACTTATACATTACCCTGGGATATTATAATTTACTTACCGTTATGAATTTACTGTTTTTTACACTGCACTAAAGTTTTGAATAGGCTCAAAATTGTCAACTTAATATTAGTTACTTACACCTAGGCTCTAATGTACACTAGACTGGTTGTTCCCTTTTTATTGATAATAAAGATATTGCAAAACAAAACAAACCGTTATGAAAAATATGGGAATTCTCCAGGAAATAATGGACGTGGAACACCTATGGCAATACAACGAGTCGGAGTTGAACAGACTAGGCAAGTCTCCGGGCAGTCCCTCAGCCAACCCTTTGCTGGCAGCCAGCGGCATCACGGCACAGAACTCCAGCCCCGACTTCTTGGCTGACCTCTGCAACATCGCAGACCACAGACTCTACAAGATCGTTAAGTGGTGCAAGAGTCTGCCGCTCTTTAAGAATATTTCCGTAAGTTTGTATATGGAGGCTTATATGAACTTTAGCTTGTTTTTTAACTATCGTTTACCAGTAGTAATTTATAGTCAATTAGATTTGATGTTCTAGTACGAATACCCACTGCTAGGTAATGACGATAAATAATAAAAAAATGGTGGTTGTTTTTTGGTTTAAATTAAAATTGAGACGCAACAAAGACACAAACATTCAGGCTATTCAGATGATAAGCGCGAGAGGTCAATGACCGCGCCGACGCGCGCCACCCACGTTTCATTTCGCGCTGTTTCCACGCTGCGCGGTTACGTATGGAGGTGTTGCTATATTTTCGCGGTCGCTTTCGAGTTCAGTTTTCCATTTTTTGATTCTAATAAAAAAAAACTTTACAAACTGGTAGTACAGTACTTGTATAGGTACTACTGAAACCTGTAGGAAAACCACCACCAACATTTTACGCAATGTTCCTTTGGGTACTCTGAACATAAGCTCCGCTTGCTCAAACCGCCTCGTACCGCCAAATGGTATTACAGAACAGGTAGTACAGCTACTAAGTCAAAACGGCCGTACCTTACAATGTATTCTATTTCTTACTCTCCCCTTCGATTCTTACTCACCTTCCGACATTTCTAGCTATAACGTATTTCGCATCTTTTTCGACGGGCCGGTTAGCTCAGTTGGTAGTGACTGCCTTCTGAGTGGAAGGTCGCGGGTTCGATTAACATGTATGTTGGCTTCGTGTCTGGTCTTTTAATAATATTTTATGTATGTTTATCAGTTGTTTAGTACTCATAGTACAGGCCTTGCCTAGTTTGGGACTAAATAACCGTGTGTAACTTGGGTTTATTTGTAGCTATAGCGTATTTCGCATGTTTACCAGATCGACGACCAGATCTGCCTGCTGATTAACAGCTGGTGTGAGCTGCTGGTGCTGTCGTGCTGCTACCGAGGCGTGAGCACGCCGGGGGAGGTGCGCGTGGGCGGAGGCCGCGGGATCACGCTGCAACAGAGCGCCAAGTTAGTACAGAACGTCGAACGTTTTTTATTTTATTTTAATTGTTCCCCGCGAGTTCCCGTTCCCGTGGGAATATGTGGATGAAATATAGCATTTGTTACGCCCTGATAATGTAGTTTTCCATATGTGAAAGAATTTTTAAAATCCGTTTAGTAGTTTTTGAGTTTATTCGTTACAAACACAAAATTGTATATTGTAATATACAATTTTGTGTATTAGGTTTGTAAACCTAGAGAAGTAAAATAAGAAATATCTCAGATCACATGTAATCTGAGGCTTTCTTATTTACTTCCCTAGGTGTGTATACTTTTCTTTGCTCGACGAAAGCGGAAAGCGGCAACTTCGCTTAGCGCAGCGGGCCGAAAGTTGACGCTTTCCGCCTGGAGAGATTAAAATACAAATATCGCCTCTTTATAATATTAGTGTAGATGTTATTAGCTGTTCACCGTGATTTCACCCTCGTAAGTTCCGTTCCGTTCTCTTGGGGAAATTAAAGGTAACGTAGTAGTGCTTCCCCATTTTAACTAGGTAGTAATAAATCTTTTAAAATAGATCCACCTAAATTGGACGTTATTGCCTTTCAGGTTGGGTCTAACTCCGTGTATAGAGAGAATGCTGAGTTTTACTGACCACCTTCGAAGACTTCGAGTCGATAGATATGAATATGTGGCGTTGAAGGTCATCGTACTCCTCACTTCAGGTAAGATTTTTTTATTTAACTGATCAACCCAGTAACATTTAAATTATAAACAAGTTTATTTTACGTTAAAATTAATTTTCCTATATAGATTTACAATGGTGCTGATTCTGCTTTACAGGACTAAACATATTTTAGTTTACTCCTGTCATTTTCTTTCTCATGGAAAAGAAAAGAGACGAGAGATATTTAGTCCTGTCAAATTAAAATTAGTCCTGTCAACTAAGGCCTTTCATAACGTGTTTAGTGCCTAAGTAAACAAGTCACGACTAAAATACAGCCTCTGACAGGACTAAATTCGGTAGGTTATCTTCTATCCCTTTTCTTTTTTTGAGGTAAGACGAAAGACACTTTAAATTGTGACAAAGTTGTTTAGTAATCACGGTGCCCATGGTTTATGTCCTATTACGAACTATGGTCTATTTCACACCAAATGGGTTCGGTGACAGTTCACTGTTGACAATTGAAGTGATGTGTCCTAATGAAATCCAATCGATTTTTCTAAAGTTTCGAGTAAGTTTGTAAAGGAAATGGAATCGATTTTATACTTTATTGATAGAATGATTTTTCAAGATTACTTTTTATTGAATATGTTTAAATTTCACAGGTTATATAAGGGAAAAACATGGTAAAATAAAAAAACATGTCATCGACTTTTTGATGCAATACGAAAATATCATACATTATCGAATCTACAAATCACTGCATACTTTCACAGACCCCTGCCACATAATACACTATTATTATTTTAAACCCAAATGATACAAGTTACAACAAAATGAAAATTTTACAAAAACATTGCATCATTTTTCGGATTCCCGCCAAAAAGCTTCGATTCATCGATTTATTGTAGATTAAGTAGTGTCAATCCCTATGAGTAAAAGTTCCGTTCCACGCAATACGTATTTTTAGGATATATTTTTGATCTATTGTTTTTTATATTTTTCAACACACTTGCTCATAAAGTGGCTCTAATTTCACTGCAATTAGGCACATAATGACACCTATAATCAAACTGAGACTTTTTGTTTGCTATTATTCACTAGTGAGTTATAGATTTTTTTTTTCAATTTTGTTGCTAGAGTTGCTTTGTTCTTAAAAAAGTTTCGATACGAAAAAGATCGTATTCAATCGTACTAATAAATTAATACACAAATATGGCTTGCTCATTTCATGCAACTTCGTATTTAAATAGATCATTTCAACTTGTACGTGTTTAATAAACAAAACTTTCACTCAAATATAACTTTGGTTTTCTCTGTAAAAACTTTAAATACCCCATTTTGTACGTGGCTAAAACGCTATCCGCGACAAACCAAAGAAAAAGAAACCTCATTTTTTTAGTCCATGGCCGATCGCCATTGTAAGATGCGCGCGCATAGGAAAACGAGGCTGTATGGGCCTAGATCCTTTTGCCTTTTCCAAATTATATAAATAAAAAATTGGAAAACCAATTAATTTTCCCCGCCATTGCGAATGATTATTTTAAAATGATTTTTTAGTATTATTTATTCACAAGTGTGTTGAAAAACGTCGTATGATACACGTGTGTATTGATGATTACCGTCCTCGGCTCTCTTATGACCCTCGCCTACGGCTCGGGTCTCAATGGCGCCTCAGAGGTAATCACCAACTTTACTCACTTGTACCATAATGTACTATTTCTTGATTTATAGTCTGAGATTTTAATTTAGAATTTTAGACGCGACAATTATTGTATTTTAGCAATTACATAATAATAAATTATTCATTATTTTTGGAACCATCTATTTTTCTTAAGAGAAAGTTGTATGCGTAAAAAGAAAAAATGTGAACTGTCACCGAACCCACTTGGTGCGAAATAGACTATAATTGATCATATACTAGCGGTTCTGCGCGGTTTCACCCGCGTTTATGTTCTCGTGGGAATACGGAAATAAAATATAGCCTATGTTATTCTAGCTTTCCATAGGTGAAAGAATTTTTAAAATCGGTCCAGTAGTTTTTGAGTTTATTCGTAACAAAGATATAAACATACAAGTCTTTCCTGTTTATTATATTAGTATAGATATACAATATGTAACAGAATAAGCGCAATTTCTGAAATTCAGCATTTCAGCAGCAGCAACATTCAGCAGCATTGACATTCCAGCCGGTTTTACCTTATTATTTATCTTTTTAGACTGATAATAAAGAACGCAATGACTAAAAGCGATTTCAATATTAAATCCCGTGAGAAAAATATTGAAAGAAAATCTACCTATACAACATGTAACAGAATAAGCGCAATTCCTGAAATTAGTTTTTTCGGTATCGACTACTTAATCGATTTCAGCTATTTTTAATATGTGTTAAAATTTTCCGAAAAATGAATTAGCGTAGCTGAATTTAGTGCTTTCTATGGAAATCGTGCTATTATTGATCGATATTTAAGAATATTGCACTACTAAAGTTCGGTCGCATCATATTTTTTATATTAATAAACTAATTGGGGTGTATGAGGAATTGCGCTTTTTCTCGTTGTATATTCTAGCAATATTTGTTATTTTCACCCATGACAAGTTAAGAGAGAAGGTTTTAAAAATGACTTTGTTTATCTGCAATTTAGATGCGCCAGAGTTGCGGGAAGCGGAGAAAGTGCGGGCGTCGCAGGAAAAAGCGCTGGCGGCGCTTCAAGCGTACACGGCGACGCACTCGCCAGACACGCCGGCCAAGTTCGGCGAGCTGCTACTGCGCATTCCTGAACTACAGCGGACTTGCCAGGTATGAAATACTAGCAGCGCCCCGCGGTTTTACCCGCGTAGTTCCCGTTCCCGTGGGAATACGGGGATAAAATATAGCCTATGTGTTATTCTGATGTATAAGCTATATAACTGTAAAGTTTTGAAAGAGGAACAAACAACCATCCCGACATCCAGACATCCATCCATACCAACTTTCGCGTTTATAATATTAGTAGTATTAGGTCTACATACGAAATTGACGAAATTCAGACTCATGTATTTGGTTCCGATTTTTGTGATTTTGCAATTAGCCCTAGCGTTAGCGTCTACTATAGTCTATTTCACACCAAATGGGTTCGGACACAGTTCACTGTTGACAATTGAAGTGATGTGTCCTAATGAAATCCAATCGATTTTTCTAAAGTTTCGAGTAAGTTTGTAAAGGAAATGGAATCGATTTTATACTTTATTGATAGAATGATTTTTCAAGATTACTTTTTATTGAATATGTTTAAATTTCTCAGGTTATATAAGGGAAAAACATGGTAAAATAAAAAAAAATGTCATCGACTTTTTGATGCAATACGAAAATATCATACATTATCGAATCTACAAATCACTGCACAGTTTCACAGACCCCTGCCACATAATACACTATTACTATTTTAAACCCAAAAGATACAACTTAATGAAAATTTTACAAAAACATTGCATCTTTTTTCGGATTCCCGCCAAAAAGCTTCGATTCATCGATTTATTGTAGATTATGTAGTGTCAATCCCTATGAGTAAAAGTTCCGTTCCACGCAATACGTATTTTTAGGATATCTTTTTTATCTATTGTTTTTTATATTTTTCTTGATTTATAGTCTGAGATTTTAATTTAGAATTTTAGAGGCGACAATAATTGTATTTTAGCAATGACATAATAATAAATTATTAATTATTTTTGGAACCATCTGTTTTTCTTGCTAGAAAGTTGTATGCGTAAAAAGGAAAAATGTGAACTGTCACCGAACCCATTTGGTGTGAAATAATAGACTATAGAAATTCGAACTATTTGAATTGTACCTGCGCCTAGAATGGCGTATAAAGAATTTTCTGTTACAAAAGTTATTACCTACTTATTCATATATTTTTTCAAATATTTTTATTTATTTAAATATTTTTATTAGTCGAAAGTAGTATGCGTAAAACGGAAAAATGCGAACTGTCACCGAACTCATGATATGTTAAATAAACTACAAATAGAATCTAGATTAAAGTCCTTAACGATTGATTACACACGGATTAGTTAAGTAGGTCAGTAGACGAACAAGGCTTCTATTAACGGGTAGCAACATTTATTTACTGAGCAACTGAACCATGTGTAATTCAGTCATTAGTTGTGGAGAAGTAAAACTCGACTCACAAACTACCGTATCATCAGTATGCAGCGACGCTGGAGTTTCTTTCTCACACAATTCTAAGATTTCGCTCCATCACAAGAGGGTTGAGTTTAAAATAGTCAACTCAACTTTTTACAAATAAATATTTTACAAATAAATAAATAATCTCACACCTTTTATCCCAGTGGGGGTAGGCAGAAATATTCCATTTCTGCATAATCTTTCACGAGATGTTATTTTGACCCCTAAACGAGATGGGTGGTGAGCCCTTCGCCGGACCGGGACTTTAACACATGTCTCAGAATTAATTCTGGGACCTGCGGGTATCCTCACGATGTTTTCCTTCACCGTCGAGCTAGTGATAAATATGTACGTACAAATATAAATGGTTTATTGCTGTCACTACATTAAAGTTGATAACAATATAAATATGTAAGCTTATGTATTTTATTTACAGTTCTTCATGCAAGTCGGCAAAGAAATGCTCAACCCTAAGAGCAAAGATGGCGAGGCGCCAAGCTTTAACCTCCTCATGGAACTCCTGAGGGGAGACCACTGACCTTGAACTTTCCACACGACCGTCGGTTGAAGACAAAATGTTGCTCAAGTATGGAGAATATAGTTCTCGGAATGAATTTACTAGTAATGTGTGCTCAGCCTTATAAAAATGCGTATAGCTATTTTTGGCCTTCGATGTTCGACAGAGATGTCTTTCTGTTACTATTATTCTTTATAGGCACGCGTTTTGTCATATCGCCTGCTGATAAAAAATGAGCGTAATATATGCCTACAAAATATTTGGAACAAATATCATTATACATGTTCTTCCTATAACATTGCATAAAGGTTAGGTGCCATTTCCTGCCACTGACTAATGCGCATGCACATGGTATAATAACAAGGTGTTACTTACACTTTGTTATTATAACAATTACAATCTTAATATGCAAATAATAAAAAACATATTCGATACGTGTTTCGCCTAATTCGTCGAGCACCGCTCGGTTACAATCGGTACCCGTAACAATAAAAAATCAATTGTGTTTTATTTTATTGGCTTGAATGAAGCATTATCAGGAAGACAGCATTGTAGCTACTACGCAATGTATATTGCGCAATAAAATAATACTTGTTCCAATTGAGATCATGAATTCCCTCAAAATAAATCCTAAGTCAATTATTTCAAAGATTATTCACTGTAGCCTTAATTCCCAGAGTAATCACCTACAATTTGAAAAGAGCATGTGGTGCGCTCCGTAGTATTGAAGTCTCGATTCGCAGTCTAGCCATTTCTCTATTCGCTTGTTATTTATTTCATATTTAGTTTATCACTATCTATTAACCTTCAGTTTGCGATTATAGTCGTTCTACTTTCATACGTCCTACTTTGTATAAATCACTAAGATTCTCATCAGCGTTAATTACTTATGCTGTGATTTTAAATATAATTGTTTTATAGATCAGTCCATAATTTCACTCGTAGTGAATTTGTCATACTAAATAAACATATCACGAATACTCACACACCCTTATTAAATATCATCGGTTATTTTGGTCTAAACCGACGAAAGACTGAACATAAATCATTCATATAATATTTCAGAAAATCACTATTTTAATACGTAATGTATCCATCCACATTACTTTTTCTGTGCCAATTTTACAATGCAGTATAATATTTTAAGTATAAAATCTGTGCATTTATTTTTTATGAGAATACAATTTACTCAGACTTCTGTCAAAATATTAATGTGGTCAGCAACATAAGAATTCAGTGCAGCTTCACAATAATTTTCATTTGACATTTCTCGTCGTTTCAAATGTTGTTTCAATAAAGTGAGTGTGACATAGTACTAATACGTTCAATTATGTTGCTGATTTCACATGTTTACTCGTGGTATACCCTACTGATTTATATACGTAATATATACACTGCCCCTCTGATTTTCTATCTAATTGTGTGTAGTTTAGACATAATTATTGTAAGGAGAAGGGAGCAATTAATTATACTATACACATACATATTTTGTATAGCCGTATTTAAGTATTGTTTATTTATAGTATTTGTAAAAAAATGACTCAATCTTTAAACTTAATGGTAATTCCATAAATTTATAGAAGCATTTTCTTATTATTTTGTAATATTGTTTTTTTCTCAATATTACAAAATTACTAAGCACTATTTTGGATCCTCACTTTAAAAAATTCTTGCCTTTTGCATTTCTGTGAGCTGTATTAGTAATGTATTGCAGTTTATTAATGTATTGTATTGACGTGATCGACGAAATAAAGCTGCTGCTTGTATAATATGAGAAGTGTGTTTTGAAAAAGCGTTTTCATTTCAGTATACTATGAGACTTGAAAAGTTGAAACCACTGATATTAAATGAGGTGTTTTTCTAAATATTATGGCAATTTCAGCGTTCTTCCACAATAACACAGTAAATCAATAAGCTAAAGCAGTACGGCTACTACCTCTTTCTTCGCAGACTTTTTCGTAGAGCGTTAGGGTCATCACTCAATTTTGTTTACTCGTAAAGTTTTCATTAAATTTTTATTTTGGATTGTATGTAGGATGTCGAAATAATCGAATGAAATGAACTAGTTAAAAAAAATATACATTTAAAATTTATTTAAATTACTTATATAATTTTCGGTAAGTAAGTCTTTTAATTTAATAAATAAATTATTGATTGAAAAATACTTTCCACTTTCTTGAGACATACCTACATACATTTTTTTAAAAGATCGAAGGCCATTCCTACGCTCCCCCTGACCATGTACAAGTGAGTTTGTACGTAGTTACAGTACTACTTTAACTTATATATTTACTGTGACTTTAGTTAGCGCTATACTCGTTTATTATAGTACAGTCAACAAAGTTGTTAGGGTTACATGGCCAGTAACTAAGAATTCATTTTTCTGGGGAAGTCATAAATAAATCTTATTGATTAATGTTTATTTCGAAAGGTATCTTTGATCCCTATAATTTACCAAAAAAATACTATAAATACATTTAAGGCTTTAAGAGAAAAGTGAATCTTAATTTTTGGCCATGTAACACTATCAACTTTGTTGACTGTACCTAAAAGCGACTGTATGTTCGTCTGTGTATAAATTTATAGTAAATAATGATTTTAATATTTCTTTGAACAGAATAACTTGTATATAGACATGTAGATGCGAAATATAGACGTAGAATAAATACCTACGTATCTAAAACTTTCTCTTATGGTCAGTGTCTTTTTAATTGTAAAGACGCATCTTTATTAATTACTGTACCTAACTGTAAAGGGAAGTTTGTAAGCATTGCCATTTTGATTAAGATTTTGTACTTTTGTAACGCTGTTAAAATAGGCTAGGCTATTCTGAGGGTAAAACTTTCAGATAGTATTTTGTATGAGAATGATTTTTATGGAAAACCTAAGGTATTTCAACATAATCTTTGTCGTGTGTTCTTACATTTGAGTTTTTATTTATATTTTTTAAGTGCAATACCAAGCGTAAAGTATAATTTTTATTTTTTTTAAATTGTTATGTCAAACTTTATGCTGCCTTGTTGCACGTTTTTTTTTCACTGCTGTATATTAACAGCAGGAGACCAGTCACTCACTGCCGATTATAAAATAAGAAGTTGCTTTAAGCATACCTATCAGTTTTGGTTGCAATACTTGTTGTTTTATAAGAAAAAATATTCTCATTTAAGCATATTTTTAGAGTTAGTAAATATGTAGAAAGTAAGCTCGCTGGTATTTTATGCAGTTTTTTTATATACATTTTTATACACATTTGAGAATTATCAGGACAATGAATTATACAAAATCTGAAAATAAGCTCAGATTGTTATTTTTTATATTGTTCCAAACGTATAGTTTACTGAATAATTCTTCAATTTAAGATCTTTTGAAGCATCGATTTTATAAATAAAACTGTAAGTAGGTATATCCAAGGGCACAAGTACTTCAAATGTCTATTGTATTTTAGATATTAAATTCAGCTCATGTAACTAAGGCTTAACTTTAAATGAAACAAATGTTTTTAAAACAACGTGCCACACATGTAATATAAACTGACTTTGAGATTTTTATGTGATTTTATGATTTTCGCAAAATTTGCCAATAGATAGTAGAGGATTGTGGCATCTATAGTAAATAGTCTCTGTACTGAACTGATAATTTAAGTGAATAGTTAGTCGTAAGATTATATTTTTGTATCCAGTAAAATTGTATGTTTGCCTCGAAGACGATGCTTGAGAGCGGTCCGAATAATTTTTATATTAAAAATTACGAGGAAGGAAAGAATGGTATTTTACGTCCACTACTTCGTATTTTTATAATTTGTTATATTCTATACCTACATCAGTAAGTATTATATAGATATTGTATTCTTTATTTTGTAGAATAATGGAAATATTTTTTTTATATATAGAGCAAAAAAATACATACAATTTTGGATTATAGATGGATTTTATTGTAAACTACCATGAAATTACCTGAACATCCACGTGATAAAATGAAAGTTTTTTTATATCACATTTAAATATAACTGAAACATGTAACACATAGGCACACACCTTAAATCCCTTTGAGTTACCTACTCGTATTTTGGGGTAAACACCAACATATTAAATTTTGTTTTAAATAAACAATTACATGACGAAGAACCAAAACTTCTCTAGAGTAAGTCGTCACAGCTTATCAGGAAAATCCAATTTCGATATAATTTAATATCAAATGAAACACCTATTGTCATCATAAATGATTATGATAATGACAACATACAGGATGAGTTTAAATTAATATGTTACTCTAATTTTGAAAAAGATTATGCTATTAAAAAGTTAACATACAGTGTTTTAATTAAACGTTGTATATACATAACCTCCCCTTTCAATTACAAATTTGTGTTTGATAACAATAAACAAAATAATAGAATAAATTTCAAAAATAACTAATCGTTGTTACTGCTGAAGTACATACAAACGTCCGCCAGCTTTAAATATATCGTATTCAAAATCACCATGTAAAGAGATTACAAACATATTATTTGTTGCTAAATCTATAATCTCAATTGATAATCCAACAACAAGCTGATATAAAAGCGGGTGGTGTGTTCCCCTAGCGTAGAAAGCCATAATGCTGCGTGCCACGGTAGTTCTTTGCCTCATAGGGTTGGCAATTGCCACTCCCCCCATCGTCAGGAGCCGGGAGGAGATTGAAGCCTTCAGGCATTTCTTGGAGAGCACTAAGACCAGTGAGTAAAATCATTTTTATGATGATAAATTAGAGATTTGTGAGCATTTTATACACTTTCACATTTTATGGAATTTTGAATTTGGTCATATGTCTCATTTTTTGCACTTTATTTGAGTCATCAACAAGATGTGAGGAGAGAGAGACGAAAGGTTCTTGAAGCCTAAAAACTTTACTGGGGAATGGATTTATAAAGAAGTAGCGTGTAAGTCCCGTTCCCGTGGGAAAATTATAGCCCATGTGTTCCTGATTGGTTTCGTAACTCTGGCAGGAAACATATAGAGTCCAACAAATCAAAGAATTAATTATAGTTTCAAATTTTAATTATGTATTACAATGTTGACCTTAGAAAATTAGTGATGGAATGAGAGCGGGAGCTCATTGCCTCTCGCTTATATAGAAATGTTTTGCCTAATCGAATATAATAGCAACTTTTATTTGCTCTAAAACAATCGTAAGGCGGAATTTACTTATTTATTTTATACATGCTTAATATCTATTTATCTTTAATTTATTACATTCTATTTAATTTTATAATATTACAATTTTGGTTTTAATTTATTAAATGATTCTAAACAAACTTAATTGAACTTATTGAAGACCGCTGAGGCGGTAACACCATGTTACTCCCAGAACAGTAAGCTTTCCATTGGAGAAAACATTTTTAAAATCGGTTTGACAAACAACAGTTTGACAGTTTATTCGTTACAAAAATAAAATAAAATTTTCTTTGTAATATTTTAGTGTAGAATCTACACTATAATATCCTACTACATCGTTATAAATCCTTATATTACATAGAACTTATTTTAAAATCTTTTCTTTAGTAGACTGTGCGGTGGCTGCGCTTACGCGGTGTTTGTGAAAAGATTTTAAAATAAGTTTTATGAAATAAGAATAGAAACCAAATTGCTATAACCTGGGGGAAAACGCGCTGAATAGGCATCCGTCGGTAGGTAGGTATACGCGCTCTTTCAATTATTTAATTTGGGTAGCATTTTAAATTGTTACTGCTGCTGCAGGTTGGCAATTAATGTCGTCAATGATTTAAAAACGTACGTAATAGTATTCCACCAAGCACATTATTCTAATATCCTGTGACCAAGTTATCTTTCCCGTTTTAAGCTGGGTTACGCTCAAAAAGGACCATGCGATGTAGGTAGACCAAACCTAAGAAGAGTATTTATGTCGTCTTGTATGTCTTCCATCCGATCTTTCACAGGCGATGGCGCTCAATTCCTTGCCCGCACCAAAGCGTCTCCCCTTGCAAACCCCGAAGAGAACAGTGGGAAGTACGAGGGTGACATCGTGCTGGACGACTTCATCATCGAGAGTATGCTGATGGAATACGCGATTGGACGAAACGCGTACACCTGGCCCAACACTCACTGGCCGGACAACACTGTTGTTTGGGAGTTCGGAGAGAATGAATTCGGTAAGTGAGCTTAGGTCGGTACGAGTCAGAGAGATTATTTAAATCTCTTTGGTACGAGTACATCATGGTCGCAGTGTAGAATGCCACATGTGCCGACACATTGGCAACATCCCACATTAGTGCCACCTCTGTGGTGATTTATGCCAACCTCTCTATGAGGGCAAGGACAAGTACTTTGATTCTTGACAAATTTAAAACAATAGTTTTAAGCAAAAAATACATAAAGACTTCTTAGTAGACCAACATGTGTGGGTGGGATTAACCGACTCGATGCTGCGAGGCTATTAATCATAATTGATTGTAAACCATAAAATTACTAGTACGACAGGAGATTAAAGAGCTGCCCTTGAGTTTCTTGCTGGTTCTTCTAAGGTTTGGTCTCTTCTCTGCATTTGGAACCAGCAACTCGTCGGTGGAGATAGGCTGCTGTTTACATTTAGCAAGCCAATCTTCACGGGCGAGTTTAGAGTGCTTGTTATTAGACTATATTAAAGTGTATTTTTTTTACCTAGAGAAGTAAAAGATTTTGAACTTTAACAATTAAAAAGGAAACAACTGTTCAGGATCGTAGATAGGTCTTTCCTTACATATGAAGTAGCATGTACATAACCTCTTAGATCTTTTAGAATTTGTCGTGCTACTCAAGGGTACTACCTATCTATCTGGCTGTCTATGACCTACCTATCGAAAACCAAACAAAACCGGATCACTGAACTAGTCAATGAATTTCTCGATAAACAAAAGCTTAGACGATAAGATTATTTCTACATCAATCATTGCACTGATTAAGTATACTTATTTGATTTTGGTAATTTGTGATTGCTATCGCTACTATAGATATACTAGTGATATCGGAATAAGGTACGGTATGTAAATAAAAGATTATTTGGTAGTAAGTTTGTTTGTTTATTGTATTTCATTCATTTGTCGAAAAAGATAACAGTAAAAAGCATTAATTACCTACTTACGCAGTAGGCTCGCGTTGGAGATTATAGCCTATACTTCCTAAGTGTGAGGAAATAATATAAAAATAAGTAACTGCTATAACTAACCTTTCGAGTAAGAGTGGGTGAGATAGAGTCAGACGAAAGAGATATCCATAGTGGTGTGCCACAAGGCTCAGTTCTAGGCCCTATGCTATGCCTATACATAATCACCTTTACACCTTTAACCTTCCTCTTCGAATGCAATGTAACGTCAGTATCTTTGCCGACGATACAAAGATATTCGCAAACCCACTGGTTGATTATGATCCAAATAGACTTAAACGAAATAGTAAACTGGTCAAAGGAATTTCTCATAAACTTAAGCAATACAAAATGTACTGTGCTTCACATACACACTCAACTAATGGAAGTCAAGGTGCAAACAGACACATAACAATGATTACCAGAAAAGCAAAAAGTTTAATATACCTCACCTCACAAAAGCCTTCGGGGTCATAACACCAGAGTTGATGCTAAAAATATATAAGACATACATTAGACCAATCTTAGAATATGCTTTTCAAGTTTGGAGCCCATACTTCTTAAAGATATAGAGCTGTTAGAAAAAGTACAACGTAGTTTCACCAAAATTCCAAAAAAAAAAACAACCCTGCAACTATCCTGTGGAATGACTTGAGGTGCTGAAACTTACAACTCTGAAGGACCGCACAGAGCGTGGAGACCAGGAGTGCGATTTTTGAATCTCACTGGTGATATCAAAATCACCGGTGACTAAAATTATCACCGATGACTTTTATGTCACCATTTTCCAAAAGCCGTATTTTTGAAAGTCACACGCTGTTTTCAATAAATCGTCGCAATCACAAAATATCACAATCGAGCCCCGCTGCTAATTCTTCCAAAAAACATACTTTGGCCCTTTTGGCAGATGGCACTACGTCAACTGTCAAAAACAATCGCATGGTGATTTCAATTACGAGTGGGTAGGGGCACTCGTAAATCGATATCATAGGTATAGGTATGACAAACGTAAGTCACCTATGACTTTCAAAAATACGAACTTTCGGAAATTACTCACATCGGTGAGAATTAGTCACTTGGTGAGAATTATCTCGATTCAATCGACCCCCTGGTCGAAACATTTAAGATCTTGACAGGGCACTATATGATCTGCAGGATTTTTTAAAATAATGTGAACGTGACTGCAATGCCCGTCTGAGAGGACATAGTCTCAAACTGTGTGTAGGTACCTACCACCGTATCACACAACAATCCTTACAGACACTTCTTGAGCAACAGAGTGGTCAGATCATGGAATAAGCTACCGGAAGCAGTAGTCTCAGCACCCAATGTTAATCAGTTTAAAAATAAACTTGACAAAAAACTATCCTGTAATGAGAAAGCTTGAGTGGAGAATACCAGGATACATGCGTTTATCAGTTGTAAACTGCTTGCCTGATTAATAATAATAAATACTCTTGACTCTTGCTGGGGTAGACGGTTGGACCGGGAGAGGAAATCACTGGTAAATCTTGGTACTTTCAGAATTGGAACAACTGGCATCCCTCGGGGGTAAGGCGTGAATATATATTGTTGATTATAGCGCCTTTTGTAAGCGACCATGCGAATTAATATGAAACTGGTTTTGTCGATTTTGATATTTTGCGCTCCTACCATTAGGTACTCCTGATATATATATTGTAGACAATCTGTGTACCTATATAGGTATGCTACGTCTCAAGTACTGTCCTTTGGAGAGGACAATGTTTCTTTCATCTATTTAAATAACCGATAATATTAACTGTAGGGTATCTAACCGATAACACGCAAGACAACTACAAAGATTCTTCTTACATACCTACTTACAAAGAAAACATATTTAGGTAGATTTTCTTTCAATATTTTTCTTACGGGATTTAATATTGAAATCGCTCTTAGTCATTGCGTTCTTTATTATCAGTCTAAAAAGATAAATAATGAGGTAAAACCGGCTGGAATGTAGTCTAATCTTTTGATAAGGTTTAATTTCTTAAAATATTGAGGATACACGTAAGGAAGGTCGATTATATTATATCATAGTTAATAATAATCGATCATAGATACAAAACCCGTGACGTTAATTAATGATATTTATTTACAAGTACTTTACCTACGTATAAGTATATCTGCTTATACCTAATCTGGATGACTGGTAGATAATGTAGCCTGTAGGTACCTACAGCCTAAACTGTTAGGTCTAGCTACTCTAGCCAGAGAGATACAGGTAGGTATGTGGTTTAGAAGCATGCAATTTTAAGACATGAGAACTATAAGGATTAATTATATGGAAAAATAGATTACAAAACATAGGTAGGGTTAAAAAAAATACGAAATCTTACCGCTAACATTTTCTGGTGTCCTGTTGTAGCCTATCTAAGTAGCTAAATACCTACTTATGCGTAAATATGCCTACTGACTGACAATGGCATAAGCTTCCATTGTAATTTGTGGCCCGTGGGTGTCTGAGGGGTTCTTCTTCTGATTGGCTACAAAATAATATAATTCTATGTTTAAATTATTAAAGACACACAAGGGTATCTGACATGGCTATACGACTTTCATGCGCGTAAACACAACTAAAAGCGGGACCAACTTTCTAACGTGCCTCCCGGATCACGGAAGCGCTCGTTATTCTATTGATATTAAATTATATGCTACTAAAAATAGTTATGTTAATTGTTTTTTAAATCCATAGTAATTTTGTCTTTCAGGGCCATTGCAACAAGCAGCCATTGAAGCGGGTATCAAGGACATAGAGGATCACTCCTGCGTCAAGTTCCGTTACAGGCAGCCCGAGGACACCGTCTACGTCAGACTCACTGTGAGTACCGATCAGTAATCCAGTGCCTAAGTTAACTGCGAATGTCCACTTGAGCACCTACAGTTAGAAAGGGAACGTAGCATACACCTTCCAGCGCGGTCAAATTCTTACCGATACCACAGATTAGAGAATAGTTACATAACTTAGCCGATACTGCTATCACAAAGGGATTGACAAGCGTATCTCGTCATGAGCGCCATTATAGCTCGACCAAGTTAAATTAATCCAACACTTTAAAGAAGTACCGTATAGCCATTACTCACATATTATGTACCTATATATATCTTCTTAATTACAAATACAACATGTAACAGTGGATTTACGTAACAACAGTAAAAGTAAACTAAAAGAAAAATTAAGAGTAAAACTAAAACTACGAACTAAACTAAACTACAAGAGATGTAAAAAATGAGGCCCCCGTGGCAAAGGTGCCCATTACGCAGGCGGCATTCCCGCGCTGGATGGCAATACTTATCCTTTGCGCGAGAAAGTCGCCTGCTCGGGGGTCGCCTGATGCTTCCCTGAGTCAATATATATTATTGGCGGGTAGTATGCGATGTCGCCGGGCTTTTAGCTTACTGGGCATGCAGGGGAATAGACGATCAGTAGTTTGTATTATGTGCTGGCCTCTATCCAGCCGGATTTGTATTGAGAATCGGACCGGACTGTAAAAAAGTAAGCGCAACTTTATACGACTCTTATAGCCGCAATTCTTAATAATACAACAGAAGCCTATTACTGCCTTCGTTGACCATCCATCTCCGTCCGTCCGTCAGACTCCTTGAATTTTTTTATTAAACGGTGGTACGGCACCCTTCGTGTGGGAATCCGACTGGAATTTAGCAGGTTTTTTCTCTCTATTTTTGTTCTCTCTCCAAAACTCGCGCGTTCGGTAATGCCAGACTCTGCATTCCAGGGCGGTGCTGGTGGGTGCTACGCCCATGTGGGCTACTGGGAGGCCCGTGGGGAGCACACCCTAAACCTGGCTCGCGACAACATCGGCGAGGGCTGCTTCCGCCACGCCACCATCGTCCACGAATTTCTCCACATCCTCGGCTTCCTCCACATGCAGTCCACTTACAACAGGGACGACTACGTAAAGATCGTTGAAGAGAATATCATTCCCAGTAAGATTTTACTTTACTTTACCTACTTTTGACTTGTAGAATTGTTCATAATCTTACAGAAAAATTTTTATCAACACTGTCTCAATCGGTGATGTTGAAATATAAAATACTTATAGATAGTTTTAGGATGAACCTATCTGACTAGGAAAGCATGTTTTAAATATCTTATGGGGATGAGAAAAAAAGCAATTCCCGAGTTCAATGCATACAGAAAAAGGGGTATCGTGGATCGTGGGTCCGCAGTGACTTTCGCAGCAGAAGCAGAATTGTTTAGTTGCGGAAATTCCCGTGGAAATTTCCAAAAACCCCTTCATAGCGGTTGCCTACGACATATAAGACACCTACATATTATGCCATATTTCAAATAGCGGGTGCCCAGCGGCGTTGACCGCGCGGATCTAGTTTATTTCCGTTAGAAAAAAAGGTTTTTGGTATCTAAATCGACTACTTAAAAGTATAAAATACAATTAAAATTTCTCTGCATTGTATAAATTACTTTCGTCAACATGTTTTTAAAGACGAAAACTATACGAAATACCAATTATAGGTACCTATTTTACCTTGCTTACTAAATTAAATAATTTCCTAAAATTTTTAAAAAATATTTCATGAACATTATTATATGACTAAAGATAAAAGTAAGCTAAGGCTTTTTAAATTTTCAGGCACCATGAACAACTTTGCCATCTACAGCGCTGACCTGGTAGACAATCTGCAGGTGGAGTACGATTACGTCAGCTGCATGCACTACGGCCCTTACGCCTTCACTTCCAACGGACAGCAGACCATCGTCGCCCTGCAGGTTCGTCTATCAATACAACCTACACACACACACACCCTCACCATTCCAACTGCAGAAAGTTGCAGGCCACTTTCGATTTTGATTCTGGAGTACCTACAACGGGTAGGTTTTCAACGGTGGACATTCGTGGCTGAAATGATGATGGATTACTTATTCGAACAATACTGTTTTAATCGCCATTGTTTGTGAAATCCTTGTGAACTTGGAAATAGTATCTACATGATTGCTGCGGCCAGCAAAAGAGGCATTAAGTAATGGACGAACGTATAAATGTGGAGTAGCCTTTGATAAGTTACCTCCTTGTTTGCCATGTTTCGAAGTCAAAGATCGTTCCATTTTTAAATTACACAACAGATATACGTTTACTATGTAATTTATTAGGGCCGCTATAATGAAAGATATGTATTTTCATACAATTCTTGCCGGCCGCTGCTAGCGTGTATTTGGCCAGTATGTAAGGATGTCAAAATATCCCTAAATTTCCAAGCATGTTTGAGAAAAGGGTATTTTATTAAGCTTGATAACCATAACAAATGTTTATTTAAGGATCATGAGGGTGACATGGGGCAGCGCGAGTACATCACAGACAAGGATTGGCTGCGTCTACAGAGGCACTACCAGTGCGCCGGCGCGTGGGACTGAGTTACCATTTACCTCAATAATATATTTATTCTCGATACAGCTGACGGTATTTTATTGATTAACTAGTGGCCCGGGCAGACGTCGTTCTGCCACCGTATAAACCATCCCTGGACCCACTCTAACCCACACAAAAAGTTTCATCAAAATCTGTCCAGCCGTTCTGGAGTTTTAATCAGACTAACGAACATCAATTCATTTTTATTTATATAGATATGTAACCAAATGTCCCTTACCCTGGGGCGGCTCTCGCATTGCATTCTATCTCGTGGTAACTCATGTAGGTACAGTCAAGAGCACGTTCAGCTTGACATGTTGGACTTTGTAAAGTTCTTATTACAATCGCCTTAAAGGTCAGACTCGCACTACAAGTGTGATGCTTCATGTGCTCTTGACTACAAATTAAACTTAAAAAGTCGGTTTAATTCTGGTCTTGTTACGCTTAAAAAAGGTAGGTATTTAGTAGTTCCCGTTCCCGTGGGAATACAGGGATAAAATATAGCCTATGTGTTATTCTGATGTACTTATAAGCTATAGGTATAACTGTAAAGTTTCATCAAAATCCGTTTAGTAGTTTTTGCGTGAAAGAGGAACAAACATCCATCCAGATAACCATCCATACAAACTTTCGCGTTTATAATATTAGTAGGATTAGTAGGTTTTTGCAAAATCAACTAAGTACTTATCAATACATTCGGGTATACTTTAAACAGTTAGACGTGATAATTTGAACTATCTACTCATCATACCTACTATGTGATATACTTACAATTAGGGAATCCAATCCCGCAAACGCGGGATCGAAATTGCGGGATTACTCGTGCGGGATCCCGCACGTCTGCGGGATTGAGAAAAAGAGCTCAGACAACGTTCTAATTACTTTTAAGACAACCTCATTAATAAGTGATTAACAACTTTCCCATGGAGCTCGTGCGTGACTTGACATTTGAATGGAAAACACTTTTTGGAAAAATTATAAACTGTGCCTCTATAACTAAAAAATATGTTCAATTGTCAATACAAACCTAAAATATAAAAGGTTAAGTGTACCGTTTCTTAAAAGTAGCTGATTATTTTTAAGTTTAAAGCATAATTGATTTCAATTGTTGATTAGTAATTAATAATAACTCTACTTATTAATACTAATGAAAATAAAAATAAAATAGCATATTATGTATGTATGTAGGGAATCCAATCCCGCAGGCCTGCGGGATTAAGGTCATCAATCTGGGATTTGCGGGATTGTGATTTTTCTAAATATTCTTTTGTTTTGAGTAATTATTTAAAAATAATTGAAATAAAGGTAAGTAAATTTTAATATAATTATTATTAAGTAATAGGTAGAGTTAATACTAATTACTAAACAACAATTGAATTTAATTATGCTTCAAAGGTAAAAATATCAGTTTCTTTTAAGGCAAGATATACTTAATACAATTTTCAACCTTTTTGTCTTTTAGATTTGTATTGACAATAGAAAATATTATTTTAGTTTTAGAGACATGAAAAAACAGTTTTTGCTAATAAGAAATTATTTAATGATAAAGTATTCCCGTGCGGGGGGGGGAATCCCTAGTCATAGCTCTAGTATTTTAACTAACAATTCGTCAAGAATCGCTCGGTTAAACAACAATAACAACAATTACAAATCAATTCTTGGTTTGAGGGGCTTACGTTCAGAACGTCGTCTGAGCTCATTTATGTTATTTTCAATCCCGCACGAGTAATCCCGAATTTTAGATAATGCATAAGAGGTGAGGGATCCCGCAAATACGAGATCCCGCGTTTGCGGGATTGGATTCCCTATACGTATGTATGTAAAATGAAAATTTACTTGTCTTTATTTGAATTATTTTTAAATAACTACTCAAAACAAAAGAATATTTAGAAAAATCACAATCCCGCAAATCCCGCGGGATCCGCGGGATTGATGACCTCAATCCCGCAGGCCTGCGGGATCGCGATTTTGATGCGGGATTGGATTCCCTACTTACAATATATTTCAGATTTTTTAAAACAGATTAGGTAAGTATTAACTGATTATTCAAGGGCTAGAGCTGGAGACAAACATGTGACGCAAAACGAATTTTAAACCATCAATCATTATTGGATCTAGCCTAAATTACCGAAAACATAAAGTCGTGAATAAAATAAAGGCATCTTGTGTCAAAATCCAGTTATTTTTGTAGTTTTACCGATAAATTAACTTTTATTTTAATACATTCATATAAATACTCAGTTTTTTATATACTCGTAGTAAGTAATTCGACCCGAAACGAAACAGTGCTCCCGTTCTACTGACTACAGTTTTAAACGAAAAGAGCGCCAATAAAATATTATTTACAAAACATACAAAGTTTTTTTAAGGGTTCCCAGTTCCCTAAGGAGCAATGCGACCTCCATGTTGTAGACACTTGCGCGCGCGCAGCTTTGATCTCGCGCGACGGATCATGCGCCGGCCCTGTCACCGTAAATTTTGTCAGGACAAATTTCGAGTCTTTGAAATGGTTTGTGAGGTGGTCACACTGTTTGAAATCGAAAAGGAAATTTCTTGCGTTTATCTGGTGAGATATAAGTGTTGTATAAAATATAGATTGACCGACTCGCCAATAATTACGGAACCCTTTTTTTAGGTGCTTCTGAAACGGGCTTAGGTAGCTAGGTATTTTGTAAAGTGTTATTAATAAATTATGAGAGGTACGAATAATATTTATAGGTACACGTATAATATTATACACTTTTTTAGAATCTAAATCGCAAATAAGCGAAAATAAAGTTTATAATTAAAAAATACTGCATGCATTTTTAAAGTACGACTTGTTATTGATAGGTATACACAATAACGGGAGTGTGAAGTCGGACACTCGCCCATTTTTGACACTTTTTTCGAAACTACCCTCTGAAGCTTTTTGCACGAGTTAACTGTAGCGGACATTCAGAGAGAAATTTATTGTGTTTATCATTACTGATTGTGCATTATTGTTATTAAACGATACATTACAACACAATAGCATTCCATTACAAGTAAAAAGTCTTGCTTAAAATTGATACTACACCCGCAGAAGCTGCTCAGGTAGTAGCTTTGATTCAAGCAGGATACAATCAAAGTGATGTTGCTCGACAACTCAATTTGAGCAGATTTTCGGTGAGACGCGTATACCAGCGATACGTGGAGACTGGAGAATACGTCCGACGTCATGGAGGTGGACGTCATCGTGTGACATCTCAGCAGGATGACCGATTTCTCGTCATGACGTCACTGAGAAATCGACATCTGAATGCAGTTCAACTGGGCCAACAACTCCAAAGAGCACGTAACGTCAGTGTAAGTCGCTGGACAGTTCGGAGAAGACTAGCAGCAGGTGGCCTAACTGCACACAGACCTGCAACTGGTCCGAAATTGACCCCAGCACACAGGCAAGCTCGACTACGTTTCGCTCGAGAGCACCTAAATTGGACATTCGATCAGTGGAGACGTGTTTTATTCTCGGACGAGTGCAGGATCTGTCTACATGGCAACGATGGACGTGGACGGGTGTATAGAAGGCCTGGCGAAAGGTTTGCACAGTGCTGCATAAGTGAACGTGTCGCCTACGGTGGTGGATCGTGTATGGTTTGGGGAGGTATTTCCGTAGACGGCAAGACAGATCTTCAGTTTATTGTGGGGGCGGATCAGAGGCCAGGGCAACGTGGATTGACTGCTCATCGATACATTGAAGATGTGCTGCAAGAACATGTGTTAGCATATGCTGCTTTTATTGGTGAAAACTTCATACTGATGCACGATAATGCCAGACCCCACGTTGCTGCCATTGTGACTCAGTACCTGGAGGAGGTTAATATACCGGTTATGGACTGGCCTGCCAGAAGTCCCGACCTTAACCCTATAGAACACCTATGGGACGAATTGAAAAGAAGGATTCGTTCAAGATCCACTGCTCCAACAAATCTCCGAGAGCTCCAACACGCCATAAAAGATGAATGGGAAAACATACCTCAACATTTCATTCTTAAGCTGATAAGATCAATGAAAAATCGTATGCGTGCTGTTATAAGGGCAAGAGGGGGTAATACGAGTTATTAATAAACACTTATTTTTATTTGGCTAATTTATTTTATTTTTTGTAAATTGAAAATGCATTATTAAAAAAATTACATTTCATTCAGGGCAAGAAAATTTACTGAAAACTCATGTTTTTCTATTGTTTGGTTACATCATAATGTTTGGTATAAAACAAGCTTTCTAAAGACATAAAAATGTTATGTGTAAAAATAACTGTAAATTAGAAAAAAACATTTATTTCAAAAATATGACTGATGTGCGATATTTGTGCTCTCAAGTGTATTTGTACACGTGGTGAGAGAATAATGAGCGAGTGATATGATGGTGGCACCTAGCGAAGTAGGTACTTACTCGGTTAGGTAATCTCTGCGACAATGCCTATACCTATTGGTTGTGGTTTATAAGTTTCCAGTAATATACAGACTCGGTTACTTTTAAGTACATTTATCAATAACAGATTATTTTCCAAATTGGAAAACTACCTAAAATATTATGCATAACTTAACATCCGTTGTCCTGAACGTTCGTACCAAATCCTGGTCACTCTATCTGTTGAGTTAAATCAACTAAGACGTTGATTCTATCAGATTTATTATGTTAAATAAATGAATGAATAGCGGTAAAGGCGTAAAGTTGATGTTTTAATATATTCGGAAATTACTGTGGACGGTGACTCGCAGCGTTTGAGTTTAAATCTTTTTGTTCAGTACTTCATACTTTGTTTGATGACTGTATCAGTGGAAAGAGCAAAACATTGTAAGTCATTTATAAAAATACTAGGTACCTAACTAACCTAAAATAAAGTTATAAATGCTGGAGTGTGTTGGTTGGTTTGTCTTTCTATCACGTTTCGTTTGCATTCTTACATATTACGTATTTCTATTTAGTGCCTAGAACAGGCAGAACTCATATTCCCGACTAGGGTTGGTATTCCCTATAGCTGGGTAGCTATCTAGGTAGTGTTGTTTACGACTATGGATGTAGGTAACTGTATTTTATCAGCAAAGGGTAAGACAAAGTACCTATAGTTTTTAAGATATCTCGGGCTACGGCGTATTCTACATATTGATCCTACAGCCAAAGAGGTTGGAAGAAAATCATTCTCTTTCCTAAACTTTTTCGTTAAACATCTTTGAATACAGCTTTATACAAAGGTCAGTTTTACCGAGACGAAGAAGTCATGCTCGTCGGTAGTTCACAAGCTTCCTAATAAACAGATATCATCGCAAACATGACAGGGTATGGTCTGGTGACACGCTGACAGCGTCGGGATGCGCGGGAGCATGTAACCGATACGCAGGCGCGGGGTGGTCGCTATTTACGAAGTTTCGCCGAAATCCGCTCAAGACTGTGTGCCAGCGTATTGGGTTACTCTTATAGACTTCAATGTATATATAAAATGATAAACTGACTGACTGATTGGTGATATATCAAGGCACAGCCTAAACCGCTGGGACTAGAGACTTGAAATTTTGCACACAAATAGCTTATACAGTGTAGGCATCCACTAAGAAAGGATTTTGCAAAATTCAACCCGTGCGCGAGCGAAGCCGCGGGTAAAAGCTAGTATAATCATGTACTTTCTACGGATGTAATCATTTGATAATGATAACTACCAATTTGATAATGATAACTGCTAAAGAATATAAATCTATAGGTGTAAGTAAGGCTTTTTATAAATACGTTTAAGGTCGTAGGTAGTTAGGTACTTTTCACGTACCTAAGTTAACTCAGTGTATTCAAATAAAAACTCCAATCTATTTTTAGTGTTTTCTACACGTGAACTTCTGAACCTATGAGTAGGTAGGTATGCTTTAAAAAATCACAAATGCGAAGATCCCAATATAAGTGCGTCCGTCTCAAGGGAGTGTCATCGGCGAAGAACAGACATGTTCAAATGGCATCGGTAAAGCTAAAACGACAGCCACTTAACGAAAGCCGATAAAAAGATAGACCACTAAAAAAGTGTCAAAGCTTAACGACTTTATCGTCGTAAAAATCTAAAAATTAAAAACACGATATTTTGAAGGAGTGTTTTTAATTAAAATGGTAGTTTGAGCAAATCACGAGTTTCCTGAGGAAATATCGGGTAGTAAATTATTTTTATCTGTTATTTGTACAAATTGGGACCACTTGAAATATAGTCACTAGAAAAAACTAAATCCGCACAGAAAGGGTGTTTCGCTGTTTGAATGTTGAGCTCTAAGATCTGCGTATAAATCTACATGAGTTTTAGATTATTGCGTCCCCTAGGAAATTTGTGTTTATTCAACCTACATTATCAAATCAAACAAATTTTTTGTAGATTAATGTAAGGACAAAGAGGTTGGAAGAAAATCATGAGAGAAACTTTTTCTTTAAACGTCTTTGTGTAAGGATTTAGTAACCTATACGCAGTCACAGATTCATAGGTCGATGTTGATTATCCCGCACGGACATGCGGTACGCATAAGTGGTTGGAAAAGGTTTAGCAAATTTTTTAACTGACAACCCAACATACAATACAATACAATACAATAACTCTTCATTGTACACCAAAAACAACACAATATGGATACCAACATTAACTAAAGTACAATGGGCGGTCTTATCGCTTTTAGCGATCTCTTCCAGAAAACCTTAGGATGGATGAAACTGAGAGATTAGAACTAGGGTAGACGGTGCACTATATATTATTGAACATACTCTTACATACTATTACATTGTCGTGAAGCGACAATTTTAAAAGAACAAAACAAAAAAAAGAAAATATGGAGAATGAGGATATTTTTATATTTCGATAAATAATATTAAAAAAAACACTATTTACATCAGTTTTTTAAAAAAAAGGAATTTGTGAAGTGGGTGTATGGGCGTGTGATGTGTGGTAAGCGGTATGTGTCAGTGGAGTTGATGACGGATGGATGCGGAGAATAGGGGCACGACGTCAGCACGGCAGGGGTGAAGGAGCTGCGCGCTTGAAGGCCGCACAGCTCGATGTAATCAGGCCAGATGTAGTGAGGCTCGATGTAGTCACGGCAGGGCGGAGGGGCCTGCGTGCGCCTGGCAACGGCAAGGCGGAGGGGCCTGCGTGCGCCTGGCAACGGCAAGGCGGAGGGGCCTGCGTGCGTCTGGCACTGGCAAGGCAGAGGGGCCTGCGTGCGTCTGGCACTGGCAAGGCAGAGGGGCCTGCGTGCGTCTGGCACTGGCAAGGCGGAGGGGCCTGCGAGCGTCTGGCAAGGGCCAGGCGGGAGGACACACGGGAACCAAGATGACTCACACAATGAGGAACTCACACACAGTGAAGATTTTTAGAAGGAGGCACTGCAGGGTCCCGGGGTCGCTCGACCCCGGGATAAGGCCTTTAATTAGAACTTTCTTTTATGAAAGCTGGAGTAAGACTTGATTTGGTCTTCCGAATCCTCTGCCTTTTATAGAATTTTGGCAGAGGAATCGTAATTTTGAATTTAGAAGTATTTTTTTTACGAATGGCCAGCCCAAAATTCACAATTTAGCGAAAGATCACATACAAAACATCAGGCCACTAATAAAACGAGAAAGAAATTGCCATAACAACCGTTATAAACAATAATGTCAGAAGTGTCAAAATTACCTTTTTATCAAAATAAACAGCAAACCAATTCAAAAAATCAAGAAATAATAGTGAATTGGAATAGGAAAAAGTAACGCGCATCTGTGCGCTCGAAGCCCCAAGTTCTAGGAGTATAGTGATGACGTGAAAACTGCGCTGTAAGTAATTGGAGCCAAGACCGATTTATAAAGGTGCTTGTAACGTGAAGATACGATGTGGTAGCGCAGTGAAGATGTGTTTTTATAACGTTAACAGGTTTCAGGGATCTACAGAAATGAATGCAGCGAAAAGGAATGATATTAAGAGAAATGCGTCGATAGACATATGAGATGATGTCACGAAAATGGGAGAGCAAAGGTAACCGTGAGTAGTAATAATACTACAACATACATAAATAAATAAATAAATAATATATATTAAATAAAATAAACAAGAATAGAAAATACTATACAACATACTACTTACGAACGTTACAAGTTGAATAAAGGCTTGCTTGTATAAAAATCCATTGCGGAATGATGAAAGCCTCTCGCCATCATCATCATATCAGCCAAAACACGTACACGTCCACTGCTGGACATAGGTCTCACCTAAGCATTACCAAAAAGGCCGTTTTTTTTCTTCCAGCATACCTACTTACTCGTTATCTCAGTGCAAACTATAAGGATAAGTAAATATCTGCCCAGGCGGCAGCTTAGTATTTACCCGAATAAAAAAAAAACACCAATTAACATTAATTTACTTTTTTCGTGAAGACAGTGGCGCCTGCGCCTGCGCCACGGTGGCAGCCACCCGGATGTGCACGCGTCGCGAATCGCACGACCCGTTTGTTCCGGCGGCCATTAATTTGGGACAGACGTCAACACAGGAGTGGTTGGCGATGGGTCGGAACGGCATATGATTGATATTGGATGTAAATTATTTTTCAGAGCACGCCTTGCGGGTTGGGTTGTAATTAGTCTAATTTGAAAGGCCGTAGATCAGGATACCGGGATTGTATGAAGGTAACTTACCTAATGATTGGTGCTCATTAAGTGGAAGTTATGTTATCCTTCGTAACAATCACCTTTAAATAAAATTGAAAACTAAGACGTCTTCTCTGATTCCTTTCTGATTTGGTACCTATCAAAGGAAACGTAGATCAGTCGAACCAAGACAATACAGTTTTTTTCGATTGATCCTTCTATCCTGAAAAAATGTTTTGTTTTTAATTCAATTAAATTATTTATTTAAATTACCTACTTATCTATGTTCCAAAAAAACACGTACAAAGAAACTATGGCGGGTAGTAGAAATAAACATGTATATTGCAGACTCCGCGGTTTCTTTTCAGTGTTTTTAGGGTTCCGTACCTCAAAAGGAAAAAACGGAACCCTTATAGGATCACTTTGTTGTCCGTCTGTCCGTCCGTCCGTCCGTCTGTCAAGACCCTTTTTCTCAGGAACGCGTGGAGGTATGAAGCTGAAATTTATATCAATTACTCAGGTCTACTGTCCCTTGAAGCTGTGAAAAAATCAAACTTCTAAGCCAACGCAATCAAAAGATACAGCCGTTTATGCCGCAAATTTTCGACACTTGCAAGGGAATCAAAACCTACAGGGTGCTTCCCGTGAACTCAGAATCTTGAAATTTGGTACGAAGCAACGTCTTATAGCATAGATAAAGGAAAAATTACGAAAACCATAAATTTGCAAGGTTGTACGGAACCCTCGGTGCGCGAGTCCGACTCGCACTTGGCCGGTTTTTTTTTATGTTTGTGATTTTTGGTGTAAGTGCTAAAATTATCCGTTTAATTAATCGTTGGGGCGCAGCGGTCCATGGATCTGACGTGACTGATGGCCGCACTGAGTTGAGGTAATTGTGATGCGCGCGCGCAGATGGGCAGGGACCATGAGGCGCAGTAAGATCGGGGATTAATTTATTTTCAATTCAAAAATTATGATGCCTAAGTGCCTAGTTTTTTAAAAACAGATGGAAAGTACCTCTGTACCTTATACTTACCTATGTACATATACAGATTTTTCTGTGGGCACATATTCTTTAATGAACTTATCATCTGTAGGTGGGGGATTCGATTTCCCTGGGGCTTACATTTTTGTTTATAAACATGATGGTGGTTTTGTTTCTGGATTTTAAGCAATTTAAGTCTCAGTTTAAAACTTAAAGGTTTCTCCACGACATTTTTTATTTAAAAAAAACAAGTTCATTTATACCTTTTTATTCATATCTGAACCATCATTGTTATTGCTATTAACATATTAATTAATAAAAACAGAAAATAAGTAGATGAATAAAAATAAAGCAAGAAATGTGGCCACCGTACCGGATGATGTAGTGACAAATGACCGTGTTCACGCATTATTGAGCCTTCCCCCGATGAACACGTAAAGCCAACAGACCACACCGCGCTAAATTAATAACTACAGCTTTTTCAAATATTTACAAATATTTTAGGATCACCAGCAGCCGTGTTGTTGGGGCAGAGAAATAAAAGGCCTCGTTACAATTTTAGTCTAGTACCTATTATTAAAGGGCTTTGTGGCTATAATATGTAGTACTCATATGAAATAGAACCGGCCACCTTTCGGCACAACTAAAAAAAACCGGCCAAGTGCGAGTCGGACTCGCGCACCGAGGGTTCCGTACAACCTTGCAAATTTATGGTTTTCGTAATTTTTCCTTTATCTATGCTATAAGACGTTGCTTCGTACCAAATTTCAAGATTCTGAGTTCACGGGAAGCACCCTGTAGGTTTTGATTCCCTTGCAAGTGTCGAAAATTTGCGGCATAAACGGCTGTATCTTTTGATTGCGTTGGCTTAGAAGTTTGATTTTTTCACAGCTTCAAGGGACAGTAGACCTGAGTAATTGATATAAATTTCAGCTTCATACCTCCACGCGTTCCTGAGAAAAAGGGTCTTGACAGACGGACGGACGGACGGACAGACGGACAACAAAGTGATCCTATAAGGGTTCCTTTTTTTCCTTTTGAGGTACGGAACCCTAAAAATAAGAAAAAGAGGTGCAATGAATATGAAACACAAAAGACGGGGTTTGGTGTTATTTTAAGTTCGGAATTAGATAAAATAGATCAGCGGGCGTATTCACGGAGATTCGATACTCGATATCGGAAAATCTGTCGAATCCTTAGGTCAAATATGGCATCTATGTATAGTTCATCTCGAAACCTTTCGACAGATTTTCCGATTCCGAGTCGAATATCGAGTATCGAATCTCCGTGAATACGCGCGCTGTTCGAAGGTGTGAAAAGTCACAGAATAAGTAATAGCACTAAAGTGAAGTACCTACACACTCAGTATTCTACCTATCTGACGGGCTTGTTGGCTTGAACCCCTCGCTACACTGGCTTAGGTGGCTACTCGACCACAGAAAACTCGGCCAATGGTCGAGAAGCCACCTTTTGAATGGCTAGGTGGCTACTCGACCACATAAGTCTCGACTGACGGTCGAGATGACATTTTATTAAAAAAAAATGTGTGCTGCCGGCAACTGAACTGCAAATCTCTACCAAATACATCATCGTCATCAACCCGTAACAGCCCACTGCTGAGCTAAGCGTCCGTATGGGCTATAATCTACCGTGCGACTCGTGCGAGCCCACCGCGAATTGAGAGATGGTAACAACAGGTAATGAGAATGTGTTATCCTGAAGCTTTAACTCTACAATCTACATTACTTATCCCTCGCTTCGTTTGGTGTAGCTTTATCCTATTGGCGCATATACTTAGCATAATTTACTACTATCTATAGAGCACGGCAAGAGCATATAGATTACGTCAAGAAAGAAAATTCGAATCTGGATTTATGTCTCACCGAAAAACTTTTTCAATTGTTTCAAATTGTTTTTTTTTTTAACTTTGCTGTAAGATGTGCTTTACACAGACGTGACTGTCAATAATTCTATTGGCAATATTACAAGAGTAAATTAAATTACATTAGCTTTAATGTCGATTCGTTTATATTATTAGAAGAACAAGACGGGATTAGTATTCTCGTTATGCGCGGGCGCAAACGAGCTGTCTCGCGCTGCGCGCGGTAGACAACTGTCACCCCCAATTATGGCCGCCATGACACTTTTGCGCGTTTGCTTTTGAATTTAGAACGTTTGAATTAACGAAATTCTTTAGTTTATTTGTCGGTAAGCCGGAATATTATTATAAATATATTTTATAACACATTTGCTCGTAAAAGGTGTCTTATTTCACCAATTTCAATTTCGTATTGTATCTCATTACGCCCAAGTGCGCGTAAGTGTAATGTAAAACGCACGGTTTTCAAGATGCTCCGTCTTAAATCGAACGGTACTTTTTAAAATCTCAGCAAAGAGTTTTTATGTCAAAAAAGTTGTCAACATTTTATGATTAAAATTAACTTTGGGAGATAAATTATATTAAAGAAATATTTATGTACATAATTATTTAATTTAATTAATGTTGACAGTAAACAACCAATTAATCTGTAACAAAAACACAAAAATATTAATTTACTTTATTAGTAATACTGGCTGTTTTTTGTGCCTTTGCCTAAAAAAAATGCTGTATTGTTTTTATTCGTTTACCATAGTCGGAGTTTTATTTTATTTCCTCGCATATGTGTTATAAAACGTCGTATGACATACGTGCGCTTTGATAATTCCAGCCTCTGCTTACTTGTAGCCCTCGCCTACGGCTCGGGCTAGCAATATCGCCTCGGCTGTAATTTTCAACTTACCGCACTTATATTATCATAATTTCATAATGTACTATTGTTTAGCATTTCATCTTGCATAATATAATTTAGAATAATTTTAATTTAGATTAGCTTCATAATAGGTCTCTATTTGAAGACGTATACCTATATAAATTACTTATTTAACCCCCAAATTATTACAGAGTTTAATGTCGTTATAAAATCAAGATATTTAATTACGTACCTATTGAACAATTTTACACTATACCTACTTTAAAAGCGAGTCCAAGACAATAATATCTACTGTTTCTCTATCCAAGTATCTCTAGACAATAATACTGTTTCTCTACTCATAAAACTGTTTTTTTATTGTTAATGTAGTATGAAATAAATAAATAGTTACCTAACATGTACCTACTCCACGTACCCATACTTAGAGCTTACTGCGGTGCGGATATAACGTACGAGTGTCTGGCAGAAGTTGCGCGGGCGCGGCGTCTACAGGCGTTTTTCATGATTTTACACTAATTCGAAGAGACGGGTAGCCGGTTCTATTCCCGGCGCAGAGTTGGCTTGTGCAGCGGATGCTTCACATTACTGCCAATCGTATTATTAATAATATACAATTTGTGCTTCGTTATATCAAAGTGGACAGTCTTGTTGTAAGTATTATTTTATAGTATGTTCGTAATAGTTCGTATGTATATCTACGACGACGAAGTTATTTAAGAGATTAGGAGTGATAGCCCTGTGATAAGTGAGGCCACCTCTTATGCCTGAGGCTCGGATTCAAATCCTGGTGAACCCAATACGAATACCCAATACACGAAGCCAATAGACATATGTTCATGCCCACAAATGTTGGACCCGAGTGGGGTTTTTTTTTTTTTATTAACAATAGGCAAACTATTTGTCTGCCATCTCACCTGATGGAAAGTGATGATGCAGACGACGATGGAGCATGTTTGCCTACGACAGGGTCACTACCAACTGAGGCAACAGGCCCGTCAAAATTACAATATTTTCTTCCTTGAAGTTTGGTTTTCTTTTTTATAATTAATTAAGTTCTTGTATTCATTGTACACACAGCTCCTTAGGCCTAAGCCTCAGACAACTCCGAGGCATACTTTCGTTATAGATGGTACCTACCTGCCTACCAACCCACAACACAAAGAGCATTTGATAGAGCAGCAGTAGTGCCCAAAAATTTTTACATTTGGGACTTGGGAGCATTTAACTATGGAAATAGTCGTTCATTGCGTACGTTCGGGTCTTGGGTACCTAAACACCTAACGTAGGTACTCTGTAGGGTATTTAAGTGCAGTGTCAATATTAAATGAAATTAAATTGCTAGTACTAATCATTTAAAAACTTATCCCAAAATAGCTCGAAAAATGCATTTCGATTTTCATTTATTCACAGCAAGTTTTAAAATAATAAATCAATAAAAAAGCGTTTAATTTGAGTACCTAAGTACCTGCTATGAATGATAACGTTACAGCTCAGTATTCACAATCAGTAGGTAGGTTACCAAGTACCTACATTTTGGTAAATTTTCGTTTGGACAAATAAAAAAGAAAATTTGACTAGGCAGACAAATAGGTACCTACCCTGGCGGAAAAGGATAGGTAGGTATTACATTCTAAAAAGTTTAATGTCAAATCGGAGCTAGAATCACATGAGTAAAGTTATTCATCATGTGCTAGAATTACCTATGTGTAGGTACTCATATCTACGAGTAATAAGTAAGTATTTAGGTACGTACAAAAAACAATAGCTTGGAAAAACCGCAAGGCGTCTGAAATTTATCTGGCGCTGTATAGGTTTGCAAACCTTCAAGTAGGTAGCGGTAGGTACCTACTGTTTCATAAAATATAGGTAATGAATATCGTTAATTATAGACAATAGTTACCTACCCTATATACCTTTCGGTTTTTAATGAACTAGCTTGCATTATTACCAGAAATAGGTATCAGGTAGAAATATTGTTTTTCATCGCAAATATCAAAAACTGAACATCATTCGCAGCCGCTGAAATTTCAGTTGTTTGTTTCTATTTCTGGACTCCTTAAAAAACCTATTTCCCCATCCGCCTCGCTCCGATTCTCAACAACATAAACTTTTCAAAACCAATTACCTAAAAAGTTTATGTTAATTTCCTACTACGACCATTATAAATAATATACGTTGACGTGTCAATTATTACCAAAAATCTTTTTTCCGCTCTAAACTTTTTTAAAGCGCACAGGCGGGCAAATACAAGCCACGCCTTTAAATTTCAGATTTAGAACTTGAAGAACACCCAATAGGATAGATCCGCTCTAAAATAGTTTTAAGATACCTGATTTTAAGGTTTGGTTTCCATCCAGCCAGTTTAAAAGCACTACGCAGTTCAATTTAGAGTTCAAAGCGTTTATAATAAAGTTGATTTTCATTTTTACTTTTCATGATGGGTGTGTTCAAAAAGTGATACTTCGAAATGTATTTTCTTCACACATGTTTCAGGAGCTGTTTGCGGAGCCAGATCAGAGCACGTACTCCATTAGTTGACACATTAGGGCGAGTTAGTCGAATTATTTAATTAAATCAAGTAATTCAATAAGGTAGTGGATTAATAACAATTATTTGCGCTGGCGTTCGATCGCGCTCGGACTTGTGGCTAAGGTTTTATTTAAATAAATGTGACAGTTTCATCAAAATAAAGTCATTTTTTTTAATAAAAAATAGTGTAGACACTTTTTTACTCAAGGTGTGATGGACCAAAGTAGAGGTGAGTTGACAGCAAATTATAGTTTAAGCATCAAAATAACATATCTATAAGTACTTAAAATGAAAATTGTAAAGTGCTATCGACAAAAGTTCCGCCTGATACACCTAAAGGTAATTTTTGCACGCAGCTATTTATTCCTACATAGGATAGCGCCCAATTGCATTAAAATACCCTGTGGCAACAAAGCCCTCAATTATAATGACAATGACAATTATAAAAATGTGTTTCATGTTTATATGACAATTTCGTGTCGATTAAAGCAAAGGAATTTAAAAAAAAAGGTGTTACTGACTTTTGAATGTTTAAAGTTAATTAGGGGCGGGATGGTAAAATCTTGACCGTTCAAGCGATAATTTCTCGTTTCTCGATATATCGACAAACGCTCCACCTGATTAATTTGGAAGAATTGTTGCTTGTAAGCTCAAGTTATTATCACCCGCCGTTTTTAGGGTTCCGTACCCAAAGGGTATAAACCTTACCCGATTACGAGACTTCGCTGTCTGTCCGTCTGTCTGTCTGTCAACAGGCTGTATATCAAGAACCGCAATAGCTAGTCAGTTGACATTTTCACGAATTATGTATTTCTGTTGCCGCTATAACAATAAATAGGTACTAAAACAAATTAAAATTAAATTTAAGGCAAAGAAGTGCAGGGATATGCTTGATTCGAGTCTATCACCGTATCACGCAACCTTTTTAGTCTAGACTTTGAAAGGTATGAACGTTTACGAAGCTGTTAAATTTTGAAACTGATATCGGTACGAGTACCTATACCTACTACTACGTTTTTTTAAGTAAGGTATATAAAATCTACTATGAAAATAGGTTCCCTTTGGGTTTTTACAAAATTATATTCATTTATAAAGGATGTGACGAATTATTATAAGTACCTATATATTAGGTACTTTTCCCCCTAGATTCACCTGCGGTATTTAGCTATCCCGGTGCAATTATTTCTTTTGAAAAAGTCCTTATAAAAAATGTAAAGGTGGGAAAATATCCCTTCGGAAAATTACCAGTCATGTCATGTCATTACAATAGAATTCTTTTATCCAATACACCATTCCGGTCAAGCCGCGTAAAAGGAAAACAATAGGATTACCTATCTAAAGAGGGAAGATTTGTTTTTTTTTGTTTGTAATTGATATTGTGTTATATCCTTAGTTATAATCCATTTTAAAAATTATTTCACTAATGGGAAGCTTACTTTTCTATACCTAAGTAACAAGGACTACATTTTTCCCTAGGAAGGGGACTTGCGTGTATGAAATCTCTGGGAACAGATAGTGTTATAATCAGAGTTGGCAATGTTTTAAACAATTGTTTAAAACAAGTGTTTAAATCATTGTTTAAAACACTGAAAAAAAAAACCTATTTAAAACATGTTTTAAAACATTTTGTTTTAAACACGTTTAAAACATACATAAAAAAACATATACCTACTTACTCAAATCTTTGACATAATGTTACCTATACTATATATTGCTTGAAATTGATTATTATTATCAATTTAATGACATTTACTCACTCTGAATAATTGTATTATTATTGTATTTATGTATAATGTAATTTGCTAATTAATGTCTTTTTTTTCTGTAATTTCAAACACGATTTGTATAAATTGTTTATGAATAAATTATTACTTACTTACTTACTTACTAAAAAAAACACATGCGTCGGTGTGGTGGAAATCTTTAGGGAGTAAGTTAGATTCCGGAACTATAGATTTAACAAATCAATTGTTTACGGCCACGTCTTCCGCCGGAATCGAACGACTATTTTCGACTTTTGGATTGGTGCACTCAAAAACACGCAACCGACTTGGCACAGAGAAGGCAGCAAAATTAGTCACGATCATGAGAACGCTCAATCCGAAAGAAAAATTAACTGTGGACGAGTTGGACGACTTCGATGTATGATGTAGCTGACGAAGAATAAGTAGAGTAGGATAGATATGAAGATGAATATGGAAGGTGAAATGAAACATGTTGATTTTTGATTTTCCTAAAGTAAAGTTATTACATTAATTAAAGATTAGTAGTTAAAAATTATTACAATAAATACTTCTGATTTATTAGATTTATTGGTGTTTCACTTCACTATAAAAACCTCTTATATTGTTGTCTTTTGTATTTCTTTCTATAACAAGAAGTGTTTTAAACTATGTTTAAAACGTGATTTAAGCATGTCAATTTCAACATTATAAAAAAAAGATTAAAATATGTTTTTTTTTTGACAAAAAAGAAACACAATGTTTTGTTCTTTTTAAAAAAAACAGTTTTTTTTTCCAACTCTGGTTATAATTAACTTTTTACCTAATACTAGGCTTCTCTATATGTACTGGATCACAAACTGCAGCATGTCAATTAGCGTCCTGAAAAGTAGGTGTACATAATGTATTAAAAAAAAAACAAAATTCATAGTAAATATTTTTTACCTAGGTAGATAGGTAGTTGATGCTAATGTCTAAGATCCGAATATAAGACGACCTTCACCGAGCTGTTTATTTCCTTGTCAGTGGGCCCACCGTTTCCAGGAGGGTCCATATACGCCAACACCGAAGAAGCAACAGGTCCTTCACTGACTAAGGGTCGATGAAAAGTATTTTCTTTCACACCACTTGCTCGACAAAGCCGGATTATATATCATATAAACGTCACCGAAAGCAAGACATTATATCCCTTGTCTTTAGCCGGGCTATAATGTTGTATGGAATTTCATTATAACCCTAGGTCAATAATGTAATTTTCACTTTTCATAATCCTTATTGCTATGACGATAAAGTCTAATTTCGTTAAGCAAACGTGGCCAAATCGATTTTTGAAACCGAAACCGGGACCAACTAGATTCGCACGATCTTCATTTGTTAAATCAAGTAGGTCACGCCGGCAGAAACAAGTTGCTGTATCCATTTCATAGCTTTAACATTTCAAAAAGAATATTGAAAATGTCGAGTGATGAAAGTACTTTGACTCCAGAGTCTATTAAACTAGATGCTATAGGCATTGTCAATAATCTACTACCATGCAATTGCATTTTATGGTCTCGCATAAGGTGAGAAAAGTAGAGTATATAACTCGGGAATAATACTGTTTTTGTCTTGGGCGCTTAAATCCCTCACTAAACTCAGCAAAAACTCCCTCGCTGCGCTCTGGGGTAAAACTAGGAGTCCTTCGTTACGTTCAGGATTCAATGTCGCGCCCGTGGCATAAAACAGTGCTTTATAACCCTAGTTGTATTATCTACTATTATACTTATCAAATTTAGTATGTTAAAAAAGATATCGCGGGTGGGTTGCCTGAAAATATTCAGTCCAGGATATGATTAATTTAATATTTAAAATATTTAGTGTATCGCTATCCTTTTCTTTTTCACGGAAAATAGCATGCGCACTCTCTTTCATTCAATGATGGTTCGCTGCGACTTTTCAGTCGTCCGTTTTAATCACTCGCAGCAATATTTTGATTTCATTATTTTCAAGACTGTTTTTATATTCTATAGACTTCATACTTTCGATTGTCATGTAATTTGTCTATTGAACAACCAGTAACGTGCAATGTTAATTTTTTTTTATGCTGGACTGAATTTTTTCAGCCAACCCACTCGCGATATCTTTTTTAATATAACTAAATTTGATATAAAATACTTTTCATTGAATAAACAGCTCGGTGAAGGTCGTCTTATATTAATTAGGATCCTCTACTATAAAATTGTAGGAAAAGTTTATAAGAGCGACAATTAATGGTCACGTAGCATTAAATTCTATTAGATAAGGTTTAAAATAGGTAGGACGCTGTAGAGGTAGGTGTAGGTACAATTTACAAGTTCACAGATTTAAAAAAAACTCGCGCCTTTTATACCCGAGGGGTAGGCAGAGGTATTCCATCTCTTTAAATACCCACTTTTCACGAGAATATTCGACCCCTAAACGTGATTAACGGATTCACAGATTACAAAGAAAATAGATAATATAGGTATGCGGTCAACTTAAATTTTCGGTGTCCCACTTTTTTTCAAAAGACGCGTTTTCTATTGCTAATTTGAAACTTCAAGTCATAGTTGAGCATGAAGTATTCCTTTTCTAACGTACATAACCTACCTAATGTTTGTGTCGATTTTATTAAACATCTCAAATGTCTGCAAATTAGACCTACCAAATTTAAACGAGCATAAAAACGTTTTCCACGTGTTCTGTAACCGATAGCTCTGCGCCCACGCAGCCGCGGAGCCGCTCCTCTACAACAATGATCTATAGATCCAACCCGCCGGTGCGTGTGCGCTTTGACATGTGCAGAAAATGGGGCTTTGTTTTATTTATCTGCGTTTGAGATACTGAAAATACTAAAATTACTGTTAGTAATTACTTAAATTAAATTACTGTTAGTATAAAAAGTTAAAAAAAAAAGATATTTATCATTACTTAAACCTGATGCGGTTGACGTAACATATATACCGTCAAAAGTCGCTGTTTTCTATAGTTAGTTCTTTTTTAATGTGGCTCAAATTATCAACGATAAATTTATTCATTTCAGTAGGCAGTTAGGTAGTAGATAGTAATTTTAGCGTAAAGAATAACAAACACTCACCCATCCTCATAAAGTTTCGCGTTTATCATATCCGGTCTAAGTGCAATCGTAAAATGAATTAGTGTATTTTTACCATCTATAAGATGACTATCACCAGACTTCAAACTTGTGCCAACTGTTATTGTCCCTTATCGAATAATTATTTGATTATTTATTCAACAGACACCCAAACCGACGGAAGGAACGACTCCACCAAAACTTACGACCCAAAACCTCAAAATCTGAACTACAACTTACCCAGCAACTACTCAGAGAATAACTTCATCCAAATGATCAAATGCCACGAAGATAGCTTATTGAGACTCCACCATCTCACGGCTAGTCGTCAGATCAACGGATCTTACGACACCACTTACCAAAACGAGCTACCGTGGTACTCTAAGGACATCCCACGACAATACATGAAGCCTGTGGACTATTTAGCGTACGAAGATATGAGACGGAAGTTCGATGGAGATAAAGGAAAAGAGAAGGAAGGCCAGAAAGAGTCCGAGGAAGAAAGAGAAGGGAAAGATGAGAGGAAGAAGCCGCGGAGAAACAGAACAACGTTCACCAGTCAGCAGCTTGCAGCACTAGAAAAGGTGTTCGAGAAGACGCATTATCCTGACGCTTTTGTGAGGGAAGATTTGGCGGCAAGAGTTAATTTGACTGAAGCTAGAGTGCAGGTGATTTATTTTTCTACAGACGAGACGAACTTATGTAACATTTTAGATGATTATAGGTAGATAGTTTTCTACTTTTAAAATTGCCCGATCTGTTACATAGATTTCATTACGAGGGTTCCTTCTCCACCGATCTAGTAATAGGTACTTATATCTACCTACGTATTCATAAATCAGTTCATAAATATTTTTAAGAAAAAATTAATTAGTTTATGTACAATAATATTTACATTCAGATAATAAATTTCTTCCAAAGTACTATGTGGGACAGTGCCCAGAAGACTCGCCGCATTGTCTGTCTGGGTAACTTATTTAGATTACTAAGATGATCTTTACCCAAGAAAATAAAACACAATGGATAATTAATCGTTATGGTGTGCATTAGAACCGCACGGTGCTTGACTGAAAGATAAATGCCAGCCCACTGGTAACCTGAAGCGTCGACCAAATGCACTGACAGCTCTTTTAGAAGCTGCTGCCCATCGGACCGCACGGTCCCATGATCTCCACCCTAAATATTTTTATATTTAGGCATTTCATAGGAGAACTCCATAAAAATTACCATACATACATAACTTTACATTCATAATAACTACTATATAAAAGCTAATGTTTCGTAACGTTTTGTAAAAAAAAATCTTATTCACAGGTATGGTTTCAAAACCGACGCGCAAAATTCAGAAGAAATGAACGTTCAGCACTATCTAGTAATCGAAGCTCGACCAACCACAGTTCACCGGAGCCAGTTCCAGTTCCAATAGGAATACCACATCAGACAGACCCGAGACAGGATTTCGCGAGGGGCGGCAAAGAGCCATGGCTTCACCATTTTCAAACGAACAATTTAAATTTCAACCTTGGCATTCCTTTAACCAACCCCAGTTTGTACCAAAACGACTATTCTTTGATGATGCAAAATGTGGGTAACAGGCAGTATGTTCAGAACTCAAATGCTCTGATGGGACAAAGCATGTCTAGCTATGGGAGTTCTAGTGATCCTTCGTATGGTTCTTGTGCTATTATTGGAGGCTACAGTGGATCGCTGCAACCTCATCATAGCTCATATAACTTAAATTTAAGACTGAGACCTCATGACTTCAGCATTAATAATATTACTTTATGATATAATTTTGGAATTAATATGTTGTACCTAATATGTACTTTTAGAATACAAATTAATAAAAATATATATTATTATTTTATTGGTGTGGAGTTTTATGTAACTTATTTCCCTTATAAAGGTTCTTACCCACAAGTGTGTTATTATCCGACAGTAATACCAGATGCGTTATTGCGTCCTGACTTTTTTCTACACGACACATACCTGCGTTTTTCCTAACGTAAGCAGTATTCATACTCAAATAAATTAGACTAGAGCGTGCCTTGCGATATTACAAGAACTAACGTTATTACTTATCGCAGGTGTGTGTACGATCGTTTGCGTCCTAATAAATTCAAGATATTCTAGAACTCATATTAGAATATCTTCCGTCGTTATTACCGCAGCAGTGTGTAACTTCGTGGCCTCCCTAACACACAATTTTTTGTACGATATCTATCGTAATAAGGCACCCGGTATTACCGGCTGATAATAACACACCAGTGGGGGAGAGTCTTAAATCTTTACACTACTCGATCACATCATTTCTGATGAACAAAACAAGGTCAAAAACTAATAATATTCTTTACCCTCCATAGTATATGGATTACCTACTGCCAAACAGCAATTAACAAGTTACAATAAAAATAATTAAGTAAAAAAAAATACTGTACCCATGGGCTAGGATCCTTTTGCCTCCCTTTTGTATAAACATAGATTAAAAAAACGTATTTGACTTTGACATTCATGTTTCCTTGTTTTTCTTGTGGTTTTTCTTCTTTCCCGCCACAAACAAATCCCGTGTTTATCTTTTTATCCCAAACAAAATAAATAAGTGTAATTCCTATAAAATCATTTGTTTTACCAAAAAAAGGCCATAAAACCTTTGGTTCTGAGGCTGCACGATGAATAGTTGCAGTAAAGTATTATTACTTTGCATCTCTTTTGCTTTCGCCTCGGGAATAATGTACAAATTCTACAGCAGAAAGAAGAAAAAGTTTCGTAAAGAAATTAACGAGGTAATCTTTTTCTCTCATGATGTTACCGAACTGAAGAAAAGCAAGTATTCCAGACTCGTTATTACTGAAAGCATGAACCGACTATTGTACCATTTAAACTCAACTCGGCAAACTCTAGATATTTGCATGTATGTTTTCACAAACCCCGACATAGCCAATGCTGTTCTAAAACTGCACTACCGAGGGGTGGTGATTAGAATGATAGTTGATGCAGATATGGCATTCAGTAGTGGATCTAACACTAGGAAGTTAGAGAAACAAGGGATACCAGTGCGGTGGATGAAATCTACCAATCTGATGCATCATAAATTCAGCTTGCTCGATGCTTCAACTGATGATGAGCTGGTCACACCAATTTTGATTATGGGGTCGCTGAACTGGACCACTCAAGCGCTGAATGGAAATTGGGAGAATGTTAGTGTGACCACACAGGAAGATCTAGTGAGACAGTATAAGCAGGAGTTTGAGAGACTCTGGGAATTGTTTAAACCTGTGATTTAATATTATTTGTGATCTGAACTATGTATCAGTTGGAATAATTCAATGCAGAGACTTAATCCAAAGATACATTGCAAAACCTTTATTATGTATAGTAACTATTATGGGATTTAATCTCAGAAATAAAAAGTATAAGATTAAGATTACAGTAGGAATAAAAACAAAGAGTTAGTACAGTACGGCCGTTTTAACTTAGCAGCTCTGAAGTTTTGCAAATGGCCGCATAGTAAAAAAAATTGGGACCGTTTGGTGGTATGATGTGGTTTGCGCAGGCGGAGCCTATGTTCAGAGCAGCCAAGTTAAAATGGCTGTACTGTACATAAGATTGATAATATAACCCAGAATGTATAAATAGAGAAAAAAACTTGAGTTATTTATTAATTACTAAGCATTATAAAACTAGCCCTTCATTTTTAATTTGGGAGGAGAATACAAGGCCTCCACAATACAGCAAAACAAAATGTGATTCAGTCAGCATTATTTTTACTTAAAATTTTATTTAATTTTTATGAAGCTAAGAACTTAAGTGCTTTAAATATTATGCATAATGTGTAACCAAGTTATATGTTATTGCATGTTATTAGAAAGTAAGTTGTCCCAGAATTAATTCTGAGACCTGTATAAACAGACCGGGTCCGGCACTGGGCTAACCTCCTATCATGTTTAGGGGTCCAAAAAATATCTCGTGAAAATTGGGTATATCCAGAAATGGAATACCTCTTGCCTTGGGTATATAAGGTGGGAGAAGGGATTTATTTATTATAAATTATGAATAATGTTAAATTCTGTTTTGTCTGTTTTTTTAGAAGAGACTTAACTAGACTTGATTAGACTCGCTTTGGGCGCTCCATTCCCTCGCATGGAGTGCCCAAAGCGAGAAAAATCATAATCCAAATTTTGTGTGGGTCTATACCTACATCCAAAGATATTAAATAATAACTTTGCCTACAACTGATAGATAACTCATGTTCGTACTTGCTCAACTGATGCTTGAGCATTGACGTAGTATATGTATTGCTTGACACCAACATTTTGAAATGAAAATATTGCCAAAGGCTACTCTATGACCTAGGATGTTTGGTATGTACTCGTATGTATGTTATATAGCATGGTTTATACCTAGGGCTGCCATCACCTAAATTGCCGACGCCGGATAAACACGGCAAAAATCCCGGACATTTGGCCGAAATATGGGTTTTTCCCCGGACACCTATGAAAAATATTTTTCGCTACAAAAATAAAAACATCGTTGTTTTTTTTCTGTACAACTTGTTATTACAATCGAATGAAGTACGTATGTAACCGCAACAAGTAATAGACATTTTTAATAAAATGAAACACTCTTTCTGAGGTAATATTATTACCTCAGAAATTATTGTAATACTTTATAATTTTAAAATTAACTACTCCAATGATATTTTCAGTCATCTAGTTAGGTAGGCGAATCCCTATAATATTTGTTGATTATTAATTAAAAGTACTTATGTAACTGCCAAAAGATTAAATTTTAACGAGATCTTTTTTTTTTACTTATTTTGGTATTTTTAGTCTTCCCGAAAGTCGGAACAACTCAGGTCCTTGAAACTATACCTGATTTTGATCAGAGAAGAAACCGTGTGTATGTTTAACGAGTTTCTTTCTTTCGTCTATTTATCTATAAAAAAATGGATTTCCCCTGACAACAAAAGTGTCCGGGTTACTCTTTCCAAAAACCCCAGCCGGACGGCCCCCGGACGCCCTTCAAACTAGGACAAATCCGGGGAATTCCGGACGGATGGCAGCCCTATTTATACCTATAGTTCATGGTCATCATCAGTCATCACTCATCATAAAGTAACGTCATAATTATACGGAAAATGGGGAGACCGTCAAGTTAGAAGCCTCACCATGGAATTGAGCTGTTCTGATAATGTCAAACAACTCTTCCTAAATAGTGCCAAATAGTGCCCGAAGCATATAAATAGTGCTATCATACTTTCGGAGATATTCAGGTCGTTCAGTGAGGCTGCTATCTTGACGTCAAGATAGCAGCCTCATCTCAGTACACAAAAACCACAGCACTATTCTTGAAGAACTATATACCAAAAAACTCTTCTTAAATAGTGCCTTGGATTTGCAAAGTTTCAGAATTAGTGCTTCAAAGGAACCGAAGATATTAGGGTACATTGATGAGGCTTCCAACTTGACGTCAAGCTAGAAGTCACATCATCAACGAGGAAGAATTTCGAATCGAGACTAATGCCAAAAATCTCTTCCTAAATAGTGCCTCCGGAATCAAAACAAAGCGGAACGATTTAACTTGTATTTTAGTCAATAAATGATGATAAACTTCCACGTACATTTTGGATTCGGTACAGATAGAAATAAACCAACTAGATCAAAATGGAGGCTCAGCTTTATAAAGAGCAAAATCTCAGGTTTTTTTTTGTTTTTTTTTTTTTTTGTAGATAGGGGTACAAATAATGATGATTTATCAAGTATCAGGATGCGGACTGGTTTAGTTTTTGAGATATAATTTTTTGAAGAATTATAACTTAATCATTTATAACCTCAAATATCAAAGAAAACGCAATGTCCAATGACAAACTTCAAAAAGGCGTTTTAAAAAAATTTAGTTCATTGATAAAAATCTGTTGGTTATATTAAAATCTATTTTTATTTAATAGTTAATGTTTTGTTACGGAATACATTTACTAAAATATTTAAATTTTCTTTCATCGCCGTGTCCTAAACATGTTTAAACAATATTGTTTTATCTTAGGATGAATGTCAACAGGTCCATTAAAATTTTTTTCTTATCAAATTTTTTATCTTTAGTTTTTCAAACAAAATCGAGTTTTTTTATAATGTATTCTTGCTTAATATCTAGCAGATGAGGGTGTATTTCAACAGGCTCATAAAAATCTTCATTTCCGTGGTTTTTTTTATCCTTAAGTTTTTTTAAAAAACATCGCTTTTATTTAAATTTTCTTTATATTGTTTGTATTCTTGCTGAATATGTAGCATATACCTTAACAAAAGTAACGAGATATACAAGATTAAAAATTTTGTGCCACGGCGATGAAACATACGTGCACGGTAATGAAACAAGCGTTCACGGCAATGAAAGAACTGTGCCACAGGATTGAAAGAATCAAACAACGGAAATGAAAATCCATATAAAACATAATATTTTATATACTTACCTGAGTATTATACTTACATAAAATATATACATGCCTGTCTCCGAGAGGGAAAGGCATACCCAGATTGTCTCTCCATCGGATCCTTTAAATTCCTACCAGTCCACAAACAATGGCTTGGTACTACCCAAAGTTTGTGTTTGGAAGAAAGATTTGGATATGATCTTTGAATTTTTTTATTTTGTGTCTGCTATTTCACGCCGCAGACCTTATAGTCGTAGTTTTTTTTATAATTTAATTATTTAGTGGCACGCACGAGCATCAATGTGTTATACCTTTTAAGAATCAGAATCAGAATCAGAATCATTTATTTGCTCAGAATAGGTTCATACATACAGTTCTTATTATAAAATAAAGTTCAGGCTATTCTATCATTTTACAGATGATATGCAAATATTTGTTAAAATACTTATGTTAACCTTAAGTCTAAATAATCTTTCACAGAATAAAAGTTATGCTCCAGTAACCAATTAAAAACTTTTTTTACAAATAATCTTTGTGGCAAATCCTTAAAACTATGAGGTAAATTATTAAATATTTTTATACACATATAATAGGAACTATTTAGGAATAGAGTCGTTCTGGGGTTATTAGTTAATACAAGTTTATCTGGACGTCTTAACTGTCTAGATTTCACCTCAAACGTAGTTTTAAAAATATATTTATGTTTTTTGACAAATTTACACACTTCTAATATATACATGCTAGGTAAGGTTAAAAGACCCAGTTTTTTAAATAAAGGATTACATGAGTCTCGAGGACCTCTACTAGACAAAGCTCGTATGCACTTTTTCTGTGCTATAAAAGCCCGTTTAACATTTGTGGCATTACCCCATATTGGAAGCCCATATCGCAGAATCGAGGCTACATATCCATGATAGGCAGACAATGCAATTTTTTGAGATGCTATTTTCCGCAATCTGTTGAGAACATATACGAAGCGATTTATTTTGTTACAGACTGCTTCTGTATGTGCTGTGTAGTTAAGATGTGTGTCTAACTTTATCCCCAAAAAAGACACAATGTCTGATTGTCTTAAAGATTCCCCCTGATAATTTATATTTAGGTCTAGTTGAGTGCGGCCTTTTGTAATGAATTGTACATAATTTGATTTCCCTAAATTTGCATGAAGGTTGTTAATTTTAAGCCAGTCTATAACAGATTGAATGGTATTATTAATTTGAGATTCATATTCGGATAGTTTGTCGTAATCAGAAGATATTATAAAAGATATATCATCGGCAAACATAACACACTGATGATTTGTTATATCAGGTAAGTCATTTATGTACAATATAAAAAGCAAAGGGCCAAGTACACTACCTTGAGGGACTCCAAAACGATTACATGTAAAATCAGAACGGTAAGCAGTAACTACATTATTTAAATTTAATCTATTTAATTCAACACATTGACGTCGATCATACAGGTATGATTTAATCCAAGAAAGAGCTGGACCTCGAATACCGTACCTTTCCAATTTCGTTATTAGCAGATCATGACTTACAAAATCAAATGCTTTCGACATGTCGAAAAAGAGTACTGTAGCAAGTTTTTTTGCATCAAGATTGTTTACAACAGTGTTAACTAAATCAAAACAAGCGAGGGTAGTCGATTTATGTTTTTGAAACCCGTTCTGTTCAGCTTTTATGATATTAAACTTTGTGCAAAATTCAGATAGTCTTAAATACATGGCTTTCTCAAATAATTTAGATAAAATCGGTATTAATGCAATAGGTCGGTAATTGGCTAGATCTTTCTTTTCCCCTTTTTTATATATTGGCTTTATGATAGTTAACTTTAAAGATTGCGGGAAGAGTCCTGTTTCAAAAGTTAAGTTAATTAAATACGTCAGTACCTGTGCTAATTCATTTTTACAATATTTTAAAATCTTCGTGGAGATTTCGTCATAGCCACAAGCTTTCGAGTCATTTAGCGATTGTATCAAAGTTAGGGTTTCATTAACTCCTAATGGCTTTAAAAATAATGAGTTTGATGTAGGTTTAACAGTTTTCAAAGCTTCTCTGTTCGTATTGTAGGTATTTGGTTTATTATTTGTATTAAGCTATTGCATAGCTTCTATCGAGGGCCTTGAGCGCAGGGACCGAATCCAGAAAATCCGTAACGAAAAAAAACCCCACGCTCCCCACTCCGACGAGCACGGAGGTGTGGCTTGAAGGCCGTGCATTGTCTAACGTCGTTTCTTTTCGGCAGTCTTGTTGATACAAAATGCTATGCAATAGCTTTACCGCGGCAGTCCCCGAGTGCCACACGTCTTTTTTTAATATTTATTTGTATAAAACCTTAATGGCCAATCGTATAGCTCCACTTGTACGCATTATTAATTATTATGCTATTTTAGCTCAGTAGCACATTGTAATTAGGGCGATAGTTCCATATTTTAATTGGTAACCCTTTCACTAAGACCGGTTGCCATCTTGTTTTTTCAATTGCCTTAGACACGCTCGGTTCTGCGCTCGTGCACTGTATGTATTTTATACTTTAGATTTCTAATAGTTAATTGCTCAAACCCCAAAAATAGAGCTTTTTTTATTTCCCTTGTTCCTGTATCGAACATCTTGTACATCTCATTAGTTTTTTAAGTTATCTGTTACATATTCAGCAAGAATACATACAATATAAAGAAAACTTACATAAAAGCTATATTTAAAAAAAACTTAAGATTTTTTTTTATCGATCAACAAATATTTTTTTAAACGTTTTTTTGAAGTTTGACATTGGACATTACGTTTTTTTTATATTTGATAAATGATTAAGTTATAATTCTTCAAAAAAATATATCTCAAAAACTAAACCAGTCCGCATACTTGATAAATCATCACAATTTGTACCCCTATCTATAAAAAAAAAAACAAAAAAAAAATCTGAGATGTTGCTCTTTATAAAGCTGAGCCTCCATTTTGATCTAGTTGGTTTATTCCTATCTGTACCGAATCCAAAATGTACGTGGAAGTTTATCATCATTTATTGACTAAAATACAAGTTAAATTGTTCCGCTTTGTTTTGATTCCGGAGGCACTATTTAGGAAGAGATTTTTGGCATTAGTCTCGATTCGAAATTCTTCCTCGTTGATGATGTGACTTCCAGCTTGACGTCAAGTTGGAAGCCTCATCAATGTACCCTAATATCTTCGGTTCCTTTGAAGCACTAATTCTGAAACTTTGCAAATCCAAGGCACTATTTAAGAAGAGTTTTTTGGTATATAGTTCTTCCAGAACAGTGCTGTGGTTTTTGTGTACTGAGATGAGGCTGCTATCTTGACGTCAAGATAGCAGCCTCACTGAACGACCTGAATATCTCCGAAAGTATGATAGCACTATTTATATGCTTCGGGCACTATTTGGCACTATTTAGGAAGAGTTGTTTGACATTATCAGAACAGCTCAATTCCATGGTGAGGCTTCTAACTTGACGATCTCAAAATGGGGGTCATTTCGGTGACAGTTCACTGTTGACAATTGAAGTGATGTGCCCTAATGTAATTCAATCGATTTTTTTAAAGTAAAAAGTAAAGGATACGGAATCGTTTTTTTTATTGTTGAAATAATGTTTCACAATATCTTTTTATAGATTTATGATTTTATTTCGAAGGTAAGGTATAAGGAAATTTAGAAATCTTTATTTTATCGTCTGTCTTTTATGTTAAACTTGATTAATAGTCTCCGATTTTTATTTCGATTTTTAAAGGCAGAAATTATGTGTGCATCTGGATTGAGGGCCCACTTTTTAAATTATTGCAAAACGAAATGATACTTACAGGGCATTTACTTAAAATTTTGTAAAACCTAAAGCAAAGATTCTTAAATTTCTTAAACGTGAATCAAAAGAGTTATGGTCAAATAGCTTGGGCCCTCAATCCTGACGCCTGCATAAAACGGCATAGTCGAATCTCAGAAAGTACTATCCCTGGGATAGTAATTTTTATTCGAGTATTTAGTTAGTAATTTGTTAAATACATTAAGAAATTGTCAAGTCTTAAGAATGCGACAATACAGATTTATGGCGGTTTAGCTTGGGCCCTCAATTCAGCAATTTTGATATTGTAGAATCAGCAAAAAATATGAGTTTTTCTAAGGAAAGATATTAATACGACTATAATATATTTGAGTTCCATATCTCGGAAAATTTGTTAAAAAGAAATAACGACACAAAAGTTAATTGTTAAAAAGTTATTGAAATTCGTATTTTTTCAAAACGTCTGAACTGAGGGCCCAAGGTTTTTGTCAGTATTGACTAGGCTAAGCCTTCTACACTACCGCACTTTAGGCTAAGTATTTTAACAAATTTTTAACTAAAAGGCTACAAAGCGTCCATTCTTCTAAATGCCGTACTTTAGGAGAAAATTGATTTTCGATGTTTTATATGAGAAAATTCAGTAGGGTGTATATGATTTTGTTACTTTTTTGAGACAAATCAGCATGTATCCTCATATAAGATATTTCATAAGCGAATAGTTGTTGTCGGAAGCGATTACGTTTTGTGTGATCCAATAATTATTATAGGGTGTTATTTAAATGGTTATCATAGTATTCGTATTTTTGACGCCTGACGTACGCGCGTTCCCGTCATGTTTTTTGTTTAATTTTCATTTTGCTGTGTATTTCGGGTTTTGACTCATATTAGTGATAGTATAATATAATTATATACATACAATTTCATATGTTTTGGCAGATTATAATGTAAAATAATAAAGATTTTGGTAGGGTTTCATATTATTTTTATTTTCTTGTTAAAAACAAATTAAGGTGAGTACCCTTATTTGTAAGCTAAATATGTAAAAATGTTATCTATACATAAAACAAAACTCTAACGGGGCCGTGGCTGTATATGAAATGTTTTTGAAAATTTTAACGAGTCTATTTTATCTAGTCTATATAATTATCGATATAGATACCAAAACAACATCTTTTTAAATTTGTGTCTGTCTGTCTGTCCGTCTGTCTATATATGTCTGTCTGTCTGTCTGGTTGTGCACGAATCACGCAAAAACTGCTAGACGGATTTTGATGAAATTTGGTATGGATATAACTGAGTACCCGGGTCAACATCTAGGGTACTCTTTATGCCAGAAAAATATCTCATTCCCACGGGAAAAATTTACTATCGGTATATCGGTAATTTACTAACCGGGGTGTATGAGGAATTGCGCTTTTTCTGTTACGCGTTGTATAATTATATATATTGTATCTGCGTTTTACAAAATACTACTTACATGATCACGACGAATACTTGTTTATACTTACGATAAACATTATGGTCACCCTACTGAATTTTCTCATATAAAACATCGAAAATCAATTTTCTCCTAAAGTACGGCATTTAGAAGAATGGACGCTTTGTAGCCTTTTAGTTAAAAATTTGTTAAAATACTTAGCCTAAAGTGCGGTAGTGTAGAAGGCTTAGCCTAGTCAATACTGACAAAAACCTTGGGCCCTCAGTTCAGACGTTTTGAAAAAATACGAATTTCAATAACTTTTTAACAATTAACTTTTGTGTCGTTATTTCTTTTTAACAAATTTTCCGAGATATGGAACTCAAATATATTATAGTCGTATTAATATCTTTCCTTAGAAAATCTCATATTTTTTGCTGATTCTACAATATCAAAATTGCTGAATTGAGGGCCCAAGCTAAACCGCCATAAATCTGTATTGTCACATTCTTAAGACTTGACAATTTCTTAATGTATTTAACAAATTACTAACTAAATACTCGAATAAAAATTATTATCCCAGGGATAGTACTTTCTGAGATTCGACTATGCCGTTTTATGCAGGCGTCAGGATTGAGGGCCCAAGCTATTTGACCATAACTCTTTTGATTCACGTTTAAGAAATTTAAGAATCTTTGCTTTAGGTTTTACAAAATTTTAAGTAAATGCCCTGTAAGTATCATTTCGTTTCGCAATAATTTAAAAAGTGGGCCCTCAATCCAGATGCACACGAAATTATTGCATTTTTGCAATGATGTAACAATGTCATTCAATCATTCAATATTTTTATTAGTCGACGAAAGTAGTATGCATAAAACAAAAAAAAAATTAACTGTCACCGAACTTATTCTACCGACGCGTCGTGAAATACACTACAGATTACATTTCTAAAGACGATAGGGAATCCAAAAATTTATCCGTTTGAATAAAGAATCTGATACTATTGTAATATGTTTTAACTAAAGTGACGAATTTGGTTTTAGATATTACAAACCTACCAACATTTATATAAATAAATATAAATATATAATCTCACGCCTTTTTTTATCCCCGAGGGGGTAGGCAGAGGTATTCCATTACTGGATATACCCACATTTCACGAGATATATTGGACCCCTAAACGTGATAGGTGGTGAGCCCATCGCCGGACCGGGTCTGTTTACACATGTCTCAGAATTAATTCTGAGACCTGCGGGTTTCCTCACGATGTTTTCCTTCACCGTCGAGCTAGTGATAAATATGTACGTAAGTTTTTGAAAAACTCATTGGTACATGCCAGGATTCGAACCCGAGCCTCACTGATTTTCGGCCGGCTCTTTAACCGTCCGGGCTATCACTGCTCTTTTATTATTTAAGGCTAAAGATATACCTAAGTATGTTGGAATTTGGAAGACTTCCTATTTAAATATAGTAATTTACATAAAGAGAAGTAATTAAATGGGCAGCAATTATAAAATTTGGTTAGCCACAAAAAATCTGCATTTAAATGATTTGGTCGGCATACAAAGATATTTTTGTTCGCAAATAAAAAAAATCAGGCAGCAATCCTTGTTCGGCAAATAATTTTGATAATGGTCAAAAATTTAATCAGAAACAGGCAGCTTACAATAAAATGGGTTTGCATAATAAACATTCAGTCCGCAAAATAACTACTTGGTCATCAAGATTTCATAATTGAACAGCAGAGAAAACGTCATGTCGTAAAAAAATATACTGTAACTACTACTACTACTACTACCCCTACCACTACCACTACAGCTACCTCTACCATTGCCAATTCCACTGCCACTACCACCGCCACCACCACCACCACCACCACCACTACCACTACATGTAATCGTAATCGTAATAATAATCATAATCATAAAAGTTGTATAATCCAAAGTCCTTTCTAATCTTTGTAAGGAATGCGCCCATTTTGCGCATGACAAGTTTGCTGAGATTATTTTTGCTACTTTTATATTCAGCTTAAAAACAATTTTTTGGCTTCCCGTCTGAGTGCTTACCTAAATTTTATTAAACAGTAGCAGCTCATTGCAGCTCAAAAATAATTACAGTCATTCAGAATGACATAAATTGCTGATTGGTTTTGTAATGTTTGCTGGCAATGAGTTGCTGACAAATTAGCTATTTCTGCTTACAGATTATATTTTTCTGCTCACTAAAATACGAATACTCTGCTAACCATTTAAATAATACCCTTACATAAATATGAAGTTTTCCAAAGGTTTTCCTTTAAAGGACAATGTTTTATATAGTCTAACGATATTTTCAGATGAAAAGTCATCAATAAAGATCCTGATATACGAAAGGGTGTTTTAAAAAAATCCATGAAAACTAGAAAAACGGGGGCCTTATTGCCTATTTATCAATGTATTCGCAATCGTCTTTATTTGACACTAGCTGTTTCGAGTGATTTCATCCGCGTAAGTTCCGTTCCCGTGGGACAATTATAGACTTACTCCCAGAAAATTAAGCTTTCCATTGGTGAAAGAATTTTTGAAATCAGTCCAGTTGTTTTTGAGTTTATTCGGTAGAAACATACAAATCCTTCCTCTTTATAATATACTTAGTGTAGGTAGATGCGTACATCTAGATTTGATACGCGGTCAGTGGTGTGCATCTGGATTGAGGGCCCACTTTTTAAATTATTGCGAAACGAAATGATACTTACAGGGCATTTACTTAAAATTTTGTAAAACCTAAAGCAAAGATTCTTAAATTTCTTAAACGTGAATCAAAAGAGTTATGGTCAAATAGCTTGGGCCCTCAATCGTGACGCCTGCATAAAACGGCATAGTCGAATCTCAGAAAGTACTATCCCTGGGATAATAATTTTTATTAGAGTATTTAGTTAGGAATTTGTTAAATACATTAAGAAATTGTCAAGTCTTAAGAATGCGACAATACAGATTTATGGCGGTTTAGCTTGGGCCCTCAATTCATCAATTTTGATATTGTAGAATCAGCAAAAAATATGAGTTTTTCTAAGGAAAGATATTAATACGACTTTAATATATTTGAGTTCCATATCTCGGAAAATTTGTTAAAAAGAAATAACGACACAAAAGTTAATTGTTAAAAAGTTATTGAAATTCGTATTTTTTCAAAACGTCTGAACTGAGGGCCCAAGGTTTTTGTCAGTATTGACTAGACTAAGCTTTCTACACTACCGCACTTTAGGCTAAGTATTTTAACAAATTCTTAACTAAAAGGCTACAAAGCGTCCATTCTTCTAAATGCCGTACTTTAGGAGAAAATTGATTTTCGATGTTTTATATGAGAAAATTCAGTAGGGTGACCATAATGTTTATCGTAAGTATAAACAAGTATTCGTTGTGATCATGTAAGTAGTATTTTGTAAAGCGCAGATACAATATATATAATTATACAACGCGTAACAGAAAAAGCGCAATTCCTCATACACCCCGGTTAGTAAATTAATATAAAAAAAGATGCAATCGAACTTTAGTTGTGTCCAATTTTCTTAAATATCGTTCTATAATAGTACGATTTCAATAGATAGCATTAAATTCAGCTATGCTAATTCATTTTTCGGAAAAATTTAACACATATTAAAAATAGATGAAATCGAATAATAATATGTAGTCGATACTGAACAAACTAATTTCAGGAATTGCACTTATTCTGTTACATATTGTATATAATACACACACCGGCACAATTAGCGGAACAGAAAAAAAAGGGAGTATTTACGCATTTTTGCGTGTTACTGGCCGGCTAAACAAGCTTTTTTTAAATTTGGGTTTTAATTTAAAAATGGAATACTAAGCGACTGCCCTTTTTTTCATTCTTTTGTTTTAATTTTCATTGATTCATTTTTTCCACCGCTTGTCCGTTTTTAGAAGGTTCGTGAATTCCATTTGAAAAGCTTTGAATTGCAGTTTTTGAGGCTTTTGAGTTTTTTCGCATATTGATAATTTACGAGCATCTAATTATGCCTGATTTAACGCCATCAGAAATCATTAGGGCAGATCAAATGAGGAGAAATGGTCAAACCTACAGATCGATTGCCAGAAGCCTTCGTCGATCGTTATCAACGATTTATCGTAGCATCCAACGATACAGATTGACGAATGCTCTAGTGAGAAGGAGAGGACAAGGCCGGAAAAGGTGTACTTCAAGGAGGGATGACCGTTTTCTCCAACTTCAAGTCCGACGGAACACGAGACTAACGGCGGTGCAGGCTCGAAATTTACTGGAAGAGGTACGAGCAGTAAGGATGAGTGAGCGGACAGTTCGTAGAAGATTCGAAGAAGTGGGTATAGGCTCGTATGTGCCCGCCAAAGCCCCAAAACTTGAGAGACATCATCGCACAAACCGTCTACACTTTGGTCGTGAACATCGTGATTGGGACTTCGACGACTGGGGACAGGTTCTTTTTACTGATGAATGCAGAGTTATGTTAAATCAAATTGATGGAAGGCAGCGAGTATGGAGACGCAAAGGAGAACGGTATATCCAGTCTAATTTTGAAAATACAGTTGCATATGGCGGCGGTTCAATTATGGTCTGGGGAGGAATATGTTTAGGAGCTCGTACGGAGTTAGTAGTGGTCGATGGCGGGAATCTGAATGCTGATCGGTATATCAGGGAGATTTTAGAAGAACATGTTGTGCCATTTGCCCCCTTTATTGGTAACAACTTCATTCTAATGCAGGATAATGCTCGGGCTCACAGTGCTCGCACAGTACAGACATACCTAAACCATGTTGGTATAACGGTGATGGAGTGGCCAGCACGGTCCCCCGATATGAACCCTATAGAACACGTCTGGGACTTGCTAAAGATGAGTGTAAAGTCAAGAATGCCCCCTCCCAATAATCTCAACGAGTTGCGAAACGCATTACTTGAAGAATGGCAGAGGTTGCCCCAAGAAACCATTGATAACATCATCCGCAGCATGCCCAGACGGATGGAAACCCTCATCAGAGCACGAGGAGGAAACACTCGATATTGAACAGTCATTGAAATTGTTGTTAAACTTTGGAAAATCTTGAATTTTCTGCTGTTTCTCTATAATTAAAAATCGAAGAAAAATGCATTTTGTTTAATTTAATTTTTATTTTTATAAAATTTTAAGTATGGTGTTACAAATGAATGTCAAAACATGTTAATTTAATTGTTGTTTCTTTTTAAATAATATATTGTTTAAAAATTACATTCATTGTTCTAAATTCCCTCTTTTTTCTCCTTTTTTTTTCTGTTCCGCTAATTGTGCCGGTGTGTGTATATAAAGCTCGATATAATTATATACGATTAGCTGTGCTGTGCCTTCACCTACGTATGCGTGGAAAAATAAAATAAGAAAGTGCCAATAATCAATGAAATTATGTACCTATTGGACGTATTAAAATTATAACCCTGTATATTAACAACTAGCATTGCCTTGCGGTTTCATCAGCGTAGTTCCCGTTCCCGTGAAAATACGGGAATAAAACATAGCCTTTGTTACTCCCTGGTAATGTATCTTTCCATTTTTAAAAGAACTTTTTAAATCGGTAACGTGGTTTAGGCCTGTTCCCGTGGAAAAATTATAGCACATGTTACTCCCAGAAAAGTACGCTTTCCACTGGCAAAACATTTTTTTTAAATCGGTAAAACCGGTAGTATTGGAGCCTTTTCAATACAAAAAATCAAAAAATTCAAAGCAGAGCCATTTTACTAAGATTAATAATAATAGGAAAGTAATAAGGCTATTAGGACTAGAATCCAAAGGCCGCTAAACAATAAAAAAAAACCATACAAGTATGGAGCGATTGTGGGTCTTTTTTTTTAACTAACTTTTTTCAACAGTAAAATAATAGCACTTTTACTGATGACTTCATTAAGACTTCTTGAGGCAATCCAAAAATGTTCATCCCTGGCATTTTATCGAATTTCCCATTCACTGCACACTGTCACGGACCCTTGCTACCACAGAGCTAGATTAATGATCTGTGCTTGCCACATAGGTATAATATACTATCACTAATATGAGTCAAAACCCGAAATACACAGCAAAATGAAAATTAAACAAAAAACATGACGGGGACGCGCGTACGTCAGGCGTCAAAAATACGAATACTATGATATCCATTTAAATAACACCTTTTATTAATTTTGGATCACACAAAACGTAATCGCTTCCGACAACAACTTATGAAATATCTTCTAAGAGGGTACATGCTGATTTGTCTCAAAAAAGTAACAAAATCATATACACCCTACTGAATTTTCTCATATAAAACATCGAAAATCAATTTTCTCCTAAAGTACGGCATTTAGAAGAATGGACGCTTTGTAGCCTTTTAGTTAAGAATTTGTTAAAATACTTAGCCTAAAGTGCGGTAGTGTAGAAAGCTTAGTCTAGTCAATACTGACAAAAACCTTGGGCCCTCAGTTCAGACGTTTTGAAAAAATACGAATTTCAATAACTTTTTAACAATTAACTTTTGTGTCGTTATTTCTTTTTAACAAATTTTCCGAGATATGGAACTCAAATATATTAAAGTCGTATTAATATCTTTCCTTAGAAAAACTCATATTTTTTGCTGATTCTACAATATCAAAATTGATGAATTGAGGGCCCAAGCTAAACCGCCATAAATCTGTATTGTCGCATTCTTAAGACTTGACAATTTCTTAATGTATTTAAGAAATTCCTAACTAAATACTCGAATAAAAATTATTATCCCAGGGATAGTACTTTCTGAGATTCGACTATGCCGTTTTATGCAGGCGTCAGGATTGAGGGCCCAAGCTATTTGACCATAACTCTTTTGATTCACGTTTAAGAAATTTAAGAATCTTTGCTTTAGGTTTTACAAAATTGTAAGTAAATGCCCTGTAAGTATCATTTCGTTTCGCAATAATTTAAAAAGTGGGCCCTCAATCCAGATGCACACGGTCAGTGCTGAACATACGTCAAAATTAAGCCGGTTCTAGTCGGTCACTCGATTCCTTTAGATCGATTTTTGATTTCTATAAATCGCATCCTTACTTGTCACTGTCAAGTTAAGTCAATGGCCAGCAGCCATTGTTGTCAACAGCATCCCCCTCGCATGTGCGTGTAGCCCAAATCTCTATAAACAACACAAAAAATCTGACAGGCACACACATCCTTAGGGCACATCGGCATATACCTAGTTAGTACCTATTTATATTATCTTTGGGCTACACTTGTTGCGCTATCTATCACCGATTCCATTATATTGTAGTGTGATAGTGTCCGATAAGAAGTTCAAACTCCAAACTAGTTAGAACAAAGGTGAATTGATAGTTGTAAACTGTGTATACATACATAATACATATTCCGCTCAGTGTCATCTTAGCTTAGGAGCTCCTACCAAAATATTTTACAAAAATATTCTGAAAATGGTGGCTGGTATTGTGTCTGGGAGACTAGCTGTAGTGACTGGTAAGTTTATTTGTTTAGTAATAATTTCTTCACAATGGTAAATACCTAAATAGAAGTAAGAAAAAGTAAAATACAGGTATGTAGTGTTTCACATAAAATACTTTATTACTATTTTTAGGGTTAAATACCTAAAGGGTGCCACTTGCAACAAGACCCTATTTGTATCCAACTCGCACATAGCCGGTCTTTTAATGACCCTAACCTATGCATATGTCATTGACAAAGAAACCAGCTCACCCATAAGAAGTCTATTCACTTTCAACTTCAACAGATTACCAATAACCTTTTATAATTTTTTATAGGTATGTTATCAGTTGCATTTATTTATTATCAAATTCAACAGGTGCTGGTTCTGGTATAGGCCGAGCTGCTTGCCAGATATTGTCACGGGAAGGAGCCACAGTCATTGCTGCAGATAGGAATTACGATGCCGCACTCGAAACCCTCAAAACGCACACATCTCTGGCCTGTGGATCGAATGGTGAATATTTTTATACTATTACCTACAGTAGAACCTTCAGTGACATAGATACAGCCTCAACTTAGATTTTCATAAAATTCACTTTGAAAATCCACCTGTTTAGTACTATTCTAGTTTGAGCAAGAATGATATGATATATTTTTCACCCCATACCACCATTTATGTGGCAGAACAAAGTTTGCCGGGTTAGCCAGTAATCCATATTATTTAGTGAAGTTTCACTCAAAATTCGCTCAAACTAGCTAGCTAGCTCCAATAAAAAAAAAACAATATTTAATTCCAGAAAGTGGAGACCATAGTGCGGTAGAAGTGGACGTTGCCAGTTCAGCATCAGTGCAGAATATGATTCAAAGTGTCCTGAAGCAGTACAAAGCACCTCCAACCATAGTGGTCAACTCTGCTGGCATCACTAGGGATAACTGGATGCTGAAACTGTCGGAAGAAGACTTTGATACAGTCGTCAATGTCAACATGAAGGTGAATATTATTCTCAGATAAGTAATTATAGTTCATAAAACTAAAGAAATAAGCTTTAAAATACAAAATACATATGGCATGCGTCATAAAATATCTACAAATCATGAGTTGCATACCATAACATACATTGCAAGTTAAATATAGCTTGTAATAAAATAACATAATGCAACGAATACTTCTTTGCATATGTTACCGGCAATCTGTATAATTCAGGTATTTATATATAATCCCTAGGCAATATATGTAATACCTGGGGCGTTCAGGCAATGTATGAAATATTGCTAATATTAATGTCCATTACATACTCTACCTAGGTAATATATAGAATGCCCCGTGATTATATAGAATACCTACTTGGCCACCGGCAATGTATAAAATAAATAGATTTTGGTCTGTATTATTTATCAATGTTATGTAAGTACCTACCTACGTATGAAATGACGGACCAAGATGTGCTGTTTGCTTAAAATCGACTTTATTGAATTACCTTTTATGCTGCTCCTCAAAAATAATCTTTATTAATTGGTTGGCATTTTTTGCAGGATAATTAAGTCTTGATGAGTAAATTAATGACCGTTTATTTAATAAATAAATTGTTCTTTAAAATAATCCTCAAAAAAGTAGAGTACCTCTTTGTAACTGTAGTCAATAACAAAAAGAGGTTTACAAGCCGAAAGTGGGTTGTTAGAAACATTATTCGGAACATCATTCACTATAGGACCAACTTGATAAGAGCAACTTTATTTTTCTCATCTCAGTACATTTCGTTTCCAGCGCTCAGCTGATTTGTATGGTAAAGTGAAAAATAAAGTTGCTCTGGTCAAGTCGGGGGCATAGTGAAAGTTGTTCAAAAATAAAATAATAAATAATCTCACGCCTTTTATCTCCGAGGGGGTAGGCAGATGTATTCTGTCTCTGGAAAAACCCACTTTTTACGAGAATATTTGAACCCTAAATTTGACCGGCGGGCGTATTAAAGGAGATTCGATATTCGACTCGGAAACGAAAAATCTGTCGAATCCTTATGTCAAATATGACATCTGTCCCAATAGCCAATAGCCCATCTCGAAACCTTTCGACAGATTTTCCGATTCCGAGTCGAATATCGAATCTCCGTGAATACGCCCGCGGGTCTGTTACACATGCCTCAGAATTAATTCAGAGATCTGCGGGTTTCCTCACGAAGTTATTTCTTCACCGTTGAGCTAGTGATGAATATGTACGTTAGTTTTGAATAACTATCATTGGTATATGCCAGGATATGAACCCGAGCCTCACTGATTATCATCATGTAAAGCAGGCTCTTTAACCGTAAGGCTATCACTGCTCTTTAAATTGCTAAAAATAATGTCATAAATAAGAAGTAGGTAATTAATCAAATAATTAAGTAAAAAAATTAGAATGTTTATTGCCTACTCAAAATTGAAAATAAAAATAAAAAAAAAATCTCACGCCTTTCATCCCCGAAGGGGTAGGCAGAGGTATTCCATTACTGGATAAACCCACATTTCACTAGATACATTGGACCCCTAAACGTGATAGGTGGTGAGCCCATCGCCGGACCAGGTCTATTTACACATCTCTCAGAATTAATTCTGAGACCTGCGGGTTTCCTCACGATGTTTTCCTTCACCGTCGAGCAAATGATAAATATTTACGTAAGTTTTTGAAAAACTCATTGGTACATGCCAGGATTTGAACCCGAGCCTCACTGATTTTGACCTACCTACTTAAAATTGAGTACTCATTAAATATTCTTAATTCTTAGCTCACTAGGTCCTGTGCAAGGAAATATTAAAACATTGAAAACATGAACTCATTCGATACATTACCGGCTGCGCATTGGGTATTATATATAATATTTCGTACATTACCTGCTTGTTTTAGGCCTTATATATATTCCCTAGGGATTATATATAATACCGGATTATACAAATTGCCGGTAACACATATATTTATTGCTATGATAGAGATATATTTCAATGTTATTTTATAGTATTACTATATTATACATCTGGCTTTTCATAAGATAATATCAATAAATTATAGGTCCATGTTACAGAATGATTCTTAAACATGGAGCGCCTGCTGCATCAGAGATGCTGCTACATGATTTGCATAAAGCTTTATGCAATAGCTTTCCCCTTCTGTGTTCAAACGGAGATCCAAGCTTGAGAATCATTTATCATTATCATATGGGCATGAGATATTTTCCAAAATGTATGTAGGTACCACAATTTTTTTTGGTAAATCACTTTTACTTATACTTTTCTGATCTGTTAGAACTGTATTCTACTCAGCAGCACTGTATGTTCTCTTTATCTTCAGGGTACCTTCCTGGTGATGCAGGCATTTGCCAAGGCAATGACCGAAGCATCGCTTCCTGGCTCCATCATCAATATATCAAGCATTGTTGGAAAATATGGAAATATAGGTGAGATAAAAGCAATACATGTGCCAATGAGTTTTTCAAAAACTTACGTACATATTTATTAGAGATGCACCGAAATTCGTTTCACATTCGGTAAAACCGAAGTTCGGCAGCTTTTACCGAATTTCGGCTTCGGCCTAACCGAACATGCCGAACTTCGGTGACAGATACCAAATGTTCGGTAGTTTAAAATAAAACCCAAATTATACTAATTGACACACAATTTCTGCACTAAGATACTTGTCGAGTTTTATAAGTAAAACTAGATGTCGCGCGGTGCGCGAGGCTGCAAGCGGCCACGCGTGTCTCTGTGCAGTTCGATTGTGACAGAAAAATGAAGTTTAATTTTGGATCAGCCATCTTGTTTTAGCCATTTTTGATAATTTTCTATGTGAATTTTGTCTTTTTTTAGTATAAGTCGAAAAATAATAACATTTTGTAAAATATTTCTTTTCATGGCAACACTGCTTACTGAGACCCACAAACGCTCCATACAACCCAACTTTCGAAAGTGTTGCCAACTTGCCTAAAAATACCGATAAAAATTATAAAAACCCAATTTTTTCAGTAAAGAGAGATTACCGGAGCGGCCATCTTGTTTTTCCAGTTTTTCGGATTTTTCTGGTAAACTACAGGATATGCCCTATGCAAGGACACCAATCACGTCTCTATAGCATATTGGTATCTGGGAGATCAATTCGGGTCTTTTGAGATCTACCCTAAAAATTCAATCGGCCATAACTTTCAGTGTTTCCAGGTGAAATTCAAAAAACCTACAAAAGGTCATAGGTAGAGATAAAATGTACCGTTGACTGTAACTCGTTTTTGCAAAATGTTAAAATTTCGAGTTTTGACTTTTTGCATTAAAAATAAAAAAATACCCCAAATTTTAGAAAAATTGTTAAACATGGCAACACTCCGTAATGAGACCTCTAACCCGGCGATACAAGCCAACTCGCTCAGGTGTCGCCATCTTGCCGAAAATCGACATTCAAAATCTGGTAAAATTCATCTTTTTCTTTGGGAGCCAATCACAGGACGGCCATCTTGGATTTTCAGTTTTTCGGATTTTTCTGGTAAACTACAGGACATGACCTACGTGACAACACTTAAAACATCCCCGTAGCATATTAACATCTGGGAGATCAATTAGGGTCAACAGGGATCTAAAACCACTCCAACTTTGAAACACTATAACGCAGCCGCCATTTTGTTTTTTCAACTTTTTAAATAATATTCGTTAATCATTTTAAAAACTTAACCGATTCTAAAAATTTAAACCGAATAGGTCGGAAAACAAAAGAGATACGATAGGCAAGCCCGGCCGCCATTTTGTTTTTTTGAAAAGTCGGAATTTTCCCTAGGTCACCCCGCCATCTTGAACACTTTTTCCCTACATGACTTGACTCCAAAACGACTCCTTCTGGGAGAACAATTATGTCAATCAGTCAGATAGTGAGTGAGTGAGTCAGTCAGTGGTAGTCGAGCTTTATATATTAAAATTATAAATAAATCGATACCAGCTGATGCCCGCGACTCGGTCCGCGTGGATTTTATGTTTTACCCGATGACTCCTAACCCCTAGGAATTATGTTTTTTTTTTCAGGATATTAGCAATTTAGCAGTAGTAGTCCTACTTGCCATATTTCATCAAAATCGGTTCAGTAGTTTACTAAAGAAAATGAAAGCGATAATTAAAACACGTCGTAACTAGTCGTGACCTGTCCGTCATAAGAGCGCGTAGTCTTACCGAATTTCGGCCGAAGTTCGTCTTCGGCAGATTTTTGAACCGAACATTCGGCCGAATTCGACATTCGGCAGAACCCACATTCGGTGCATCTCTAATATTTATCACTAGCTCGACGGTGAAGGAAAACATCGTGAGGAAACCCGCAGGTCTCAGAATTAATTCTGAGACATGTGTAAATAGACCCGGTCCGGCGATGGGTTCACCACCTATCACGTTTAGGGGTCCAATGTATCGTGAAATGTGGGTATATCCAGTAATGGAATACCTCTGCCTACCCCCTCGGGGATGAAAGGCGTGAGATTATTTATTTTTATTTTATTTGTTTTACCAAGAGTGACTTGTGATGAAATTCTATACTAAAATCCCTATTCCCATCTAATATTAAAACGCGAAAGTAACTATGTCTGTTTGTTTGTATGATACCTTTTCATGATTAAACTGCCGAGCTTCAGGAAATTTAGAAGAGAGACGTCTTGAAGGACACATGGATAGGTACTTATAAACCCATAACACATAGACGAAGTCTCGGGAAGAAGCTAATCTATACTAATTTTGTTTGTTTGTTACGAATAAACTCAAAAATAATTAACTAAGGCTATATTTTATTCCCGTATTCCCACGGAAACGAGAATTAAGCGCGTGAAACCCCGCAGAACCGCTAGTAATTTATAAACTCAGTATTGTTAGTTTAGTGGCACATGTCATTGGCATTTTTATCAATGAGACACTATTTTGTTACAGGACAAACAAATTATACTGGTACCAAGGCTGGCGTAGTTGCTATGACCCAGACAGCCTCTAAAGAATTGGGAAAATTCAATATTAGGTAAGCGAAAATGTGTGAATGTCAGGATGGCGGAACCAAGTCAAGAATTTGAAAGTTGAATAGTTTAAAAAATAAGTACCTAATTAGTACTAATTGGTACCTATAACCAAATAATTAGTACCTAAATACTTTTTACGTCATTTTGTTTTTAAAGTGGTCCGCCATCCTGATGTCAGGATGGCGAGACCAATCTCAGCTAATAAACTTCCAATGACTAAAGTGACAATTTAAGTATCTCATGAATTACTACCTAATTAGTACCTCAACATATATAAATTACAAGTGTATAGGCAGAACCGATTTTGATTTATTGGCGATTTAATCTTTTAGGTTTTTTCATGGTAAGTTCACTTATAACTACTGGGTTTAAATGCAATATTGATATCGCTAAGCCAAAGGGATTTAGAATTAACAATAATACATTTAATTATATTAGACGAACTATTTTATTTAATTATTTTGACCATACAGTATACAGTGGGGTCGTATCATTTTCTTTGAACTTTTAAAGACTCTGGTAGTGAGGTCACCGTAGCACGTTCCAAATGGAAGTGCTACGATGATCTCACTACCAGAGTGCTGCAGTGATAGCCATACGGTTAAAGAGTTTGCTTCACATGATGAAAATCGGTGAGGCGATGAAAAGTTTAAAACGCCAATAAATCAAAATCGGTTGTACCTATACATTTGTAATTTATATATGTTGAGGTACTAATTAGGTAGTAATTCAAGAGATACTTAAATTGTCACTTTAGTCATTGGAAGTTTATTAGCTGAGATTGGTCTCGCCATCCTGACATCAGGATGGCGGACCACTTTAAAAACAAAATAACGTAAAAAGTATTTAGGTACTAATTATTTGGTTATAGGTACCAATTAGTACTAATTAGGTACTTATTTTTTAAACTATTCAACATTCAAATTCTTGACTTGGTTCCGCCATCCTGACATTCACGAAAATGTTTAATAGTGAAATTGGAAATTATATTTTTATGCTAATAGTACATATTAACACATGAGTTAATAACTGAATAGAAATAAAGGTTCTAGAGATAGCACAAAATTTATACCTCTACCAGGGTGGGTAGGTAGTGTGTAAAGCAGTCTTAAAGCGCAGTACAGCACTAGCATTCAAGCTATAGTCGTCATTATTATTTGGTTATTTAATCGAAATAAATTTCAGGGTAAACGCAATCCTGCCTGGGTTCATCAAAACACCAATAATTACCACAGTACCTGAAAAGCTTTTGGAGAAGATGTTGAAACAAGTGCCTTTAGGGAGAATTGGGGAGCCGTCAGGTGAGATGCCTTAGTTATTTCATGTAACCCTAATTTCAATGTTTCTAAGATTACTTATGGTTATTAAAGTTGCCGTTGGTCGTGACATGATTTACTTTTAAAAATAAAAATTTAAAATTATATTGTCACGCCTCATCCCCGATAGGGTGGGTAGAAAATTTCATTAAACGGAAATATTCAATACTCATTTATTTCAAATACCCATTTTCATCAATATAGATTACGGTCATCATTGGTTTTTGGGCAAAATTTAAACAATGTTTCGGGATGTACAGAGGATTTTTTAAGATTAAAGATTGCGTTACATGCACATACAAAACGGCTATAGCAGAGAGAACGAAAAGTAGACAGCTGTTACGATCGAATGTGAACTATGACAGTTAAAATTGCATTTACAAATCATGCTACAACAGATAGGTGTGGTGGAGCAATTTGGTTTTGTTTATTATATTATGAATGTTTTTTATTTACAGAGGTGGCAGAACTAATTGCATTTTTGGCATCGGACAAGAGTTCCTTTATCACAGGTGCTTCTATTGATATCACCGGAGGATTTTAATTATAAGCTGAAAGTCATACATTGTACTTAAATCTGTGATATTTAACAGTTTTTGTAAATATTATATTTAAGACAATGATAGGTAGGTACATAATCACAATAAGATTTAGAATTTTATAGTCTCGGAGGCAGATTTTTATTGAGAATATTCGTTTTGAAGGGTATTTAATTTTACAACTGGTTAATAAAAATTTTTTTTTTTAATTTTATTGTTTTTGTTTATTTCCGCGGGGAAAGAAAGGTTTTTATTTTATTTTGCAGACTGAAAAACAACATAGTGATTCACATTTAAAAAAGAAAACAGCAGTATTGCATGCATGAGTCGTTGGATGGATCTGGATGAAGTGCTAGTGAGTTATATTTTAGGTGCAAACCATGCAAAGCAAGTCGGGTGTATTTCTACTTGCTCCAAAAGGAATGTGGGAACGTTGTTAGGAACATGAGAATATGAATGTTTGTATGTGGTACAAAGAGGTTAAAAGAAAGACAATGTCTATTATTTAGTAATTACTAATCAAAGTATGGAATATTTCTGTACTTAGACTGACATTCAATTCCACTTGTTAAATCACCTAAAATAAAATTATGTTAATTGAAACACACCCCTCTTCAAATGAAAATACTTGAACATAGAAAACAAAACTTTATTATCTAACTTTGTGCTTTTTTCTTGCTTTTCAATTTATTTTTCCTCAATTCCGTTTTACTCTTCTGTCTCTTGTCTTTCATGAAAGTCCGGTACTCCGTCTTCCTCTTCTCATCTATGATTTCTTTGTATTTCTTCTTGTTATACTTTTGGAAGTCAGCATCCGCCAGGAGTTCATCGACCATGGTCCTCTTCCGTTGTTTATTTGTAAGTCGTTCATTGGTATGGTCCAGTGGTGAATCCATTATGCGACCCACCTGAGAAACATATCAGTTTTAGATTTTTCTTTTACACTTCTAATGCTTGTTTTTAGGATTCCGTTCCCAAAGGGTAAAACGGGACCCTATTACTAAGACTGCGCTGTCCGTCCGTCTGCCTGTCTGTCATACATAATAGTACGGAACCCTCCGTGCGCGACCGGCTCGCACTTGGACAGTTTTTTAAAATAAAGTTTTAACTTTTACTTTCACATCAAAAATACGGATTTTTGGCAGCAGATAGTCTAACTAAACTAATATTATAAAGAATTGATTTTTGTATGTTTGCAATGAATAGGGTACAAAACAACTGGACCGATTTTGAAAATACTTTCACCTATGGAAAGTTTACTTTTCTGGGAGTAACATGAGCTATAATCTACACTAATATTATAAAGAGGAAAGATTAGTATTTTTGTATTCTTATATGTTTCTAACGAATTAACTCAGAAACTATTGGATCGATTATAAAAATTCTTTCACCTATGGAAAGCTAGAATATCCCTGAGTAGCATGGGCTATATTTTATTCCCGTAATCCCACGGGAACTACGCGGGTGAAACGCTAGTCTGCTACAAATAGAGGAGAGTTTAGCTTACCTGAAAGTACTTAGGTAGCACTTCCATATCATTCTTCTTGTAGAAATGTTTAGGGTCCATTGCTGACCTCATCTTCAGGACTTGGAGGTCATTCTTAAGTTCCTCAGTCAACTCTGGAGCCGGTAAATTAAACCACCCAGGTCCTTTAGTCTTCTCGCGCTCTTTCTGTAAATATAATTTGTTTAGAATTTAGTACTTGAACTAGTTTTGTCATTTTATAGATTAAAATATTTGTTTATAAAATGTATATTTATTTATACTGCTAGAGAAAATCAGATTCCAAAGGATTTTTGATTCAATCATGATTTTTTTATTGAGATTTGACACATTTATCTGGTCAGATTAATAATAAAATCTGAGTATAAAAGTCAGTCTTATATTTCTGTAAAATTAATATTTTGTACTTCAATAGACACTAACCTTACGAAGTGTCTTTAGCTTCTGTTTACTAACGTTGTAGCTGGGCATTTTGTGCTCTTTTTCAATGCCTGGCTGGAATATGGATGTCTTCATTTCTTTCTCAACATCTACAGTGCCCAGATTTGACTTTAGCTTCCCTGTCTCTCTGTCTAGCTGGTCAAAACGGAACAGCAGTTTCTTTTTCTTATCCTTCTTCAGTAATATTGAAGAAGTCCATTTCATTTCTTGGAAGAATTCATCGAATAGGTTGTTTATTTTCATGTTCTTCAGTTTCTCCTGAAGTTCTTCTTTGACTGACTCATTTTCATTGAGTTCTTGTTTCTTTTTATCAAATAAGTCCAGGATAGCTTGTGTTCTGTCTTCTTTCTCTAAAAAATCATAACAATATAGCTACTATTACATCTTCAGTCTGGTTATTTAAAATAATATTTTAGTTCCTCATACTTTGAGGAATTGATTAAAGAGCGGATTTGTACTTTTCATAAGTAGAGCCCACCTCAGTATGTACTGCCTTGCGTGAGATTAAAAATTGAATGGATAAAAACTCTATACGTATCAAGTTACATATTCATTATCACGAACAAACTTGACCGTTTACCAAAGTGAGGGAGCGCAAAATGGATCTTCTGCCCTTAGTCCTCAGCCTATTGACAAATCCATAGCTGCCTACAGCTCATCTCAGCAGTTTGATGTTACATGCAGTCTTTATAGGCTGGTCACAATTCGTAAGCCTGTGGTACATTTTTAATTCTGTTCCAGTTACTTGCAAACAAGCGTGCTAGGAAAATTCGAACTACTGCCATGTCTATCGAGGTTCTGCCAATAGCGCCACATGTAGTAGCAATATAGAGCATGTAACACCATTTTGTGGTCAACAATTATCATGTAAAGAAGAATTTGGTCAAGGTCCGGGTTTTTTTAAATTATTAGAACTGAAACTAACCTATATAATACGGCTTTTCATCTTCACCAAGTAACTCTGTTTTCACCTGCAAGTCCTCATCTCCCACTGTGTCTATAACAAAGTTCATTTTAAACGAGTGTGATTTCACACAATCTGAACCAATTCATAAAACTATGTACCACGTTTATTTTGTTTTCATTTCACAATTTTCACAAATGTGACAATTTGACAAATGTCAAAAGTTAATGTATTTTTTTATGTTTAACAAGGCATTGGCGATTTAACTATCAGCCCTAATAGGACTCTTCAATTTGGTTTGCTACAACTTTTATACATGATAGTTTCTTCAACACTCATAGTATAATATGCTTACCCATCAAAAAGGAAATAAAAATTACATGACGACGAAACCAACTGGTTGGTTTATTACTCAAAGCGAATGTTACACTAGGATTCCCGCTAAACCCGCCTTTCCTTTGAGGCATTTCCTGAAAGTCATTGACAATGTATCATTCAGCCTAATGAGGAGTTTTTAACTAGTTCATTCATTTTAGATATTTTTTTTTTTTTTTTTTTTTTTAATTTATCCCATTAGGGAAAGGCAAAGGGATCTAGCCCATACAGCCTAGTCTGTTTTAGGTTTTCTCTGATCCGGAGTGTTGTAAGGCTAAAAAGCCAAGTCCAATTTAAATAATTTCTCTGGTCCAAAACATAAAAAGGCCGAAAGGCCAAGTCTTTCTTTTTTTAATATATATTTTTATCTCTTCCTATATTGATAAGGCCGAAAGGCCAAGTCTTTAATTTTCATGTTCAGGGTAAAAGTCTTTCCGAGTTAGTCCAATCCAGAATTTGTCATATCCGTTTAAGTGTCCAATTCAAAATTTGTCATGTTCGTCAAATATCATTGATGGTGCTGTTTATATATTCAAATATGCATGAATAAAGTGCCTGATTCTTTAGCATGTCTTGAATGCAGCGCGGGATGTTCTCAGGTCTTAAGTTTTCTACCAAGTTGGCTGATAGTGAAAGGCGTTGGATGTTGAAAGCAGAACATTCAAAGAAAATATGATCCAGGGTCTGTATAGAGTTGTTGGTACAATGTGTACATATGGGCGACGGAATAATACGCATGCGGTGCAGATGGGCATTAAAGCGACAGTGTCCAAATCTTAACCGACATAACATTGTGTAATATTTTCTATTTCTATACTTTAAAGATCTAGTAAACCAAGGACCTCTTCCAATTCCAGAATTAATTTGGGCGTACCAAGTTCCTTTTTTAAGTAAGGTTTCTTGCCATAAAACTTGCCAATCTTCTTTGATTTTTGATTGAATGAATGGTTCAATATCTGAAAACGGAATGGCAACATCGTCGACAGGGCTGCCGCTGTCACTGTCAACTACTGATCGTGCTAGAAAATCTACATGTTCGTTACCAGTTACGCCAATATGCGACGGTGTCCAAAGGAGTTTTATATCAAAGTTTCTAAGAGAAAGGCGATGAAGTAAGTCTTTAATTTCCATGATCAGGTAGCTTGTGTAGGCTCTAAGGTTGTAATTCTGTAAGGCCTTTAATACGCTCATGCAATCAGTAATAATAAGCCAACTTCTATCAGTATGTTTTTCCACAAATTTCAATGCAGTTAGAATGGCTACAGATTCAGCAGTGAAAATACTAGATTCTTTCTTGAGCATAAACCCTTGACTAATCTTCTGGTGAGGTACATAAAAGGCCATTGACACCTTGACATCATTTTTAGAACCATCTGTGTAAATTTGTTTATGGTTAGGATATTCTGATATGAGATCATAAACCTCTTGGCGATGTTTCAGCTTGCTATTGATAATTATACTCATCTCATGGAAAATACTGTCATATTCTTTCTCATAACACATCCAGTTATTTGATGTATGAATTTTGTGATTTTTAAACAAGTTTAGAATATAGGAGAACTCATTAAAAATAAAGGGGTAATTGGATGATAATTGGGAGTTAGTGGGAAAGCTATTGTACAAAGAAATTATTTTTCTGACTAAAGGGTGATTATTAATGGAAAATAGCTTAAGTAGGAACCGGAATTTCAAAAACTGAAAACGCAGAGACAGTGGAGGTGTATTACATTCAACTTGTAGGGAGTTTATGGGAGTAGTTTTCATGGCTCCTGTAATTAATCTAAGATTATGATTTTGTAGCACATCCAACTTTTCAACCAACCTAGAGTTTGATGAGAAACAGAGAAATCCATACTCAAAATGGCTGCGAACCAGGGATTTATAAAGAGTAAGAAGGATTTTAGGGTCTGAGCCCCAAGATGTTCCTGCAAGAGACCTCAAAACATTAAGAGCCTTTCTGGCTCTGTCCATCACACAATCAACATATTTATTCCAAGTAAGGTTATTCATAAACAATATCCCTAAAAATTTGGCCTGTGTTACTGAAGGCAACACCAGGTTATCATACTCAATTTTAACTTTAAAAGAACCTATCTTGCTGAATACTAATACTTTAGATTTGTCAGTACTTATGTCCAAGTTCAGATATTCAAAATAAGACTGTAATTTGAGTAATGCATCATTTATCACAGAAGCTACAATACTTGTATTATTGCCTGCAAAATATACTACTAAATCATCAGCATATTGAAGGTTGGAGACCTGTGTACCTAAAATTATATTAAGTTTATGAATATAAAGTGTAAAAAATAAGGGACTAAGTATGCTACCTTGACAGGTGCCTTTATAGGATAATCTAGGACCTATAAGCCTACCATTGCACTTAACATATACCTTTCTACCATGCAAAAAGTAAAAAATCCATTGTATAAATTTTACAGGTATACCAATTGCAGCCAATTCAGTGGACAGTATATGGTGATTTACATTATTGAAAGCCCCCACCACATCAAAAAATACACTAACTACAGCATTATTACTCCGGAATGCATTAAAAATATCTAATTGTAAATGAGATATGCTCTCCCTTGAAGAGCGACCTTTTCTAAATCCAAATTGATTGGAAGGTAATATTCTATTCTTTTCTATGTAGTATTCAAGTCTATGTTTAAGAAGTTGTTCAAAAATCTTTCCCATGCATGAAGATAAAGCAATAGGCCTGTAAGAGTCAAAATGGGATTTATCTTTATTAGGTTTTAAGATAGGTACCAAGCAATCAGTCTTCCAGTCATCAGGTATTATACAGTTATCCCAAAGAAGATTATACATGTTAAGCACAACAGTTTTGGCATTATTAGATAAACATTTGAGCATTTTGTATGGAATACCATCGAGGCCAGCAGCTGTGTCCTTTCTGGATAAAATTGCTGTATTTAATTCTAGAAATGTGAAATGTTTCAGAAAGAAGGCGTCATCAGAAGATGGAGTTAGAGAATTCACCTGGAAAGCTGGCTCGACGGTATCTGGTGTATATTTTTTAAGAAAATCAAAAATCCAAGACAAATCCGAATTTGTATGTGTTGAAGGTGAGTAACTTCTATTAAATTTGCGCATGTATGACCAAATGACTGACATAGGTGTAGTTCTGTTAAAATGCTCACATAGCCTAACCCAACTAACCCTTCTCTCAAACCGGAGTGTATATTTTTTCTTAGCCTGAAGCTTCTTAAAATTAATATAATTTTCTTGTGATGGATCTTGCTTGAACTTTAAGTATGCATTTTTAGAATTTATAACAGCTGTTGCACAATTAGAATTCCACCAAGGGAGTGGGATCTTTTTCTTTTTTTTGGTGTTAGAACCACTCGGGGATTGTAAACATTGGGCTGTAGAATCATTAAAATTTGGGATAGATTTTCTAAGTGCCAAACGTAAAATATCAATTAAATCATTGTAACACTGACTAGGGTTTTGAGTATTTGGTAAGAAACTATGAAGTAATAAATCAACATTTGAGGTGTAAATGTCCCAATCAACATTTTTATAATTTATAGAAAAGGGAAAAGGTATACTGTCAGGAATATCAAAATAATTAGTATTGCTGTTATTAATGGTAATTTTTGTGATTACAGGAAGGTGATAGCTGCCTAAGGGGTCATCATGAACCAACCAATCAGACTCCAAAGCCAAGCTGGGAGAAACTATGGTCAAGTCAAGAGCATTTTGCCTCCAGATGTGAGAACCTACTGTAGTCATTTGGCCATCGTTAAGTAAAACTAGGTTATTGTCATCCACACACTCAAGTACATCCTTACCTCTACAGTTAGAAGAAGAACATCCCCAAGATGTGTGAAGGGCATTAAAGTCCCCTGCTAAGAAAATAGGCCCAGGAATAGATTTAATCAGTCTGTCTAATTTTGACTTAGAAAAAGCAGGGTTGCAATTAGTTGGACTATAGAAGCTTACAATAGAAAGTTCTTTGTTATTAGCATATTTGATGCGTATAGCAATATTTTGTAATGAATCATCATAAAATGTATCTATTTTACTATAAGATATGCTGTGATGAACAAGGATGGCAACACCATTATGAGCGTTACCTGAATCTAAACGAACTGTATCATAACTACGAATATTAAATCTATGACGCGGCTTGAGCCAGGTCTCAGATACTATGGCTATATGTATATTATTGTCCACAAGAAAGTAATTAAAAATATGGCGGTTGTGTAACAAACTTTGAGCATTCCATTGTACGATATTAATACTATCCATAATGGAACAAAAAGGAAAAGAAATATTAAAAGAAATTTTAGGCAGTTAGGTGTTTCAAAGTCTCTTGAAGGACAACCTTAATATTTTGGGTACTAATTGATTTGTCATTATTTTTATTAGAAGTTATTAATTTTACTAAAGATTCTGTAATAACTTTAAGAATAATATCCGAGTTTAAAAGTGATAAAAATTGATCTTTTTTACTTAGAGGAGGGAAGTGTGCGTTATTTTTGTTCAAAACATCAGCAAAACTTTTCTTTTGAAAATTCTCCTTATTAAGTTGTATTTTTTCTTGTTTTACAGCACATGCTGAAGAGATGGCTATATGGTTCCCTTTGCAATAGCAGCAGACAGCATCTTTGGACTGAACTGTGCAGTTACGGAAATTATGTCCTTCACCACAGATTGAACATCTTTCAGAGTTTTTACAATATTTAGCTATATGCCCATACCTCAAACATCGCAGGCACTGCTTGACGGGAGGAATGTATGGCCTCACCTCAAACCGCCAACTGTTCAGGTCCACACTTTCTGGTAACACAGGACAAGAAAAAGTAATTGAAACTGTTTTTGTTGGTTGAAATTCAGGGATTCCATTAACAACTGTTTTGCGCATGAAACGTCGAATAGATACAATGTTCTTGGTACTAGTTAATGCAGAGTAAATTTGCTTGTTAGAAAGATCAGTCGGCACATGAGTAATAACACCAGTGACTTCTGTGGCGGCAGCCGGTATTGAAGCTTTGAGCTTGTGTGTCGTTAAGAAATTTGCATTATTTAAAGCGGCATTGGCTAGCGCCGGCCTTTCAAATATAACGCCCACTTTAGATTTATTTATACGTTGTAGTTGTTTAACGCCTTTGTTGTATCTTTTGACATAATTAGCCAACGCCATCATGTCTCTTGTACCTATAGGTTTTTCCAAGTCCGTGCTTTCCAAAAATACTATATATTCAAAGTTTCCCCCGTCTTCAGGGTAAAACCGAACATAGTTCGCAACTTTAAAGGGCAGGTACTTATCTGTGTCTTCCATTGATTTTACAGATTCCGAATCCGAGCCCGAATCATGCACCGCAGCAGTCTCCGGATCTCCATCATCTTCGTCCTTCTTCTTACGTCGCTTCCGTCCCCGACCGGCCATAACGATGTTCAAAAAGCTTTTTTTCCAATAATAAACTCTGTACGCAGTGTAATTTTATTTTAAATTAATGAAAATTAAAATTGGCGCCTATCTTCTTCAAGCTTCCCGCGCTTTTCTCATTTTAGATAGATGGCGATGTCATCGAATGATGACTTTTTTTTCTTTTCATCAATGCAAGGGTCATGAAAATATACAGCTATTGATGCCGACAGACATGTTGTTTTTTAGTGATATCTACATTTGTGTGTTGTGGTTGGTATGTTTTCTCCTGATTTACACTAGGGTTAAAGTGGTTCGAACAAACACAGAAATATTTACTCAGATCCCACCCGACTTTGCGTTGAAGTTCTATCCTGGTAGCTCTTATCCACTGTGGTATCAAATAGTGATGCACCGAAATTCGTTTCACATTCGGTAAAACGGAAGTTCGGCAGCTTTTACCAAATTTCGGCTTCGGCCGAATATCGGTAAAAAATACCGAACATCGGTGATAGATACCGAATGTTCGGTAGTTTAAAAACCCAAATTATACTTATTGACACACAATTTCTGCACTAAGATACTTCTCAAGTTTTACATATAAAATAAATTGATACTGGTTGATGCCCGCGACTCCGTCCGTGTGGATTTTACGATTTACCCAATGACTCCTAACCCCTAGGAATTATGTTTTTTTTTCAGGATATTAGCAATTTAGCAGTAGTAGTCCTACTTGCCCAATTTCATCAAAATCGGTTCAGTAGTTTACTAGAGAAAAGGGAAGCGGTAATTAAAACACTTCGTAACGAGTTGTGACCTGTCCATCATAAGAGCGCGTAGCCTTGACGAACTTCGGCCGAAGTTCGTGTTCGGCAGATATTTGAACCGAACATTCGCGAATTCGACATTCGGCAGAACCCACATTCGGTGCATCTCTAGTATCAAAGTCTCATCAGTTGGATATGTATGAACTCCTCCATTTCTACTACCACTAAACCAGCTTTAGACTTTAAAGCAATGCGGAATCGTCCACTTTTGCACTTAGGTTTCGAATGACAAACAGAATCTTTCCTAGCTTGTGAGGTGAAAAAAATATTTCTACAATTTTGTTTTAACCTTTACAAGACGACTCAAACAAGTGGAATTTATTCGACCTTGTAACAATTCGACTATAGTTACTTCCTGAGAGTAAGGGCATTAATTTATTCAAGGTCTGAGTCAAGGGCCTGAATGCCCAAGGGCCCTTGCGGCGCCGTTATTGTCGTGGGACTCTTTCAAGGGCTCTTCCCACGTTGCGGTGAGCAAATGAGAGAAATTTGGTTGACCTTCTTATTCTTTCGAAACTTTTTGACATTGTTATTATTATAATACTTGATATTTGCAGGAAATGAATAGGAAAAGCTTAAGCTTTTCCTATTCTTTTTGCTAGCGTGTTTTTAGGTAAGTACTAAACGATGACGATGAGGCTATATTTAAATATAGCCTCATCGTCATCGTTTAGTACTTACCTAAACTCGTCAGTAACACTAACAATAACCCCACAACACTCAGAAATGGCTTAACGATCAATTCAGTGAACAACTAACGGCATTCAGTCGAATATTTGCCTGCTGACCCGGAAATTTTCGTTCAAATAAACGTTTTGAGAGCTACTAGGTACTCGTACCATCGCTGTTTATAGTTTTAAACTTTACGAATTAAACGCTGAACGAAAGTTCGTTTAAGCTTGAGAAATAGTAAAACTTATCTACACTTTTGAAGACTGTATTGCCGAGTTGAACTCTGCAATACTCTCTCTAAGTTTCTGATGATATTGACCTTATGATAATGGAACTTACGTTGTAGGTACCTGTCTGGTCCTATTTAAGACTATTCGACTAAATGTAGGGTCAGGCGTAAAAAGAAAAGTGCGAAGACCACAGAATTGAAAAAAATATCAACATTCCTGTAAACACCTGGGGGCCAATTCCACTAAATGTCAACGGCTATAATATTTGGTTGACAATGACAAATCAATGGTCAGACAATGGTGTTATTTTGACACTTTTCAAAGCAAATAACACCATCGACTGACCATGCCATTGTCATTGTCATCCAACTGTAACCGTTGGGCGTTGACATTTAGTAGAATTGTCCCCCTAGAGTTAGGCCACATCAGGAAGAAACAGAACGGATAGAGGAGGCTTATAATGGGATCGACTTTGCTAACTTATAATTAGGATAATTATGTAGTGTCTACTAACAGACGATAGAATTATAATAATACAAATGTTACCTATCTATTTATCATTAGGTACTTTATAAGGTCAACGTAATTGTATATAATTTATTAGATTTTATTTTCCTTTCGGAGTAGGAAAAGTTTAATTATTAGTTCCTTTAATAGCGACCCACTCAGGGGTGCTATGTTTTTAAATATTATAAACCTTCCTCGTTAAACGCTCTCTCTATTATTCAAAACTGTATCAATAATTGTTGCGTGGCTTAGAAGAAGTAAGCGAAGAAACAGGCAAAAGCAGTCAGCGACTTTGTTTTATAGTATCTAAAATATACTGTAAGAGCACATAATATCCTGTTTGTAATAGAAATCTTTGGCAAATAAAATAATAAATAATATTTAATAATAATAAATTGTGGGAGACACACAATTCACACACGGTTAATTAGTTCCAAACTAGGCAGGCCCTGTAGGTACTATGGGTACTAAACAACTGATAAAGATACTTAAATAAATATTAAACGACCAGACTCGAACACAACAGACATGTTCAAGCACACAAATGTTGGCCCCGAGCGGGGATCGAACCCGCGACCTCCGATTTACAATGCAGTCACTACCAACTGAGAAAACAGGTCCGTCTACTATTGTTGAAAGTTGACAGTTGGTTTACTTTCGTTGATGACTCCCTAAATGGCGATAACTTTGTCGTAGCATGGTCGTAGCACTGCTACAATAGTAATGCGTAGCATCTTCGCGCCTACACCACCAGTAAGGATTTTAAATACTACATACCTATCTGAATCATAGGACCTACAATGCAATAAAAAACGGTTATGTATAGTAAAAAAACATTCGCTGCAAAGGTGTTTTTCCAATGTCTAATGTGTATTAAACGACTGGAGATATATGTGCCCTAATAGGTGTAGCTACGTAAAATATTACTCTTCTGCAGCCAGCATTCAATTAAAACTTTCGACCCAGTATTATTTAGTTTCAGAAACTACAATTATTAGTTTTATTGGCGTATGTGGAACTAATACGATTCCTTATAATTAGGGCGCACGCGCTCTGATATAGGAATCATTATGGCAACAGCTATTTAGTTGGATATACTCGTAGTTGGCAAAACTTGGTTGGTAGCTATAGTCACGGAACGCCTGATCTTAAGAGAGGTTGGATTTGACCAACGAGAAGCAAAACCTTATCCCGAGATCATACACAAGCATTTATGTTTTTGAACTTCCTAAAATCCTGACTTAGTAAATTACTTTATCTTTGAACTTTATCAAAAAATTATGTAGGTATATTCCTTCTTAATATACTTATACAAGTAATTCTTGTATGTATGTATTTATATTTCGGGTATTTTGATGATACAGATACTACCGTTTTAAATTTTAAGTTCAACGGTTAAGTTTAATGGTTTGTAGTTGGATTTCTTGTCAAACGCTATTTTACGCAAAAATAAATAAGAACCATAATAAAAAAATATAAGAAAAAAATAGGAAACGGTCTTCCAGGTACTAATAATAATAGATATACAACAGATCTTTCCTTGAATATGAGTGAGTAGGTCATCATAGTAATACCCAGATAACTTTCCGTGAATTGGCAGTGTTAACACGTTCACTGCGTTATGAGGTCTAACAAGCCCCATGTGAGACTTCTTGCTGGTGCGGCAGTCAAAATCACGTGCTTTCTCTCTGTGCGGGAGGTGACTATATTAATATTTCTATGCGTATGACAAAGACAAATATATAAAATTGCTTCTCTTACGAAGTATATCCTAACGGTGTAGTAAATAAAATATGAGGTTAAATAGGCCTCAAACGCACTGAATACAATTTAATCTCGCACAGTGCGGACTGAGGTCTAAGCTGCTTCAAAAATTGTAGGCCTCATAGCCGCACGGAGTGAGGAGCTAGCGGCGCGCGCGCCGCACTTCCTGGCTTAGTGATGTGAAAAGTTTCGATACAGTGCTCCTGTATCGAAACTCTCTGCTGACTTTTTTACGATTTTTACATTTATAAGTGTAGGTACATTAAGTAGTTGGTTGTCGTATTATGAATCAATAAAACGACAAATCAAGGCTAACTTAAAATAGCAGTCAGGCTCCAAAAAAAACTTTAAAACATTTATTTTGTGTCCAATGTAACATCTGCTTGCCCTGTTTTAATGAAAAACATTTTGATTGATCTTTTATAAACACATGTTATAAAAAAAAACTCATGCCCGAGGTATTCCATTATTCCAGGTATGCAAAGATATTTCATTTCTAGATATAGGTACTTACTCACTTTTCACGAGATATTTTTTGGACCCCTAAACGTAAACAAATGTTATAATATTATCGTAACTGCAACTTTCTTTTATTCCCATCTCTAGTCTTTAACTTTATTTCAGTGCGATGTGAGGCAGAACTGATGTCATATATATTTTTTTCATTTACTCAATATTGAAATGTCATAACTGTAGGCGAAGCTAGATTCAACCTTAACAACTATTTCAGTATATAATGGTAAAGTTTCAAGCAAATATTGTCACTTTTGAGCTATATTTAAGGTGCTTTTTAAAAACAACATTTTGTGAGGCTGAAAAGGTCTCATACGCACTGCAAAGAAGTTTAACCTTGCCTCGAAAAGACCTCATACGCACTGGCTGAAAGTCCATGAAAAATGGCTTCGCAGCGAACGTGTAAATAACAATGGCAAAAGTCCATGTGTTTTGGGTACCCTACTTACACCTGCCCACGGAAGACGAAACCGTATAAAATCGATAGTTCTTGGACAGACTAAGATAATATGTAATCATACCACATTTTTATAAGTTGAGGTTTAAAAGTTATTCGTTACCTAGTGTATTTTGTATAGGTTATTATGAGATTTTAAGTACCAAAGACGTGTAAAGAAAAAGTTTCTCTAGGAAAGAAAATGATTTTCTTCCAACCTCTTTGTTAGAAAATAGCACTGCCTACCACATGCCATATAAGTTACTCTATGCCACATAATGGCAGTAAATGATGGCTTGGGCAAAAAATATCAATACATTAAAATATCGATATTTTTCCAAATACATAATTAGCATATTATATATATCGTATATTATTATGATATTTTTAATGGCGATATATCGACATTTATTTTACAGTGTCGAATTCGTATCAATTTTAATATATTTTTAACGCAATTCTGGTTTCGTGTTTCATTTCATGTTAGGTACTAGATACTTGTTTAGACTCAAGCATTTATAAAAAAATACTATTTTCATCGTCCTTTTTTACGAATTTGAGAATATGTATAAATAATAATGTAAAAACTGACGATATATCGATATTTTTCACTCGATTTTTATCTATAGTATTTAGAAATGTCGATACGATAAATATTAATTTATTTTTTCACTTGGCCATCCCTAGTGAATGACATGGTTGACGTGATGACACGACGGTCAATTTTACCACAACAACAAAAAAGTTTTTGTTTTAATCAAAGACATTAAAATATAATAGCATAGAGGGGGCATTGGGAATATTTTCATACAAAACTTTGAAGCTCAAGCATCATTTCCTTGTCATGTCAGTTAGTATGAACGCGAGCTGTCATTCGGTCGACATTGTACTAGAATTATTCCACTTGGAATAACTTTTGGCTTCAAATAATCCTCGCTTTGTCCCCTCTATGCCTTATATTATATTTTAATCTCTTTGGTATTAATAGATTTCCCAATCGATCGATTCGTGTTTATATGATATTTTTGTTTTATTTGACTCAATATTTTCAACTGCCAGATTAATTAAAAAATATGGAAAATTTCGACTTGTTATGAGTCAATAAAACAAGCATAGTGTGATACCCCGTGGGTGTCTATTTCAGTGGGTACCAAAGCTGCCGTTGTTCTTTATACAGTTTTGGGTGTAGTTTACGCTGTGGCCAGCCATTTCGGAATAGCTTTTGAAGAGCAATAACTGTGATCAAACTATCTTGTTGGATGTTGAAACATCAATTTAAAATAGTATATTTATAATATAAGGACAAAAAATAATAAAATAAAAGCTCAAAGATGTTGGAAAAAAAAATTAACTTTCCTAATTTTTTATTTGAATGTCTTTGCTTATACCATTGTTATATACTATAGAAGCTCGGATCGTGGGAATTTCGAATAACTCTTGCTTAGTGGACGTCTAAGATCGTATTTTCGCTGCGAATTTTCAAGTAGTTACCAATGTGTAGTATTTGGTTTTTATATCGATATAGGTAGCTCGATTACGAGTACCTACATTATAGAATATCACTATGATAACTGATGATGTCACTCATTGCTTTGTGATTTGGACAATTCGTCTCTTTGCGTAAGCTAGATCTTCTTGTCCCGCTTCTTCTCCTCAACCATACACACCGAAGCGGTGGAGTCGCAATGACTTTCAATAAGAGGACTTGTAAGTCCCTTGTAAGACATTGAATAAAAACTTTTGACTTTGGCTATTCTATTACGGTCTTATTAATAAATTCCGACTAGAGAAAGATTAACTTTACTCCAAGTATTAACTCATTACTAACCAATTTCAGTATTAATAAACACAGAGTAAGCAAGGAGTAACCTAATCCATGCCTACTCCCGGAGTAAAAGTTACGCCTTGGTGTCACCTAGTTTAAGCAGGGATTAGCCATGGTTTAGGTTTTATGCTAACCTAAAAGTTACTTTGACATTCATCGATGACGGAAGGATGACGGTAAGGCGATGGGATCAAAGAGATTTAAATATTATTATATTTTAATCTCTTTGCTACTCACTAACCACAAATACGGATGTCAGATAGTCAGCTGTCACTTGTGAAACACATTTTTTTAGGGTTCCATACCCAAAGGGTAAAATTGGGACCCTATTACTAAGACTTCGCTGTCTGTCCGTTACCAGTCTGTATCTCAAGAACCGCGATAGCTAGACAGTTGACATTTTCACAGATTATGTATTTCTGTTGCCGTTATAACAACAAATACTAAAAAACAGAATAAATTAAGGAGGGATCCCATACAACCAACGTTATTTTTTTGCCGTTTTTATAGGTAATGGTACGAAACCCTTCGTACCATTACCGACTCGCACTTGGCCGGATTTCTTCCATTTTGGAAAAGTTCTTATCTCTCTTTTTACTTTTAAATTCATCAGTATTGCCACATTTCAGACGTAATCTAAGTGTAAGCTAGGTGTAAGGAATGTATAGATAGTCCGAGGATACTCCGTGTTTATTAATGACATAAAAAAAACTGAGGTAATACTTGGTTACTCAGGGATTAACTACTTCTAGCGTAACCTCTGATCATCCTAGGAATAGGCCATTTTTAGGGTTCCGTACCTCAAAAAGAAAAAAAGGGACCCTTATAGGATCACTTTGTTGTCCGTCTGTCCGTCCGTCCGTCCGTCTGTCAAGACCCTTTTTCTCAGGAACGCGTGGAGGTATGAAGCTGAAATTTATATCAATTACTCAGGTCTACTGTCCCTTGAAGCTGTGAAAAAATCAAACTTCTAAGCCAACGCAATCAAAAGATACAGCCGTTTATGCCGCAAATTTTCGACACTTGCAAGGGAATCAAAACCTACAGGGTGCTTCCCGTGAACTCAGAATCTTGAAATTTGGTACGAAGCAACGTCTTATAGCATAGATAAAGGAAAAATTACGAAAACAATAAATTTGCAAGGTTGTACGGAACCCTCGGTGCGCGAGTCCGACTCGCACTTGGCCGGTTTTTATTAATAAGACCGTTAAGGTCTTATGTATACGTACGTACATTGAATAAGTCCACATGGTCTGTGGATAAACTGTTTAAAAATGTGACATTATGGGCTTTTTGGCGGGAATCCGAAGAGGGACGTCATGTTTTTTGTATAATTTTCATTTTGCTGTGTATTTCGGGTTTTGACTAATAATAGTGATAGTTTATTATGTGACAAGTGTCCGTGAAGGTGTGCAGTGAATGGAAAATTCGATAAAATGCAAGTTATGGACATTTTTGGATTGCCTCAAGAAGTCACAATGAAGTCTTCAGTAAAAGTGCTATCATTTTACTGTTGAGTGAAGTTAGGGATTTAGAAAGTGTTAAACACACTGTATTTTTGTGCATGGACTCTGAAGCAGGGCCATTTAACTAAGATTAGTGTAAAATAAAGACTTGGTTTGAAGGCCTAGTAGCCAAACCATAAACTCCTTAAAAAAAAAATGTGACATAATACATCATCGATGACGTTTTATCGAAGTCGTATTTTATAGAATGACTTTTTGTCGAAGGATACATTAAAATTCTATGGATCCAAACATATTTTAGAGTGGATAAAATTAGGTAATATTTTATAAGATTGTATTTCTTTCCAATTTCATTTTTATAATTATAAAACATCTCATTAATCTTGCTTAAGGTGTTCTGCGTGGAATATCCATGAATTATAGCCAAGCTCCGAGGAAAAGTATTACTTAATGTTGCCTTAAGAGGCGGGAGAAGAAATATAGGGACTTAAAGGAAGGGACATTTATATGTCGGTGGGGTTTTATATTTATCAATAAGCTAGCTTATCCTATATATCTAATATAAATGCCAAAGTGACTGCTTGTTAGTTTTTTTACGCGCCTAAACCACTACACTGATATTAAAAAATCACAGTTTATTTAGCAATGATAGACTACTATGAAAAAAAAAATACTGTGGATCTCTCGCGAAGTTCTTACTCAAGACCCTAGTTATCTTCTTACCAAATTTCTTCAAGATCTGTTTAGCGGTCGCCCATGTTATCATAAAACTAAGCTTTCCATTTGCTGAAAGATTTTTACATCGGGTAAAAATGTACTTAGTTTATGGCATCTGGGCCCTGATAACGAATCGATTGACACCTCATTCATCAAATTGTTATGAGTAGTTTAGGCTCTACGGTATGGTGGAACATACGTTATTACAAAGATACATAACTTGCTACATAACCCTTCCTTTTGGCTTTGTCGTGGTCTGGTAAAAAAGCTTCGGCATGATAAAGATTCATTTATTTATTTATAGTCCAAATCGTTTATATTATAACAAAAAAAATCAAAACAATTGCATTAAAACAATTAACTTAAACTTTAAACACCGTCATCCGCAACAGGCTTCGTCAGATATCAAAATTGTACCCAATATATAATATACTAGCGGTGATGCGCGGTTTCACCCACGTAGTTCCCGTTCCCGTGGGAATACGGGAATAAAATATAGCCTATGTTACTCAGGTTTCCATTGGTGAAAGAATTTTTAAAATCGGTCCAGTCGTTTTTGAGTTTATTCGTAACAAACATACAAAAATACAAATCTTTCCTCTTTATAATATTAGTATAGATAATAGTACCCAAAAGATACAAAATTAAAAAAAAAACTAAGCTACACCTTACAAAAACGCTTTTCTGCAGTCAGATAAATCACAAATACACACACAGAAAATTTAATGAGTAGGTCGGTACCTATGGAATATTCATCTAATTTACGAAACGGATGCGAACGGTAGCCAGTGAGATTAGGTACATATTGGGTTCTTGATTTGATTGAACTCGGCAATAAAGCGATGAGATGTTTTATACGCGTATCTACCATCGATATATAAAATCTACATATATAACTATGTACTTACATGCTCTACCAAACCCCATAGATATATTTCAAAGCTAGAATCGTCTCGTAGACTTGTGAAATGCTAAAATTTAGCCCATTTTCAACGCAGCTACTTGAGATGCTCCTCAAATAATTGCCTTTGGTTAAAGGTGTTTTTTTTGTCTTTCTTCAGAACAAATCTAAAAATTTGGCTTGGAAGAAGTGTTTAATTAATAAATATTATTCTGTTAGTGAATTTTTTGACGATTAATATTATGATTTTAGTTGATCTTGTGTCTCCTGAAATTGTATTATTAACTACAATTGGCATTAATTTTTACTTTTTAAGGCCTGTCTTCATTGATATACTTGTAGCTCTATGTACCAACGACAATATTTGACTGGCTGGGATTGGGAGCCTCAATAAAATGCGAATAAAGTATGATTGCCAGATGACATTGCAACTTCTAGAACACGAAATTAGGACAACGCTTTTATTTGTTGTATTTTTTTATTTATAAAAACACATATCTATGTACATCGACAATTCAGAAAAAAGTGAATAAGTAATACATTTATTTACAATTTACAGATCGCAGACAAGACTAGCTACATAGTTAGGCTGATCATATCACAGAGGTAAGGAAGTATAATAGGAAATGCCTCAGATCACATGTAATTGTCGACCGAGGCTTTCTTATTTACTTCCCGTTTTGCAGCTCGACGGAGGTGGAAAGCGTCAACTTCGCTTAGCGCAGCAGGCCGAAACTAGCCTGTTTCTGCCGTTCTCTTTCAAATCACATGTTATAGACCTCGGCTTCCCCTCGGTCGAAAATTACATGTGATCTGAGACATTTCTTATTTTATTTCCCAAGGTATGTAATATACTATATTTTGGTAACTACTTGGTAAGGTCTGCCAGTCTTCTGGCTGGTCACCTGAAGCCTCGACTAAACGCGCTGACAGCTCTGTGATAAGCTACCGCACCTCCGGACTCTTTAACATAATTTTTTCCTTGTTGTCCTCACTGCTGTACCATCTTACAAGGATCTTGACCTGATCTGTGATCTTGACCCTGACCATATGCAATATTTAATATCAATAATTTATTGGTATTCTTTGTCGTGTCACGGACACAATAAATGGAAGGAAAAGAGAGTAATGGTGTAAAGACGAGTGCTTGACATGAATATGGAAAGTTACAGGAAGAGGGTAGTAGAAGAGTGAAGGATGATAAGTCCAAGAAGGCAGTGAATGTAGGTGACAGTTGAATATAAATGAAAGGAGAAGATATACTGCGCCGACCCCACCAATTTTAAAAAGTCACGAAATGATGACAACCTTTTTTCACCAACCTACTTACCAATTTCCAAATCCTCTAAATTGGGTTCCCCAAATTAGTTTGGTTTCATGGAAAACTACTGTTGCGTATTGTTTGTTTCCATTAATCGATGGTCCCCTGTTGCTCGTTAATGTTTGTTTGGCCTCTGCCCCAAGTGGGTCAATGTTGCGACCCGCAGCCATCGCAACGGGTCGATACGAGTCAAGGGCGCTTGCACTTCCCTTCTTCGCTTCGTTACAGCTACAGCCTCCGTGGTTTGTACAGATTACATACATTGACAGACGTACAGGGGCCTAGCCTGTACTGTACAGTGTACAAGCGCGATTTCAGCCTGATATTTTGGGCATCACAATAATAAAATATGTCGAGTTAATTAGACTTTATTGCTCAATACAAAATTTTATTGCACACATTTTAAAACAAATGAAAGTCTTTGGGGTCCCCTGTAGAGATCAACTGTTATTTTTGTTTTATGATTGTCTATCATTTCTAAATAAAAGAGCGTTAAATTAGATATCTCGTAATGAAGCTTATGTGGTACGGCTGCTGAGCATTTATTCGCTTGTGATGTAACTTATAATTTTAGCGAATGTTACATCACTAGTGATTTAATGCTCAGGTTTATCAGCACTTTATGGTAATCTTTGTTGGATTAAATTAGAGTTTATTTACTTCGTTTTATCAAGCGTGTTATGACGTGGTTGCGCTCAATCGAACAACGTGGATGTGACGCACGTGTAATTAATTGTGTTTTCATTACTCATACTCGGAAAGTAGGTCTGAAGTTGCCTGAGGAGCGGGTTGAAAGTAATACTTTTCAGCCCTAGGGAGAATCGTTTTTAACTGACAGCTGCCAAATTATAAAAAAACTTATTTCTATTGAATTATGTTCCGATTTTTTTATCTATGAATTACACTTTAACGGCAAGGTAAAGTAACTGCGAAGAGATAATAAAAAATGTTAAATTAGAACATAATGTTGTGAAGATCACCGCGCTGCGGGTCTGTGTTGAGAAAAATTTTCAGCATCATTTCGGACAAGATACAGGTAATTCAGGTATGAATTAAAGCATTACTTTGAAATAATAATCAGTTTATTAAAATCAAAGAGATTAAAATATAATAAGGCATAGAGGGGACAAAGCGAGGAAAATTTGAAGTCAAAAGTTATTCCAAGTGGAATAAGTCTAGTACAATTTCGACCGAATGACAGCTCGCGTTCATACTAACTGACATGACAAGGACATGACGCTTAGGCTTCAAAGTTTTGTATGAAAATATTCCCAATGCCCCCTCTATGCCCTATTATATTTAAATCTCTTTGATTAAAATCCAACATTTTCCTTGATGATTTTCCGTATGTCATTTTTTTCCAGAATTCGATCGAATGGTGTAATAATACAGGGTGTGTTTTTTTTTCAAAATCAACGTGTTCGATTCTGGCTAGGAATTTAGATGTAAAAAAAATCCAAAGATGCACTTTTAGTTTTTATCAAAATCGTACTTTTAGCTATTCCTCATAGTTTCTGATTTAGCGATCCACGCTCACTTGAAAAAATCACCCTGTATATTTATTTACACCATCATTTTAACTTAACGAACTTAACTCAATATATGTAATATAATACATTTATGAGACATATTTACTGATAGGAAGATTAGGCATCTCTCCCTTTCACGCCCATGGATAATGCAGACTTACTAAGTCCAAGCTGCCAGGCACACAAGAGACTTCTACGGTTGCCGAGGAAGTGATATAAATACGTAAACGCGGCGTACAGTACGACCGTTTTACCTTGGCTGCTCTGAACATAGGCTACGCCTTCGCAAACCGCCACACACCGCCAAATTGTCTCTAAAAATTCAGAGCTGCAAAGTTCAAACGGCCGTACTGTATGTAAGTTTTGGGAAAACTCATTTGTACATGCCCTGCCCGCGCCAGGACTCGAACCCGAGTCTCACGCATGAGAAGCGGGCTCTTTAACCACAGGGCTATCGCTGCTCTACAATTTATTTATTTATGGAAATTGAGTGAAGAAGGGGCTGATCTAGAACATTCCGTCTACAAGTCCTTAATAGCATTCAATATACGTTTACTATCGGCGCCTGGTCTCTATCACGCTTACCTGTTTACTTTGATTATACCAAAACTTTTGTTTGATCCCGAAAGTTTATTTCTAAATATACCTTATTCAGTTCGCTCAAACTAATACTAAACTATAATTTACGTTATATGCTGCCTCATTCCGTTTGTTTGTTTCAAATATGTTTATTTGTTCTAAAATTAGATGGAACTGTTCGGAAGGTTGAGTGAACTTATAATAATAAAACTAATAATAATAATAATAATCTCACGCCTTTTTTATCCCCGAGGGGGTAGGCAGAGGTATTCCATTACTGGATATACCCACAATTCACGAGATATATTGGACCCCTAGACGTGATAAGTGGTGAGCCCATCGCCGGACCGGGTCTGTTTACACATGTCTCAGAATTAATTCTGAGACCTGTGGGTTTCCTGACGATGTTTTCCTTCACCGTCGAGCTAGTGATAAATATGTACGTAAGTTTTGAAAAACTCATTGGTACATGCCAGGATTTGAACCCGAGCCTCACTGATTTTCGGCCGGCTCTTTAACCGTCCGGGCTATCACTGCTCTAATAATTAAACTAAAAAAGGTAAAAAAGCAATAGTCGCCACTACGATTTTAGAAGATTCCCCTCGATTTTTCTGGGATGCCATGATCAGATCCTGGTTTCCTTATCATGGTAAAACCCTTGAGATATCTCCTTTCCAACAAAAAAATGATAATATAATAGTACGAGTATTAACGTACAGAAGGCCCACTCAAGTGCTTTCCTTTGCGTATTAGTAACCGAATAAAACAGCAATATTTTATACTTGTGCATTCACGGTCAACGCTTGGCAGTCTGCCGACTAGCGCCCCTTGCGACTCGCCTGTCGAGTAGGCGTGCGCGCAGTAGGCAAATATTTATACCTAAACTGCAGAGTCGGACAGGCCTGGCGCTATAGTACTTTACCAAACTGACAAAATATCATAGATATTGTTAGTGGCACTTAAGGGAATCCTTTTCCCTTACGACGCAACGAACTCGATAAGAAGCAATGAACTGAAAACTGAGTAGACAGATGAATATTCATCGGCACAGACTGGCAAAGACATTGTTCTTATAATATTTATTAGTAGTGAAGGAACTCAATTTAATTTTGTGCTCTGGCTATTTCTCGTAGAACTGTAGGTACTGCGTAAGGTTTAACAAAATTAGAAGATACGATCAAGGGGTAATGTACTCATCAATTTCAATAACTTTCATTAGCCAATGCGAAATCGACAAAAAGTATCAGCTGATTAGTAGTTTTTGGATTAGATTTTGGTTTTCCACTATTACAATGGCACAGCTTTTCGAGATAGAGAGAGAGAAAGAAAGGAAAGAGTCTTTTACTGCTGAGTCAAATGAGTTACTTTTTATGAGCTGAAAAAACGAAAATTTACCATGAAAAATGTACTGAGTTACTGACTTAGGAACACAGAACACTTTTACTCAAAGAGATTAAAATATAATAGGACATAGAGGGTCCATTGGGAATATTTTCATTCATAACTTTGAAGCATGTTTGAAGCTCAAGCGTCATGTCAGTTAGTATGAACGCGAGCTGTCATTCGGTCGAAGTACTAGACTTATTCCACTTGGAATAACTTTTGGCTTCATATTTTCCTCGCCCTATTTATTATATTATATTTTAATCTTTTTGCTTTTACTCCTTTGGGACGTCATCATTTTTGGTACTCAATTACAACACTTTTTTATATTGTTTTATTATTGAAACTACGTTTAATTTAAAAAGAACATCGATATGCATTTTTAGAGGTATTTTGGGATAAGCTTTTTAATAAATTATTACTCGAAATTTAATTTCGATACAGTGACATAGCCTGTTACTTCGATTCTATTTTTTTTTTAGTGTGTAATCAAATAGGAAATCCGCCAGCACCACGTAGTGAAGAGAATGCACGATGGAGATTAATTGCTTGGTATTGGTATGCTTACAGAAATACATAGAAAACATACTGACAGGGAAACCTAATGAAAGTTGTTTAGTTTCATGAGTTACATTTCCGGTTTAATTAGTTGCAGGTAGTTAAAGGAGCCAACGCACACATAAGGGAAGGACGGCCAGAACTGTAGGCGGTATGTGGTTAGGCCTTTGAGTATTTAACCAACCGGAGACGCCACTGACAGGCGTTCCCCTCTGCCAAAAAAAAGTGTCGGTCAACACGCATACCTGTTATATACAACTAGTTTTTTTGAGTTCACGGAGTGCTTGGATTGGTGAATGTATTTGCGTGCATCTAGTTCAAGCTAGTGTTTAATTGTTTAGTAAAAAATGCGTTTGTTTTAACATTATTTGTGTTTGTTTTCTCGTCCCCCGCGCAGAAATTAGGCGACTTTTTTGCAAAAGAAACTAGTGCGCGTGACGTCTCCTGTTGGTTTAATACTCAAAGGGTTAGAAAGATGCCACAAAAAGCGAAAAAAAAAAAACCAGCACCATCACTGCTGATTTACTGACCACTTTGTATAAAGAGAAGAAAAAAATCAATTTTATTTTTTTTATTTTTGCCAATATCTGCAAATATTGTTTCTCATGAGTTAGGCACTGCTCTATTTTTGCTGCTTCTCTTTGACTCTGATACGAATCCTCTTCAAGGCACGTGATATTTTTACAAATGACCGGCTTACCCGAAAGGAGCAATACGCAATATTCGAGAGCACGATCCTCTGACGTAATTAAGTACAAATCATTGTTTTGACATCGTAGGGTAACCATAATATAGCAGATTTTTTGCAATGACTATCAAAATGTAAGACATAAGTTTTTAATGGTAGCTATGAAACTAATGGGGTCATCTTCCTTACATTTTCAAAGCATTTTCCCTATAGTGGTAATAGTTAATGAGTTTTACAAAAACTTAAATACACATTTATCACTAGCTCGACGGTGAAGGAAAACATCGTGGCGAAACCCGCAGGTCCCAGAATGAATTCTGATACATGTGTAACAGACCCGGTCCGGCGATGGGTATGTATGTAGTAATAGTTTTTTCGTATTTTTTTAGTTATCTTGCCCAGATTGACGGCATCATACCTACAGGATAATATCTCACATAGAGTTCGTATTTTTTGCACTAGAAGCAAGAGGTGTGGAAAAAAATCTTCTGAGATGTATTAAACGAAATGAAAAGTAAAAAAAAACAGGTGTTATAAATTATCTAAATAAAAGTTATGCTGTCGAACAGAATTCAAATTAACTTTACTGCGATAACTTTTACTAGTAACGACTATAGATATTAATAAAAAATGGTTCATAAGTCCGAGCCTTCCATGCGTGACTCCAACTCGCACTTTGCCGGTTTTATTTTGTGTATTTGAAGATGTTATTCGGCAGGTGTTTCTTTCCATCCCTGGCTGTATCTTCCGATCTTTCTCTATATCAGTCACATAGAAAGTTTGGACACCCTAATCAACTAAAGGAACACTAAAGGCCCTCTGTGAGTTCCTATTGGAAAACTTGGTAAGGGTCCTTTGGGAGACCATTAATATCGCCCAATAAGGTATAAATACATCATTCTCAAGTTTTATTGCACTTGTATGTTAATAGATTTCGGTCGGTACGGTTATTATTTGATAGCTTCGAAATATTTCATTTTACTTAAACTTGCTTTTATTACAATTGAATCAATTACACTTACCTATCACACCACATTTTTTTCCAGACGGTAAAAAAGTCACCTTGTATATATATATATATATATATATATATATATATAATAAATAAAATAAAAAAAACGATTGAACGATGTTTTACAGACTAATAAATACAAATAAATGTAAGATATAATTACGATCTCCCTTGGTCCCAAAGACAGTCTAATTTCGTCAAGGACTCCACCCTCTTTCCTCGACACAGCCTTGACGGGAAAGTAACATCATTTACCTTTAGTATTCCCTTTGGTGTACCTTTTCATGGGACTTTGCCGCAGCCTTTCAGTACATTATAGGAATTCCAGTTTGTTTATTGAATCTTCTTGAAAATTATATTGAAAAATTGTGTAGGTATGTTGTAACTTGTAAGTATCCTGAGAGAGGTTAAGTATGTTACATAATATTTGAGACTGATTATCTTAATCGCAATACCGAATTGAGTGTAAATTGCAGGTAGTTAACAAACAATATGATTAGGTATCCAATCTATCTATATAAATAAAAATACTGTTTGTTTGTAAGCGCATCACTTGAGAAAGGCTGAACTGATTTCCGATTAAAAAAAATATAGTACGTAGGTTCACATAAAAAGAAAACTTTTAAAATCGGTTCAAATTTCACAGAAATATGTACCTACATCCGAAAAGAAAGATACGCGTCGAATCGAAAACACTATTGTGTGTGTTATGTTATTGTTATATTTAAGTACAACAGAAGAGTAAGAGACATTAAGTATACTAATTAGTGTGTCAATAGACAATATTTCTATCGAAAGAGCCGATTCACTTTCGACACGACGCGACATTTCCATACGATATCAGTAGTGCTATTTCACTCTTTTCTATATAAAATCTGCGAGACAGGTATACACATAATTAGTTCGAATATTTATCGAACGGCCGTAGAATATCAAAGCGGAATAATGTTAGGTAGATCAACATACATATTTTCACCCTTTGAATATCTTTTATGACGTACTCTTGAATATGCTATGACTGATGAATAATAGATGAAAGATGAACGCTCGAATTCATTGATATTCATTGTGTAAGTATAGGAAGGAGCTGATCATTACGCAATGTAGTACCTAACCAAAGATCGATAGGAAAACTACCAAGTACTTATACGTGTTGGTGTACTTAGTGCAGTGATATTATAATTTCACAAGTGGTATTAAAATTGCGTCGACTTTTGTCAATCGACCTCATTTCGTACAATACGAGTATCTACCTATCACGGGACAATTTCACAATTAGTTGGGTAGGTACATTATAATTTAACTGAGCAGATTCAGCGACCTTGTGTCAAATTGTAAACCGATCAGTGATTGGTCAGCATGTCACTGTGGTCAGTGAGAATCGATACCTAAATCCCACCATGAAGTAACGTAAGAATTTTCGGGTGTAGTTACATAATGTAAGTAGGTGTGTGAGCATATTTAGTCTATTGGCACGAACCTGGCAGATCTCTCGTGCTACCTCCACATCCATCAAACGACTCATGCATGCTTGTCGGTTTCGGGTAGGTACCTACTCTTTATCTGGCTTCTCTTCAATACATCGCCAATCTGGTCGATGTACTTAAGTACGTCTAGGTCGTCCTCTAACGATTCAGAACACCCTTGTATATTTGTCTCCTAAGGCGCCTTTAAGAGATAGGGTAGTGTTTTTAATTCTTTTCAGTGTCATCTATACTCAATCATTTTTTTGTTATTCTAATTTAAAATTACTGCAGCAGTGGTGCCATCTATTCTCTAATATGTATAAAACTATAACCACGAAAGCAAGAATTTAACATAAGTGTTTAGTATCTTGACATTATATTATGCTTCATTAAAAATGTAAAGACAGTAAGTTCGACGATATAAAAAATCTCACGCCTTTTATCCCCGAGGGGCTAGGTAGAGGTACTCCCTTTCTGGAAATACCCACTTTTCACGAGAATATTTGACCCCTAAACGTGATAAGTGGTGAGCCCATCGCCGGACCGGGTGTGTTACACATGCCTCAGAATTAATTTTGAGACCTGCTGGTTTCCTCACGATGTTTTCCGTCACTGTCGAGCAAGTACTGAATATGTAAAGTTTTTGAAAAACTCATTGTTACATGCCAGGTTCGAACCCGAGCCTCACTGATTATCATCTTTAACCGTAAGGCTATCACTGCTATTATTATCGACGATATCTGACGATATTAGCATCGATAAAAATATAATAGCCGCAGTGAATGTACTGAAATATAATAAGGCTTTACGTATAACCATAGAGGAATCTAATTTAACAGATCCTAAATAGAGATGGCAAAAGTGATTTATGTTATGATCTATCAAAGGTAGAATATAAGCGTACAGCTTCCATTACTGATATTTTTCCGACCTTGTATTGTAAACGTTTCCACGTGTGGGTGGCTTTAGTCTAGGCAATGAAGCGGATTTTTGTATGAAGACCCCAACATTAATTCCTCAGTCGATGAAACTTTGCAGGATTGTAGTATAGTATGAGACAATACTTGCATAAAAAAATCCAAAAAAAAAACCTAACCGAAGTTAGGTATTTTTACTGAAATACTTATTTATTTGATATCTTTGTTGGGAAAAATGCTCAGTCAAAATTTTCTTCTCCAGCAATATTCATGTGTGTTAAGAAAGCTATATGCGAAATATCCAAAAAAATCTCCTGGTAGAAACAACAAAACTCAGACGTATATGTACCTTGCACGGGAAAATTGCCCAGTCCATTTTTTTAACTGGAAAGTCATTTAATAGTCGCTGTGGACTTACAATAGGAAAATCCAAAATAAAAACCTTCTGGCTACATTATTTTTAGAAATTATCAAATTATCAATCAAAAAAAATTTTTTTTTTTAGTATAAAAACCTAACTTCGGTTAGGTTTTTTTTTTGGATTTTTTTATGCAAGTATTGTCTCATACTATACACCAATCCTGCAAAGTTTCATCGACTGAGGAATTAATGTTGGGGTCCACTACCTTTATTGCCTAGACTAGCTTAAGAAATATTAGTGATGTAGCAGCTCGACTACGGCCTCATTTGTAAAGAGGGTTGCCTCTTTAAAATTAGGAAGGTCTAGAGCAGCGGTGGCCAATCGGTCGATCGCGACTATTAGTCCTACAGAATGCGCAACTTAGTAGGTACCTATCACGAACTGCTGCTCGCATCATCTTGTATCATTAAACGGTCCTGTTGGTTGTGACCAAAGAGATTAAAATATAATAAGGCATAGAGGGGACAAAGCGAGGAAAATTTGAAGCTGAAAAGTTATTCCAAATGGAATAAGTCTAGTACAATGTCGATCGAATAACAGCTCGCGTTCATACTAACTGACATGAAGCTTGAGCTTCAAAGTTTTGTATGAAAATATTCCCAATGGCTCCTGTATGTTCTATTACATTTTAATCACTTTGGTTGTGACCCTGCCTTCTAAGTCCGGAGGTCGCGGGTGCGATTCCCGCTCGGGGCCAACATTTATGTGCATGAACGTGTCTGGTCGTTTAATATTTATTTAATATAATATAATAATATAATCTCACGCCTTTTATCCCCGAGGGGGTAGGCAGAGGTATTCCATTACTGGATATAGGTACCCACATTTCACGAGATATATGGGACCCCTAAACGTGATAGGTAGTGAGCCAATCGCCGGACCGGGTCTGTTTACACATGTCTCAGAATTAATTCTGAGACCTGCGGGTTTCCTCACGATGTTTTCCTTCACCGTCGAGCTAGTGATAAATATGTACCTACTTACGTAAGTTTTTGAAAAACTCATTGGTACATGCCGGGACTCGAACCCGAGCCTCACTGATTTTCGGCCGGCTTTTTAACCGTTCGGGATATCACTGCTCTATTTATTGATTATATTTATTGAAGTATGTTTAGTACCCATAATACAGCCCCTGCCTAGTTTATGACTAAATAACTGTGTGTGAATTGTGTAACACAATTTTATTATTTTTTATTATTTTCCAATCACTAAAATACTACATAATTGTATACTGAACTATGCTGTTTCCGTATGCAATTGATGATATATATGATAGTGATCTCACACAGCGTGTCGTCAGTGAACAGTAGATCCAAGTTGGCCACCCCTGGACAAGAGATCAATAATAAATAAATAAATTATATAGAGAAAAGATTTGTATTTTTGCATTCTTGTATTTTTGTAACAAATAAACTCAAAAAATACTTCAATGATTTAAAAAAAATTTCAACCAACGGAATGCTACAATATCCCTGAGTCACATATGCTATACTTTATTCCCGTATTTCCATGGAAACGGGGAAAACCGCGTAGAACCGCTAGTATGTAATACTTTAACTGAAGGCTATCAACGTCCTGAATGGCGCTTCAAGCTACAACTAGGGCTATGAAACTTGGGCGACCCATTAAAAAGAAAATTCTAAAATTTCCTTAATTCTGAGTTTTGTAACAACGACAGCCCTATTTCAAAGCGAGTAAGCCTCTACGCTATGCACAGAGGCAAAGGGATTTGCTGAATAACACATTATGAGAGCAGGTACTAACTTTGTTTTGTTGTGTATTTGAATGACACAAACTTTTATTGAGATCTCCTTCCGCGAACTCATAAAAATAATTTAAACAAATTTATTTATTTTGGGTATCCATATAATTCATAAATTTTATCCAATTACCTCCAAACAAAAGCTTTCATGCCACATCAAAATTAATTAATATACATTCACAGGAATCGTATTGTTATTAAAATGTCGATTGTTGTTAGCTGCCGGGTTATGATAAATTAGCATCGGGTTTCAGATTTATGGTAATTAAAATGTTTGATATAAAAAAAGAAGTTTTATTTGTGTATGATGTACCATTGTGTTGTGTATCTTATGTACCTATATTACGAAAAAGTAACCTAATATTAAAATCTATTCTAGTGTAACCTCATTACATTCGTGGCACATTAAAACCTCATTCATCGACCGTACCAAAGTATAAAAATACAAAAAAGTATCATAATATATTTGTTTTATACAACTTACAAGTCTCTCTAAAAGGCTTAAAAACTTATTATGACTTTGATAAATCACAAAAAGTTTTAAGCAACAATATAAACAAAGAAACATATTAAAAAAAATCACAAATTTCTCTAAAAATATGAAGTAAAGTGACTGGCTCTTTTAGTGCACCGTAGAAGAAAACGTGTTGAGATCTTTTTTTGTAGACAATTTTACGATCTACAAACGTTGTTTGAACCATTTCTCGGGAGCTCTCATTGTTGCAGAGATATACGCAAAAAACGCAAATTTGTGACCTTTGACCTCGAATAAAAAACAACGCACAAGCGGGATCGATGGGGACTTTTGACAGCTCATTTGTAATGACGCATCCAAGGCCTGCACAAAAATCCAGCTTGTTCGGAATTAATGCAAACTGGAATCATAATTATGTCTATTTTGACTGGACACATAGAATACAAACTGTTCTGATTTTGAACTAAAAACACCAATTTCAAAATTACGGCAGATGTTAACCAAATCACCTATCATATATCATCTGAACCATAATCGAATCTATTCATCAAAATCCGGTAAGTAGTTTGGGCGCTACGGTGGAATATACATAAATCAAAAGTACATACGTACATTGCTAAATACCTAACCTTTCTTTTTAGATTTGCCATAGTCGGGTTATAATACATGGGTTGTTTTCGAGTTGTCAGAGCTATTCCTATAAGAACCAGACAATAAAGTACTAAAAATGAGGGTATTCCGATTGCAAACATGATTTGATCTACAATACATTTCATTTGAAACTAAAATAATAGTTTAAAAAGAAGGAAATATTTTACAACACTGGAGCTCAGACAGATCCAGAAATCGCATCCAGGATCCAGTCTTTGAAAGAGAAGACCCTAGTGTAAACGTCGGGGTAGCCTCGTGCGCAGGGCATACCCCACGAAACTATACCAACCACGCTACTGCCTTCCACTAGTGGGCCCCCGGAGTCACCCTGCAACAAAGAGAATGAATAGTAAAAAAAACTTTCTTTTCCACTCCTCGACCGCAACCAGCCAGCACGTAGAGATGAGAGCACGAAGACGGAGTGAAGGTCGGGGTTCTAAATAAAGAGATGTTCTGCAGCCAAAGTGGGATTTATTGTATGAAGGAGAGTATACGAAGGAAACACAATTTTGTCACTGCAGACGCGGCTTATCAGGGCTTCCAATAAATGTCAACGGTTATAATTGGATGACAATGACATGCCAATGAAATGTCAATGGTTTTATTTGGTACATTGACTGACCATTGACATGTCATTGTCATCCAACGTTAACCGTTGACATTTAGTGGAATTCGGGCCCTGGTCATCGTAACACAATTTGTATGTAGCAAAGCAGTGAGCATATACATACAGTAACATATAATATCATTGTAGGTAGCAAAGTTTAAAGTATTTATACGGAAACGTTTGTATGTAGAAAAGATAATTTAAAACAATGCCGATCTTAGCTCCGAAGCGTTAAGCTCAAATTTTAGGTAAGACTACGCTGCCGTTGAAGAAATAGAAGAGAAAGATGTAATTCTATTTTTAAATTCAAAATTTGAAATATGTGGCCAGATAAATAATTTACAGATAAAGGCTATGGATAAAGGGTAAAAAGTTGATAAAATAAGAAAGAAAGGAGGTCCGATAACGAGTTCCTCGTGACACTTTATCCCGAGGGAGTACCTAGTAATACCCACTTTGTATCAGTGTATTTTTGTACAAACCGTATAATAATACTCGTAATCCTTACTGTAAAGTGTAATCTTCTAAATGCAAACGTAACTTTGTTTATCTGTTACCATTTGACCACTAATCTTGATGAAATTTGGTAGGACGCTAGATTAGGTACATCTTGCAGAAACTAGTCCCAAATTCCTAGTGGAGGCGATATCCTAAAGTTAGACTTATATAACAGAGAAATACAAGTTACAACTAATTGATTAACTCACTCCCCCGGTAGCCCTCCCCCGCTAAGTAAGGGACTGGCTGGGTCACCTTTACTAATTAATATATTATACACCCTTATCACCAGGGGATTGATAGAGATATTGCGTTACGTAGTAAAGTTGATATTAACTGCTTTCGTTTTTGCTTTATACTAAAAGAAATAAACATAAAAAAAGACTTGTGGCACTCGGGGACTGCCGCGGTAAAGCTATTGCATAGCATTTTTTATCAACAAGACTGCCGAAAAGAAACGACGTTAGACAATGCACGGCCTTCAAGACACACGGGTGTTATTTAAATGGTTAGCAGAGTATTCGTATTTTTGTAAGCAGAAAAATATAATCTGTAAGCAGAAATAGCTACTCATGGCCAGCAAACATTACAAAACCTATCAGCATTTTATGTCATTCTCGATGGCTGTAATTATTTTTGAGCTGCAATGAGCTGCTACTGCTTAATAAAATTTTGGTAAGCACTCAGAGGGGAAGCCAAAAAAAATTTTTTGAGCTGCATATAAAAGTAGCAAAAATAATCTTAGCAAACTTGTCATGCGCAAAATGGGCGCATTCCTTACAAAGATTAAGAAGGACTTTGGATTATGCAACTTTTATCATTATAATTAATTATACCATTACAAGTAGTGGTGGTGGTGGTGGTGGTGGCGGTGGTAGTGGTGGTAGTGGAAGTGGGAGTGGTGGAGTGGGAGTGGTGGTGGTTGTAGTGAGGGTGGGCGTGGGAGTGCGAGGGTGTCTGAGTGGGAGTGGGGGTGGGTGTAGGGTGGGAGTGGGAGTTGGAGTGGGCGTGGGAGTGGGAGTGGGGGTGGAAGTGGGGTTGGGGGTGGGGTGGGAGTGGGAGTCAGAGTGGGAGTGGGACTGAGACCGGGACCCGGATTCTGACTCTGACTCTGAGGCCAGAGGCCAGAGGCCAGAGGCCAGAGTCCAGAGATACTCCGGACTCTGGCCTCTGGCCTCTGGACTCTGAACTCTGGCCTCTGGACTCTGGCCTCTGGCCTCTGGAGTCTGGCCTCTGGACTCTGGTCTCTGGCCTCTGGCCTCTGGCCTCTAGTCTCTGGCCTCTGGCCTCTGAACTCTGAACTCTGGACTTTGGCCTCTGGCCTCTGGCCTCTGGCCTCTGGACTCTGGACTCTGGACTCTGGACACTAGACACTGGACACTGGACACTGGACTCGGACTCGGACTCGGACTCGGACCTCCGTGCCCGTCGGAGTGGGGAGCGTGAGGTTTTTTTTGTTACGGAATTTTTGCATTCGGTCCCCGCGCTCAAGGCCCGCGATAGAAGCTATGCAATAGCTTAAAAAAAAAGAGTCTTTATAGGTCTTTCGTCTGATACTCTGAAAATGAAATCCGTAGAAGCATCTAAATAAAATCAACCAGCGGTTCTACTCGGTTTCACCCGCGTAGTTCCCGTTTTCGTTATAATAATACGGGAATAAAATATAGAATATGTTACTCAGGGATATTCTAGATTTCCATTAGTGAAATAATTTTTTAAATTGGTCCAGTAGTTTTTGAGTTTATTCGTAACAAAGATACAAATATACAAATCTTTCATCTTCATAATATTATAGCAAATAAAATAAACAATACAGCTTCTACCAGACGTATACTCGTAGATCTCTCGTAACTCCCTTTTCAATTCACAGCGTTTCTGTTTAAGGATCTACATCAAAACAGAGGTTTTCGCTTTGGTATGGGTTCTTCGGCGAATTTATTGTTCCGGTTTCTATAGCGCATAGAAACTCGAAGATGGTTATTACTGTTGTCCTTGGCCAGTCCTTGAACTTTCTCAATATCAATACAAAGAGCTGGCGTATGGCCAGAACGGATTATAGCGATTGTTAACTACAAGGCTATAATAGTAAATACCTATATCTTTGGTCCTCTTTTTTTTAAGATTGCATGCCCTATAGTAGGTGAAGAGGACACTTCTATAAGTGATTCTATAATCACTTAGTTGTCTGTTTGTACGTACGTGTATCAAGGCTTTTTTTTCTCAAAAGACAAATGGCCATCACAAACATTTTGAAACATTGTTGGAAAGGAGTCTTTTGGAATGCCTTGTTGTTGTTATTACTATAATAAAAGTAAAAGAAATGACAAAAAAATTTACTTAGAAGAGTAGCAGGCTCGGCTTACAAATTAATTTCGTTTTTGATGCCTCCCAACCAAACATCATTGGTTTTGGCGGTAGAATTAATATCTCATTGTAACATTGCCTGACGTCAGCGAACGTCGCTCTGCGGTTGGCGGTTACATTTGAAAATGGAAATACGATGACAATTCCATTAATTTCTTGAATATTTGAATATTTTCTTTGTAAATAAATGTACATTTCTGTCATGAATTGTTTGTAAACTTTACCTACGACTGATGAGCGGATGATGGTCTTTGCGTAACATATGGGAAAATATAGGCACATACTTCCCAATATGGCCCATTGGGTAGCCAAATAACTGACAGATTTTTTCCAACCAGGGTATCCAATTCTGTCAATTAGCTTATAAGTATAATCATTAGATTGTAACTATTGTAAGTACCTATACCTAATCTCTCAAGCAATGTCTCTGTGAGGACGTCCTCATAAATATATGAGGCAAGACCTTCTATCACTTATACAGAAACAAGATAACAAAATCACAGTGAAATACTGTCCACTTCTGAACGGCTAGGTATATCAAACCCTACTAAAACATGAGTGTTCCTAACTACTGTAATCTTAAACTGATTGCACATTTTCTTCTGCCATTTTGTTGAGTTGTTTGTTAATCGGGTTATATTTTAATTCGTAATTGAATATCATAATAACCGACGGTCCACAGACAACACACAAAATTACGAAAATATCTGATAAAAAACAGTACATAAAATTCACGCAAACTCATTCGCGGGTAACTACTAGTGTGTATAAAGTACGAAGTAAATATCGAGGTAGCAGATTACCATTTCTCACACTCAACATAGAACGATATACCTCCAAGCAGACTACATTTCTGGCACCAATGGGATTTCCACGACTCAAATTAAATGTTGAGATATTTTTCTGCCAAAAAAATCCTGGCATTCGAAGTGATATAGATTCGCTTATGATTGGGAACGCTCATGATAGATTGAATATGTAAACATGTCGTATCATAAATAAAACATGTAACATCAATGATGTTATAGGGTCCCTACTAAGTACTAAATAAATCATTAAACAGTACATTTGAGAGATATTTAACTGGCATATTAGTTTTTTTTTATAAATTGTAGGACACAATTTACACACGGTTATTCAGTCCCAAACTAGGCAGAGCCTGTACTATGAGTACTAAACAATTGATAAATCATACTTAAATAAATATTAAACACCCAGACACGAAGCCAACAGACATGTTCACGCACACAAATTTTGGCCCCGAGCGGGGATCGAACCCAACTGAGCCAACAGGCCCGTCAAAATTTGTTGATTGATTTATCCATGTATCCGGATCATCAAATCAAATGTCAAATAGAAACATTGCAATAATATTTATCCAATATTTTTTACTTGATGATAAAGAAAAATATCGTAAGGAACCTTATGATATCCTGTGGGGGCAACGAGAATACATCATGAATTCAGAGTTAACTTTAACCGATCCTTTCTTAGTGCTCATTGGGAAGTCCTGTGGAAGATTTCAAGCTTTTAGACCCAACTGTTTTATGCTATGAGTTATTTGATAATATTACCAGTCACTAGAGTTTAAAAAAGTAATAGTAATAAAAATACTCGAAATTATTATTACGTACATATTTATCACTAGCTCGACGGTGAAGGAAAACATCGTGAGGAAACCTATAAATTAATTCTGAGAAATATGTAACAGACCCGTTCCGGCGATGGGCTCACCACCTAAGTATCACGTTTAGGGGTCCAAAGAATATCTCATGAAAAGTCGGTATATCCAGAAATGGACTTCGGGGATGATTTTTTAATTTTTTATATTCGAAATCCACTTACATGGCAAGCACCTTCGCCAGACTTCGTGAGCGAGCAGATCTGAGAAGCAAAGACTGAGTTGATGCCACTGTACAGGTCTTGGCAGACTTCCACGCTGAGGGCAGTCAGGTTAATCACTTGCAGTCTTACTGGGAGCACACCTGGATACTGTTGGGCAAACAGAAATACAATGATTGTTAGAAATATAATATTCCAATGGGCCGTGGGGAGCGAAGGCGCAGCAACTTATTAATGTGAGTGCGTTTGACACTTCTGGTGATTATATGCTGGTAGTTATCTCTGTCAAAGGATCAGCCCACTGAACCTACGTGGATCAGCCTAGCTATCCAGAGAGGGGAAGAGGCCAGTCTTCTGGGCACTGTCCTACATGGGCACTGTTCCTCTTTGGAAGACATTGTTATCTGTAAATGGACGGACTCATGCACGAAGTAAGGTTTATGGTAAACGTGGGGTGAAATAGTTTATCGCGGGTTATTACACATCACTAGATATCGAACCGCCTCACACACAAAAGGCGGGTTTATTTCCAATAGGGATACTGATATGTAGCTTAATCGAATCTCAAAAGTTTCTTCCACTGATGCTCCATCAAATTTAATTATCGCACTGGAACGTGAGTTGGATCTTGAAGCCCGGCCAAGTCCGTTGAGAACACCGAAGTACTAATTTTATCATCTTGAAAGTCTGAATAAGAAATTGTTTAAAAAGAACCCTTATGGAACCGCTTTTTCTGTCTGTCACAGCTTCATCATTATCCTATAGCAGTCCACTGCTGGACATAGGTCTCTTAAATTGCACGCCATTCAGATCGATTCTCTCTCTCATCCAGCTGCTACCGGGCACCCTGCGAAGATCGTCGCTCCATCTAGACTGAGGGCGTCCTACCTTACACCTGCCAATGCGCGGTCTCCACTCAAGACAAGTCTACCCCAACGGTCATCTAAAAATCTAAAAACCTACTATTAGGTTGTCACTTACAGAAATCCTGCCCCATCCACTCAGCTGCAACTGAGCTCCAGCATTAGTATTGCTCTCCGGCAGTGTAATCGGTTGAACCCTCTCACTAAACACGATTTGCTTCGAAACCATCAACAAGCTAACGTCATTGATGATCAACTGGCCATCGTACTCTTCGTGGATTACTATTTTGGAGACTGAATATTTGTCGCCGCCGCTTAAGAGACTGTTGGTGCCGACGACGACGCGAATGTTGAGGCGTGATTGGCTGCAAGAATAACAAAGAAAAACATTTTAAGGTATTGCGTAATAGATACCGTAGTAAGGTAGTTAGTAAAGGCGTTTAAAGAAAAAGTTTCTCTCGTTTTTCTTCCAACCCCTTTGGTAGTTAGGATTAGTTATTCAAAAACCGACAGTGATGTCAAAAATGTAGTAAGAAGTTTTTCGGGGTTGTAGGTAATTATATAATAATAATATCATAGTCAGTTTGACCTGGCAACATTTTCAAACTAGAATTTGAAAAAAAATCATTTGGTCTATAAAACAATATTGATTTTAATGAGTTTTTTTTAATTTGTGAATATATTTCTAAGATTCATCTACAGGAAACTTTAATTACAAATGTTTTGTTAATTGACATCTAAAATGTTTTTAAATATCATTAAAGTGTCATGCGGTATCAAGAAACAAACTTTTGTCAAAATCGGTTCTATTATTTAGATCAGGAAAATAGGAACGCATAGCAATACCAAAATCAATATCCTGCTTGAGCTTCACTGTCAGGTAAAAACAAGAAAACAAAATACATGTAAAACTCGAAACTTACAAATCTAGCGGATGGAAAAGTCTCACAGTGTATCTGGGTCGGCAGGAAGTTCGAGGGCAAACAAATATGTATGGCTGATACAGTCCTCTCCCATGTCAGTCGTGAGTGAGTGTATATCCGGGCGCCGATGCTTTGTTTTTACGCTGGATTTCACTCAAACACAAAGGAAGATGTTTTCTTTTGTCTCTATTGATTTGTCATGAAACTAAGTCTCCATTGCAGTCTCCAGAGCAGTGATAACCTTACGGTTAAAGAGCCTGCTTCACATGCTGAAAATTAGTTAGGCTCGGGTTCGAATCCTGGCATGTACCAATTAGTTTTTCAAAAACTTAAGTACATTTTTATCACTAGTTCGACGGCGAAGGAAAATATCGTGAGGATTAATTCTGGAGATGTGTATGTTACAGTCATGGTGATTAAATAGCTATTATACATAATGACAGGTCATTATATATAACTAACATACCTAACTAACAAATAAAGAGATAAGTACCTACACAAAACAATAGATCAGAACTAGGTACATGTGTACTGGATAATCCCACCAAAAAACATTTTCATGTAAAATGTTGCCAAGACAAGATAATATGGCTTGCACCGTCAAAAAGTTATTAAATCTCATGTCGTACTAAGCTTCTAACTCTACACGCCCTAATTCTACAAGCTCTGACTCTACACCTTAGTCAAAATATGTGGCTTGGGCGTTTCGCTAACTAAATGAAAACAAGAAAATAATTTTCATTGGGATCTTATAAAAGTGTTTGTATATTAACGTTTTTTTTTGCTGATTCCGTGCTAAAACTATGGCCACACAATAAAACAAGTAAAGCCTTTTTATTATTGATACCTTACCTATCTAGTAAAAAAATATTTATTTTGCTCGGCAAGCATAAAACTCTTATACCTTTAAATAAATAAGGTTATAACTAATGAAATTCGGGAAAAAATATTTACCTACGAGGAAATAATCATTTCTGGAATTTGAGCCAACAAATTTTCATGACGTTGTCGACGGAAAACGTGTGGTTTTACCTTTCTGTTTATTGTTCAGGCATGTTTTTTCGGGATGTTATTTCACTTTGTACCCTGCATTTTTTGATGCAATTTTTGGTATCCAATTAGTAAAAAACAATTGCACAGCATTGTTGGTGTGGGCGCCTTATGTTTATACTAGATACACAGCTTCCCAATTTTCAATTATGATATGAAAATAGACGGGCAGATTCAATAAAAATGTGATTTTATGATCTTTGTCACGCGATTTTGACTCGATCTTCGAAGCTTTTATCAGTCAGTGATAACCTTACGGTTAAAGAGCCTGCTTCACATGATAATAATCAGTGAGGCTCGGGTTCGAGTCCTGGCATGTACCGTTGGGTTTTTAATTAAACTTACGTTACATATTTATCACTAGCTCGACGGTAAAGGAAGGAAACCCCCAGGTCACAGAATTAATTCTGAAATGTGTGTAATAGACCCGGTCAGGTGATGTGCTCACCACCTATCACGTTGAGGGGTCGAAAGAATGTCACGTGAAAAGAGAGTATATCAAAAAATGGAATACCTCTGCCTATCTAGGGTTTACTGATTGTTATGTAAACGAACACACAAATATTGCAAGTTAAATAAAATCTTGTGAAAAAACTCACCCGACGGAACAATGCGCCGCGGTCAGTACCCATCTGTCAGTGAGGATGGACCCCCCACAGAAGTGGGAGTTGAAAAGGTCCCTGAGTGACACCTGGTATGGAATCCGGCCTTCAGCAGCATCCTCGCCCCCTACTATTCTAGTGTCCTGGCGGCGGATGTCGAAGGAGGGAATAGATCCTGGAAGAAAGGACCTTTACAGCAGATTCTTCATCATCATCAACTCGTAACAGCCCACTGATGGACTATGGGTTTTTCAGACGAGGCAAAAAGACATAATAATCTACTTGATTGGGAAACGGCGTTAGGCTAGTGGGCACCTAGTAGTTAGAATTTTTCAATCTACCCGAGGGGATATGTCATGGCGTGTAAACACAACGGAAAGAGGGACCAAAGGTTCCTTCACACGGTACTCGTGATATAATGCCACTAGGCGGCCACTCATACATTGACTGGCCGCTATATTCTGCGATCGCCTAACACAATTTGTTACGGTTTCAAAAATAATATGTAAAAAGTGGTATTTCCAGAAAAGAAATACTTCTATCTCACTCCGAATTAAACAAAATATATGAAGACGATGAAATTGGGTACGCCGCGCGCCGTACAGTCCCAAAAGTATCAACTTACCGTGAGCTCCAATTATGAAGCATAATACAACAACAAAGAAATACATTTTCATTAATATTATAAAGATATGTATTCAGAATGAACTTCTAAGCACTCCTCTACGAGTGAAACGGAGTAATATGCTTTTATACAATTTTCATATGTCCGATAACTTCTAAGATAACGAACTCAAGCGCTTAGAGATACTTAAATATTTGTAGTTCTATCGTAGACAATGTTTAATGTAGCTCTCTAGTGTCCACTGACTTCAAATCACGGTATAGTTTCTGGTTTATCCCCGCTTTCCAGAAGTTAAACATAAATCAAATAAATAATCTCACACCTTTTAGACCTGAGGAGGTAGGCATGGAGGTATTATATTTCTGGAAGTACGTTTCACCAGAATATTCTTTGGACCCCTGAACGTGACAGGTGAGCCCATTACCGGACTGGGTCTTTTACAGATGCCTCTGAATTAATTCTGGGACCTGCGGTTTTCCTCACGATGTTTTTTTAAATGCCGATAATGTTACAACTAGAAAACGTACGAAACGAAAACTTAAATGGCAATTCACAGAACATACAATAAGAGGCATCGAAAAGTGGAATAGAAGCATAGTGTTTTGGCTCCCCAGAAATAGGAAAAGATGCAGACAGATTCGAAGGTGAGAAGACGAGATAAAGACGATAATATCAGGAAAATAAGGAAAGCTTTAAACCGAGTAGAGTGGAGACAAATGAGGGAGACCTTAGAAAAAGTTGGGCAAACAGACGAAGCTGTCGATGTCATCGACTCAGCAGATTCCTTAACTTAAGATTTTTATTTTGTAACTAGCGACCCGCCCCGGCTTCGCACGGGTGCAATGCTGAATTTTCTTTGCTATAAACCTTGCGGAGCTCTAGACCTTTCCAACGAATGCAAAACCGTGGAAATCGGTTCTTGAGTTCTGGAGTTATATCGTCAGGAAGGAAAACCCGACTTATTTTTATATAGTAGATTATCCTTTTCTGTATGCATAAAGGCTATTATTATTGTAAGTACGTCATATCGTAAGTTTTTCGAAAAACTCATTGGTAAATGCCAGGATTCGAACGAAGAATCTATCCAGTACACAAATAAGTAGGTACATCCCTACTAATATTATATTGAGCGAATTTTAATAATTTATTATTATATTATTATAAGATGGTAATTTTTATCAGTGTCAACGGGTTAAAATCATTTTAAAATGTAGTCTACTCTCCGGAGATAAAGACTAATTTAACTACACCGTATGCCTTTAAAAATTCTTCAAACGTTTTTAAACGTGTTTAAGACTACAGTCGCCAACGAAATAACATTACCCTCCTTCTGGTACAATCGGCTTATAAAACAACTGTTGGTCGGCACAACAATACTACCAGGGTTTGATTTATGACCTTCATTTAGGCCAAAGGTATTTTTACGCGCTCTCCAAAGAATTCAGAACTCGCGACGGAAGCACTTAAAAATTCATTCCGTTATATTTACGAGTACAAATAACATATTTTGTTTGCTTCGGATTAAGAAATGGTGACAGACCCGGTTCGGCGATGGGCTCACAACCTATCACGTTTAGGGGTCCAAAGAATATCTCGTGAAAAGTGGATATATCCAGAAATGGAATGCCTCTGCCTACCGTGGAAATACGGGGATAAGATATGTGTTATTCTGATGTATAAGCTATATAACTGTAAAGTTTTATCAAAATCCGTTCAGTAGCTTTTGCGTGAAATAGGAACAAACATCCATACAAACTTTCGCGTTTATAATATTAATAGGATAAGAAATGAAACTATAAAAAGGACTTCGATATGCTCGTGGGCTTTATTTTAAAATGTGATTAATTATGGAATACGGTTGATTTCTTCTCCGCTGCTGATGGAACGTATACAAAAGCAACTGACGCTCTCTCGCCAACGACTTACACAAAGTTCCGACACAAACACGCCCCACACAACGCAGCGTTGCGGACGCGCCGACAACTGACGTCGATACGACTGACGCTAACACACGACTAACTCATAGTTTTCGACACGTATGACGATTGACGATAAGTCGCCGACATGACTACGAATACTACGATTGATTCAGTAAGCGCCCCTAATGCTCTTATGGAGGAACGGAGGTGGAATGCTCCTCCATCGTGAAAAAGGAAGATCTTCCGCAAGGCGAGGTGATCGTGCCTGGGGACCGCGGTCCGACGGTTGATGTTGGACAGTTGTATTTATACAAACTCATTAGAAAACTCCGATAGCGCGATTTAGAACTCGGCCGTCTATTGGCGCGTTCTATGTAACTCGGCCTTCTATTGGCGCGTTCTATGTAGTGTCGCTACACTCTTAATACTTATATTTTTGCTAACACAAGAATTCCGTGTATTGACGAACTGTCTTTACTGTTTTATTATTATACTAACACCTCTAACTGATGAGACGAAGTAATTTAAAAACACTGTCTAACTTTGAACTTCAGATATCAAATCACAAAGCTAAACACCTGACCTGTTAACTTGTTATTTTAGGGTGATAATCTGACTATGAGAGAGCAAATCTGATCCATTTAGTGGTTTTTCTATTGTTTTAGGACCCTTCATGTGTAAAGGGTAGGGTATTTGAAAAGTTAGAGCAATTAAATTTACAATTTTACTACGAATTTGAAAATTCATTCCTGATTTAAAATTTCTAGATACGGTTTTATTGCCTTGTTAAGATACGCTTCCAAAATTTGACTGTTCATTCTTATACAAAGTTACTGCTTGATACTGGCAGTTTCAGACTCGTCAAAACAGCAGTTCCTACTGACATAAAAGCTAAAGAAGTATAGCCTTCAATAATATACGGATACAATTTTGCAACCTGTGTAGTGTAAAATAGTATCTAAATATTGATAAAGTACTTAAATATTAAGATGTCTACATCAGTTAACCCATTTGTGGTAAAACCACTAGACTCATTAAGTAAACAAAGATTATTAAATGGGCCCCTATTTTAAATTGTCTACTGTGGGCAAGTATCCAGTTTACCACAAGTGATATCCTGCCAGATCATTACTCGATACTACGAAAACAACTTTAAATTAAATAAATTGTGCGACACAATTCACACACGGCTATTTAGTCCCAAACTAGGCAGAGCCTAGAGTAAGTACTAAATAGCTGATACACATACTTACAAAAATATTAAACACCCAACAGACATGTTCATTCACACAAATGTTGGCCCCGACATACGAGCGGATCGAACCAACCTCTGGCTTAAACGGCAGAGTCATTATCAATTCAGCCAACAATCCCCCAACTACATAATATAATTATATTATTTATTTTGGTATTCTAATAAACAAGGCCCCAATTTCACTTGGTCGCGCTGTAATAGAGCGCGGGATAAGTCGAACGTTTATTCCAATCCCATACATTCGTCATTCTATTTGATTGAAGTCACTTGGCTAGGCCCTCAGGGCCTCCAACAGCTTAAAGGCGGCCCTGTACTTACGTGAATCTTGACTGATAACAATACAAAAGCACCTGTACTTATGCTACGAGTGGTGACCACTTCCGTACGCCAATAGTCAACACTTTTAAGACTGCAGCAGCAACTGCGTAGCCTCGTTAAACGTGTCAAGTACACTGCGTTTTATTATCTCGCCACTTACTGCGAATCTCACTTCATATCTTACGCTATTTTCTTTCTATAAAAGAATCTACTTCAATCGAGGCCTCAGGCAAAGTAAATATTCCTCAGGTGACCACAGAAGTACTATTACATATTCTGTGCCACAGAGCCGGTAGTTGTCTTTGTCAAAGAATCAGTCTAGCTATCTAGATAGTCATTTTTTTAATTTATTTTGTAAAAATTCTTATATTTTAAATTATTGTAGTTTTAAAAACACTTTTATAACACATTTGCTCGTAAAAGTCGTCTTATTTCACTAATTTCAATATCGTATTGTATCTCATTACGCCCAAGTGCGGTAAGTGTAAAGTAAAACGCACGGTTTATCAAGATGCTCCGTCTTAAAACGAACGGTACTTTTTAAAATCTTAGCAGAGTTTTTATGTCAAAAAAGTTGTCTACATTTTATGATTAAAATTAACTTTGGGACATAAAATATATTAAAGAAACATAATTATTTAATTTAAATAATTTTGACAGTAAATTACAACCAATTAATCTGTAACAAAAACACAAAAATATTTTTTTTTTTTTTTTTTTTTTTTTATTCAATATAAATACAATTTGTTCTTAAGTCTAAGTGACCACAACACGAAAACCTCACAGGGTTTATCTGTGCGGGTGAGTCGTTCTACCTACATAAGGTGATAATAGAAATAGGTAAGGATTTTACTCAGTTTGTCTTTCCACCTGACTGTTGAACATAGAATTTTTTTAGTCTATAATTATATAACTTATTTTCTAAATACAGCTGTTGGAAGTTATGTGGGAGTTCGTTGATGTAGGAGGGGATAAGATATTCAAGGACTCTGGCTCCGTAAGTGTTGCAAGTCCTAGGTAGAAGATATTTATCACCTTTGACATTAGGTCTTAGGCCGGCAGAGCGTTTTCGTGCAATTAAGTAGTTTGGTTGATTCGTTTCTGATAAAATTTGGAATTTAGTTTTATGAAATACATTTAATACATTACAATATTCAAAAAGTTTGTCGTAGTGCTCCTTGTGTTTCTCTTTGATTTTTTGCGGCACTATAATTTTTAGGATAGTCAATTGTAGGTGATAAATATCCTCTAAGTAGGTCTTGAACGTTCTACCGTAACTACTTAGGCCATAGCCAATAACCGAGTCTGCCAGCGATAGGTATAGTAACCTCAAGGTTTTATAGGGTAGTTTATATTTTAGAATAGATAATTTACTGATGATAGATCTTAGTTTTTTACATACATAATCTTTGTGTGGTCCCCAGTTAAATCTTTCATCAATCATTAGTCCAATATACATATGTTTGTTTACCAATTCCAAGCTGGGGCAAAGACAACCCGTATTAGGATTATGCAAACATAAATGATCGTGAGCGATGATGATAGGTTTAGTGTCTGTTTTATTATGAGAGGAATGGATATGTATGTACTTAGTTTTTTGAGAATTAATAACTAGTCCCACATCATGCGCCCACTTACACAGTTGATCAAAATTGTGCTGTATTAGTTTTTGTGCTTCTACTATGTTTTTATTAGCAACCAACAAGCAAGTGTCATCTGCGAATTGGTACACAGAGCCCTCTCCGAAAATGTTTGCCATGTCATTGACATACAGCAGGTATTCAGTAGGTCCGATAATAGAACCTTGGGCAGTTCCTTGACTAGTAAGTATCATCGAGCTGGTTTTGTTTGCTATTTTAACTGTAGTATAACGATTATGATGATAATTTTTGAGTAGGCTTAGGAGGGGTCCTTGTATGCCACAACGGGATAACCTATCAAATAGAATATTATGATTAAGCACATCAAAGGCCTTACTGAAGTCTATAAATAAGACGAGCACATGAAGTTTATTGTTTAGGTGACCATTGACTTCGTCAGAAAAAATGCGGAGTAGTTCGGTAGTACTTTTGTCTTTTTGAAAGCCAAATTGCTTAGGATTAATAATATCATTGTTTACTAGGTATTTATTTAGTTTATTACCTAGAAACCTTTCCATTATTTTATCAATACAAGACAATATTGTTATGGGTCTGTAATTATTGTAGTCTTCATGTTTACCTTTTTTGTATATGGGTCTGATAACTCCAATTTTAAGCAAATCAGGATAAACCGATGTAGATAGACATCGGTTTATTAAATGTGTAATGACAGGTACAAGGTGGGTGGAAATATGTTTTATATCTGTAGCGCGTATACCATCATATCCGGGAGACTTTTTTGTATTCATAGTATTAATTATTTTTTCAATTTCCGCTTGATGTGCTCGTCCTACTCTTATTGTCCTGTCGGGATGCATTACATAAGTACTAGCATCTAAAAGAGGTATACTACAGGGGTTAATAATAGATTTTACGTTAGATTCAAATTCGGAGGCAAAATTGTTCACTAAAGTTTCGGCGGATAAGTTAAAATGCTTTAATAATACATTATCTATACATTTTATTACTTTACCTGTTAGATTATTAATTATTTCCCATATCTTTCTAGAGTTTTTGAAGTTATTACATACATCGGTTTTTATTTTCTTATTTTTTAAGTATTGAGCATATTTATTAGTTTTATTTCTATATTTATTGTACATTAGTCTCTTTTGGCAATCATACATATCCCTGCGCCAGGCAACAAACAACTCGTCACGTCTTAAACACATATTTATCAGTCTTTGGTTGGACCAATCACAAGCTTTACGCTTCCCTAGGTTAGATACGTAGGTTTTACACTTACTCAAGTTATAGGCGTAGGTAAACTTCGTGTGTACATAATTAACAATGTCGTTAGGGTTACTATAATTAAGAGGTTCACCCCAGTTGATCCCACACAATTCATTCCGCAGCTTATCAGTGTCTATGCGAGTAATTAGTTGTTTGTTGCTAGGCGGGCGTGAGTCATCGCACTTCGCCACTGCATCTATAATCGCACATCCAGTTATGCAGTGATCGGCCGGGGCGATGTTAATGATTCCCGTGTAAACAGACTGTTCACCGGCGTTACGAATAAAAATATGGTCAATACATGACTTCGATATGGTATTCTTATACTTCTCTATACGTGTGTAGTGGTTAATTCCTGATTCGAGACCTAGATTGCACAGTGAGTTAAGATAACTAGATACAATGGGATTGGACTGTTGTAGATCGATATTCATGTCTCCCACAACTATATAGCTATTCTTATGCGAATAATTCGCTATTAGGGATGATAATTCTTTTATAAAACTGGTTTTACTTCTATCTGGCGGCCTATACACAGCACAAATTCCAAGCTTATATGTATTGTACATAAGTAATTCTCCCGTTACACATTCGAACTCCTTAGTGAGGATGTCAAATTTTGAAAAGGTAATTGAGTTATAAACATACAGCAAAATCCCTCCACCTCGTCTGTTTATGCGTAGTTCCGAGTAGATAGTGTAGCCTGGGAGTTTAAACATATCAACACAATCTGATTTTATATTGGCCTCTGTTATTACAATTAAATGTATTGTATAATTAGAATGCTGTATAATGTGTTCGAGCTGAGCAAAATTCTTAGTTATAGAACGAATATTTACATGGAATAGTAGTAGGGAGTCACTGGAAAAGGGTAGTTTATTAGTGAATGAATCCCATGTGTCACAAGTTAATTCGGTAATATTAGGATTTGAGTCATCCATTTTTCATAGTAGTTTTACAAGTATTTAATTATGGTAGATGAGGTACCTGGCTGATAAGATGGCTTAAGTTAATCACATTTGATTCTGGATATAATATCATCTACTTGTTGTACTGTACGGATTGCTATAATTTTTTCCTTATCATTTTTACGAATCAAAATTGTTCCATGTTTGCACCAGATGTATTTGAAGTCTCCTTTCAGGGCTTCCTTGGTTTTCCAGAGCAAATGGGCCGTTGCAGGTGTAAGGGATTCACGTAGGTAAATTTTTTCTCCTTCTGCATTTTCGTTCCGTGTAAGTGTGGTTGTTTTCGCCGAGTCGATCCAAAGGTCTCGGTCGTTCGCCTCTCTCAGAATGACGACTATTGGCACCGATTCCCTTGGCTTAGATGTCGAGGTGGTGCGATTTTTTTTTCTGTACGTTTTCATCACATTCTCTGGATTTTGGCCTATTTTGGCTGCTATTTCTTTGGCAATTTCCATGGTATTTTCCTTCTCCTTCTCCTTTATTCCACATACTTCTAGTTGGTTACTAATTTTCTTTCTTTTCTTATTAATTTACTTTATTAGTAATACTGGCTATTTTTTGTGCCTTTGCCTAAAAAAAAATGATGATGCGCGCCGCGCGCTGTTTCTTAACGCTGTATTGTTTTTATTCGTTTACCATAGTCGGAGTTTTATTTTATTTCCTCGCAAATGTGTTATAAAACGTCGTATGACACACGTGCGCTTTGATAATTACAGCCTCTGCTTACTTGTAGCCCTCGCCTACGGCTCGGGCTAGCAATATCGCCTCGGCTGTAATTTTCAACCTACCGCACTTATATCATAATGTACTATTATAACCCATCCAGTAGAGCTGTAAAGCGTGAAACTCTTTGAGAATTAGCTGAATATAATGTAATGTATAATATACAAAGCAAATGATTCGTTCCTGATTTTCCCTAACGTAAAATATCTATTTTATAAATAGATATAGTAAGGAGACACTAAGAGACACGCTAAGTAAGTGTCACACTTACACTGCACTATGTCACAAAAATGTCTGTGACATTTATCGGCCTAATGCAGGGTAGCGAAGCGAAGGTTCCCTAAGGATACTTGACGGCTCTAAAAATATAACTCACTGGAGAGGAGACCTATGACGTCAGCGGATCATTTTGTCTGGGATAGAGTTTTCTTATAAGTTTATTCATATTATAAATAGCATGAAGGTCTTAACAAATTAAATAAGAAAATATAACGTAATATTACTATTATTATTATATTACTTTCTTTAAAAAATGTAACGCCTTTTATCCCCGACGAGGTAGGCATAGGTATTCATGCCCACTTTTCACGAGATTTTCTTTGGACTCCTAAACGTGATAGGTGGTGAGCCCATCGCCGGACCGGGTATTTTACACATGTCTCAAAATTAATTCTGGGACCTACAGGTTTCCAAACGATATTTTCCTTCACCGTCGAGCTTGTGATAAATATGTACTACGTTAGTTTTAGAAAAACTCATTGGTAGGTACATGTCAGGATTCGAACCCGAGCCTCACTGATTATCATCACGTGAAGCAGGCTCTTTAACCGTAAGGCTATCACTGCTTATTATTTTCTTATAATACAAATTAAACAGCATTAGTGATTCAGACCCCCTTTGCACATATAATCAAATTGGGTATATTTGATATGTGCATGATTATATGTGCACATATAATCAAATTGGGTATATTTGATTATATGTGCAAAGGGGGTATCGCTGGCATAATTTTGTAGAATGGCTGAAGCAATATGTTGAACCAAATCCACTTTGAAGTCAAATGAATAGAAGCAAAACGATATAAATAAATTATAGGTTATGGGAATTAAACATTTTCCCCTAGGTTGACCCAGTTATTAACTCACCAAATTTCCCTTAATAGGTTTCACGTTTCCCGCAGCCAGACAAAAATATCATAAATTGGTGATTTAATATCAATCAATAACCATTCTGTACTACCATTACAATCATACCTAAAATTATAAACGCGAAAGTGATTTCTTTTGTTTGTTGGAAACCGGTGAAACGATTTTGATGAATTTTATCATAGAGATAGATTGGACCTTGGATAAAGACATGGGCTATTTTTCATTTCGGAAAATAACATAGTTTCTAAAGGACGCTAAAATAGGCAGCTGATATTTTTCAATAAAAAATCTACATACAGGCAAAATATAATTATAAATTATGGGACACAATTTACACACGGTTATTCAGTCCGAAACCGGCAGAGCCTGTACTATAGGTCCTAAACAACTGATAAACATACTTAAATAAATATTAAACACCCAGACATGAATCCAACAGACATGCTCATATTGATCGAACCGATCGAATATCGTCAGGTTTTGTTGTGTTATCATCACAATCACTATCACTACATCATCATCACTACATAGTATAAAACAAAGTCGCTTTCTCTGACCCTATATCTCTATGTCCCTATGTATGCTTAAATCTTTAAAACTACGCAACAGAATTTGATGCGGTTTTTTTTAATAGATAGAGTGATTCAAGAGGTAGGTTTTAGTGTTGAAAAAAAAGCCATATAAAGAGTACCCGAAACCGACGAGCATGTATGAACCGATTGATGGATGTGGATGAGGCGCGTGAGGTATGCCAGGATCGTAGCAGGTGGCGGGCTGTTGTCTCTGCCTACTCCGGGAAAAAGGCGTGAGCATATGTATGTATGTATGTATGTTTTAGTGTTAGCATTGCACCCGTGCGAAGCCGGGGCGGGTCGCTAGTAGATCACAAATTAGAGTTGGGTTAAAAAATACCCACCTCTATGATGTCAAGTTTATTTACCATAGTGCCTCGAATGTAATTTTACATTAATTGAAAACTGAGTAAATCCCCTTACTAGAGGCATAAATTACAATTTGTCTATAACATAAATTATAAGTACCTAACGGCTTCAACGCTCGGCGTTCAGTGATCCTTCATATAAAATTAACGTGTTTTATCTAGACAAGAGTTTAATAAGTCCATAAATACAGTTTAAAAATAGATTTGAGCAATGAATATTTTGCAACCTTATTTACCGCCACTTCGTTCGGGTTCCAGTATAAAAATTATGTATTATTACATAAGGCGCAAGATAATTTTTTTCAACATACTGAGCTACTTTCAGATTTATTTTTAATATTAGTGTTGAAATGTAGATCTCGTTTGAGAAAGTACTGTGAACTATTTGCTATTTTCGTAGTGGGGAATTTATTTGTACAATACACGTTACTCCGTGGAGGTTACAGATATTCCATTTCGGATCTTGGTGAATCCAGCATTTAGTCCTATAAATTGGTCAAACACAAGAAACCTTAAAAAAATGGTGAGTGCAAAATACAACATACGAGTGCAAATGATTTCGAAAACATAGCAAACATTTGATGGAAATACCTAGACGAATACGTAATACTGGCACGGCACAACATGAGGTAAATTAATTTAGGTACCCTGCATCCATATTTACGCAACACGTGTACATTTGAACTTTACGTACAAGGCAATACACAATATCGTCAGGGCAATGTTGCAGCACCATAGGTTAAGAAGCATCCAAAGACTTTGCTTTCAAGTGGGTGCTTCTTGTACGTCTTCAACATCTTTGTTCGTGTCGAATAATCTTATAGACAAGCGATACTTTGTTGACGACATGGGTAAGACTCTGTTCACACTACAGTTCACACCTATACTCGCATTATAGTAAGTAACAATCGGACGTATGGCATGACCGCGCTCATGTGTGCCCCTCACCGCACACTCTCTATCATCTCAAAAACAGTTCAGCGCATGGAAAAATAATTCAAATAAAATATAATGCAAATTTTAGGGTCTATTTTTAAAATAAATGTTAATATCATTAGAGCAATACAAACAGAGAATCCAGAAAAACAGTTTTTTCATATCTCATACTCGGAAAGTAGTGTATGTTTGATCTGAGTACCGGGTCGGAAGCGATGATTCCCACCACAGAGAGATTCAGGGCTGTGATTCCCGCCCTCGGTCGGGAAAGACTCATAGTAATTGCTTCCGGCCTTACGGCGGGAATGAATTAAAAAAAATAGTACTACATTTGGCAAAGACGCTTAAAGGAAAAGTTTCTCTAGGAAACAGAATGACTTTCTTCCAACCTCTTTGGGTACTTAGTAGGGATACAAAACTTTTTACATCAATTAGAATAAGAAAAAAAGGTGCGGCCTTGTGAGTGTAGGTATAAACAACAGAAAATAGCCCGCGCGCGGGGCGGTACTCGGTCCATATTTAAAATTAAATTAAATTAAAAAGAGTTAATATGGTAAGCTGTTCCGAAATTCAACACTAATAAGCACAAAAAAATATTACTCGGCTAAAAGTACATATTATTTAAGGATTTGTATATTATTTTTGTAATGTTATTTAGGTTAGGTACTCTATAATGTAGTATTCAAAGACGTTTAAAAGAAAAAGTTTCTCTTTCTTCCAACCTCTTTGGTTGTATAAGTTGTATTGTTGACAAATTTGTTTTTTTTTGTAGGTATTATTGCGTTTTTGCATGTTTGAATTTTTGTAAAATTGTAATTTTTTTTGTTTACTTTCCTTGAATTCGAAATGAAAAGTAAAGTGTTTAAAGCGGGTGGAAGTTATCAATTCCTACTCGGACTATATCCTCCCTCGCTGCGCTCGGGCGTCTAAATACCTCGTATGGGAATTGATTCCTTCCGACCCTTGTATAACAATCTACTATTTCTTCTTTATTCTTGAATAACTTACGCCCTAGACTCGAGACTCTATGAGACAAAAGTCTCATAAGTCTCAAAAGAGACAACCTTTAGAACGCCAAAATAAAGGTACCTGAAGCTGACTATCTCTCATTCCTCAGACGATCGCTAATTCGATTTTATAACATAAGTCCGCCATGTGCACTTTAACTCTATAATCTTTATGTTGTGGCGCATGTCCCTCCGACGTACGACGTATGCTATTATTCACTTAATATTACCAATGGTCTGAGCCCTAATACGGTACGGGGCAGGGTATTAGCACAGACAATGTAGTAGTGGTAATAGGTCATTATAACCTCTTTATGACTCGTCTTAATATCTATGAACCCCTGAACTAAAGCAGGATAGACTTATTAATAGACGGTGACAATAATTGTGTTTGTTTTCAATTCTGGTGCACATAATGTTTATTTTGAAAACAGCACCAAGCGATAATAGCAACGAGTAAACAAATATACTCAGAATATTAATATTACAAACTATAATGTACATTATAGATCTAGCAACGGACCTGAGTACATACGGATGCTTTTTGATACCATTTGTCTTAAAGAGGTAAAAGCCAAGGCGCACTTCATCTCCAACCCTTGAGACACCTGTCGCTGAGATATATGCGACAAATTTTCTAGGGTGATTACAAAATTCTTATATAAATGTCTCCCTAATAACCTCCAATAATATATAATAATAATAATAGCCTCCGCAGATGACGTCGCGTGCGAGCGCGGTCACGGCTACGCCGCGTGCTTACGCAGCCGCCGCTGCCGCGCCTGCCCCCGTCGCTGTCGCCGCACCTTCCCCGCTAATGAAGCGGCCCTCCCAGGAAGGGAAGAAGAGCCGGAGCAAATCTGCTGGCAAGCAAGTGCCCCCACCGGTTTTCAGGAAAAACCAGTGTGATGAGGAGGGCTTCCAAAGAGTAGAGAGGAAGAAGAAGAAGCCCTCTAGCCGCAACACCCATGGCACTGCTCCGACCGGACCGAACCATCTGCTGCGTCCTGCTGTACCGTCGACGCAGCTGTATGTGTCCCGTTTGCACTGGTCTACGAAGGTCCAAGACGTCGTAGACTACATAGTGAAGAAGTCCACTTTCTCATTGAGGGTTGAACGGTTGGAGTCTCGTCGCAAAACGAATTTTAATTCTTTTGTGGTGAGAGTACCAACCCATCATCTGGAAACCTTCATGAAGGAGGACTTCTGGCCGCAGGGAGTTGTATTTCGGAAATTCCGGGGTCAACTACCTGCCGACAGCGCTCGCACGTCGCCGACACTTCGTGTAAAATAGTTTAGTTATTCATTTTTTATGTATGTTAGATTTAAGGTATATATAATATAGGCCTCTGTTTACGTTATTTAAGATCTACTAATACAAACTAGACAAAAATAAGAAGTGTTTAGCTATCTTCCTAGATTTAGCTAAAGCTTTTGACACGGTCTCCATCCCACTACTCCTACAAAAGCTGGAAAAAATTGGAATTCGTGGGACTCAATTAAAGCTTTTCCAGAGTTATTTGAGTGAGCGAAGGAAATGCGTTGGAATCGGTGAACACTTCAGTTCCGACATTATTAGCTCTTGTTATGGAGTCCCACAGGGCAGCATCCTCGGTCCAACCTTGTTTCTCGTTTATATAAATGATCTCTGTAATATGCAATCCCCCAAGTCAAGACTATTGTCTTATGCAGATGACACTGCACTACTGTTCTCTGGAAAAACATGGAAGGAAACTTTTGATGATTACACACACATGCACACACCCCCTCAAATTCACTCACCCCCCCCGCCCCCCCACGCACACACCCTCTCACACACCCCCACACATATTCACACTTTCACTCATACTTACCCATACTTCCTTTCCATATTTTGTAATGAAACTTAAAATAATCTTTATAATTATGTTAATGATGTAGTGTAAAAAAAAAATAAAAAATCTTGAGCTAGGTCTGTTCTCCTGGTCCCAAGAAGAGCTCTGTATGTTGAAACACAGTTTTTTAACTAGTTCGACGGCAGATGTTCTACAAACATTTTGTAACCCTTAAAACTAGCTAAAATAGGATCACAAATTGTAAACATTTATTTTAATAAAGATGATTATTATTATTATTATTACTAATGTAAATATTGCCTGAAATAAAGATTATTATTATTATTATAACCTAACCTTTTTTTTTTTTTTTTTTTTTTTAAGTGGGGAAATCCTTCATCGGATACACACACCACCGGGGGGTATGGTGTGGTTATGCCGGACTCCTACCGGCTAAAACCCCACTGTGTTCCTCCGCTATGCCATAGGGACGTGACCACGGGGAGGCCGAGGCATTACTTCCGCAGCCACGTTGGCGGCCGCCTACCACAACAACTGCGCGGTAGGCCCTCCTCTGCGGGACGGGGGAGTGATCCCTGTCCCGGACGCTCCAAAGGCGCGTGGAAACACCACGCGCGCCTTCGCGACGAGGCCTAACCTGTGGATGGTGATGCCCCCGCATCACCACCCGGGCCTCGTTGGGCGGGGAGGAGGAGAGAACCACAGGCTCTCCTCCTGCGGCGGATTGGGAGAGAAGAGGGGTCCTCCTCCCTGTCCCTCTCCACCACTCCCTCTCAGGTTTTTTATAGAGGTTTTCCTTCCTCGCGGTCCGGGCGGTTAAGCCAAGACCCCCGGTCCCACTACACTCTGGAAGCGGGATTACGGTGTACCGACGGTGGCCGGGGAGACGCTCCCCCTGGCCTGCTCGGAGGCAGTGCGAGTGCACACCGAGCCCGCCCCTGCCTCTCCACTGTGCCCTCTGCTAATCAGAGGGACACGCGGAGAGACCCCCCCTAATAACCTAACCTAACCTAACCTAATAACGCGGTTCTATAACCTCTCAATAGTATTATACAGTCTATTATAAAACTATTGAGAGGTTACATGTAGAACCCCGTTATCTATTATCGCACATAAATGTTACGTGACCGGCATTGTGTAATGCAATAGACGCTTTAGTCGTTGATATGCGAAACGTTAAAGCGTAGTAGTCTATGAGAAAATAAACCCTCAGATAATCAAAGAGCAGTGTTGTGTTTGCTCCGGGTTTCAAATGACCAAAGGACTGTGTACCTTCCTTTGTCAAGGAGTTAGCACAACTACAATTACAGACAAATGCCGACATCTGGTGCTGTGTAGTACAGTTCCTTAAAGGTATCTATGCATCTATTATTTCGCACTCGAAGTAGGTACCTATAGTGCTCGTATTTTTCTGTAGTAAAATACTGTTACGATAGTAACGTATAATATCATTGAAAATACAAACCACTAGTGCCATTGCCAACTGTCAACCGGTCGCGCGACGCGCCAGACTTACCTTCACATTATTCTGTTCGCCGCCATTTATATTATATGGAATATTTTTGATAGTGTCCGACAGAAAGTTCGGTTTCGGTTTCGGCCGAGTTTCGGCCAAAAATCAAGTTTCAAAATTGGCCGAAACTTTTGCCGAAACCGAAACTGATTTCGGAAGTTGTCGTGCACGCGGCAACGCTTCGGCGGACTTTTTCGGGAATTGTCGTGCGTCAATATTTTTTTATATTAAGTATATTAAATAAATTATTACAACAAAATTATAAATTATAGTGTTGTTTCCATTTGATGTCCTAATTAATGAAGAATAATAGGTAAAATGCACCAAATTTCTGTATTTTAAGAAATTTTATACTTCACCACGTGAGTTTCGGTTTCGGTTTCGGTCGAAACTGAAGCCACGGCCTAACATTCGGTTTCGGTTTCGGCCGGAAAACCAGTTTCGGTCGGACACTAATTTTTGAATCATGCATTCAGAATAACGAACGCCTACCATGACAGAAGAATAGGCGATGAGCTGATGTTACGGATATTGCAGTGAATTTTGACAATGCTATACGCTAATTAACAAGTAATGCAGCTAAACATTTTACGATAATCTCACCATTATTTAGGACGCCAGTCGGACTGATGTCTGCGTGACTTTTGATACGACTTGACGCAGTAACGGATGACAATCCGCCTTGCCTCCGATTGTCCGTAAGTCCTGAATTGTGGGGTAAAAGTGGAGCCCCTACTACAGGGTACAACGTTACGAGCTTTTTAGTTTAAAGACTGGGCACGTAGCCGTCATAATTACTTGGCTCAGGGGCAATATCGGCATTATTACTGGCATAAACTCAATTTCATATCTTGATTAGTTCCCGCTTAATGCTGATTGGATTTTTTAAAGCCCTTAGCGGTGCCGCGTCTAATTCAGTGAAGGAGACAATATGAGAATGTAAGTGTGTCCCTTTCATTCTTTACAGCGAAGCCTGATAAAAGAGCTTAGTACGGAATGGTGTAGTTGTCTTGAGAATAAATTCTTGGATAATTTTACAGTTTCAGGCGTTTAAATAGTGAATGCGTTTTTGCGTGTAACTGAAACGCGTCACAGATTAAGCGCAATTCCTCATACACCCCAATTAGTATATTATTAAATAAAAATATGATGTAATCGAACTTTAGTTGTGTCTAACCAATTTTCTTAAATATCGATAAATAATAGGACAATTTCCATACATAGCATCTGCATTCAGATATGCTATGTTTAATTAATTTTTCGGAAAAATTTTACACGTATTAAAAATTGCTGAAATCGATTAAGTAGTCGATACTAAACAAACTAATTTTAGAAATTGCGCTTATATAGATATTCTGTTACATATTGTATATTACAGTAGAAACATAGCTATTAAATTACGCACTCAAACTTTCTCGCTGCAAGGAAAACTATGTACGGATTACGGAATAAAGGCTTTTGTCACATTTCTATTGTAAAAGCGTCATAGTCGAGAGCAATACCGTGTCGAAAGCCATTTATCGCAGGTAGAAAACTGTAATTTAGACCGTTGTTCCCGGTTTCGCTGTGACGTACAATGGAAGTTAAGTAAGTTATGTAAGCCAGTGGCAAAGAGACTTATCTGTTCCCATTCTTCATTCGGTTAATTGTAATGATAAAAAAAATCTAATAGTTTTTGCTCAAAGGTAGGGGTAATATATTTCTAAGTGAGTCGTTCTTACTAAACAATATTAAGTTATGTACCTGCAGTAAAGAGTAAATAATGCTTACGCATTTTAGCACTGGGGAAGGCCGAGGTATTCCATTCCTGAAAGTACACACATTTCACCAGTATTTTTTACACCTCAAGGGTGCTGCTATACAAATGCCTCAGAATAAATTTTGGGATGCGGACTTGCTCACGATGTTTTACTGATTACACACCTATTTATAATTAAGCCTAATTTCATGGCTTTCTAGTGTGTGCAAATAAAGATATTATTATTATATTATTATTACTTCGAAACATTTAAATTAATTCAGCAGGTAATAATTACTACTTTTTCAATGTTGGTACACCTCGCCTGTACTCTCAAGCACTCAGTAAACTCAGAAATTCCGCGAGCGTTTAATTTAAGCCGCTACAATTATGTAAGTCTCAAAACTTTGCTTAGTAAGCTAAGTTTCGCAATTTTAATATCAGGCACGGGTAACTTTAAACAGTTTAAGCCGTGCCATTATCAAGTGCAATCCCCTGTCGAGTTCTAGGAAATATCAACTTCATTAAGTTCTCCTCTACTTAAAATGTAATTTTAAAAACCGATTGCGTGTAAAAGAATTAAGAATGTGTGAAAGGAATAAAGAATAAACCCACTTTGGGTAAAAAACTAAAATTAACCTTGCGACATCTCGATCTTTTGAAGATATGATTTGTATATTTGATGGATGTATAGTTCTATTTTTAACATTAATAATAATAGTTAAATTCAGGCGATCTACTGAAAGAAAAAAATAAACAGAATGAATGAATGAATATTTTTATTTCATTCATACATGGTTATACAAGTTGATATAAAATGAGGTAGGACAGGCATGATGCTCCAAAATTAGGCATACAATAATTAACATTTTAGAAATAATTCATAATTATTAAAAACAAACAAGAATACAACATTTTTTATAAAAGCAATAACAAAAACTCATTGGTACGATTTTCATCATGTGAAGCAGGCTCTTTAACCGTAAGGCTATCACTGCTCTGCAGACGTATTCACGGAGACTCGATACCGTTTCCGTTCGATTCAGATCGAGTGAAAAAATTTCCGAAGTCGAATCTATCGACTTCGGAAACTTTATTCTAGGCGTTTCTGAAATTTTCCGAATCCTTATGTCAATGACATTAGTTTTCGATACCAACATCAGCCCATCTCGAAAGTGTTTGACAGATTTTCCGATATCGAATATCGAAGCTCCCTGAATATGCCTGCTGGTAGTGGCTACCATTGGAAGTGACACAGATTATAAAATAGGTGGTGAGTTCACCTCTCCATGTTCGGGTTTAAATCTTATTAAATACTAGTGACCGGGACCCGCCCCAGCTTCGCACGGGTGCAATGCTGATACTAAATATCTATAAAAAAAAACGCATCAAAATCCGTTGCGTAGGTAGTTTTAAAGATTTAAGCATACATAGGGACATAGGGATATAGGGACAGAGAAAGCGACTTTGTTTTACTAAACGTTTGACTAACGAGTTTTTCAAAGCTTTTGACTCGACGTTGAAGGAAAACATCGTGGCAAACCAGCATCGCAATTGATTTTGGGGCATTTGTAATAATTATAGCACTCCGGTTCACCGATGGGCTCATTAGCTATCACTTTAAGGGTCCGTAAAATATAATGATGAAAATTTCCCTCTGAAATATCTCCGACGATCCCCTTGTGCATTATATTTTGTTGGGAATTTAAATTCAAAATCATTTAATTCTATAGACAGAAAAAAAAACACTTACGAGTAGAAACGTCAATAGTCTAATAACAAGGCACTCTAAACTCGTCAATGAAGATTGGCTAAATGTAAACAGTAGGCTATCTCCACCGACGAGTTGCGGGTTCCAAATGCAGTACCCCGAGAAGAACCAACAAGGAACTCAAGGGCAGCTCTTTTTAATCTCATGTCATACTAGTACCTAATTATGATTAACAGTAACCACATATAAATTTCGCATCACCCCTAGAAATATTAATGGTTACAATAGTGAGTGTAGCAGCAGTGATCCATAGGAAGACTACGACAATCGGTGTGTGACTGCAAATTGTGCTTTCATAGGGTCCTTTATGGAAGTATCTACTTTTTACCGGTGTTTTTGGCGTTCCTTAATACTTAATCAGGAATTGGACTCTATGTAATTGAAATAAGATTCAAAACCAAATAAAAATTAAAAAATCTATAGCTAAGGTAGGTAACAAGTGGTGAACCTATCGCGTATGTATAACTCTGAATGTTGGTATAAGTACATATTTTAGAACAAAGTCTTAAGCCAAATTCTGGTATCTGCGGATTTCCTCACGATGTTTTCCTTGGTCGAGTTAGAGGTAATTATATTACATACTACAGAAACAAATTATATGTTGCGCAAGCTTTAGAAAAAATATTTCTTATAGGATATTCTCATGTATGACTTGTTTTCCTTAGGGCCTACTTACTCCGAAACATAAACTCTTTATTCGATTCGGTTTTTGTTATTTACATCAGAAAAATATTATATTTGTTGTTATCCGGTAATATAAAACAGTAACATTTTAATGCTCTACAAAGTGCAGACTGTACCGGCCCATATAAATTGCATGGCAACGTTTATGTAAGAATATACAAGAGGAATTTTCTCCTTTTAACCTCAAATGTTAAAGGTCACAACTAAACTACGCAATAAAAACACACACAGGCACCAAGTTACATGTTTGTACTACTACACTATACTTGTACTAAAGTCGTTGTAATTTTAATTTTGTCGCTCGACGCTCCGGATAGTAGGGAGAGTCCCTTGCGGTGAGTTTAGTCCAATTTTTATTCCTAGTTCTTACAATATTAAACGCAAAATTATCTCAGTTTCCAGTTACCAGTACCGAGGGCTCTATCTCAAGAACGATATTGAATAATATCCGATCTCAACGATCCGTTTTCTCCTAACTACTTGAAATGTAGATTCCAGTTCTTTGGCTCCTCCCACAGTCGAAGTCTTCGCAGTAATTTGCTATTACATAATATGTCACCGTACCTTCTGGTTTTGTTTCCAACTCCTTCACTGTGCACGCTATCAGGCGACAGAACACCCTCCCTGGTCGTTTTAGGAAATCCCATTGCAAATTTTTCGTGCGTTCGGTCAGACCGGGTCAGACATGAATAGCTCGAACGAAATTCATCATCCTTAGATAATTTTATGTAAGGATGACTTGTATTTGTGTTTATTAGAATATCGTATGTATCCGTTTATTATATAAACTACATTATTATTGTAAGACGTGTATGTGTTATGTTTCACTCATTCTTTTTATTTTTTTCGACCAATTCTACCAAATTATTTCTGCATTTTGACTGGTTCGGCATGTGTACATTTTTTTGGTAGGTACGTGAAGTTCAATAAAGAAATACCTAATACTTATTACACGTTCACGGACAGTAAGTCACCCCTTGTGGACACAAAAATTTTGTATGGAGAATTTGTGACTGCTATAGAAGCGTCGTCATATAGAATGTCATGTTGCCTATAAAATGTGACACTATATGCTATGACAGGTGAGTGCTATAGCAGCTCCGTCACATTGTAAGTATATTTAGGGGTAGTATATGACACAACCACTATAGCAGGCAACTTCTATAGTAACTTCTTTAATTTTGCTCTATCGCCGACATTGACCGCGAGCTTGGGGCATTTTTTTGGAGGCATCTGGAACAAAACTCACTAAATAAATGCGAATAATTATAAGATTATTACCCAATAACTAACCAAAATGTAACTCTACACAAGTAAGGAACCTATATTAGGAAAGATATAATGCATGAATTGGCTTTTATCTTTATAAAATTTGTTTAGAATGTATGTTTACAAGTATTTGTATAAAAAAATTGGTTAGGTACTTTTCGTATTTTGCTTACATTCTCAATTTACGTGTTTATAAGTTAGCATACAACATTTCAGTAAAACTAAACAAGTAATAGTTGTTTACTTTTTATATAAAACCATAAAATACAACTACAAATAACAGAAAACATTACTTACGATCACCGTAAATATGAACCAAAATAGCGTCTGCGCGCGAAAATCACTCAACTTGCACGTATCCGCTCTCCGGCGCACTCGCCGCGTGACTGAACAAATTTGTATAGACACACGAGCGCTATAGCAGATGTGTGCGTGTGAGAGGGGTACAGGGGTCGGGGTGACATCAAACTTTGAATGTGTGCAAAAATCGTCTTATTGGACAGTTAGAGCCTCCTGATTCAATAGAATGTGACAGTAAAGCACGCTCTCTTACAGTTAGTATGGGGAGACAAATGCGTAAGCAGGTTTGCTACGTAAAAAGCAAAGTCCTACGTCCGCTATAGCAGGGGTGACACAATTAATTTGGAAAAATCGCCATCTATTGCAGGTCTGTCCGTGAACGTGTGAACAAAATAAACAAGCTATCTACACTAATATTATAAAGAGGAAAGATTTGTATTTTTGTATGTTTGTAACAAATAAACCCAAAAACTACCTACTGGACTGATTAAAAAAAATCTTTCAGCAAGGGATCGCTACAATATCCCTGAGTAGCATAGGCTATTATATTTTATCTCCGTATTCCCACAGGGACGGGAACCACGTGGGTGAAACCGTGCAGAATCGTTAGTCTACACTAATAATAATATGTAAGTATAAAGAGGAAATATTTGTATTTTTGTATCTTTGTAACGAATAAACTCAAAAACTACTTGACTGATTTTAAAAATTCTTTTACCAGTGGAAAGCTACACTATCACTGAGTAACATAGGCTAAATTTAATTCCCGTATTCCCACAGAAACGGGAACTACGCAGATGAAACCACGCAAAATCGCTAGTTAAAAATAAAAATAGTTTTTGTGACCTTTTACCTTAATTCCCGTCCACGAGATTCTACGATTCTCTAATTTCAGCTTATTTTTATCTTTCATTCCGAGTTAAGTAAAGTAATATTTTTTGAAAACAAAAAAGGATTACACTTGTTTTACCGTATTTCACTGAACTGATAGACTATTTTGCTGAACGGAACGCATCTAAAATGTCAATCTCCGCTACTAAACAATTCAATACCACATCTTTGAAAACGTATGTACTACGAACACTTGTAAACGAGCGCCATATTAGAAGATCAACACATATTTCTAAATACATAACATACATAGGTAAATATTAGCATTTCGAATAAATAAGTGGTGTAAATGTGGTACATTAGAAAATTCAATGTTTGATTATCATTTTTATTAAAAAAAGCATGAGTTTCCACTCCCACACAAAGGAATCCATATCACCGTACAATAAAAAATCGGTCTCTTTGTTTCTTAAATTTTACTGTTATTGCAGTGGCAATATAAACAATACGCATTCTGTTTCAATTCAACTGTCTACCCTTTAAGGCTAGTCCACATACACACGTCACGACGTCGCCGTCGTCGTCAACTTGAAACGGTTCGATGTTGCGACGAGACGAGCGTTGCCGTGTCGTAAAAAAGCACAAACACATACCTCAAAACTAATTCTTAGACCTGCGGGTTTCCTCACGATACCATCTATGACCCTCGAGTTAGCGATAAATATGTACCTTAGTTTTTCTTACATTCTCATTAGTATATACAGTCAAGAGCACATGAAGCTTTACACTTGTAGTGAGAGTCTGACCTCTAAGGCGATTGTAATACGAACGTTTCAAAGTCCAATGTGTCAAGCTCCACATTCTCTTGACTGTACATACATCGTTAGCAACTGATTCAGTAGGTAACTACTTACCTTTTAAAAAAAAAAATTACTTGTCTAATAATATTGTCAGTGTCTATTCCGTACTGTGTTTTTGTCTCTTCAACCTTCTACCTGACAAAAACAAACTTCACGTATGGTCGTCCGCTTTATGACTCTTATCTAAGTAATGGCGCATGAAATATTACGATATAAAGTCTAATCGAGGGTGAAGCGGTAATTTTTTGAGAGCTTTTATCTGCGTTATTTATTATCTAAATCCATGTTAGGGTAACGCCAAAACCCCTGACATGGGGACAGCCAAAGGATAAAAGTTAATGTGTTTTTGTATGTTTTTGTCACAATATGTTCACAGTATTAAGTATGGCGAGTGCCCAGGTGACTTGACTGTACCAGGAGGGTAATTTTATTCCTTAGTGCAGCCAGTAGCCTAAACTAGCGATCTGTGTCTAGATTCGTGTTCATTTCTGGCGTGTTATATTATAGGCTACCTTTTTTGAGCCTTTTAAACGCAGTCAGGTTTTTTTTTGAGTACCTATACGATAAGTCCGGTAACACTAGGTACAATAGGTAACAATTGGTTAAACTTAGGTGTAACTTATTTCATGATTAACCTTTAGTAGTCGACTGCTGGACGTAGGACGTAGGTCTCTCCCAATTCACGCCACTGAGACCAGATTAATTTCGCAAATCGTCGCTTCATCTTTTCGGAGGATGTTCTACACTGCGTTTACCCAAACGTGATCAAAGACTGGGATGAGAAGTGTTGAGTCGGTCGAGTGGTCTGTTATAGGTTGATCATGATGATGATGTTGATGATATATGGAATATAATTGTTTATTTTGGACACATAATATCCATATTGTTAGTATAGATCTTTTTGTCTAGGTACAAATTTCTGTTCTGACACCCGTAGTTTTTGTGTGGTTTTAAAGAATTTTCACGGAATCAGCACGGCCGACCAAAATTTTCACTGAAAACTGGCTCAATAGCTACTAAGTCAAGACATGTAGTTCGTCAAATTCGATTCCCAGAATATTACTCTTTCATTTCTAGCGTAACTTCAACTTGAGAAAGTTATGAGTACCTACGCAGAACTTTGTGCGCAGATATTTCTGTGAAAATGAGTTTGTTAGAAAAAGTTGGTAAGATAAACTTAATTTGGGAAACATACTTTGAATTTACCATGTGCCGCAACAGACAAAATCGACTAGTAGGTACCTACATCAAGGAGTTCTTTAAGAACTGGTGTTGGTTGAATTTGTATGAAAGGTTTGGCCGGATAAACCGAAAATTGCCAAATAACACCGCTTCTAAAACTATACCCGATATAATATACAATACCTATTCATTTTGTCTAATTAATAATTGATATCGATAAATGCATACGTACCTACCTATATAAGTTTCGTATGAGAACTTCATTACGGTATCAATTAAAAAAAATGAAAATGACACTACAGTTGTGTAGTTCAGTAGTGTCATTGACAATACATGATGGAAGTTACTCTTCCACGCGATAACTAGGTCTTTATATAGATTACACATCCAAACAATCCGAATGACGAAGTTGTATAATATTGTTTCATTCTATTTAAGTATTTTAGATTATACATAACTAGCGACCCGCCCCGACTTCGCACGGGTGCAATGCTTGTACTAAAACCTTCCTCTTGAATCACTCTATCTATTTATTTATTTATTTATTAAAGACACACAAAACAGACATCGACGAAAATGCACTATACTTACTTAGTTACAGCTTCGACCTAATCGCAGTCCTTACACATGTGTGTACAGATGCAACTACATTACTACATGCATTACGAACTACATAAAAAAAACCGCATCAAAATCCGTTGCGTAGTTTTAAAGATTTAAGCATACATAGGGCTATAGGGACAGAGAAAGCGACTTTGTTTTATACTGTGTAGTGGTGTAGTGATATACTCTCACCAAATACCTTTCCCGGTACTGGACCGTGAAACCATCGTAACATGTTTACAAAATGGACTCACGAAGTTTCCAGCCCAGTGAATTTTGCCCCATACCACTCTCGTTGTTAAACTTAGGAGCTACTTAAAAAGACATAGCTGTAAGAATGATCGTAATCCCTTCTACTTCAGTGAATGCAGAAAATTTTCTGTTTAATATTTGAATGTTCAAGTTCTATTTATAAATGGAGGGATGGCGTTGCGTAGTTAAGTTACTTTTAGGGTCAACAACCCGTATGGAGTAGAAACGTGGACAATCTTGGCCGGAGAAAGGCAAAGGATTGATGTTTTCGAGATGTGGTGCTGGAGACCAATGCTGAGGATATCTTGGACGGCGAAACACACCAATGCATCAATCCTGACGCAGCTCCGAATAAAAACTCGTTTGTCCACCTTATGCAGACAACGTATTCTTTCCTACTGCGGTCACACAGTTCGCAGAGCCGACGAAAATTTGGAAAAGCTAATTGTGGGGAATACCGAAGGCAAAAGATTGCGCGGTCGTTCTTCAACAAGATGGACCGACCAAATTGAAGACTCATCCAAGTTTTACACGGTTGTGAAAGACGCGTTGGACAGAAACCGGTGGAGGCAGATCATACACTCCAAATGCGATCCTAATGTTGACCACGATCCTCAGACATGAGGGACCGACCCCAGAGAGAGTAGTCAACAAGGAACCCTTAAATTTGCACCACGCACCTATTAACTGTTCCTTGTCGACTACGCGGAACCATGTCCGTCCGTCTGCCTGTCTGTTTGTCCGCGGGTTGACTCAGACTCTTAGTAGGTACTAGAAAGATCTCATTTAGAAATGGCATACATAATGTATGGTAGACAAAGTGGTGAGATGAAATTTAAAAAAGATAAAGTTGTAGATAAGGTTATTTTTCTCGAGTATCTTATCCATGGTGTGGTGTATCGTGTTCAAAAATATTGCGGGTATGTGAAAACCATTTTGCGATTCAGAGATTCATTTGCGAAATATTTAGCTTGAAAATGCAAATCTTTGTTATAGCGAAATTTAATACGGGGCACGTGTATATTAATTCAATATCACTACTAAGTATCTATAATTATAAAACCATAAATTTATAATACGTAGGTACTTGCAATTTAACAAAATAAAATAAAAAAGCTTTTATCAGTCAGTGATAGCCTTACGGTTAAAGAGCCTGCTTTGCACGATGTTAATCAGTGAGGCTCGGGTTCGAATCCTGGCATGTAAAAATGAGTTTTTCAAAACTTACGTCCGTACATATTTACCACTTGCTCGTCGGTGAAGGAAAACATCGTGACGAAATCCGCATTAATTCTGAGACATGTGTAAAAGACCCGCACCGGCGATGGGCTCACCACCTAGCACGTTTAGGTGTCCAAAGAATATCTCGTGAAATGTGGGTATATACAGAAATGAAATACCTCTGCCTACCCCTTGGGGGATAAAAGTCGTGAGATTATTAATTTTATTTATTTATTCTTTTATATGTAAACCAACCCAAACTCCCATCATTCACACCTACCGGCTCATCAGATTAGCCCGATTGATAACATTGCATTGTCATCGAGATTACATGCATAAGAAGGTATACAAAATTTTTGTTGTATTGTATTGCAATTTTAATAAAAGCTTGTAAAAAATAGGAGACCCTCGCCCTACCGAAACAGATCCCCTATTCAAACAGATACAGCTTAGTAGCTTCTGAAACTGGCCATAAATCTCCTTGAGCCTTATCGTCCCAGTTATTATTAAATATAAACTTTCTAATCGAGTTAATGTGAAAACTTCGTAAGTAATATCAGATTGCATCGTTTCAAGCGTCACAGCAATATCAATACAAATTAGGGTAACTTGTTGATAGCAACTTTAACTTGTCTAACTAGAAGATATCAAAATAAATTAACTTTAGATATTGCTCTTCTCAAATTTTAAAATTGACTAAGGGTAGACACACACTATGCCGAAATTACGCAGTTGAAGTATTGCACAGCAGGCGTATTCACGGAGGCTCGATACCGTTTCCGTTCGATTCAGATCGAGTGAAAAATTTTCCTAATCCTTATGTCACATGACATTAGTTTTCAACACCAACATCAGCCCATCTCGAAAGTGTTCGACAGATGATACCGTTTCCGTTCGATTCAGATCGAGTGAAAAGTTTTCCGAATCCTTATGTCAAATAATATGACATTAGTTTTGGACAACAACATCTATCTCGAAAGTGTTCGACAGATTTTCCGATTCCGAGTCGAATATCGAATATCAAAGTTCCGTGAATACGCCTGCGATCTTGCGTTCCGTCGTTTTGGATGTGGACGTGGGTACTTCCAGAAATGGACTACCTCTGCCTACCCCCTCGGGGATAAAAGGCGTGAGATTATTTATTTTATTTCAGACGATTAGTCATTTGTAGAATTAATCCTCAGTAGACGACTTCAACGAATACAACTAAAATACTATTATTTGCATAATTTCAGCTAATTGCTGTCCACTCTTGCACGAGCCTTCTTTTAATACAATTATTTGCATATTGAACATCCATTATCTACTGTTACTAAACCTGTTACGCTGATAGACAGAGATTTGCTTTCTTTGAGGAGTTCCGCTCTCCACCTGAAGTTCTTCATCAGATTTTGACAAAACTTATATGGGACCAGTTCCGCTCTCCACCTGAAGTTCTTCATCAGATTTTGACAAAACTTATATGGGACCAGTTCCGCTCTCCACCTGAAGTTCATCAGATTTTGACAAAACTTATATGGGACCACAAACGAAAATTTTTTCGAAATCGTTTCAGATTTGACGGAAATATTGAATTAACATACCAAAAAAAAAGAACAAAAAGACGAATTGAGAACGTTTTTTTGAAGTCGTTTAATAAAGCGCCATCATATTAGATAGCCCGCAATGAAACTTAAGTGATACGGTATGGCTGCTGTAATCTTTGGATTTAAATAAAATTGATGATACTTCATACATTACATTTTGCCGCTTCATTTGATACTCATTGATCGGCTATTGTGCGAATGTGAATGGTGTGGGCAAATCCGAGCGCTCACACCCGATTGAGTTCGGTGAAAGGAAACCCTTTTTTCAAAGCCCGGCGCGTCGTCAACACTAACTTTTAACTTGTTCTGACGTTTTTTGTTTATTTATGGTCTGCGTAGCTTTTGATTTTTTTTTACAATATTACCTATATTTATGGCAGACTTTTTACGTACGTACAACAGCACATGAAACTTTACACATGTAGTACGAGTTTGACCTCTAAAGCGATTGTAATAAGAACGTTAGGTACAAAGTCCAATGTGTCAAACTCTACGTACTCTTGACTGTATATTCATAGCATTGGAAAACCATTACCCACATTCTAGTGCATTTGGGTAAAGTAAACTCGTACTAAAACTGTGGAATTCTCCGCAGCACAGTAGGTACAGTACGGCCGTTTTAACTTGGCAGTTTTGCAGGCGTATTCACGGAGGCTCGACACCGTTTCCGTTCGATTCAGATCGAGTGAAACGTTTTCCGAAGTCGAATCTATCGACTTCGGAAACTGGGCTAGGCTCGTTTTCGATTCCGACATCTCTGAATAGCCCATCTTCGACAGATTTTCCGATTCCGAGTCGAATATCGAAGCTCCGTGAATAAGCCTGCTAAACAGCCATTTGCGCAATATAATTTTTTAGCGTCCATTTGGCGGTAGGTACGAGGGGGTTTGCGCAGGCGAAGCCTATTTTCAGAGAAGCCAAGTTAAAACGGCTTTACTGTACACGGCGCAGTTTGCGATTAATTTTAAAATGGGTTCGACCAAAGTAGTGTAAGGTTCTAATTTTGTAACATTTTAAAGCAAATAAAGTTGAAATTAATTTGTTTCTAAAATAGTCGCTTTGCCACCCCTCCGTGCGTCTGTATCTGAAAAGACTTCGTATAGCGAATTTTAATCCCAGAATTATTAAAAGGTTAACAAATTTAGCCTTATCAAAATGAATCTAATTTTCTTATAACAGTCTAAAATTACATGAAACATGAAGATGAATAAATGAGTACCTTGCATATTTTGTTATTCCCTTTACGTCGACCTAAAAGCAAAACAATACCGAGCTTTGAGCGAATGAGAAAAGGTCGGGGTAATTTCCATAAAATAGAATGATCTTTCATTTCGGTCATTAAGGTTTTCTTACTTGTTTTTTAGGGTTACGTACCAAAATGGTAACATTTATGATAATAAATAATAATAAAATAATAAATAATCTCACGCGTTTTATCCCCGAGGGTGTAGGCAGAGGTATTCCATTACTGGATATACCCACTTTTCAAGAGAATATTGGACCCCTAAAGGTGGTGATTTTCATCATGTGAAGCAGGCTCTCAAAGTCAAAGTCAAAAAATCAAAAGTTTTTATTCAATATAGGGACTTATAAGTCCTCTTATCGAAAGTCATTGCGACTCCACCGCTTCGGTATGTATATAGTTGAGGAGAAGAAGCGGGGCAAGAAACTCCTCAACACATTATTATTTTAAACAATCAATACAATACAAAGTACAAGTTACATGGTTTTAGTGCTTTGCTGAGCTGGAGAAAATTTACACCAAACATCATTGTCATTCAAATATTCATCTAACTTATAATACTTATGCCATTTTACATAAAACCATTTTAACGTGAGTTTTGAACATTTTTTCTGGCAAATCTACAACAGCTTTAGGTATCTTGTTATAAAAGCGTACACACAAACTCATAAAGGAATTATTAATTTTACTTAATCTGTAATGTGGTTGCTCTATTTTATTTTTATTTCTAAGATTACAATCGTGCCTGTCACAGTTTTTTGTAAAAATAGATAGGTATATTTCTCCGTACGTACATAATATTTTCATAAATATACTGGCATGGCATATTTAAAATATTTATTTCTTTAAACAATTCTCTTAGGGAATCACGACATCTCAATTTGTAAATGGCTCTCACAGCTCGCTTTTGCAATATAAAAATGGATTCCGCGTTTGCAGCTCGACCCCACAGCAGTATTTCGTATGACATAATGCTGTGAAAATAGCTAAAATAGACAAGACGTGCTGTGTCTACGTCAGTGAGCCATCTAATTTTTCTGACTGCATAAGCAGCTGAACTGAGTCTGCCCGCTAAGGTTGATATGTGCGGGTTCCACTGAAGTTTCGAGTCTATAGTTATTCCCAAGAAAACTGTATTATCAATTAAATTTAAACATTCATTATTCAATATGATAGTACTATCTACACTTGGAACATTACATTTGGAACAACAAATTTCATACATTTTGTCTTTTTTGCATTTAGCACTAGGTTGTTAGCAGTGAACCAATTGAGAACCTGTTGAAGAGCGTTATTTATTTCTCCAAGATCATGAGATTGTCTATTAACTTTGAAAATAAGAGAAGTATCATCAGCAAATAACACTATCTTTGACAAGCTTTCAACCATGAAGGGAAGATCATTTGTATACAAGACACATCATGTATACAAGAAATAGAAAAGGACCGAGAATTGAACCTTGAGGGACCCCTATTTTAACAAGTGATCTCTTTGATTTATTACCATTGATTTGAGCTTTTTAACCGTAACCACTACTCTCTGTAAAATTTATGATGCCTCTTTGACGTGTATTTTTTTCACAGTTTCATAACTCTTACACCACGCTCACCACCTATCACGTTTAGGGGTCCAAACAATATTTAGTGAAAAGTGGGTATATCCAGAAATGAAACACCTCTGCCTACCCCCTCGGGGATAAAAGGCGTGACATTTTTTAAATTTTTATTAGAAAAGGTATGAAACTCGCCGTGCGAGAGTCTGATTTAATTTAGATATTATTTGGAAGATCTAAAAGGCATCTAAAAGCAATTACTTGCTCATAAATAACTGGCAGTAATCCAAAAAGTTAGTTATAATACTTTTAGCAATAAATAATAAGTGCTTAATCTTAGGTAATTTGTGTTCATTTGTACCTAAGTCTGTAGTGACCTCATAATTTTGGTCAAAGCTAATATACTAATTTTTTTTCTGATCTACTTATTACTACTAACTCATTCTTGTTTTTCTCGTGGCTTCGGTTGCAAAAGTTTTGTGTTTTAAGAACATAATAATAATAATATAATAATCATAAGCTGTGGGACACAATTTACACACGGTTATTTAGCCCCAAACTAGGCAGGGCCTGTACTATGGGTACTTAAACTACAGATAAACATAAAAATAATATTAAACGACCAGACACGAAGCCAACAGACATGTTCACGCACACACATGTTAGCCCCGAACGGGGATCGAACCCGCGAACTCCGACTCAGGAGGTAGGGTCACTACCGACTGAGCCAACAGGCCCGTCAAAATAGTACAAATTTATTTGGGGTAAAATTATCTTACCTACATCATCAACCAGTAACGTGTAAGTCCTGTTACAGAGAGTTCTGGGATTATGAGGAGGCTAAAGAAAACTATCCATTGTTAATGGATACTTCATGGTCATTGAGCCATTAAGCAATGTGATTTACACAATATATCGAATTGCAATAGTAGCAACTTAATGTGACTAGCAACGATTTTCGCGTCGCACTAATATTGTATATAAATTGTAAAAAAAACTGAAAAGCTATGAAAAAAGTTAATAATGTAATTTCATTAAGTTAGTGGAGGCGAATATTAATTTAAACAAAATCATATTATAACATGGCCCAAAATTATTATATTCTGAAGAATAATATAATAACAAAAAAAAGTCGGTTTACTGACGATAGTTGAACGTGACAATGTCGCGTCATAAGAAAATACTGATAGAATGGATTGTGCCTCTTTGTCGCTCGTTGCGCGCTCTCGCTTGCACTGGAACGACGCATACGTCACACTTTTTCGGGAGTGCCGCCGGCTCCATCAATTTAATATAAGACGTTGTCACGTCAAAACCTCAAAATTGGGTGACTTCGCTACATTTCTAAATAAAATTGGAACTGGATGGAAGTTAAGGTGACAATGAAAGTGGAATGGGTCATGCTTGCTACACATATTTTTTAATAATTGTATAAGGTTTATTACGTATAGAGGGCAAATGCGTAGGTAACCCTCACTTTTAGGGTTCCGTACCCAAAACGAGAACCTATTTTATGACTCCGCTGTCCGTCTGTCACCGTCTGTATCTCATGAACCGTTAGCCCCTTTTCATACGTACCGGTTTCCGCCGGTCCGGCAGTCCGGTCCGGCGGCGAAATGTATGGCCGATTGCCCGGTTGCCCGCCGGTACGAATGAAAGCGAACGTACATGGCCATATACTTCGCCGCCCGCCGGACCGGCGGAAACTGTTACGTGTGAAAAGGGGCTTATAGTTAGACAGTAGAAATTTTCACAGATGATGTATTTCTGTAGCCGCTATAACAACAAATACTAAAAAACAGAATGAAATAAATATTAAGGGGGCTCCCATAAAACAAAAGTGATTTTTTTTGCCGTTTTTATAAAGTACGGAACCCATCGTGCGTGTCGACTCGCATTAACCCAGTTTTTTTAGCTTAACCTATCTCTGGTAATAATTGTGAGAAATATTGTACAATAGGTATCTGCGTCTATGATATGTGTGAATTGTGTCCTCCTAATCAATTCCAGCACGAATACAAAATAGAAGAAAAGCAAATTACTTTCAGTCACCCAAAACCAAAGAGATAAGAGATTAAAATATAATAGGACATAGAGAGCATAAGCGTTATGACCCCACAAAACGAGTAATATTTGAAACCGAAAAGTTATTCCAAGTGGAAAAAGTCTAGTACAATTTCGACCGAATGATAGCTCGCGTTCATACTAACTGACATGACGCTTGAGCTTCAAAGTTTTGTATGAAAATATTCCCAATGCCCCCTCTATGTACTATTTTTTTTTATTATTATAATATTATTTTATTTTATTTTATTTGGGATAACAACAGCTTATTACATATTGGATAATCTTATTTTAACAGTTTCAAAGCCAATTACAGTTATCCACAACTTATGTGACTAACAGAAAAAAAAACCGGAAGTAAATCGTAATTCGTATACTCGAAACAAACCTCTAACATATAGATAAAAATATACAAGTATAAATATTAATTACGTAATATGATAAATATCTTAAAATATATATTTAATACCTACATAAACCTACATTTATTTATATAAATATTAATCTTTATTATATATTTATATATATATATATATATAAATGTATTGTTATAAATTCTAAACTGCAATACACGAAGAACACATCTAGCCTACTTTTGTAAAAATGTACTTAATTAATTACACTAACAATTAAACGTAACATGACGTACGGGAACTAAAGTAAATAAGATTTGGTAATTCTGCTTAAACCTTATTATATATATATTATTATAATATTTTTTTAATCAGTATGTATGTCTCACCCACTCACACTGTATCGCGATGAAAGGAAACCTTTTTTCAACTCATTAAAATTGTAATCCCTCTCAACAAATACCTGAGGATACCAAACTTGGCAAAACGAAATTCGTCTCAATTATTTCCGTCCTGTTTGCTTCCCCTTTCAATTAAGTGTCCTGGAATAATGAGGTCATTTCACCTTCATCGTAACAAAATTGGATGAGGGTGAACAATTTGTCGTCTTGGGGACATCCTAATTGAGTGATGGTAGTGACGGTAGAACCAGGCATTTCTTTTGTCATTAAGGACCAAAGATATCTATTTATATATCGTATATAAAACGATAAACTGACTGACTGATTGGTGATATATCAACGCACACCCTAAACCGCTGGGTCTAGAGACTTGAAATTTTGCACATAGACCGCTTATACAGTGTAGTGTAGTGTAGTATCCACTAACAAAGGATTTTGCAAAAATCAACCCCTATTCAAGGGGGTGAAATAAACGTGCGCGAGCGAAGCCGCATAGCTAGTCAGATTTTATTTAGTCGCATTGTATTTCAAGCGCAACTCTTGACAGATAGCTGTCTTTTGGGAATATTTTCATACATAAACATTGAAGCTCAAGCGTGTTAGTTGTATGAGCGCGAGCTGTCATTCGGTCAAATCCCGGTCGAATCACACTAGACTTTTTCCCACTTGAAATAACTTTTGGCTTCTAATTTTCCTTGCTTTGTCCTCTCTATGCTGTATTATATTTAATCTCTTTGGAAGGAAAAAAATTAATTGGCTAAAAAACTTTAGCAGAATTACACTTCGTGTGCTTGGCTCGTAGCTTTACTAACTAACACTAACAGCAGTGTTACAAAGTCCAACCAACCCAACACTTGGAAGTCCTCGACCTAAAAACAATTACCACGTTAAAAGCAGCTGGGTCCGGCGTCACGTCGAGCCCGTTTGTGGACACCATTCCGCACTCTCCGATATTGTTGCTTGCCATGTAATACAGAAATATACCTACAAGCCTACCGAAGTTACCGAGGTAACACCTACGTCCTCGCTGATGGATTTATCGTATAAATTCGACATTTAGGTGTTTATAAACACTATGAAAATAGTAGAAGGTGTTTTTTAACTGAAAGTTTTGAATCATCATAGAGGTGTCTAACTTTAGATAAAGATAAGATTAAATTCATTTCCCAATATCAAAATGATTTTTTTACGAAAAATTAGGGTTAAGTTATGTCTTTACTTCCTACTTCACGGTCTTGTTTCCAGCTTTTTAGGCAGTCGGGTTTTTGGTTTTTTAAATTACCTAACTTTTTAATCTCAATGTGGATGCGGTGTGAGAAATTGCCAGGTTCGTAGGTAACAAGTGACGGCCAATTGTCTCTATACCTTCTCCAACGGAAAACTATGTTATTAGACTATTGAGTACTTACACATTTTCATTCTCATTCATCAAACAACTCGTGCATGGTCTTTGGTTTCGAGCAGTGCCTCTCTTTCAGATCTGGCTCATTTTGATTAGTTCCATGGGTACGGACTATATGTAGATTAATTTAACTTTCACTGCCAATAAGATTCTGATACAAATTTTAAAATGTCAATCAATCTCTTTTTCGCCAGATTTATTCCAGACTAACAAAAACCTAACAATGGAGGATAGCCGATTCAGACCTTGATGAATGGTCGGACGAACGAGGCGAATATAACAAAAGGCTCATTCAAAACTGCGTTCCGGTGCGCAAGGTATGGCTATTTTTAATACTCCATTCTACCTATAGGTAGGTCGAGATCCGGCTTCAGAATTAGTGTAGGGATCGAGTATTTGCTACAAACCAAATTTTTACGCATATTTATGATTAGGATAGATATATACCAGGGTGCCTATCGAAACATGGCCGCTAGTATTTTAATATTTTTTTTATTAATTATGTGTTGTGTGTGTAGACGATATTTTATGTAAAAAACAAGTGAATAAAATTTAGTCCCAAAAATCAATATCATTTTTTTTGTTAAAACTACTGGCGGCCATATTTCGATAGGCACCGTAGATATATATTCGCCTAATCATAAATATGCGTAAAAATTTGGTTTGTAGCATATACTTGATCCCTACGCTAATTCTGCAGTCGGATCCTAGGCTACTATTTGTATCTCAGAAAATCCACAGGAAAGACTATGTCCCTCTTTTTTCCGGAGTCACGCAAGAGTGTTTTTATGCGAGGTTTGTTGTTTCTTTCATTTCCACCTAGAACTTAGTATACTTAGGAGGAAAAACGGACGGTCATTACAAAGGAAGATGGAGCACTAAGAGAAAAAAACAGTATTTGTACATCGTTATCTAAGTGCACAGAGTGCCGTGTTCGCAAAAAAAGGCTACTTGCGCAATATTAATATAGGTACTTAAATCATTTCTGAGCGATATTACGACCATTTGTGACTTGATCTGAAGAATGTTAACTAAATGGTAATGTGCACAAATTTCCAATTGGACGAACTTTTTGATAAAATGTTCTAACTGCTCATAATTCAAACAATATACAAAAAAACACATTTAAAACTGAACCAATCTATATATTATGTCTTCAGAGCTATTGATCTGATTGAATCTAGATCTACACTAATAATTATAAAGAGGAAATATTTGTATGTTTGTATCTTTGTTACGAATAAACTCAAAAACTACTGCACCGATTTTAAAAATTCTTTCACCAATTGAAACCTACAATATCCCTGAGTAACATTGGCTATTTTATTTCCTTATTCCTACCGGAACGGGAAGGTGGAACAGCGCAGAACTTATATTGCTTTGAGGACTGGCCAAGTGTTGCTTATAGTAAACAAAACACTGCTACTATTCTACTTAATACCCAAGACGAATCCAAGTATCAGCATTATTTGTCGGCGAGTGTTACCTCGTATTTTTCTAGAACAAATAAAGAAAGCCACGAGAAATATTGCCGAGGGCAGCGACTTGCTCAGCTTAGTCCGAGGAACGGGCTGATTGCCTGGCTTGCAAGGCTTACGGCTCCGATTGTGATTTTCCCACCGCTTTTGTTATACGTACCTGGAGGTTAGGTACTTACAAAATAACTGTTTTTATAGTTACATTTGTACCTATTTAGCCACTGGACAACAACGTGTTTGGCTATGTACCACAACGATTACGGCGCGGAGTATACTTTTAACAAAAATTGCGCAACATCTGGTGATGTAAGGCGCTGTTGTGGAGTTGCCAAACTTTTGAGTGTCACGTACTGCCTCTCAATATCTATGACAGATTTGTATTTTTGAATTTTTGTATCTTTGTTACGAATAAACTCAAAAACCACAGGACCGATTTCGAAAATTCTAGTTCCTTTATAATATTATAATATTGATTCACGTTCTTCAGTATGCTGTTTCTGTTAAATACGTAACGTTTATCATTTCAATCATACTCTGAATAAACAAGACAAGTATACAGTTGCAAACAGAGACGTATAACCAATAAATGTGCTCTCTACTGCATAGTGTTCCAAATATGGAACTTGAGGTTTTGCAGTTTTTCTCAATTTTCCGAAGTCTTTTTTTTAAATTTTACAGCATAGCTTATAGGTCACAGAAAGCCGTAAATTAATATCAGCAGATTTAAAAAATCTATTCGGATTGGGAGTAGTTTAGCTGGTAGTTAATGCTACTCCCCATTTTCAACAGTATATTAATAATATAATTCGATTTAGATGTTTTTCAAGAGTATTAAAATCTTACAGATTCTAAGAAAGTAGAACAGTAGTCTTTTCATGAAAATTAACAACAGGACCAAAACATAAGTTTGATAATTATTTAATTCCCAAAAAAGAATAACTATAGCTTTAAATTTTCTTGGAAACGTAGACGAACAACGTACCTACCTGACTTGAGGTTCACGAAAAAATACTTGTTCATGATTTTTACTGCTAAATGTATAATAGTACATTATGATATAAGTGCGGTAGGTTGAAAATTACAGCCGAGGCGATGTTGCTAGCCCGAGCCTTAGGCAAGGGCTACAAGTAAGCAGAGGCTGTAATTATCAAAGCGCACGTATGTCATGCGACGTTTTATAACACATTTGCGAGGAAATAAAATAAAACTCCGACTATGGTAAACGAATAAAAACAATACAGCGTTAAGAAAAAGCGCGCGGCGCTCATCATCATTTTTTTTTAGGCAAAGGCACAAAAAACAGCCAGTACTACTAATAAAGTAAATTAATATTTTTGTGTTTTTGTTACAGATTAATTGGTTGTAATTTACTGTCAAAATTAATTAAATTAAATAATTATGTACATAAATATTTCTTTATTATATTTTATCTCCCAAAGTTAATTTTAGTCATAAAATGTTGACAACTTTTTTGACATAAAAACTCTATGCTGAGATTTAAAAAAGTACCGTTCTTGATAAACGCGTGCGTTTTACTTTACACTTACCGCACTTGGGCGTAATGAGATACAATACGATATTGAAATTGGTGAAATAAGACACCTTTTACGAGCAAATGTGTTATAAAAGTACATTATGATATAAGTGCGGTAGGTTGTAATTGTCAAAGCGCACGTATGTCATACGACGTTTTATAACACATTTGCGAGGAAATAAAATAAAACTCCGACTATGGTAAACGAATAAAAACAATACAACGTTAAGAAAAAGCGCGCGGCGCGCATTAGCATTTTTTTTAAGGCAAAGGCACAAAAAACAGCCAGTATTACTAATAAAGTAAATTAATGTTTTTGTGTTTTTGTTACAGATTAATTGGTTGTAATTTACTGTCAAAATTAATTAAATTAAATAATTATGTACATAAATATTTCTTTATTATATTTTATCTTCCAAAGTTAATTTTAATCATAAAATGTTGACAACTTTTTTGACATAAAAACTCTTTGCTGAGATTTTAAAAAGTACCGTTTATTTTAAGACGGAGCACCTTGATAAACCGTACGTTTTACTTTACACTTACCGCACTTGGGCGTAATGAGTTACAATACGATATTGAAATTGGTGAAATAAGACACCTTTTACGAGCAAATGTGTTATAATAGTACATTATGATATGATATAAGTGCGGTAGGTTGAAAATTACAGCCGAGGCGATATTGCTAGCCCGAGCCGTAGGCGAGGGTTACAAGTAAGCAGAGGCTGTAATTGTCAAAGCGCACGTATATCATACGAAGTTTTATAAAACATTTGCGAGGAAATAAAATAAAACTCCGATTTTGGTAAACCAATAAAAACAATACAGCGTTAAGAAAAAGCGCACGGCGCGCATCAGCATTTTTTTTAGGCAAAGGCACAAAAAACAGCCAGTATTAATAAAAAAGTAAATTAATATTTTTGTGTTTTTGTTACAGATTAATTGGTTGTAATTTACTGTCAAAATTAATTAAATTAAATAATTAACTATGTACATAAATATTTCTTTCTTATATTTTATCTCCCAAAGTTAATTTTAATCATAAAATATTGACAACTTTTTTGACATAAAAACTCTGCTGAGATTTTAAAAAGAACCGTTCGTTTTAAGACGGAGCATCTTGATAAACCGTGCGTTTTACTTTACACTTACCGCACTTGGGCGTAATGAGATATAATACGATATTGAAATTGGTGAAATAAGACACCTTTTACGAGCAAATGTGTTATAAAGGTACATTACACATTAGGTAGGTACCTACAAAATTGCATAACGGTTACTTACCTACACTACTTTCCGAAAGTCCTTAATATTAGACTGACAAGAGTTCCTCATTTGACTACGAAACTCTGAGATTAGAATAATTCTGCATATCCTACTAATATTATAAACGCGAAAGTTAGTATGGATGGATGTATGGATGTTTGTTCCTATTTCACGCAAAAACTACTAAACGGATTTTGATGAAACTTTACAATTCAATTAAATTCAATTCATTTATTCATAATAAATATTACATGTCATGTTTATAATGATATCGGAAATGTCAGACTGCATAGTGAGAATTAATTTATAAATACAACTAGCGACCCGCCCCGGCTTCGCACGGGTGCAATGCTGAATTTTCTTTGCTATAAACCTTGCGGAGCCCGAGACCTTTCCAACGAATGCAAAACCATGGAAATCGGTTCGTCAGTTCTGGAGTTAAATCGTCAGGAAGGAAAACCCGACTTATTTTTATATAGTAGACTAGCGACCCGCCCCGGCTTCGCACGGGTGCAATGCTGAATTTTCTTTGCTATAAACCATCCCTGGACTCACTCGAACCCACACAAAAAGTTTCATCAAAATCGGTCCGCCCGTTCTCGAGTTAAATCGTCAGGAAGGAAAACCCGACTTATTTTTATATAGTAGATTACTAGTTATGTCAAGTTTCTTACACAAGGCAATATTAACATAATATGTCATACAAACAGTTGTTTTTCTACGCAGATGAGTCAGTGAGCGAGAAAGTTTTTATTGTGAGCGTTGTCCAGGAATTCACCAACCGTATAATTATATAGCTTATACATCAGAATAACACATAAGCTATATTTTATCCCCATATTCTTACTGGAACAGGAACTACGCGGGTGAAACCCAGGGGCGCTGCTAGTATAATAATTATTATAATCTCTATCATTTTCGGGAGAGCCTTTTAGCCTTTAAGGTGCCCCCTGCCTACGTGTTTTACAGTTTTTGTAATAATTTATATTAAATACCGTTTGTAGTCAGACACAAACACTTAGCTAGACAAAACTGAATTGACTGAATAATTTATTAAAGATTTCAAAAAGCCATACTTTTCTTGTCTAGTCTAGACTTCAGTCTGGAACGCAAAAGGATAAAAGTTGGCAAACCTAATAAATTAGGTAGGTAAATGATCACATTTGGATCACATTCAATATTTTCTTCAACAATAACTATACGGTCGTAAAGCTTTTGACTTTTATGAAAACATTAAAGATGGATGAGGGCAGTAAGGAATAAACAGAAGATGAAACTGTAAAAATAAGTAGACTATCGAGTTACAGAAATAAAATACCATTAGTATACGAATACGTATAATATCGAGTAATACAGTCTGGAAAAATAGCAAGAAATTCCTTTGAAATGGACCCGGTGGTATACAGGGAATGGGGAACTTGTATAAAATTTTGTTTTTAATTTATTTAAAAAATTTAAGGATTACAGATACCAAAAAGAAAAAAGTTAAAATATTCTCAAATAAATCAAAAAATGACATTTTAAAGTTCGCGCGTAAACGCCCACCGACTTGACGTGACGACTCATGATAAGAAGTAAACTTTTCATGGCACGTGAATTTATTATTTATTACAGAAGCAATATATTTTCAGTTTTATTTATTACTAGCGGATAATGTAGCATTCTATTTCTGAAAGATTTTTGAAATCGATTGAGTATAGTTTTTGAGTTTATTCGTTTCAAACATACAAATATTTCCTTTCCTCTTTTTCGCTTTGCGATGGAGTGACGTCACTCGTCGTTGATTGGTGTTTCAAATTACGTCTCATTTAGAGTCACTTTTTATTCAAATATTTCGCGAAAAAATCAGAATTCTAGATTACTTTTTCAGCAATGCACTTTTAGCGACTATCATGATAATTTATCAATATAATTTGTGTATGTGTGGATTGAGTGAGCACCCCTCAGAAAAAAAATGAAAAATGCTCTTCATTTATTAAAAGTTCTAAAACAATTGTAAAAGTAATCCCTGAATTTGTAAAAAGATAAAAAAAAAAGATACAGGGTTTAACGTATGCTCACTCAGTTCTCACAAACTACCAACGAAATCAGCGAATGTATGAATGCAACATATAATATTTATATACTAGGATTTTGTAAAACCTAAGCTTACTTACCTTTATAATTTGTAGGTCACCTAGTTACGTATTTAAGGATTTACAAAAAAAATAAAATGCTCACTCAATCCTCACACTTTTGAAAACCCGATTTCTGATGAAGAAACTAAAGATTGAAACTGCTATGTATGTGTATAGTTTAGTAAAATTAATATGGGAATTTGTAAAATAAAAAGCAAACTACTAACGTGGCAGGTTTTTGAATAATATTTTTTTTTAAATGCTCACTCAGTCCACACATTTTACGTAAGTTAAAAATGTGAATATCTTAAGATTTATAGTATCAAAGAAACTGGAAAGTAGTTCAACTTTTTGTAAAAAATTCTACAAAAGATCTACCATCTAATATTTTATATTCGTTGTCTGTTTTCAAAGATATTCAATTTTAATTTTCCTAATGTAAATATATCGTTTAGGGTAACCACACTTCTTCATAATATTATGGTCATATTAAAAATACAGGACATTTTAAAAGAATATTCTTTCTGGTTTTCCAAGTAAATTTTTGACATACGACCTCTGCTGATTACGACTCTATAATATAATTTTTAACACATTTGCTCGTAAAAGGTCTCTTATTTCACCAATTTAAATATCGTATTGTATCTTATTATGCACTTGTGCGGTAATGTAATGTAGAACGCACGGTTTATTAAGATTCTTCGTCTAAAAACGAAAGGTACTTTTAAAAATCTTAGCAAGGAGTTTTTATGTCAGAAAAGTGGTCAACATTTTATGAATAAAATTAACTACAATACAAAAAATACAATAAATAAACATTTAATTTAAACCATTTATGTATCTGTATGTAACAAACACACAAAAAATATTAATTGATTTTATTAGTAATACCGGCTGTTTTTTGTGCCCTTGCCTAAAAAAAAATGCTGATGAGCGCGTATCGCTTATTTGTGAACAAGTAAAAATTATTCCGCGCGCTTTTTCTTTTCGTTGTATTGTTTTTATTCGTTTATGGTGTTATATGCTTGACGAAACCACTATTAAGGAATTATAGGAAATTCCCACGGGAGCGGGAATAAACTGGATCCACGGCACCCGCTATTTAAAATATTATGGTCTTATATGCTTGAGGAAACCACTATGAAGGAATTATAGGAAATTCCCACGGGAACGGGAATAAACTGGATCCACGGCACCCGCTATTTACATTATTATGGTCTTATATGGTTAAAGAAACCACTATGAAGGAATTGTAGGAAATTCCCACGGGAACGGGAATAAACTGGATCCGGGCTGGCAACGCCGCTGGGCACCCGCTATTTGTAACAAAATTTTACACGCGAGACTTGAAAAATATTTCACCAATTGAAAGCTTACTTTTCTGGGAGTAATTTCATCCCTACTTGGTGGATATCCCATCTATACGCACAAAGCGCTTTTCAAGTTCTTTTATTATGCGCACCGCCAAGGAGTGGAACTACCTGCCGGCGTCTGTATTTCCGAGTTCATATAACCCACAAGCCTTTAAGGATCGAGTGAACAGGCATCTTCTGGGCAAGCTCGTCCCAACGTAGGCCCCGTTTTTGCTCTCGGGCTAGTCTGGGGTCAAGAGCAAGCCCATTTTTTAGTAAAAAAAAAAAAAAAAAAGTAACATGGGCTATAATTTTCCGAAGGGAACGGAACTGATGCGGGGTGAAACCGTGGGGCACTATTAGTATGCGATAAAATACAACTTGGCTATGCTATTAGACACTAGCATTAACAAAACGAAATTAATTTCATCTCGTCGAACCACTGAAAGATCAGGCAGGATGATGCTGTGATCGATCAGCAAAGGCGACCTCTCGACGATGACAAGTCAACATTTAATTCTATTTCATCAAAATTTCTTTTTTGAAATTTATATAGGTAGGTATGGCAGAGACAAAACATCGTTTTTGAAAATGTATTAGTACATATGTTAACAAAAGCAATGAAGAACAACAATATTTTTTCCCACTTTGAAGTGTTCACTTGTTTTATTTTTTCAATTAACAGCTTCCTATTTGCAAGCCAGTTCGAAATTTAAATAAAACCTTTGATAAGTTGCCTCCTTGGTTGCCATGTTTTGAAGAAAAAGATTTTTTAATACAGTTACTCAAAAAGTGGCGTATTGCAGGGAAGTGTAAATATTTCTAAAAAGAAGCTATTAATTTGTTTCATTATCAAATTTAATGATTTGATTCAATGACTTAGGATTTCATTTTCATTTCATATCAATAAGAAAATTCTACCGAAGACTTGGCTGTATGGGCATTGGGCATAGTTCCCTTTGCCTACCCAGAATGGGTGAAGTAAGCAAAAAAAAAATCTCTGGTTATTTTTATGGTTGGCGCCATTTTCCAAAAATGATAGTTGAGTTTATTGTGTTTTTATTATTTTTAATTGCCAAATTTTTTCGCAACTGTATTAAAAATAGTTGTTCAGTACACGTGCGGAACCGTCATTGCAACTTGTTCCGACTGTCAACCCTCACATTCGGCTGCGCCTCGGCTCGGGTAGACATTTGTCGGAACTCGTTGCGATGACAGGCTTTCCGCACTTGTAATGAAATATACTATTTAAATTACACGTATACTTACTATGCAATTTATTTGGCCGCTAAAAGACGACAGATATGGATTTTCATACATGTTTTACCAGCCGCTGCTCATGTATTTGGCCAGTACAGCAATTTCAATTTAACTCGAAGAAGGTTGTCAAAATAATGGATATGACCATAATATTATGCAGCAGTGTGGTCACCCTAAACGATATATTTACATTAGGAAAATTAAAATTGATTATCTTTGAAAACAGACAACGAATTTAAATATTAGATGGTAGATCTTTTGTAGAAATTTTTACAAAAAGTTGAACTACTTTCCAGTTTCTTTGATACTATAAATCTTAAGATATTCACATTTTTAACTTACGTAAAATGTGTGGACTGAGTGAGCATTTAAAAAAAATATTATTCAAAAACCTGCCACGTTAGTAGTTTGCTTTTTATTTTACAAATTCCCATATTAATTTTACTAAACTATACACATACATAGCAGTTTCAATCTTTAGTTTCTTCATCAGAAATCGGGTTTTCAAAAGTGTGAGGATTGAGTGAGCATTTTATTTTTTTTGTAAATCCTTAAATACGTAACTAGGTGACCTACAAATTATAAAGGTAAGTAAGCTTAGGTTTTACAAAATCCTAGTATATAAATATTATATGTTGCATTCATACATTCGCTGATTTCGTTGGTAGTTTGTGAGAACTGAGTGAGCATACGTTAAACCCTGTATCTTTTTTTTTTATCTTTTTACAAATTCAGGGATTACTTTTACAATTGTTTTAGAACTTTTACTAAATGAAGAGAATTTTTCATTTTTTTTCTGAGGGGTGCTCACTCAATCCACACATACACTAAGATTTATAGTATCAAAGAAACTGGAAATTAGTTCAACTTTTTGTAAAAATTTCTACAAAAGATCTACCATCTAATATTTAAATTCGTTGTCTGTTTTCAAAGATATTCAATTTTAATTTTCCTAATGTAAATATATCGTTTAGGGTGACCACACTGCTGCATAATATTATGGTCATATCCATTATTTTGACAACCTTCTTCGAGTTAAATCGAAATTGCTGTACTGGCCAAATACATGAGCAGCGGCTGGTAAAACATGTATGAAAATCCATATCTGTCGTCTTTTAGCGGCCAAATAAATTGCATAGTAAGTATACGTGTAATTTAAATAGTATATTTCATTACAAGTGCGGAAAGCCTGTCATCGCAACGAGTTCCGACAAATGTCTACCCGAGCCGAGGCGCAGCCGAATGTGAGGGTTGACAGTCGGAACAAGTTGCAATGACGGTTCCGCACGTGTACTGAACAACTATTTTTAATACAGTTGCGAAAAAATTAAGCAATTAAAAATAATAAAAACACAATAAACTCAACTATCATTTTTGGAAAATGGCGCCAACCATAAAAATAAGCAGAGATTTTTTTTTTGCTTACTTCACCCATTCTGGGTAGGCAAAGGGAATTATGCCCAATGCCCATACAGCCAAGTCTTCGGTAGAATTTTCTTATTGATATGAAATGAAAATGAAATCCTAAGTCATTGAATCAAATCATTAAATTTGATAATGAAACAAATTAATAGCTTCTTTTTAGAAATATTTATACTTCCCTGCAATACGCCACTTTTTGAGTAACTGTATTAAAAAATCTTTTTCCCCAAAACATGGCAACCAAGGAGGCAACTTATCAAAGGTTTTATTTAAATTTCGAACTGGCTTGCAAATAGGAAGCTGTTAATTGAAAAAATAAAACAAGTGAACACTTCAAAGTGGGAAAAAATATTGTTGTTCTTCATTGCTTTTGTTAACATATGTACTAATACATTTTCAAAAACGATGTTTTGTCTCTGCCATACCTACCTATATAAATTTCAAAAAAGAAATTTTGATGAAATAGAATTAAATGTTGACTTGTCATCGTCGAGAGGTCGCCTTTGCTGATCGATCACAGCATCATCCTGCCTGATCTTTCAGTGGTTCGACGAGATGAAATTAATTTCGTTTTGTTAATGCTAGTGTCTAATAGCATAGCCAATATGGGGCTGGATTGCCCTATAAGTTGATTATAGAATGAAACGCGAAGATACTTTTAAGACTATGTATTAGTGGCCGTTATATACAATGGTGGGAGGAGCGTAGGCCGGCCAACACAGGTTGTGCGCTGAAGACGTTTGGACGCGCACTCTCGCTCGCAGATCATCAGTGGGAGCAGGTTTCTTGCCGCGCCGCCCGCGCACCGCATTGCATGCCGCTGGCGCCCTGGGCTAGTGATGCACCACATCACCCCCCTAGGAGAATGAAGCTCCATCCTAGGAAAAGAAATCAGGAAAATTAACTCGACGGCCCGATCTTGAAAACCGTGGCTCAGAGGCCTGTGGACCGTCGTTCTTTATGCAACTAGGCGTTGCCTCCTGGCTTTTAGTTGTCAACTGATATGCTGGTTTAACTCTGTCAATAGACACTGTGACTGGACCTCTGGTTAAACTTAGTGTCATAGTTTTGTCAGTCCGAGAAATGACTTTATGTGGCCCAGTGTATGGTGGTACTAATGACCCCCGTGAGGCGTCTGTGCGCAGAAAAACATGTGAGGTGGTTTTTAAATCTTTATGAACAAATATTGTTTTGTTCCCATGTCTCGAAACAGGCTCAGACTTTAGTTGAGACATGTGTTCTCTCAACTGTGAGACGAGGTCATACGGCGCTAGCGTTTGTTTTTTAGTAACGTTGAAGAACTCACCCGGGATTCTGAGTACCTCTCCATATACCAATTCAGCTGCGGAGGTTTGTAGATCAGGCTTCCACGCAGTCCTTAGGCCCAGGAGTACCGCTGGCAACACGTCTGTCCATCTACGGTCGTCGTGCGCCATGATCGCAGCTTTGAGAGTCCTGTGCAGGCGTTCAATTAAGCCGTTAGCCGCTGGGTGATATGCAGTGGTGTGGCGGACCTTTGTGCCGCAGAGATCTGTCAAAGATTTAAACAACCGAGAAATAAATTGTCGACCTTGATCTGTTGTTATAGTTTGAGGACAACCAAATCTTGATATCCACGTTCTGAATAATTCTTTAGCTACAGTTTCAGCAGATATATCTTTTAGTGGTTGGACTTCTGGCCATCGGGTAAAGCGATCTATAATAGTGAGACAATATTTAAAATCTTCAGAGCTTGGCAAGGGACCAATGAGGTCTATGTGTACGTGGGTGAACCGTTCAGTAGGTGGTTGAAAGTTTCCTAGGGACGCTGTAGTATGTCTCTGTATCTTACTTCTCTGGCAGGACGTACATGCTCGAACCCACTCGTGGCAGTCTTTTCTTATTGCAGGCCAGATGAACCTCTCCGTCATAAGTTTCGTTGAAGCACGTACTCCGGGATGGCTTAAGCTGTGCACGGTGTTGAAGAACTGTCGACGCAACTCCTTTGGGATAAAAGGCCGAGGTCTTGACAGTGACGTGTCACAATATAATAATAATTTTGTACCTGGTACTGGGACTTGTTCCATTTTCAACGAAGAAGGGCGATCGGTGAGAATCTGGCGTAATTCTTCGTCGTGCTGCTGTAGATTAGAAAGTTTCTCAAAATCTGGTGGAAGTGAGATCTCCTCGATGCGTGACATCGTATCAGCTGTTATGTTGTCTTTCCAGATATGTGTTTAATCTCCGTGGTAAACTGTGAGATGAAATCTAAATGATTGAATTGTCTTGGAGAGCATTGCCTATCTTTTTGGCGAAAAGCAAAGATGAGGGGCTTATGATCTGTGTATATTACGAAATGTCTTCCTTCTATCATGTGTCGGAACTGCTTTACACCCGTATAGATTGCTAGAAGCTCACGGTCATAAGCGCTATATAGTTTTTGCGTTTTGTTTAGCTTTTTGGAAAAGAAAGCAAGCGGTTGCCATTTAAAGTCGATCCTCTGTTGAAGAACCGCGCCCAAGGCTGTGTTTGAAGCACCAGTAACGAGGGCAAGCGGTGCGTTTAGGACTGGGTGTGCAAGTAAGGTGGACTTAGCTATGCTGTTTTTACATTTTTCAAAAACATGTTGTTGCTCAGGAGTCCAGGTAAGCGGTTGTGAACCTTTTATTTTTGGTCCCGAAAGCATGTCATGTAGAGGAGCTTGCAACTGAGCAGCGTGCGGAATAAAGCGTCTATAAAAATTGAGCATACCCAAAAATCGTCGTAAGCCATTTACAGTCTTTGGTGGAGGAAATTCTTGAATCGCCTTGATTTTTTCCTCTGTAGGTTGAATGCCCTCTGCCGAGACAATATAACCAAGAAATGTTACCTTACTTTGGCCGAAAGAGCATTTAGCCTCATTTATAAGCAATCCATACTCTTGAAGCCTCTTGAAAATATCGCATACTAATAGTGCCCCACGGTTTCACCCCGCATCAGTTCCTTTCCCTTCGGAAAATTATAGCCCATGTTACTTTTTTTTTTTTTTTACAAAAAAATGAGCTTGCTCTTGACCCCAGACTAGCCCGAGAGCAAAGACGGGGCCTACGTTGGGACGAGCTTGCCCAGAAGATGCCTGTTCACTCGATCCTTAAAGGCTTGTGGGTTATATGAACTCGGAAATACAGACGCCGGCAGGTAGTTCCACTCCTTGGCGGTGCGCATAATAAAAGAACTTGAAAAGCGCTTTGTGCGTATAGATGGGATATCCACCAAGTAGGGATGAAATTACTCCCAGAAAAGTAAGCTTTCAATTGGTGAAATATTTTTCAAGTCTCGCGTGTAAAATTTTGTTACAAATAGCGGGTGCCCAGCGGCGTTGCCAGTCCGGATCCAGTTTATTCCCGTTCCCGTGGGAATTTCCTACAATTCCTTCATAGTGGTTTCTTTAACCATATAAGACCATAATAATGTAAATAGCGGGTGCCGTGGATCCCGTTTACTCCCGTTCCCGTGGGAATTTCCTATAATTCCTTCATAGTGGTTTCCTCAAGCATATAAGACCATAATATTTTAAATAGCGGGTGCCGTGGATCCAGTTTATTCCCGCTCCCGTAGGAATTTCCTATAATTCCTTAATAGTGGTTTCGTCAAGCATATAACACCATAAACGAATAAAAACAATACAACGAAAAGAAAAAGCGCGCGGAATAATTTTTACTTGTTCACAAATAAGCGATACGCGCTCATCAGCATTTTTTTTTAGGCAAGGGCACAAAAAACAGCCAGTATTACTAATAAAATCAATTAATATTTTTTGTGTGTTTGTTACATACAGATACATAAATGGTTTAAATTAAATGTTTATTTATTGTATTTTTTCTCCCAAAGTTAATTTTATTCATAAAATGTTGACCACTTTTCTGACATAAAAACTCCTTGCTAAGATTTTTAAAAGTACCTTTCGTTTTTAGACGAAGAATCTTAATAAACCGTGCGTTCTACATTACATTACCGCACAAGTGCATAATAAGATACAATACGATATTGAAATTGGTGAAATAAGAGACCTTTTACGAGCAAATGTGTTAAAAATTATATTATAGAGTCGTAATCAGAAGAGGTCGTATGTCAAAAATTTACTTGGAAAACCAGAAAGAATATTCTTTTAAAATGTCCTGTATTTTTAATATGACCATAATATGTATTATGAAGAAGTGTGGTTACCCTAAACGATATATTTACATTAGGAAAATTAAAATTGAATATCTTTGAAAACAGACAACGAATATAAAATATTAGATGGTAGATCTTTTGTAGAATTTTTTACAAAAAGTTGAACTACTTTCCAGTTTCTTTGATACTATAAATCTTAAGATATTCACATTTTTAACTTACGTAAAATGTGTGGACTGAGTGAGCATTTAAAAAAAAATATTATTCAAAAACCTGCCACGTTAGTGGTTTGCTTTTTATTTTACAAATTCCCATATTAATTTTACTAAACTATACACATACATAGCAGTTTCAATCTTCAGTTTCTTCATCAGAAATCGGGTTTTCAAAAGTGTGAGGATTGAGTGAGCATTTTATTTTTTTTGTAAATCCTTAAATACGTAACTATAGGTGACCTACAAATTATAAAGGTAAGTAAGCTTAGGTTTTACTAAATCCTAGTATATAAATATTATATGTTGCATTCATACATTCGCTGATTTCGTTGGTAGTTTGTGAGAACTGAGTGAGCATACGTTAAACCCTGTATCTTTTTTTTTTATCTTTTTACAAATTCAGGGATTGCTTTTACAATTGTTTTAGAACTTTTACTAAATGAAGAGCATTTTTCATTTTTTTTCTGAGGGGTGCTCACTCAATCCACACATACACATATAATTTTAGTGCAAGTTCCCCATTAATTATTCCGATACACGTACCTGGTCGGTACCGTAAAACTGACTTGTCAGCTGTGCTATATTGATTGCAACCATTTCTACAATGTTGAATGAAATAATACTGCACTCACATTCATGTTTACAGTATTTAATTAAAACAAATTCCACATGATTCTACTGTAACACCGACTACGATTTAGTAAGCGTAAAATCCATTCATACTTCACCACCGGCGCGCTGGTAAGTCTTGTATGATAAAAATGTTTAATTTCTATAATTACATTAATCTACTTTAAAATTTATCTTAAATTACTACATGACTAGAGTCGCAATTCGATATTTTTCTTTCAAAAACTGTTTGTTGATAACATTTGAGATGTAGTACTAAGGAAATGGGATGTGTTTACTGACACTCTACAAATTATTTCGTTCCCAGGTCTGTACCTGCATCGTATCTGTGCGTAAAACGTTACAATGTTACATTTTAGTCGGTTAACTGTATGGACAAAAAATTTGAGTGTAATCATTATTACATAATTCCATGATACAGCCAAGATCATATGAAGCTTTATACTTGTAGTGCGAGTCTGACCTCTAAGGCGATTGTAAGAACGTTACAAAGTCCAATGTGTCAAGCTCCACCTACTCTGAACTGTACATGTATTTATCTTAACAATAAATATTTGAAATAAATAATTGAGTTATCTATACATGGGTTGTAAAAGGCTACGATTGCCGTCTCCTATCGATACAGCAGACGGCTCTTTTTAAATTCTCAGCGAAACCACCTTTATTCATTTGGACCTCTACTTTGCACGTTTTAGATAACTCCACCATATTCACTTCCACACGATCAGTCTTTGTGCCCTCCTGTCCCGTGCTGGCTACTTCTTCGTCGGATCACGTATCCGAGCCTGGGTATTTCACGATGAGGTCCAGTTCTTCATCGTTGGGCTTCACACTTCGCACCTCAGTTTGACCGTCGAACTTCTTCGGCCTTTCTATTTTGTTCTCTATATTCACCAGAACATCCGCAATGCAACGGTGATCTTCTGGAGATTTCACTTCAGCTTCATCTCCAAAAGCAGTTTGTTGGCTTTCATCAACACCATTGTTGTTTTGCTTATCTTTTTCCGTTTCAGCTTTGCTGTCTTCTTCTTCGCTGTTTTCTTTTCCTTCTAGAATCATCTTTGGTGTAGCTTCTTCTATTACGCTGTCTGTAGGGGCTTCGTTGATACACGAGTGGGTTAGTATAAATGGAAGTTTGACGGACACTTCGCCACCCATTGCACTTAAGGTCAGTTTGACTTTGACATAGTAAGATACGTAGATGGCAAATACGTTTCGCTCCTCAGGTGAGTTGGAACTGCATACCACAGTTGATGCTAGACTCGCACCGGTCTTTGAGTATGAATCCTCAAGAGCGATCCAATTTTTGGTCACACCTGTGAACAAAACACAATCTTAAATCGTTCCAAATCTTAAAAGCCAATTGATGGTAGTATTTTTATCGTTGTGACTTTACTGATTTCTATTTAAATAATTTCAAGAACTGCAGATCACTGCACCCTACTTGATTTTCATTAAACAAAAGCTAAGTCAAATATGATCCGTTTGAATAGGAATCATTTTACTTTCCAGAGAACAAACTGCAAAACCACAGTTTAAAAATTGTTAAACTGTGGCAAAACACTGAAAGCTACTAGAAATTTTATTGCTCTTTAGTCTGTATAACTTTACGCAAAACTTCTACTACTATTCCAATATAGATAAAACACATAATTACCTCTATGTGGTGTTAGGGTGTATGTATCCGTGAGGGTCTGCCCAGGCAATACCGGCGTGCCAGAGCCTCGGATCAGCGCCACCACATTCTTGAACTTTCCATTGGAGAACATGCAGACGTCAACGTGTTGAACCACTAATGTCTAGGAATAAAAAAAACTGTTATTATTATTGAATTAGAGTAAGCGCAGGCAGACGGAGAAGCGGAAAAAAAGCAGTCACTGGTCTGATGCTACATTGGCATCCGAAACCTATGATGTGGTTTTCAACTGTCTTATGTAATTTCGGTTCCAAATATGAAATCCTAGATTTCAACATTTTATAAACGTCAATATTAATGTATTAAATAAAGCCAACGTTTAATTTATAAGTACACTACTGTATATTATGCTGCTGCTGTTCGGGGTTCGTACACTACTTAAAGACTAAAGTACTTCAAATTATAAACTGGGATATCAAGAGCCGTAAATCTTTAAGACGGTTGGGGTACTCGCTTGGCCACATTTCTCTGCGCTTTGATCCTCCCAGTTTGATTTCAATTCACGACTTCAATTAAAGCCAAATGCCAAAGCAAATATTGAATTTAAATTGTTAGTGAATTAGTAGATTTGCTGCCACTTCGTCTGTCTGAGCGGACCCTTATAATGTAAATTGTAAAGAGATGAATTGTTACAATTCCAATTGCTGCTATCAGTTTTCATCGCATGAAGCGTGTGACGTCACTCTGTACAAATAGTAGTTTAGAAGCATTCGTGAACTTTTGTTTAGAGGTCTTCTCTAGTTTGCAGTATATAAGGTCTCAATGGTTATTACATTGTTGAATTCAATATGTATTAAAATAGATTTTGATTACACTTAATTCACTATTCAGCATTAATTTGAAGTTCATTGAATAACAAGCTATTCATAATATTCGTATTCCTAACTTTAGAGCGAATACTCAAGATAATTAACGCACTTCAAAATTCATAGACCCCATTTACATCTAATATTTATAGGATTTGCTCATGTACATAAAGCGTATAATAATCTTCGGGTTCAAATCTACGAGATTATTTGTTCGTGATAAGTAGACAGCTGTTCAGTTTTCTCATTTTAGATCAAAGAAATTAAAACTAGAATGGGGAAAAATTTAAAAAGATGTCCGATATATTCAGAATAAGCAGCATTGCCGTTCCTGTGGGAATTTCTAAATATCACTTCACAGTCGCCTACGGCATATGAGATATCTACTATATAAAAATAAGTCGGGTTTTCCTTCCTGACGATTTAACTCCAGAACTGACGAACCGATTTCCATGGTTTTGCATTCGTTGGAAAGGTCTCGGGCTCCGCAAGGTTTATAGCAAAGAAAATTCAGCATTGCACCCGTGCGAAGCCGGGGCGGGTCGCTAGTCTACATATAATATTTCATGTTTTTAGGTGTTATCATTTCGAAGTAGGTACCTAGTACATGTTTCTCTTTTCAACCGGTTCTTATATATTTCTGTGGGAATGAGATATTTTTCTGTAGTAAAAAGTACCTTAAATGTTGACCCCGTTACTCAGTTATCTCTACACCAAAAATCAAAATTCGTCCACTAGTTTTTGCATGCTGCGTGCACAGATAGACAAAAAATAGTCAACGAGAAGCCTAATATATATTTAAAAAGAAAAAAACGTTGTCTCCTTTTTTAACATTAATTGAGGCCAAAAAAACTGAGTGCAGTGCATCTCTGAATAGCTGGTTGACCCTTGAACAGAGATAGCTGCCAACCACTAATTCTTTCACTTTTCGCATTTTAAAATTGCAAAGGTAATTTCATTTGGGAGTTACGTTTACCTTCTTTGTGAACTGGTTTGTGGAATATCCAGTTTTTAAATCACAAATATATATGAAGGCAATTGAATACAGAATTCTCTTCAGTAAATATAAAGATAAGAAAATATTAATACGCTTGTATTTGCAAACCTATATAAATATCATGAAACCGAATGCCAAAAGTAAAATCAACAAATTTTAATAATTCATAATGTTAAATAAAATCGAATAATGTTTACACAATAAATAAGTACATCATTTGTGAAAACCAATTCCACGGGGAGGGTTCTAAGAATTACGAAATGAAAATATTCTGACGGGCCTGTTGGCTCAGTTGGTAGTAACCCTGCCTTCTGAGTCGGAGTTCGCGGGTTCGTTCCTCGCTCGGGGCCAACATTTGTGTGCATGAACATATCTGTTGGCTTCGTGTCTGGTCGTTTGATATTTAATTTTATTTAAAGCTAATCTACAAAGACCATTCTATGAACTCTGCGGTGGGGTGCCAACAGGGTGACCCTCTGGGCCCTGCTATTTTTTGTTTGGCTATAGATCCTGTAATAAGGTGTTTAAATTCGTCGTTCAATGTTTGGTACTTGGATGACGGTACATTAGGCGGGGACGCTAGGATGGTTCTTGCAGATTTTCAGTCATTAATAAACGGTTTTGCAGATTTAGGAATGCGCCTTAATTTTGCAAAGTGTGAGCTCTTTATTAATTCAGATGTCCCGTCAAATGAAAGAATTAAGATATTGGATGATTTTAATGCTTTGGCACCAGGTATCAATTTGGTTAATGAAGAGTCACTGCGTTTGTTGGGTGCTCCAGTTTTAATGGAAGGTAATGCTTCATACATAGCTGATCAGATACAACTTTTTAAAGATTGCTCTCCGCTTTTATTTGATATTTGTGCACATATGTCAATTTTTATCATCAGGTTTTGTCTGTTTGTTCCCAAGTTTACATATGTGTTGAGATGTTCTTTACTGTGGCAGTGTATTGAACTGCTTTCAAATTTGGATTTCTTGTTAAAATCAACGTTATCACAGATTCCATTTCTGATAATGCTTGGGATCAGGCCACATTGCCAGTAGGCTTGGGGGGTTTGGGCATAAGATCGGTTACGTCTGTGGCTCTTCCTGCGTTTTTGTCTTCCGCTTACTCTACATGCGCGCTATTCGGAAAAATTATAGATCCATGTTTGGATCCCGTTAGCGTGTGTGGAGTGACGGAGGCCTTGAATGCTTGGAGGGATTTCTGCCGTGCAGATTTACCTTCGCGCCCCAGCATACAGAAAATGTGGGACACTCCTATTTGTAAGAAGATTCAATTCAGTCTCCTTTCAAACTGTGATAACTCAGTGGATCGCGCAAGACTACTCGCTGTTGCTGAGAAGGAGTCAGGGTATTGGTTACAGGCGTACCCCTCTTCCAATTTGGGAACTTTGATGGACAATTGCTCTTTTTCCTTAGCAATAGGTTTACGTCTTGGTCTGAAAATAGTCGAGCCTCACCGATGCATTTGTGGTGGTCAGGTGAACGATTTGGGGCATCACGGTCTCTCCTGCCAGAGAAGCGCGGGTCGCTTTTCGCGTCATGCATCTATCAATGACATCATCCGTCGGGCTTTAGTTACAGCGAATATACCAGCCATTCGCGAACCACAGGGACTATTTCGTTCAGATGGGAAGAGGCCCGACGAATTGTCTTTGACTCCGTGGAAATTCGGTAGGTGTTTCGTGTGGGACGCGACTTGTGTGGACACCTTGGCTCCTTCTCATCTCGACGGAACCTCTGCGCATCCTGGCGCTGCTGCTTTAGCAGCTGAAACACTCAAAAAAAGGAAATATCTGGATCTGGTTCAAACTTATAATTTCGTCCCATTTGCCATAGAGACGTTGGGTCCGTGGGGCCCAGAAACAAAACTTTTTGCAAATGAGCTCTCAAAGCGTCTCATCAAGGCAACACAAGATCCAAGAGCTGGCAGCTACTTTTTTCAAAGAGTATGCATAGCTGTCCAAAGGGGCAATGCTGCCAGTTGTATGGGTACGTTGCCTCGATGTGATGCTTTGGAAGAGGTTTTTAATTTATAATTTTAAAATGTGAAATTAAATTAAATGTATCTCATTTGGAATAAATAAAAAAAAAAAAATTTAAGTATGTTTATCAGTTGTTTAGTACCCATAGTACAGGCTTTGCCTAGTTTGGGACTAAATAACCGTGTGAATTGTGTCCCACAATTTATTTATTTATTCAGTAATATTCATGATACGTGAAGTTTACTGTTTGCATTTTGCGTTAAATAAAACAGCTTATGTGTGGCTCACCGCAGCTGAACTGAGGTTATTTTTCGACTTTATAATTTGACCTTTAATTGAACTGACCTAAGGTTCAGAATGGCAAAAAAATTAAGGGTCGAAAGACTTTTTGTAGCGGATCTACTCATTGAATTTTTTACTTGAACTAGAGAGGTTTTTACGAAACTTTTTACGCCAGAGTACCTATAGTTTTGTGCCTCTCATTAATTCTTCAGGATTTATACAACTTTTATGCTTTTTCTCATACACTAGAGGCTTTATATTACCTGCATAGCACATCATAATTTTTGGAAATAAATTAGGCATTAATAACTTTGGAGCCACCGTCCACGCCGCGACTACAGAAGCCGACTGGTACTCTATACTTTATTTGATTGCATTAGAATTGATATTTGAAATACAGACGCTCGTTGTAAAAAATAAACTAGTCTGGTCCTTACTTTGATTCGACGAACAGTTTTGGACGAGTGGTTTGCGATGGCAACACTGACGTGGATGGATTCTCCGTGCGAGTACGTTGCCTTGTCCAACCAAGCCTCCAGCTCCACTCTGAAGAAGATAGTACTTGTTAGTCACATTGCATGAATAATAATAATAACCATTTATTTCAGGGCCCGTACCACCATCTCTTATAACAAGCTTAAAACAGTATTTTTTAGTATCTATCTTCATACCATGACGTTCTTATAAAGTAAGCTTGTTATAATATTGTTTTGTGTCGAATCAAATAATTTGCAGTTTTAAGCTTGTTTAAGAACACTGTGCAAAAGTGATCACTGATCACGGTATTTGAAAATGAGGCTACATCTCGTTATGGAATATAAATGTATGCGACAATCATTCGTTCTTTTACATCACTTTGTAGAAATGAAACAATATTGTTATAAGAGGTCATGGTACGAATCTGAGTAATATTGTTTTAAACTTGAAACATAACGTTCTCGAACTATGATAGTTTTTAAGAGGTGGTGTGGTAGGCCCCAGAAAATTCGTAGATCTTAAATAATGTAAGCAGAGGTCCATATTATACAGCGTGTAAGGGACGGGTTGTCCTAAACTAAAACTGTGATTTTCGACCATAATTTAAATCTAAATTAGCATGTACTTATCACGGAACTGCAAGACTAAGAATTTTTGTATTTTCCACTACGCAATGTATCACTTACAGTAAATTTGCATCGCAGCGAGCAACCTACCTACAAAACTGAAAGTAGGTAGCCGATCTTAGCAAAATAAAAAAATCGGTTGTCTGTAAAGTCGGTTTACTGACGATGATAGTTGAACGTGACAACGTCATACTTTTTGGATTGTGCCTCTTTGTCGCTCGTTGCGCGCTCTCGCTTGCACTGGAACGCCGCATACGTCATACTTTTTCGTGCATGCAGCCGGCTCCATCGAATTATAAGACGTTGTCACGTCTAACCTATACCTATATAAAATAGCCAACTAAACTATTTTACACGTAGTGTCGGCGACGTGCGATACAATAAAATTAGTAATTTTGCTATTAAGTTACATTGCTATATTGCCAACCCTTGCTAGGAGTGGCTTCATTATACGTAGTAGGTAATTTAGTAAGGGATTTCCCTTTGTTGATTACCAATAGGAATAAAGCCTTAATTTAAATAGGTATTTCAGAGTATAAAAGTATTCCAAAGTGCAAGCTACGTGGAGCAATGCCCAAAGGGGTAACTCCACTAAAAAAAAAATTGTATGTAATTAATTAAAATATATGTTAGTAAGTAAGCCTTTATTGTACACACATAAAAGTATGCAATAAATGATTTAAAAAAGTACAATGGGCACCCTTCTCGCTTTAAACGATATTTTGCAGACAACCTTATAGTCATTATTACAAATCGTTTAAAAATACTGCCTCACATTTATACATACAAACGGTAAAACGGTACGCACTAAAAACGCAACCTTTTGGCTTCGCCGTAATCGGGTAAAAATAACTGTGGCAAGAGTTATGTTTTCACCATTTCAATTCGTCGTAGCTTACGAGATATTGGTTCAGAAGCGGCGGAAATGAACGACAGTGATGTATTTGCCCTTTCTTATGAAAGAATCTTTGGGGATAAGTTCTGATTTACTAAAAGGTACTTACAAGAATTGATTGAGATCATTATTTGATGTATGTACAGTCAGGAGAACGTGGAGCTTGATACATTGGACTTTGTAGCGTTCTTATTACGATGGCCTTAGAGGTCAGACTGGCACTACATTACAAGTGTAAAGCTTCCTGCTTCATGTGCTCTTAACTGTACTTATGAGTTTTTTAAATAACGCTAAAGAAAAACGTCGCAGGGAATCCCACAGGCCGTGGAATTGGTTCCTAGGTACCAACACCCTGGTTCGGCAGTGGACTGCTGTCACGTATAAGGGTCCGTAAAAATCTAGCAAAATGTGGGTACATCAGTATATTATTTACGGATAAAAAAATGTCCCCATGGAATCGTGTGTACCTACTCAGAAAGCTAGGTACATTTCCTCTGTGGATAGCTAGGCTAGACATCGACTAAACTCGCTGATGGCTCTTTGAAAGAAATTAAATGATACTTGGTACTTAGAAAACCGGTTCAGTCGAGTCGGGCTCTCAAGTAACGGGTTCCGTACCACCATATTAAAAAGAATGAAGGGAAACTACCATTTTCTACACGATTTTTAACAAGAATACAATAATTACCTAGGTATATAACTTCATATTGACACAAAAAAAATATAAAAACATATTTTATAAAATAGGTAAATAATCTACACAAGTAAATCTCGTAACAAGCTTTTATATCATATAAATCTACTATATAAAAATAAGTCGGGTTTTCCTTCCTGACGATATAACTCCAGAACGCACGAACCGATTTCTTTTCGATTTTATAGCAAAGAAAATTCAGCATTGCACCCGTGCGAAGCCGGGGCGGGTAGCTAGTTTTTCATATAAATTGATAAGTTTTATTTAATTCAAAGTTTATTTAATTTGTTTGAGCATTTAGTATTATAAAAAATTGCTTTTGATTTATTTTTCTTTTTTTAAGTGTCCAGTTATTACAAGAAAAGATACAGCCCCGTGACAGATGGCCAGATAGCGAAGCTTAGCAATAGTGCCCCTTTGGAGCCCTTTTAGTACGGAACCCTAAACACGAATTAATTAAAGTAAAGCAAAGACAAATAGAATGCGGAACGGATGAGGATAAAACCCTAATAGTCATGTGCCTCCGGGGAATTCGCAGAACGATTCCGTAATTCCGGATCGGGTTGCTATCCGAATTTTTCCGATTTCCCCCCGCTTTGATGAAATCCGCTTATTCGCTCGTGCAGTCATTAATAATACATATTATAATACATATCCCACGGGAAAATAATCTATGCGAGTAAAACCGCGCAGAACCGCTAGTTAATAATATGTGGTTATAAAATGAAAAACTGGCTGACTGATTGGTGATGTATCAACGCATTTTGAAAAATGAAGTCTAAAGACTTGAAATTTTGCACATTGATAGCTTATACGGTATATAAAAGCTAGTTGGTTATACAATCTATTTCTAGTATTAGCCCTATTGTGTTATTGTATCGTGTAACTGTTTTTAACTGACTTTAAAAAAATAAGTTATCAATTAGACTGTGTTTTTACGTCTGATAGCTCAGAACATTCGACTGGATAAAACGATTTTGATGTTGTTTTATTTTATCTATCTATTCTATAATATATAAAGCTCGACTACCACTCACTCACTCACTGACTGACTCATTGACATCATTGTTCTCCCAGAAGGAGTCGTTTTGGAGACAAGTCATATATGAGAAAAGTGTTCAAGATGGCGGGGTGACCCCGGGAAAATTCCGACTTTTCAAAAAAACAAGATGGCGGCCAAGGTTGCCTATCGTATCTCTTTTGTTTTCCGGCCGATTGGGTTCAAATTTTGGGAATCTGTAGTACTGCTTAGATGATTTACGAAAATAGTTAAAAAAGTTGAAAAAACAAAATGGCCGCCGCGTAGTAGTGTTTCAAAGTTAGAGTGGTTTTAGACCCCACTTGACCCGAATTGATCTCCCAGATGCCAATATGCTAAAGGGATGTGTTTGGTGTCATCGCACAGGGCATATCCTGTAGTTTACCAGAAAATCCCGAAAATTTGAAAAACCAAGATGGCCGACCGGTGATTTGCTCCCAAAGAAAAGTATTAATTTTACCACATTTTGATTGTCGATTTTCGGCAAGATGGCAACACCTGAGCGAGTTGGTCTGTATAGCGGGGTTGGAGGTCTTGCTACGTAGTGTGGCCGTGTTGAAGAATTTTCCCGGAATTTGGAGTATTTTTTTACTTTTAACGCAAAATGTCAAAAGTCTAAATTTTACCATTTTGCAAAAACAAGTGACAGTCAGTGAAACATTTTATTCCTCCCTATGACCTTTTGTAGGTTTTTTGAATTTCACCTGGCAACACTGAAAGTTATGGCCGATTGAATTTTTAGGGTAGACCTCAAAAGACCCGAATTGATCTCCCAGATGCCGATATGCTACAGGGATGTGTTTGGTGTCACCGCATAGGGTATATCCTGTAGTTTACCAGAAAATCCCGAAAATCTGAAAAAACAAGATGGCCGCCCCGTTATTTTTGTTTTACTGAAAAAAATCAATTTTCTTAATCTTAATCGGCATTTTTTACACTGTTGGCAACACTTAGGAAAGTTGGCTTGTATGGAGCGATTGTGGGTCTCAGTAAACAGTGTTGCCATGAAAAGAAATATTTAAGAAAATGGTATTATTTTTTGACTTAAAATGGCTAAAACAAGATGGGCGCCCAAAATTAGACTTTATTTGTCTGTCAAAATACGACCCCACAGAGACACGCGTGGCCGCTTGCGGCCTCGCGCACCGCGCGACATCTAGTCTATCTACGAGGGGTGGCTGATAAGTAATCTACCTAAATACGAAAGAAAAGACATAGATGGGTGATGTATTTTTTATTTTTGTATGTAGTCCTCTGCAACTGAAATACATTTGTGACATTTGCCAATTAGTGACATCATACCATTAAAAAAAATATTTTGTCTTGGTCGTCAAAATGTTCGTTCACAGCGTCCTTCATCTCTTCATCCGTTGAAAATCTGCGACCTCTCAAATTTTTCTTTAAAATTTTGAATAGGTAATAGTCACAGGGGACTAAATCTGGACTATAGGGTGGGTGGTTGATTTCTGCAAACCCGTGTTTCTGTAGAGAAGACTGTGACGTAAAGGCCGTGTGTACAGGCGCATTGTCTTGCAATATTAAAACTCCTTTACGGAGTTTGCCTCTTCTTTTTTCTTTTATTTCTTTACGAAGCTGGTAAATTAATCTTGCAAAGTATTCAATATTCATTGTAGTATTTATGGGTAGGTAATCTATCATTAAAACTTCTACGACATCCCAAAATATGGTTGTCATTAGTTTGCCTGCTGACGGCCGGACCTTGAATTTTCTTGGTGGCTTTTCCCCTTTGAATTTTCATCGCATTGACTCTTGCTTACTTTCGGGATCCCACTGGCGAATCCAAGTTTCACCACAGATCACAATTTGCGGTAGCATTACTTCTTCCTTGTCCTTCACTAAGTCTGAAAATGCTTTACAACATTGCTAACGCCTTTGCTTATTAAACGGGATCAACATTCTAGGCACCCAGCGCGCGCTCACCTTGGACATCCCCAAATGTTCATGAATTATTTTGAACTCGTTCCTTACTGATGCCCAACATCTCGAGCTATCTCCCACTGCATGATTCGCCGCTCAGCCATGATCAGTTCCTTCACATTTCCGACTTTATCTGCTGTAACTGCAGAAATCGGCCGCCCGCTACGGGGATCGTCTTTTAAGCTCTCACGGCCATGTTTAGACTACTTCGACCAAAACTTTATCACGAATTCTGAAGGACATGAATCTCAGAATACCTTTAACATGCGCTCACGAACCGGAGTAGGTGTATTTCCTTCCCAACTGAGTAACTTAATCACCGCGCGATGTTCAATTTTGATCATTTTTTAATTTTCTTCCGACGTAATGAACACAAAGACTCGCCAAAAAAAATTAGAGCATTAAAAAAAATTAATGTTACGATTTTAAAAAAAGGAATAAACAAAGAATGTGGAAATATTGAGGACAGTTCTATTTTAGAATTTTTCTTTAACAAAGTAGATAACTTATCAGCCACCCCTCGTATAATATATAAAGCTCGACTACCACTCACTCACTCACTGACTGACTGACTCATTGACATAATTGTTCTCCCAGAAGGAGTCGTTTTGGAGACAAGTCATATATGAGAAAAGTGTTCAAGATGGCGGGGTGACCCCGGGAAAATTCCGACTTTTCAAAAAAACAAAATGGCGGCCAGGCTTGCCTATCGTATCTCTTTTGTTTTCCGGCCGATCCGGTTGAAATTTTTGGAATCTGTAGAAATGTTTAAATGATTTACGAAAATAGTTAAAAAAGTTGAAAAAACAAAATGGCGGCCGCGTAGTAGTGTTTCAAAGTTGGAGTGGTTTTAGACCCCACTTGACCCGAATTGATCTCCCAGATGCCAATATGCTAAAGGGATGTGTTTGGTGTCATCGCACAGGGCATATCCTGTAGTTTACCAGAAAATCCCGAAAATCTGAAAAACCAAGATGGCCGACCGGTGATTTGCTCCCAAAGAAAAGTATTAATTTTACCACATTTTGATTGTCGATTTTCGGCAAGATGGCAACACCTGAGCGAGTTGGTCTGTATAGCGGGGTTGGAGGTCTTGCTACATTGTGTTGCCGTGTTTAAGAATATTTCCGGAATTTGGAGTATTTTTTTACTTTTAACGCAAAATGTCAAAACTCTAAATTTTACCATATTGCAAAAATAAGTGACAGCCAGTGAAACATTTTATCTCTCTTTATGACTTTTTGTAGGTTTTTTGATTTTCGCCTGGCAACACTGAATGTTATGGTTGATTTAATTTTTAGGGTAGACCTCAAAAGACCCGAATTGATCTCCCAGATGCCGATATGCTACAGGGATGTGTTTGGTGTCATCGCATAGGGTATATCCTGTAGTTTACTAGAAAATCCCGAAAATCTGAAAAACCAAGATGGCCGACCGGTGATTTGCTCCCAAAGAAAAGTATTAATTTTACCACATTTTGATTGTCGATTTTCGGCAAGATGGCAACACCTGAGCGAGTTGGTCTGTATAGCGGGGTTGGAGGTCTTGCTACATTGTGTTGCCGTGTTTAAGAATATTTCCGGAATTTGGAGTATTTTTTTACTTTTAACGCAAAATGTCAAAACTCTAAATTTTACCATATTGCAAAAATAAGTGACAGCCAGTGAAACATTTTATCTCTCTTTATGACTTTTTGTAGGTTTTTTGATTTTCGCCTGGCAACACTGAAAGTTATGGTTGATTTAATTTTTAGGGTAGACCTCAAAAGACCCGAATTGATCTCCCAGATGCCGATATGCTACAGGGATGTGTTTGGTGTCATCGCATAGGGTATATCCTGTAGTTTACTAGAAAATCCCGAAAAATAGAAAAAACAAGATGGCCGCCCCGTTATTTTTGTTTTACTGAAAAATTTTAATTTTCTTAATCTTAATAGGCATTTTTTAGCCTGTTGGCAACACTTTGGAAAGTTGGCTTGTATGGAGCGATTGTGGGTCTCAGTAAACAGTGTTGCCATGAAAAAAAATATTTAACAAAATTTTATTATTTTTCGACTTAAAACGGCTAAAACAAGATGGGCACCCAAAATTAGACTTTATTTTTCTGTCAAAATACGACCCCACAGAGACACGCGTGGTCGCTTGCGGCCTCGCGCACCGCGCGACATCTAGTTATAATATAAAGCTCGACTACCACTCACTCACTCACTGATTGACATAATTGTTCTCCCAGAAGGAGTCGTTTTGGAGTCAAGTCATGTAGAGGAAAAGTGTGCAAGCTGGCGGGGTGACCCCAGGAAAATTCCGACTTTTAAAAAAAACAAAATGGCGGCCGGGCTTGCCTATCGTATCTCTTTTGTTTTCCGGCCGATTCGGTTCAAATTTTTGGCATCTGTAGGATCGCTTGTATGATTTACAAAAATAATTAAAAAATTTGAAAAAACAAAATGGCGGCCGCGTAGTAATGTTTCAAAGTTTAGGCTATTGTAGACCCCACTTGACCTGAATTAGCCGCATAGTTGCCGACGTCGTGCAATTACAAGTGGCACGTCATCTTTTTAGGCATATCCCGTAGTTTACCAGAAAAATCTTAAAAACTGAAAATTAAAGATGGCCGCCCTGTGATTGGCTCTCAAAGAAAGGGATGGATTTTAGCAGATTTTGAATGTCGATTTTCGGCAAGATGGCGACACCTGAGCGAGTTGGTTTGTATAGAAAGGTTGGAGGTCTCATTACGTAGTGTTGCCATGTTTAAAATTTTTCCCAAAATTTGGGTTATTTTTTTACTTTTAATGCAAAAAGTCAAAACTCGAAATTTTACCATTTTGCAAAAACAAGTGACAGTCAACGGAACATTTTATCTCTCCCTATGACCTTTTGTAGGTTTTTTGATTTTCGCCTGGCAACACTGAAAGTTATGCCCCATTTGAATTTTTAGGGTAGACCTCAAAAGACCCGAATTGATCTCCCAGATGCCAATAAGCTATAGAGACGTGATTGGTGTCATTGCATAGGGCATATCCTGTAGTTTACCAAAAAAATCCGAAATACTGAAAAAACAAGATGGCTGCTCCGGTATTCTCTCTTTACTGAAAAAATTGGGTTTTTATAATTTTTATCGGTATTTTTAGGCAAGTTGGCAACACTTTGGAAAGTTGGGTTGTATGGAGCGATTGTTGGTTTCAGTAAGCAGTATTGCCATAAAAAGAAATATTTTACAAAATTTTATTGTTTTTCGATTTATACTAAAAAAAAGACAAAATTCACATAGAAAATTATCAAAAATGGCTAAAACAAGATGGGCGCCCAAAACTAGACTTTATTTTGCTGTCAAAATACGACCCCACAGAGACACGCGTGGCCGCTTGCGGCCTCGCGCACCGCGCGACATCTAGTTTTATTATAAAAGCGGGTGCTTCTCGTGTGGTCCCATTTCAATTTAGTGTAGTTCTGACAATGGCGTCCTTGAGAAAACCGTATAAGTTGAAGTCAGTTTTTTAAAGAAAATAGAAGTAAAAGTAAGTGGGCACCAAGAAGAGATTTTTGGAAATCGTAACGGGACCGGGAAAACTACTAGGTCCCAGTTTCCTATTATACAACTCGTAACAGAAAAAGCCCAATTCCTCATACACCCCAATTAGTATATTAATATAAAAAAATATGATGCTATTGAACTTTAGTTGTGTCTAACCAATTTTCTTAAATATCGATTAATAATAGCACGATTGCCATAGAAAACATTAAATTCAGCTACGCTAATTAATTTTTTTGAAAAATTTAACACATTCAAAATAGCTAAAATCGAATAAGTAGTCGATACTGAACAAACTAATTTCAGGAATTGCGCTTATTCTGTTACATGTTGTATAATGAATTCGAAAGTTTGTGAGGATGGATGTTTGTTATAGTTAGGGAGGCGAGGTAGCTAAATGGCGTAATTCAACGGCGCCGTCGAGACCTATCAAAATCGAAAGATAAAATAATTTCGAAAAGAAAAGCTCGTATGGTAAAAACCATTTTAGCGGTGGGTTTGGCGTGTACGGTTTTTCAAAAATGTTAAAAAAAAACAGTTACTTGGGCATTCTCGAGCGCGTCAGATATTCATACTACTTATGCCCCAAGTGCCTCTGATGACAACGGTATACTAATCTGCCGGTTTGCGTGGTGGGGGTAGGCATTTATAGTAGTCAAAAATGCAAAAAAAATAAAAGACGTGTGGCACTCGGGGACTGCCGCGGTAAAGCTATTGCATAGCATTTTTTATCAACAAGACTGCCGAAAACAAACGACGTTAGACAATGCACGCCCTCGATAGAAGCCATGCAATATCCATCCATCCATCGGACGGTCGGACGGACGGACGGACCGCCGGACCGACCGACCGACCGACCGACCGACCGACCGACCGACCGACCGACCGACCGACCGACGGACCGACCGTCCGACCGACCGACCGACCGACCGACCGACTGACCGACCGACCGACCGACCGACCGACGGACTGACCGACCGACCGACCGTTTTGTTGGTCGGTCCGACCGTCCGTCCGTCGGTCCGTCGGTCGGTCGGTCGGTCGGTCGGTCAGTCCGGCGGTCCGTCCGTCCGTCGGTCGGTTGGTCGGTCAGTCGGTCGGTCGGTCGGTCGGTCGGTCAGACCGTCCGTCCGTCCGTCCGTCCGTCGGTCCGTCGGTCGGTCGGTCGGTCGGTCGGTTGGTCGGTCGGTCGGTCGGTCGGTCGGTCGGTCCGTCCGTCCGTCCGTCCATCCATCTACTATCATAACTTGGGTTTGGATTATGCCCAATAAACAAGCCACGCCTCCGTGCCCGTCGGAGTGGGGAGCGTGAGGTTTTTTCGTTACGGAATTTCTGGATTCGGTCCCCGCGCTCAAGGCCCGCGATAGAAGCTATGCTATTGCATAAAAAAATTACTCGAGCTCGTCAGATTTTCGGAAGGGGTGTTAAGTAGGCCCCAAGGAAGCTCCCTTTAAAAAAACTGACGATTTCGGCGTGACGATAAGCCTTTCGGACCATCAAGTTGAATTCGCGTAAAGTTGCATAAGTTACGATAAATTTTTGAAAATGCAAGAAACATAAGACAAATTTGAATGTCTGCCTATGGACAATACAGACCGCACACTCTATGTCCGAGTTTATGGTCTCCTTGCTTGCGGTTGCAGCACATAATATATGGATGGAATTCTATCACTCTATCAAGCAGAAACTGATTGTTCGTTATTAAATTTGTAGATAAGTGGAATTACTAGCAATTCTCGAAAGTTCTGTTGAGTTTCGAAAAATACCGAGATAATGTTAGATAAACTGGTAATACAGTAAGTCCCGTGTAATTTCATGTAGCATAAATTATTGATAAACAGATACGGTATCCATAACATGTCACTGATAACAGACACCTCCAATATGGAGATCAATATTGTCAATCCTGGACTGTGAATTATTGAGGCTAGATAATTATGTGAGGCTACAAATAGATGACATGCGCATGCTATTTTCCCAAAGGGGTTGGCTGGTATACTGCTCATTGGAATACTAATATGTAGTGTATTAGACTCTTCCAACGTGTAAGGTTTTCACGAATATGAAATCGCAATATGCTATAGAGTTTAAGCGCTTAGTTCTCCGATTAAGGCTTACTAAACGTTGGACAAATACAGCCTTAATATGATAGGCAGAACTGTCACCGAACCGGGGTTCTCGAATTACTTAGATCCAATTTTGAAGCCTGCATGTTTCCTCACGGTGCTTACCTACAGTGTGTGTCAAGCTAGAGATAAAAATGAAGGTATATTGTTTTAAAAAGTTCATGGTACATTCAAGAGCACATGAAGCTTTAAACTTGTAGTGCGAGACTGACCTCTAAGGGGATTGTAATAAGAACGTTAAAAAGTCCAATGTGTTAAGCTCCACGTGGTCTTTACAGTACCCCGACTCGAAATCAACCTTGGGCCTTATTGCATGCTACAGGATATGCTTATATCTAACAGGGATATCACTGCTTTTTAGGGTTCCGTACTTAAAGGGTAAAAACGGGACCCTATTACTAAGACTTCGCTGTCCGTCCGTGTGTCTGTCACCAGGCTGTATCTCAAGAACAGCGATATCTAGACATGAAATTTTCACAGATGATGTATTTCTATTGCTGCTATCACAACAAATACTAAAAACAAAACAAAATAAATATTTAAGGGGGGATACAACAAACGTGTTTTTTTGCCATTTTTATAGATAATGTTACGGAACCCTTCGTGCGCGAGTTCGACTTGCACTTGGCCGGTTTTTATTTATTACTTATCTCATAAACTAAAATCTCTCAGTGTGAAAACAGGACTAATTAGAAAACAGGCAGACAAAGAGTTTCTTCAGGTAGATTTAATTTAATTTATCAGACCTCTGAGCACGTGCTCTTTGATCTGATTAATCAGTTATTTTCCTGAAATTACGGGACTCTCAAATCGTTTCTTCTTATTACAGAACGAGAAACAAATGAAAAATAAATGTTCCTTGCCTCATTAGGGGGATTTTCGGGATTGGACTTCGGACATCTGTCTACCAACTTTCTTTTTAAAACGAATTTACGAATCTACGAATTTTTTTAATAGTTTTTGTTTGAATTATCAGGTTTTTTACGCTTAATGTTAGCGTCACGTGTTACTAAAATAATAATTAGTTAACTACGTAATATGTATAAGTACATAGAATAAAATCATGGATGTCGAATTTAACCTACTTTTAATTTTGTATAGACTTGAAATTTTACGTGTGTATGTAGTTTGAATGTATAATGATTTGGTATGGATGTTCGCGAAGTTGTGATTTGAAATCTATGATGATTCCATTTTGCGTTACAAATATCTAATCTCGTTGTCTTACTTTGTATTGGCCCAAGTTATTGGACACTCTGACAATTTGTTGGAATATTCGTCATCATACGAATGAAATTAGCTCAAGCTTTGTCAGAGAATGTTCAATTAATCAGATAATGTAAAGGGATCACTAGTCACATTCGCTACTAATTAAACCTTAAGGCGTGTATAACAATTCGATGGAACCAAACATCTTAAACATTCCTTGACCCGACTGTTGTGTACTAATCCGAGTAATTTTGATTTAATCTTGGACTATTGCAGTTTTTTAAAACATGGTGCTTACAGTTTAATTTTAAAATTGTTTGTTTGTGATAGTAGTGTCTTTACTTTTTTGACGTGACACCGTCTTATAATTCGATGGAGCCGGCTGCATGCACGAAAAAGTATGACGTATGCGGCGTTCCAGTGCAAGCGAGAGCGCGCAACGAGCGAAAAAGAGGCACAATCCAAAGAGTATGACGTTGTCACGTTCAACTATCGTCACTAAACCGACTTTACAGACAACCGATTTTTTTGTTACAAAGGCTAGGAAACTCACCTTCCATCGGACAGTAAAAATGGCTTTTCGACTGTCGCTCGCGGCGGGGGCAGCTCTGCTCCTTCTGCAACAAAATACACTTTAATAACGGTTCTGCGCGGTTTCACCCGCAGTCCCCGTGGGAATACGGGAATAAAATATAGCCTATGTTATACTCAAGGATATTCTAGCTTTCTATTGGTGAAAGAATTTTTAAAATCGGTCCAGTAGTTGTTGAGGTTATTCGTAAAAAAGATACAAACATACAAATCTTTCCTCTTTATATTATTAGTATAGATAGGTACTTATACCCATAGGACTAGTATGAAACATAAATATAAATTAAATTTAGTTTTGTAACAGTTTAAATACAATAAAAAATTAATGATCTCACGCCTTATATCCCCGAGGGGGTAGGCAGAATATTCCATTTTGGAAGTACCGAGTATATTCGACCCCTACACGTGATAGGTAGTAATCCCATCAATATCCCGGATCTGTTACATATGCTTTAGATTAATTCATCATTGCGGGTTTCCTCACGATGTTTTCCTTCACCGTCGAGATAGTGATAAATATGTACCTATGATATGTACCTACGTAAGTTTTTGAAACACAAATTTTTACATGCCAGGATTTGAACCCGAGCCTCCCTGATTATCATAATGGGAAGCATAAGCATATTGTACATAATAAGGACCCAAATGGTGTCGTGTCTGCGCATAGAGAACACAGACCAACTGTCATTTTTGTTATTTTTTAATTGTGATTGTAAGTCAATCAATGTTAAGTATCTAAGGCGGCGTCAAATTATTTATTACGTCATGAAACTTAGGTGGTAGGACTGCAGTTGTCAACTGTCTTGGTTAAACGTACAGGCGTACATTATTTATTTGTATGACGTCATATGTACCACACGCTCTGGGGGCCAATTCTACTAAATGACAGCGGTGATAGTTGTATGACTGTGGTCACTCAATGGTGATATTATGTCAAATTTTGACACTTTTCGTATTCTTTTAACTGTCAGTTTTCACAATCATTCAACTATCATTGTTGACCACTTTTGGTATTCTACTATTCCTACCATGGAATGGCGCTGTCCAGTGATTGCTTTTTTCCCCTTATTTTAAGGCATTGGCAATTTAGCCATCAGCCCTAAACACGACACGAAATTCAGATTTTAGCTCTGCTTCAGAGTCTATGCACAAAAATACACAAGTTTCTTCAAAACTTATCGAAATGTCACATGTACCATAAATAAAATCAATCATCTAAAGATTTTAGTGCCGAAAACCCGAAATAAAACTAATGACACGCATGGTAGTAATAGTTATATATGGTAGGCAACACCTAACGTAGTCCATAGTCATTCCATTGTTATGCCACTATGATTTTAGTGGAATACAAATTAGATGTCATAGTTGCCAGTTGCAGCATAATGGAATGATAGTTAGATGACAATGGCTGACATTTAGTGGAATTGGCCCCCTGGTTGCAGGCGAGAGTTAGCAGAAGTTCTGTTGGACAAGTTTCAATAGAATCGGAGCGGATAATGTGCGAACAGTTGTGAAATTCATTTCCACGCGTTTCCGTATTAGTCCAGGCAATGAAGCGGATTTTTGTATGAAGACCCCAACATTAATTCCTCAGTCGATGAAACTTTGCAGGATTGTAGTATAGTATGAGACAATACTTGCTTAAAAAAATCCAAAAAAAAACCTAACCGAAGTTAGGTATTTTTACTGAAATACTTATTTAGGTGTTGGGAAAAATGCTCAGTCAAAATTTTCTTCGCCAGCAATATTCATGTGTGTTAAGAAAGCTATATGCGAAATATCCAAAAAAATCTCCTGGTAGAAACAACAAAACTCAGACGTATATGTACCTTGCACGGGAAAATTGCTCAGTCCATTTTTTAACTGGAATGTCATTTAATAGTCGCTGTGGACTTACAATAGGAAAATCCAAAATAAAAACCGTGTAGCTATATTATTTTCAGAAATTATCAAATTATCAACCAAAAAAAAAATATTTTTAAGTATAAAACCCAACTACGGTTAGGTTTTTTTTTTGGATTTTTTTTATGCAAGTATTGTCTCATACTATACTACAATCCTGCAAAGTTTCGTCGACTGAGGAATTAATGTTGGGGTCCACTACCTTTTAGACTAGGTATATCGTTTTCCTCCGTTCAGTGGAAGCACACCCTTAGGACTGCCCTAAAATTAATTTGTATTAAACAATTGGTCCACAAAGAGATTTTTATACACTAAACTCACCAATTTCTTCTCGTTTGGGCCGGCAATTCTCGTCCGATTCTAATTTGGCTTTATTTTTGAGCCTGCAAGAAAAATATTTGTTATTTCCACTTTTCCTTTCTATCTCGAATTGTTTTGGAAGTTGTTTTTAATAATTTAAGATCTTTTTGAGTTATTTCAAATTTAGAAGTTTGAAGTCGTTAATCAGCAGTTTTGGTTGTCAAAATTGTTATGGCGATAAAATATTAAACATTTCGATAAAACTTAGAGTAGGTACCTATACTATACAGTAGAGCGCTATAACATAGATTGACAAATTTCTGCAAACATCACATACCTAATGCTTATCGAATGTTGCTACCACAGACCACTCATCTTGGTCTGTGGTTGCTACAATACGCAATTTATATATGCGACTATTTCTTATAATAATAAGGTAACAAACCACCAAACGGGAGGAGTGACCGATAAGACTATGTCGACCTTATCTTATCACATCACTATATCACTACATAGTATAAAACAAAGTCGCTTTCTCTGTCCCTATATCCCTATGTCCCTTTGTATGCTTAAATCTTTAAAACTACGCAACGGATTTTGATGCGGTTTTTTTAATAGAGTGATTCAAGAGGAAGGTTTTAGTGTTAGCCCCTTTTCACACGTACCGGTTTCCGCCGGGCCGGCGGGCGGCCATGTATGGCCATGTACGTTCGCTTTCACGCTTTCATACGACCGGCGGAAACCGGTACGTGTGAAAAGGGGCTTAGCATTGCACCCGTGCGAAGCCGGGGCGGGTCGCTAATATATTTATAAAATAATAAACTGACTAACAGATTGGTGATATATCAACGCACAGCCTAAACCGCTCGGCCTAGTTTTTTGAAGAACCTTTGTGAGTCTGAAGGTTCGTATCATCAAAACATAATTGAAATAGCTACAACACCCTAAAGCATGTTTAAAAAAAAACAATCAATAATGTTTTATTCTTGGGTTGAAATCATCTTGGAAGTATAAAAATACTTGTGTCAAATAGAAAAACTACTAAAATAAGACTTAAATCTTAATGGAACGAAAAAAATATGTGAGGGGGTGTGTATGTGTAAGCGGGGGGGGGGGGGGAGTGTGGTGTTTTGGGATTGGATAGCTGACTATATAATGTTTGAAAACGTAGTTTGTATAAATACATGATAGATTGTATAATAATTAAGCGTAATATAAAACTGGAATAGAAAAGTTTAGTTTCCCTCAGGTCTAGGGGAGCAGGAAAGCACAAGGTAGTTACCGAAACTTGTTTGACTACGTAATACGAGTTAGCCTGTTCGGACTTGTAGTACTGACTATTTAGCCTCTGAATTCTGTTGACAGTAGCTGTGTTTGCATTGTTATTCAGGACGGGTTATCCATACAGCGAAAGGTCAACTTATATATGTTACAAGCTTTGTAGTAATTTGAGAGGATGGAAATAACGGAAGCTGAATGTGGGTAGGTAGGTACTTATAAAAATAAAAAAAGACGTGTGGCACTCGGGGACTGCCGCGGTAAAGCTATTGCATAGCATTTTGTATCAACAAGACTGCCGAAAGAAACGGGTTGTTCCCAGTCCGCCGATCGGAACTCCGATTGGTAGGGACGAGTGGGAATATTTTTTCCCACTGCTCCGATTGTTTTTATGTTGTTTCAATAACCCCTTTTTTCGCCAAAAGTACAGTCACCAATAAAATAATAAAGTTGACTGTCTTGGTTGGTCTGACTATTTCATTTCATTTCATTTCATTTGATTCGATTTGATTCGATTCGATTCGACTCGACTCGACTCGACTCGACTCGACTCGACTCGACTCGACTCCGACTCCGACTCCGTCTCGACTTTCGACTTTCGACTTTCGACTTTCGACTTTCGACTTTCGACTTTCGACTTTCGACTTTCGACTTTCGACTTTCGACTTTCGACTTTCGACTTTCGACTTTCGACTTTCGACTTTCGACTTTCGACTTTCGACTTTCGACTTTCGACTTTCGACTTTCGACTTTCGACTTTCGACTTTCGACTTTCGACTTTCGACTTTCGACTTTCGACTTTCGACTTTCGACTTTCGACTTTCGACTTTCGACTTCGACTTCGACTTCGACTTCGACTTCGACTTACTTTACTTTACTTTACTTTACTTTACTTTACTTCACTTTATTTTATTTTATACAATGCACGGCCTTTAAGCCACACCTCCGTGCCCGTCGGAGTGGGGAGAGCGTGAGGTTTTTTCGTTACGGAATTTCTGGATTCGGTCCCCGCGCTCAAGGCCCGCGATAGAAGCTATGCAATAGCTTAATAAAAAAACTTATATTAAGAGAAATAGCAAAAGAATTTTGAGTTCTTATAATTGTGTAGACAACGAATAAATATATTTTTTTGCAATTTCTACGTTGATTCTTATGAATGTGGCATACGGATTATTATGGTACAAAACCATCAACTTAACAAAAACAAGCTTACTTTCTATATAAGTACGTCGCATGGTACGAAGATAGCAGTAATAAAACAGGTACTGTTCTAAGCTTGTTATACGAAAAGGTGGTTGATGAATGAGCGGTGACATGGGCGTACCCTGGAAATCTCGCTGAACACGTATAAACTCGCGTAATTAACTAGGTAATCAAAGTGTAACCGGGGCTTAATGGTCTAACTTTTAAATAAACCGCGCAGTAGACAGTGGCAAAATGGACGGTGAAATTGCCAAAAAACCTGACGATGCAGGCGGACGAAGATTTATCCAATTTAACGAAGATTAAGTCAAATTTATTTTTATTTGTTTAACTAAATACCTATAAAGCAGGATCATTTGCGTCTGTTTGCCCTACAAAGTACACTACATTATACATAGTATAAAACAAAGTTGTAAGTATGCTTAAATATGCTTAAATCCTTAAAACGAGGCAACGTATTTTGATGCGGTTTTTTTAATAGACAGAGTGATTCAAGAGGAAGGTTTTTAGTATTAGTATTGCACCCGTGCAAAGCCCAGGCGGGTCGCTAGTACCCTTTGAGTATTAAACCAACAGGAGACGTCACGCGCACTAGTTTCTTTGCAAAAAAGTCTGCCAATTTCTGCGGGGGGGACGAGGAAACAAACACAAATAATTTTAAAACAAACGAATTTTTTGACAAAACAATTAAACACTAGCCTGAACTAGATGTAAACAAATACATTCACCAATACGAGCACTCCGTGAACTCAAAAAACTAGTTGTATATAACAGGTATGATCGTTGACCGACACTTTTTTTTTGCAGAGGGGAACGCCTGTCAGTGGCTTCTCCGGTTGGTTTAATACTCAAAGCTAGTACCCCATGTTTCATGTAGGTGTGTTTATGTAGTGTGTATGGCAAAACAGCCGCGGACAATCACACCTACAAAATCTGACCCCCCCTAGGCCAGAAGCTGGGTACGCAAATGAGCGACGACCTTTACTGTTCCAGTTACAAGCCGTGACAAAATAGCTAAATTGCTAGCACGAATGAAGCTACAAAACATAATATTTATGTTCATTTTAATGCATTTGTATTGGAGTGGAACGTACTTCGTACGAATTCTGGGTACGTAAGAAATTTAAGTGGCAGAGAAAATGTCATTTCATGCCAATAGAGAACGTGCCAAGATCCAAACCACATAGTCAATCTTGTTATTCCTGAAGGCATTTGAAAAGCATTGGCCTACATATGCTTTTGCAGATATATTTGGATAAAGTTTTCTTCTTAAATTTGTTTGAGTACATACATTTATTTACAGAATAAAAATGACCTCTAAAAACGAACCATGTTGGACAGATCTCTCTGGATAGCTAGGCTGATCCTTTGACAGAGATTACAGTCAGCCCTCTGGTCACCAGAAGCCTCGACCAAACATACTGACCGCTCTTAGGTCAGTCCTCACGGTCCTATGGTCCCTACAAATAGAGTTCTGTGCATATGTAAGTCTCTAAACAAAACGATGTTCAAAGTTAGACACATTCTAAAACAGATGGTGTCAGATTTTTGAAAATGGACAGCATCAAGTGAATCATAACATCCCTATAAAAGTGACAAAAAAATTTTCATTCACTTTCAAGTGAGACTGGCAACTGTACAATTGTGAAAACCTCATCTAATTCGATACAGAAGTTTTCGCGTGATACGCGTACAGACAGACAGGCAGACACAATTTCTAAAAATAATCGTTTTGGCTTCTTTTTTTTTAATTTATTATTCCTTTTACAAATAATAATACAATGTTAAATTACACTCGCCAAACTACAAAGCAGTTTGTCGGCGAGAATTACGCTCTTTTCTTTTGTTAATAATTTGCCATTGAACCCCTACACTTATCTATTCACTTATTTATAACAATATGTACTTGTTTACTAAACTTAGTTACTCTTACAAGGAAAAAATTTTAATGTTGATGTTATAGAGGACCTATATTGAGTTTTCTGAAATGTTGACCACAATTTAACTATACGTACCATATAGATGTATACATTTTTAAATTTAATTATAATTATAATTATTCTTATAATTTAATTCCTTTCCCCGTTTCCTTTCTCTCTCGATAGTCGGAAGCAAGATAAAATCAAACTTTCTTCTATCGCTTGCGCCAATCTCGGTGAATTCAGTGAATTTCAATAATCTGAATTATTTATGGCCTGCTGGGCAACATTTCATGCTAGGCTTGACAAATGGTGGTGTATGGGCAGCTTTTTAAGTAGACGTTCATTCGTGGTCGATGTATAAATAAAAAATGGGCACGTGTCTTGACTTGGAACTAGTGTGGTATAAGTTTAACTAGAGCTACGAGGATGTGCTAAGTATTTTGGTTGGTTTATCCTACTTAGTCCGAAGTTAAAAAGAAAAGTTTGTGACAAAGGATGGATGCAAAGACGTTTAAAGAAAAAGTTTCTCTCTCCTAAAGAGAATGATTTTGTTCCAACCTCTTTGGATGGATGTTTGTTACTCTCTCACCCAAAAACTACATAGGTAACGCATTTAATGAAACTTCACAGTTGAAACTTTACACTAGATTAACACATAGGCTACTTTTTATATAATAATCTTTAAAAGTACTGAATAGATTGAAAAACATCATTTACCGATGGTAAGCTACCATATTATCAACTAATATAATATACTTTGAATGAAATTACTTTCAATAAGTGGACTACTACTAGTGTCTGTTTTGAATAAAACATTTTGACTTAGACTTTGTTTTACGCACGAGAAAGCGTGAGATATGTTTGTTGCAGATATAACAAAAACAATATCTCGTGAGACACTATTCACACACGGTTATTAGTCAGCCAAGCTAGCCGGCCAAGCCAGGCCTAAGAGGATTGTCTATTGTCCAAATCCCTTGAGCGACCCTGCTGCCTTACTGTAAGAGCCTGTGGGTAGAACTTTAAAGCGTAACCGACTTCAACTTATATGGTTTTCTCGTGTTTGCCATTGTCAGAACAGGACCAAATTGGACGGGAAGCACCAGCTTTCAAATCATCAGATGAAAAAAAAGAATCATTAGAATCGGTTCACCCAGTCGAAAGTTCTGAGGTTACAAACATAAAAAAATCATTTTGAAAACCTCTTCCTTTTTTCAAGTAAGTTGAAAAGAACAATTAGCGGCTTTACTTGTCCATTACCTACACTCGTTTTTGTCAATTTCCGCATATCCTGTCTCCTATAGTTCCGTGTTGGGATTTGACAAAATCCCGTCTTATCCCTTTCCGGGTGGAATGAACAATTTTGTGGGTTCCCATCTCAAACTAGGCAGAGCTTAATGTATGGGTCCAAAACAGCTGATAAACAGACTTAACTACATAGTAACACCCACGGAATTAACAATGATGTTCAAAAGTTTGACCCGGGTAGGAATAAGACTATAACCCATTGACTTAGGTAGGAATGTACCTATTCGAAAATACGTACCTACCTATAATAAGTTTATTTCAGACAAGGACATCCATATTTTGTTAGTAATGCCGACTATTACTTATTATGTGATAATGCTTATGAAAAACCAAAGAGATTAAAATATAATAGGGCGTAGAGCATTGGGAATATTTTCATACAAAAACTTTGAAGCTCTAAGCGTCATGTCACTTAGTATGAACGCGAGCTCTCATTCGGTCAAAATCGTACTAGATTTTTTCCACTTATAAAAACTTTTTGCATTAAATTTTCCTCGATTTCCCCCCCCCCTCCCTCTATGCCTTATTATATTTTAATTTTCGTTGTGAAAAACTAATGTTAGTAATTTATCAAAACAAAAAAGAAGACTATTATTTGCATATTCAACATCCATTACCTACCAAAACTATTACGCCGATAGCGAGTGATTTGCTGATGTTGAGGAGTTCCGTTCTCAGATTTGACGACGTTAGCCGTTAGGGATTAACATACAAAAAGTGAGAAAAAACATAAGCGACGAATTGTGAACCTCCTCCTTTTTTTAAGTTGGTTAGTAAAAACTAGAACTTAAAATTGCCTCTCTTGAAGGATCATCGGAAAGAAGCGGAAAACGTGGAAAACACTTGACCCCTCTGTGTGCGTTGAGCTTTACTGGATACGATAATTTTTAGGTTACTTTGTAAATGTTTGTGGTCTAGTGTACGCTGTCTTTTAATGTAACCTCGTAACCAAGACATAAACAGGGATCATAACATTCAGACCAATGGTTTAATGACCAAGTAGACATACCGAAGTACACAATAAAATGCATTTTATGGGCGATTCTATACTTTTTACACTGGTCATGCAGCGAATAAAACAAATCTTTGAAGTCTGATGCACACAATTTCATTCTAAGCAGAACGACGTACGATTATCACATGCTTTAGGTAGTAGGAATTGATTGCTTGGTCAAATTGTGTATCATCCGTGCCGTAACGGAATGTAGACACAATTTGATTAGCTATTGTTCTTGTCCGCCGCATCTGAACATGACTGGCTACAATATAACCTTAAGAATCGCAATATTATATCACTCCCGCTATTAAAACTAACTATCAAAGGATAAAGAACTCGACATACTCGTATGTATACACGCAAAAAACGTTTTCATCTCTCCGGGCGGAAAGCGTCAACTTTCAGCCCGCTGCGTTAAACGAAGTTGCCGCTTTCTGCCTCCGTCGATACGAAAAAAAGTTTACACATCTCGGGAAGTAATTAAGAAAGCCTCAGATTACATGTTTGTTACATATGATCTGAGACATTTCTTATTTTACTTCCCTAGGTGTGAAATATATTACACATTCCTTCTACGTTAGTCAGGTAAAAGAGACTCACCTCATGACGTTATGGTGCGCAAGAGCACTGAGCTTGTGGTGGGGCGAATTTGGGGGTAGCACGGCTGGTATCGCCGGTCGGCCGGGCCCTTGTAGCACTCGGATGCCCATGCGCACTGTGTTCCTTCTCGACACCTTCTCGTCTGCTCGGTCAGCTGTTGCAGAAAAAATATAATAATAATAATGTAAATGTTTATATATATTTTACTTTTATATACATATTGTAGAAAGCCTAATCTAAGACCTAAAATAAATAAAGAGATAATGTAATAATAAATTGTGGGACACAATTCACACACGGTTTTTAGTCCCAAACTAGGGCCTGTACTACGGGTACTAAGCAACTGATAAACGTACTTAATTAAATATTAAACGACTAGACACGAAGGCAACAGACATGTTCACTCACACAAATGTTGGCCCTGAGCAGGGATCGAACCCGCGACCTCCGACTCAGAAGGCAGGGTCACTACCAACTGAGCCAAGCCCGTCAGATATGCGGTTAGTTATATGGGGTTGAGAAACTTTTGAGATAAGTGATAACGGAACACTCACCAACCACTTCTAATTTTAAGTAACCCCATACCAAACAAATCAAAGACACTGTGATTTAAATTACAAAAACTTTTATTAGAAATATTTTTAAATTGAAACAATTTCATTCTTTATATATGCTGCTTATATGCGGTATTTCAAAGGAAGAAATAGCATAGAATTCTAAAGAATAAAAAACCGACTTCAACTACATATTATATGGATTTCTCATGGATGCCATTGTCAGAACTGGACCAAATAGAAATGGGACCACACAAGGCACCAGGCTTCCAAATAAAAAAAGAATAATCAAAATCGGTTCACCCAGTCGAAAGTTCTGAGGTAACAAACATAAAAAAAACATAAAGCAGAATTGATAACCCTCACCTTTTTTTTTTATTCGGTTGAAATGGAAAAGGGAGCGTCTTTATTTTAGAATTCTAAGCATTTCCAGCTCTTGGTTGTTCCGAGTGTAAAGAGTTTCGAAGTCAGCATTGTTAGACGGAAGCAAAACAGATACGAAGCATTTGCAATGTCAGCAGTTCAGGTAAATGCGCTCTGTGAGAGTCTCCGCGGAGATAGCGTCTGATGACAAACATTTTGATGAGTTTTGTAAGTTTAGTAAGTAGAGCTCAGGGTTGATTGGTCGGTTGAAGTTTGAAGAAGTTCTATCTCGGATTAAGTGTCTTGGAGAAAAAGATGAAGTTTAAAATGGCTGATTAAATTCTTACGAGATTTAGTCCCGGTATTTTGTGGTCAATTTAAAATGTAAATGACTGCCAGTGCTTCGGTTAATATTGGATGCTGGCATGAGAGCTTTTAATATACTACTTTATATTTTTTATCTGTAAATATTGCACATAAATGTGTATATTTATTTATTATATATTCATACACTTTTATACTAACTAATCTTAGAGGTCTGAGAAATACGCGTGGAAAGCGAAAGTAGTCGCGAGAAAGAGGATTTAAAAATCTTTATATCAGTAGATTTGAATTAACTCTGAACTGGCAGTTAATTACTTCTTGGGTAAACAAAAGGCTGATTCAATTCCAGTTTTCGAATGTTCACGAATTTGACTCAATTCGCAATTTACAAACTACATTGCAAATGTTATACTTATTCATATAAATGTTTGTAATTTATTGTTTATACAAGATCATGAGTCGTGTTAGTAACAACTTTTCTAAACAGCAATGTACGTCAAAATGAATTCAAAGTTCGTGAACACATAACTTCTAAACTTTTACTCTCATAAACATTTACGTTACAATTGCATCAACAAATGGTTTTTATTTACTTATAAAAAGTCATTAAAACTACAGCTTCGCAACGTGTAAAAAGACTTCAAAACTCAACATAAAACAAACTACCTAACTGTGTTCCTACATACATAGCTCTAATATAACAAAGTCATCCTACTAATATTATAAACCAGCGGGTGCCCAGCGGCTTTGCCCGCGCGAGCTTATTCCCATTCCCGTGGGAATTTTCAAAAATCCGTTTATAGCGGTTTCCTAAGATCTACATACCATATTTTAGGTTTTTAGGTGTAATCGTTTCCGTATAGTAGGTACGTATTTCTCTTTTTAACCAGTTTTTATATTTTTCTTTGGGAATGAGATATTTTTCTGGAATAAAAAGTATCCTAGATGTTGACACAGGTACTCAGTTATCTCCATATCGAATTTTATCAAAATCCGTCCAGTAGGTAGTTGTCACGTGATGCGTGCAGACAGACAGACACAAAAATTTCAAAATTTTGTTTTGGTATCTAAATCGATAACTATCTACACTACCACTAAAATTTTCTAAAATATTTCATGTAAGTATTTATATATTTTATGTATATTTGAGTATTCCCTCTCTGGATATTTCTGACAGGCCGATCCTTTGACAGGGATTACGCCAGCTCTCTATAACCTTAAGCATTTACCAAAGGCCCTGACATTTCTTTGTTAATTTGCCGCCAATGCGGCGCCTCCGGACCCCCAGTCCCATTAAGTCTACCACAAACGGCACAAAAATGTAGCTCTCATTGTGCCCCTAGGGTAGATGACTAAAAATTCAATGTTTTTTGTCTGCTTCGCTTCGCTTTGAAATTTCGCGTAACGGCACGCCTAGCTAAAAATTTTGCATAGAAGTGACGTCAAAACCTCCTTAACTTTGATGCTATATATCTTCGTCAATTTTTATTTATTTAATCAAGCAAAAAAAAAAAACGTGTTCAATATTTTTTGATAACCTAACTGAGGGATCAAATAGAATCGATTTCTTGAGGTACTCCACCTAGAGCACCCGCCCAAATAGCTCCTGGGCGAATAGCATCCAGCGTAGTCCACGAAGAGCACATATGATTCAGCAACTTTTTACCTCGGAAACATCCCTAATTATAACCAACTTACCAATATACGCTCTGACGTCATAAGATGTCCCGATGGGTGCCCCATGGTACTGCTTGGCGGGTACTAGCTGGACGCTCGGAGGAGCAAGGGGAGTCAGCTCCAGGTGAAATGGGTAGGCGCAGGGCCCTAGCCTTTTTATGAGGGCATCCTGGGTACAAAATACACACATTAAAAAAAAATATACACTGTGACGTTATAATTTTAAGAGTAAATTTGGCTTGTTTTGTTATTTTAAACATTTCGGCTATTGGAAAATCCTACTATCCTCTACTTCGTACTAATATTATAAACGCGAAAATTTGTGAGTATGGATATAGGGATCGGGATCTACGCGGATAAAATTTTATCCGGCCTCTCCTCAACACATCGCCGATCTGATCAATGTAGGTACGCCTAGGTCGTCCTCTACCGACTCGCCCATTCACAACACCTTTGTATATTTCTCTCGTTAGTCGACTTTTATTCATCCGCTCAATTTGACCAAACCACCTCAGCATTCCTCTTTCAATCCTAGTCACTATATCATATTTCAAGCCGCAACGCTCTCGGATCACACTATTCTTCACTCTATCTATCAATCTTACTACACTAATGCTTCTTAATGAACGCATTTCGACTGCATTTATTCTACTTTCATGCTTCTTCTGCCATACCCAACACTCACTGCCATATACATCAACGTAGGTACTAACACACCATCATGTACAGCCAGACGTGCTTTTTTTGTCACATTCCGGCTCTTCATAAAGGAGTGCAAAGCATAATATAATTATAAAGTATATTATGTAAATATTGCAAATCTAAAAGTACGATTTCGTAAATAAAGATTAAAACTACAAATTCAATTTACTCACTCACTTCAAAAACTGAAAGGTTTTTGTAGGTACGCTTAAAATTTATTTATTCAGACAATATAAGGTTCATTAGTTAGTATCCATTTCATATTATAGGGTATTTTAATAAGTCCATTAATCCACGTAATAAGAAAACTTAAGTATCGACGATATTTTTTTCTCCACTAAACCGTACCTGCAGCTGAAAGCTAATGAACTAACTCCAATTTGCATTGACTCAATCAGAATAAAATGCTGAAGAATTCAAAGCCCAATTAGCTGACCCTAAACGAAGGCGACCCTCAAATAGAAACGTGAAAGCAAAGAACTGGTTTTAGCAAACTAATTTTGAATTTGAAATTAATATTGGGTTTGACTCTGCTTTACAGCGACTAAACTTATTTTAGTGTCAAGCAGAATCGAACCCATTATTTCAGTATAAGTTAGGAGGCTTTTTCTGCCTTTGGAACTTTGAAATAATATATATACCTATGATTATACTGGAGCGACATATACTGATTCTAAATAGAACTAAATAAATTAGTATTACCATTAAGCGATCGCTAACTAAGCAATTATGAGAACTGTTGAACATTGCATGGGAAATAAAAAAAAAATCATTGGAAATCACTTATCATATTAAATTACCCAACAACGCAAGCCCTTTTCCTCCAGAAAACAAGGAAGTTACAACTATTTCCATTATGACCCCTAAACAAGCGTCGTTAGGCAAATGAGAGTTTTTATTCTGCATATTTAATCTAATGTACTACGGAACCAACCTCGACGTTCTGTGACACGTTTTTGCATAGCGAAGTGTGAGGGCAACGTAGTACCTACAGTCAAGAGCACATGAAGCTTTACACTTGTAGTGCGAGTTTGACCTCTAATGCGATCGTAATAAGAACGATAGTCCAATGTGTCAAGCTCCACGTCTCTTGACTCTACCTTGTTTGTTTTAGGTCGCAAGCAGAGGGTCGAAATTTATGCAGCCAGACCCAATTTGTAGACCAATCGTAACTTCAGAAGTCAGCTGCTTTTATTAATACCGAAATTGAAATCGTTAATAAATTATTATTAAATAATGCTACAAATTATCAAACTATATTTCCAATCTATTTGATTCAATAATATTTATGTTTTCGCACAAATATAGATACAATTTAAAAAGCGGCTGAGCAGAGCAATCCGCTTTTTCGTTTTGTTTTTTATGTATGTGAAACGATCAAATTTTGTATTAGGTTTTTATCTTACAATAGCCTTATAGTTATATATTTTTAAAACCTTAGAACAAAGGGTTTATTGCTTGGCTTATGCGTAAAAAAAAGAAGCTATTGGGCGTTTAAGGCTAATAGGATCAAAAATATATCTTCTACGTTCGGAGAATATTTGAAATTTCTTGACTATAAGTTACAGAAAAAGTAATATAGCGGTATTGTGGGGGCTATATGTACGAACGTAAACGCAAGCTATGACGTAATTTGGAGGTGAAATAAAAGGCGTGGTGATTTCTCTTCCATTTTTATATGTATAAAAAATCCTTCAATGGTCTTGACTCACCTAAGCGATTTAGTAATGGGGTAATGGTCATCATGAATGAATATTTAACTATTAGCGGTTTCACTCGCGTAGTTCCCGTTCCCGTGGGAATACAGGAATCAAGTTTAACCTATGTTACTGATGGACCTCCTAGCTTTCTAATTTTTTGAAATCGGTCCAGTAGTAAACATACAAAAATACAAATCTTTCCTCCGTATAATATTATCTAGTACCTATAGACTTTGAAACATAAAAAAACTGAACCAGTACGTAGATATTTTATGGGAGTAAACAAAAGGTTATAAATAGGTATAAGTTTATATCTTTACTGACATCACAAACGACCGCACTGAAACCCTACAAGATAAAAAATATCACAAAATGTTAGTGCCTTTCCCATTTGGAAGTGTCGATGATTTAGTTATTTTGTGAAAAAAATTGTTGCGTTGTCCGCATATTGATCGGAGTAAATTGAGGCACGTCAAAATAACATATTGTCATAATTATAGCGTAGTACTGTTGGAACGTAGGCATGCCTTTTAACATTCATTAGATATTTGAAATCGGTTGAAAAGTGAGCCCTATCGTCTAACAACGTCATGTTGGAATATTTCCAGTAGACTCTTGGGGTCGAATTGCTGAATGTAATTTGATTGCGTATTTCAGCCATTAGCGATTTTGTTTAATTCGGATCAGTGTTTACCCTCAACATACAAACACACTATTTTACCTCTTTATAAGAATATACCTTAGGTATTCTAAAATTAGGTTCTTTTTCGAGCAACAATTCTCGACTAAAGCAAGAACGACATTGCGCCCGCGTGTCATAACTCTACCTATTTGTTACATATATTTGCTAGGGTTCGAAAGAGAAACAAACTATTCCTATATTTTTTTTTATTATTTAAGGCATTGAAAATTTAGCCACGACACGAAATTTAAGATTTTTAGCTCTGCTTCAGTGTACGCACAAAAATACAATAAGTTTTTTAAAACTTAACGACCTACAATTTTAAAATGAAAATCGAAAAACATCTTCAAACGTGTTTAAGCAGTTATGTTAATACTTAGTAGTGATATTTACCTGTAGTGGTGTGTTGGGTTCCCTGTCGTGGCTGCAGTGGATCGGCCAGATCTGCGCCAGGCTCATGATGGCTTCGTTGCAGAATTTGAGCCCCATCACCTCTTCATCCTCGCGACCGTACCTGTACAGCGGATACACTTTACATAAGAATGCCTTGCGGTTCTATAAAAGACGGGATAGAGCGCTTACAGACGAGTATACTGAATGATTTTTTTTTACCGTCTGGAAAAAAATATGAAGTATAAGGTATCTAGAGCCAAAGTTATACACGAGATTAATTGTAAAATATAGTCATGTTTAATGCAATTTACAAAATCTAGAAAACTACGCACAGTAGGTACTACGCGCAGCTGGCGGTTGTATGTAGGTAGATTGCGCATAAATGGAAGCTACGAGCTTGTTTCTTTTTAAAATACTATTTTAAATATTTCGGTGTGTATTATTGACTACAATTGAGTAATGTATATTAGTTTAAGCAAGAAAAATTTTTTTTTAGAAAAAAAAAGTTTTTAAGTAACTTTGCCAAATGAATCTATTGCACTTACCTATCTCACCACATTTTTTTCCAGACGGTAAAAAAAGTCACCCTGTCTATACAGACAGTATTGCAGCGTCTGCTTGCATTTGCGCCTGGCGATAGTCAACGACATGCCAGCGACTGTCGCCGACTTGTCATCAGGGGGCTGCCACTCGTTTACGATTTTCGTAGTAGGTACTTAGTTGTAGTGTAGTTAGCACTATGGAGGTAAAGGCCTCGGACCCAGGCCCAAGTCTCAAGTCTTGGCTACGAATTATTGTTGTTGCAAGCAGTCCCTGAAATTACTGACGCTCGTCTGTAAGCGCCCTTAACGGACATTTCAAAGAATGGCAATGCATTGGTGATGCTCCATGTGTTGTAGATGTCCATGGGACGACAGTGACCTTTTACTGTCATATAACTATGATTGTTGTCATAGACAAAGAGTGCTTGATTATAAATCGTTATAGGGCCGACATTTGCGAAAATATTGATTCCTTATATATGAAATTGGCGAAAAATTCTGACTAATATTTTTTATTCCAATTTCTGTAATTTCGCACTTAACCCAAAGGTTATTATTTAATTGAAAAGTTGACTATTATATTAATAAAATTATACATTTACAAAAGTTTATTTTTGTATATGTTTAATGTTTGGTAAAATAAAAAAGAGTTCGTGCCATGTGCTGCCAGATTCGATGTATAGATTTGTTTTATTTTTTATAGATCTTCTTCAATTTTAGAAACAAATGAAGCTGAATAAACTTAAAGATTTGTCCAAGAGACTCAAAAGATTTTGTTGAATTTGGATGTTTAGATCCAGAAATAAATAATAAAATGTTAGTAGGTATGAAAAATAATATCTGCTTTAAAAACTCCATACAAAACGTCAATTTCATAGGTATAAACACCAAATATATGCCGGCCCACCACTAACTTTATGTAAAACGTACTAAATAAACCCTGACAATGGTTCGATATGAGACCATAATGCTAACAAAATAAGATAACATATTTTCTTATATTGAACCATTATATGTATATTTTTATAGAACATAATATGCTGTCTTATTTTGTAACGAGGCAGGGGAACAAATACAATGAAATTTTATTCGTTTAACACACTCAACCAACCACGAAATGAAGAGAAAAATTGTGCCGTCCAATACAAAAGGTCGAAAACGATCTAAAATGTAATGAGGAGCTGACCTTTTGTCGTGATTTTAGAGTTTCTACCATAGTAAAAGTTGATCAGTTTTCAGTATACAGTCAGTATGACTTGGATGCTCTCAAAGCTCGGATGGGATACGAATAAACCTCACACAATATGTAACAGAATAAGCGCTATTCCTGAAATTAGTTTGTTCAGTCTCGACTACTTAATCGATTTCAGCTATTTTTAATATGGGTTTAATTTTTACCAAAAATGAATTAGCATAATAATATCTGAATTTAGTGCTACCTATGGAAATCGTTCAGCCACAACTAAAGTTCGAAGGCATCATATTTTTTTTATATTGATATACTAATTAGGGTGTATGAGGAATTGCGCTTATTCTGTTACGCGATGTAAAGATTTCCTTTGTGCAAAGTTAATAAAGTCTGTGCAAGTTAATTGGCCACAATTAAGACAGACCTTTGACCAGACCTCGCCTTCATTCCCACCTCCAATCTTCCCGTAGCACAATATCCATTAACAAGCATGATACACTTTCCAAATTAATATAAATGAACCGAATAATGAACTACTCTATTTCCATCTATTATATGAGGGTCAAGGCCTGTGTTAAACAGAATGACTTGATGGAATAGAAGTTACAAAATTAGAAACATCGTTTAATTTTTAGGTACGAGTTGAAAGACAGGTTTTTAATTTTAAATCATTCGTTGTCAAAACAGTTCTCGGAAAAACAAAAAATAAAGTATTTTTTATATTTTTAAAAATATCATATCTCGTGAACTATCTGCCTTACAAACAAAATTTAACACGTATATTATAGGGAATTTTATTCTCTACAACATTGAATAGAACTGTTTTGTAGCTAAAATGCACCGAAACAAAGATATAAGTGAAAATCTAAAAAAGTGCCGATTTTTTTCGGTTTTTTCAAGATGGCGGAGGGCGCGGAGGGGGGGGAATTGTGCATTTTGCATTTTAAACACTTAACAACCATCCTAGACAACATGTAAAAAATTTAGAACTACCGGACCGTTTGTAAGGTAACCCCCCTTATTTGGTCTCTATTCACTGTACTATAAACACGTTATGAAATGCCTTAGTTGACAGGACTAATTTTAATTTGATAGGACTAAATATCTCTCGTCTCTTCTTTTCTAGGAGAAAGAAAATGACAGGAGTAACCTAAAATTAATTTTAGTCGCTGTAAAGCAGGATAGAAGAAACGGGACCCGCGCAATTAATGTGTGAACAATAAACGCTCCAATAAAACAAACAATCGCGTAAAATGAATTCGATTGGTCTTGGAAAGTGGTGAACGCAGGTGGGCAAGTTCCAGTAAGCAATAAATAACCCATCCTATTTTTTATTGAGTAAAGTTTTAACGACATTCAAAATTTATGCTCGAAGCTATTTAAACTAAACAATTCTGTTATTGTGTACTAAGAACTCGATTTGAGTTAGGATAATAAGATCTATTTATGATGGATAAACAATTAATTCAGCTCATATTTTTCGGAGCTGTATAATAGGCTAGAAATTTCTGTTTAATAATTATTATTAAAAAAAAAAAGCTTACGTACATATTTATCAATAGCTCGACGGTGAAGGAAAACATCGTGAGGAAACCCGCAGGTCTCAGAATTAATTCTGAGACATGTGTAAACAGACCCGGTCCGGCGATGGGCTCACCACCTATCACGTTTAGGGGTCCAATGTATCTCGTGAAATGTGGGTATATCCAGTAATGGAATACCTGTGCCTACCCCCTCCGTGATAAAAAAGGCGTGAGATTATATTATTATTATTAATTATTATATACAACTAGCGACCCGCCCCGGCTTCGCACGGGTGCAATGCTTATAAGATTTTCCCGCTTTTCTGTTGAAATTTTTCCTGAATTTTCTTTGCTATAAACCTCACGGAGCCCGAAACCTTTCCAACGAATGCAAAACCGTGGAAATCGGTTCGTGCGTTCTGGAGTTATAGCGTCAGGAAGGAAAACCCGACTTATTTTTATATATTAGTTAAGTTATAATATTCCAAAGACGTAACAGGAAAGATTATTTATTCTTCCAAGCTCTTTACTATCATGATTAGTTTTGGAAATATGAGTATTCGTTTCTGTGACTAGGTAGGTATTTAATTTGGTTCGTCATAGAATTATTAGATAATTTTTTTATGTGTCCTCTCTAATGGAATTTCAATCGAGACTTTTATCTTGCCAGCTCAAAGGCACTTCAGGAAAATGATTTATCATTACTTTTTACAGTAAAGCGGATACTTGAGCGAAGTCGCCATTTTGAACCCGTGTAAAATTTTATTTAAGACTAGCGGACGTTCCGTTTCTTCCCGTTCCCGTGGGAATTTCCGAAAATCCCTTCATAGTGGTTGTCTACGACATATTTAAGACACCTACATACCATATTTCAAATAGCGGGTGCCCAGCGGCGTTTTCCCGCGTGGATTCAGTTTATTCCTGTTCCCGTGGGAATTTCCAAAAATCCCTTCATACCGGTTTCCTACGACATATAACACCTTCATACCATTTTTCAAGTTTTTAGGTGTTATCGTTTCGGAGTAGTACGTATTTCTCTTTTTAACCAGTTTTTATATTTTCTCGTGGGAATGAGATATTTTCCTGGAATAAAAAGTACCCTAGATGTTGACCCGGGTACTCAGTTATCTCCATAAGAAATTTCATCAAAATCCGTCCAGTAGTTTTTGAGTGATGCGTGCACAACCAGACAGACAGACAGACAGACAAAAATTCCAAAAATTGGTGTTTCGGTATCTATATCGATAACTATATACACTACCGTTAAAATTTTCAAAAAATATTTCATGTACAGACACTGCCCCGTTAGAGTTTTATTATATGTATATAGATCAAATCTGAACTCAGCAAAACTAATGTGAATTTAATCAGGATTCATGATGAAGATTTAAACTTATAGTACATACCTATTTTTATAATTATTATTATCTTACAGACAATCTCTCCATCAGTTTTGCAGTGCCCTTACAGGGTTTCACATGTCATAGACCTAAATTATTTGTAATATCTTTTAAGTAGGACCATGTGATAAGCAAATAAATTAAAATTGAAATTGAAAATATAACCTTTGATTTTAATTGAGATACTGATATAAGTGTAAGATATACCTACGTGTACCTATATTGTAGAGAAATTCATATAAATGTGCTAGAACTTTTTTATGTAAGCCTTAATCTTCACGCCAAGCCTTAAGCTCCTTACCATCTCAAAAAAAAGTGCGGCTTATACTAACCTGAAAGTCAGCGTGACTTGTCCATACAACTTTTTATTCTCCATGTATTCGGGGTCGACGTGCAGAACACCCTGTATCCGGTCGATGCAGCCATTTTCTACCACCAGATCCCGGGACGCCAGGTACAGGGTGAGTTTGTTGTTTGGCGAGGATTTTTTGAACACCCTGGAAAGAGAAACTTTTCAGAAATGATAATTATTTGTAAGATAGGCTGGTATGGCAAAATGGTGCACTAGGGGCCTAAAACCATCTCTTAAACAAACTCAAAACATAATTGTTTAAGTTTTGCTTTTTTCGTCACATCCTTATAAAGTCAGGTTGTTTTAATATTATTTTGTTTTGTCCAAAGAGATTAAAATATAATATAGAGGGGGAGGGGACATAGAGGGGGCATTGGGAATATTTTAATACAAAACAAAAGTCAAAAGTCAAAATGTTTTATTCAAAATAGGAACTTACAAGTCCACTTATTGAACGTCATTTCAACTCCATCGCTTCAGCATGTATGGTTGAGGAGAAGAAGCGGGGCAAGAAACTCCTCAACACAATATTCTTTTAATCAATTGTTACTTAATACTAAATTGGGTTACATAGTTTTGTTGAACAACATTGAAGCATGTCTGAAGTTCAAGCCTCATGTCATTTAGTATGAACGCGAGCTGTCATTCGGTCGAAATTGTACGAGACTTATTCCACTTTGAATAACCTTTGGCTTCAAATTTTCCTCATTTTGTCCCCTCTATGCCACATTATATTTTAATCTCTTTGGTTTTGTCAAATCAAGTCAAACCCAATAAACTTGCAATGTTGAAGCTTGTTTAGGAAAACGTTACTGTTACGGAGATAGCGTGGATTGATGATAAATGGACTGTATAAGAACGATTTTAATAGTTAAATGGAAGGAAACGCAATGCTGTTGAAAAACTGGTCTGTCTTCTAGTAACTTGTAGAAACAATAGCAAAACACGTATAAGTCAATCATAAAATAAAAAGTAAAAGTATCAAAAGAGGTTGCGCTGCAAGAGGTCCGCAACATCCTTCCCCTCGTGCAGAGATGCACCAATCAGATGAAATACCATTAAGAGGATATCTTAATAAGTTTTCTGAGGGGTCGGCGTAGACAACCCCCTGCAGTTTCAACGTCAACCACCCTCGTGATGCCGTCCTTGCCGGGGTATTCTTTCGCAATTCTTCCTCGCGGCCATGTTCCTCGTGGCAGAGATTCGTCGACGATTAAGACCGAGTCTCCAATGTTCAGTATCTGATTTTGGCTATTCCTGTCTCTGGGTTGCATTGTGGGCAGAATTTCCCGTACCCATCGGTGCCAAAAGTGATCTGCCAGTCTGACTGCTTTGCGCCACTCCGAACGTCGGACGAGATCATGATCGTCAAAGGCTTTCGGTGAGACTTGGTCAGATGAGGCGCCAATGAGAAAATGAAAGGGTGTCAGTGTCGTCGGGTCTTGAGGGTCTGTTGACACATGGGCTAAAGGTCGTGAGTTTACTATTGCTTCTGCTTCCGATAATAGTGTCAGCAGGGTTTCTTCTTTGGGCGCTCTCTCGTTTAGGGTAGCGTGAAGGGCAACCTTTACCGTGCGTACCAGTCGCTCCCAAGAACCTCCAAAATTCGGTGCCGCAGGAGGAATGAAGCTCCATTTAATTCCTTTTGTAGCTACAAGGTCGAGAACGGAGTTCGAGTAAAATTCTTTCAAAATTCGGTTAGCCCCGACAAAGGCGGTCCCATTATCGGAGAATAGGGTATTTGGGGCTCCACGGCGTGCTACAAATCGACGAAGACTCATCATAGCGGAGTCAGCGGAGAGGCTGTGGACAAGTTCCAGATGGATTGCTCTAGTAGTTAGGCACGTGTAGAGGGCCACGTACCTTTTTTCGTGTCTGCGTCCGATGGTAGTCATGATAGGGCCAAAGTAGTCCAACCCTGTATATGTGAAGGGCCGTTGATGGTGAGCCAATCTTCCAGGTGGGAGGTCTCCAATAGCGGGACGCATCGGTAGGTCCTTGCGAATTTTACAGAATAGGCACTGCTTCGCCACAGATCTCACAGTAGCTCGGAGTTGAAGAAGCCAGAATCTTTGTCTCAACTCATTGACAACCAATTCGTTGTTAGCGTGGCCTGCTCTCCTGTGGTAGTTCTGCACTAATAAGCGAACAACTGGGTGACGGCCGTCCAAAATCACTGGGGAGCGGGTATCAGGATCTACGTCTTCCGCTGCGTTAATCCGACCAGCCAAGTGCAATAGTCCATCCTGTGCGAGTGAAGGGGACAGTTTCATCAGGCGGTTGTTCTTCGGAAGTGGCAGAGAGTTAAGGATACATCGGAATTCTTCAGAGAAGCTGTCCAGCTGTGTGCGTTGTAGTATGTGCCTTTCAGCGGCTTGCATCATCTCGGCAGATAGAGGTGATGGAGAGAGGGTTGTGGACGTTGTAGGACGGCGAGGTGGAAATGTTTCGCCTTTAGATTTCAGGTCTCGGATTTTGTTTAAAATATTTCCAAAGAGCGCGGTTGCCTGGTGCAACCTGGCAGTAGAGCGTACCAAACGAAACCAATCACTGAAGTAGCCAAAATTGACAGTAAGAGGGGTAGGCAGAGCGGTTGCTGTAGAAGTAAGTCCCACCGATTCGCTTGGCATGCATTTGAGCTCCTCGCGAACTGGTGGGATATTGGCTGGCTCCATGGGCCAGTTCTCGGGGGACTCAAGAAGAAAAGACGGTCCTTGAAACCATCTATGTGAAACGTTAAGGGATATGGGACGCGTTCGAGTGGCATCATCAGCAACGTTCAGATTTGTAGGTAACCAACGCCAATCTTTTACGTAAGAGTTTTCTAAAATTTCACCTAAACGGTGGGCTACAAAGGGCTTAAATGACCGAGCATCACTTCGCAGCCATTTAAGGACGGTCATGGAGTCACTCCACAGAAACGTGCGTATCGGTTTATTACGATGGTTGTCTTTTATAGTCACCGCAAGTCGAGAGGCGATCAACGCGGCTTGGAGTTCTAAGCGCGGTATGGAGATTGGTTTCAGGGGAGAGACTCTTGCTTTGCTCGAGATGAGAGCGAGCTCTACTCCACCTTTCGGGTACAACAGCCGCCAGTATGCGACACAGGCATATGAGAGCTCGCTCGCGTCTGCGAATACGTGAAGCTCTCTTTCCGACGGTTCAGAGTTTCTGGATTTTGAGTACCAGCGTGGTATTTGAAGAGAAGATACCTGTGTGAGTTCCTGAAACCAATCTAGCCATTTTGTAGTTTCGGAAGGTAAGAGTTCAGTATCCCAACCGACATTTAGTCTCCACGTTTGTTGGAATAAAATACGGCCTTTTACGACTATGGGGCCTAATAGACCTAAGGGATCGTAAACGCTCATTAGGCGGGATAAAACTTTTCTCTTTGTGATCGTACCATCAATGGTCGTCGGATTCCCAACTCTAAAACCTAACATGTCGGATACCGGGTTCCATTTTACACCTAGCGCGCCAACGTCTTGGTTTGGTATCTGAACATCGGCGTCTGGACAAGCCCAAAGATCTTTAGGAACGCGAGCTAACGCGTGGACATTGTTGGATGTCCATGCTCGCATCTCAAAACCGCATTTAGCATGTACGATATGAACTTCACTAGCTATACGAGACGCGTCGTCGAGGCTGTCTAAACTGGTAATGAAATCGTCCATATAATGGTTGTGAACGATTTCGTTTGCCGCTTCGGGGTATTGGCTTTCGAACTCTGAAGCGTTTTTATTTTTTATGTATATCGCGGTGCAAGGGCTAGACGCGGCTCCGAAGGTCATCGAGCTCATCCTATATTCTTTGATGGGTCCGGTCGAGTTTGCGTCGCGCCATAAAAATCTTTGAGCATCGCGGTCTTGATCTCTGATTTTAATTTGTGGGAACATTTCGCGTATGTCACCCGTGACTGCTACCTTGCCTTCCCGAAATCGAAATAAAATGCCTAGCAGAGGTTGCAGGAGATCGGGTCCAGTCAACAGCAAGCTATTTAGACACACGCCGTTAGTTGACGCAGCGGCGTCGTGTACAACACGAAGCTTTTTTTTTTGTGGATGATAGACTCCAAAGGTCGGGAGGTACCAACGAATAGTGTTAGAGGTGTCGGTAGTTTTGCGGCAGTGATACGTAGTGGGGTCACACTCCTCGGCGTAGCCTTTTTTTATAACGTTGTCCATGAACGCGCTGTAAGCTTTTGCGAATTCGTTATCTTTGCGCATGCGTCTCTCCAAACTTAAGAAACGTGACATGGCCTGTGGGTAGCTGTCGGGGACGTCCCTAACGTTTTCGCGCCAAGGTAAACCTACTTCATAACGACCGGAAGGTAAGCGCTTTGAAGTGGCGTCTAAAATTTCAATTGCACGCTGATCTAATTTGCTATTGAGATTTTTATTTTTAGAAATGCCTAAAGAATCAATTTTGTACTGCTGTTTTATAAGTGAGTCCAAACTTTCGTCGACGACTGTACTTTCAAGTAGTAAAGTATGATTGACGAACTCTACTAGATTTGTTTTGCTGGAAGCTACGCCATATAGTGACCAGCCTAAGGCCGACAAGCAAGCGACTGGTTCGTTTCTTCCACCAAAACGTACGTCATGATTTACGGACAGAAACCAGTGTTCCGTGCCTATGAGAATTAAAGGTGAAGCATCTTCATAAGAGAGTTTGTCAACCAGGTCGATCAAGTGTGGGAACTGAGCGACTGTCTCAGGTTTAATTGTTTGTGGTTTTAAAGATAAATCATCTAATGACCTGACGTTTCTTATAAAAAATGTGTCATGTGTATCCCTACCCTTAATTTCAAAGTCGACGTATGAGATTGTGGTTCGTCTAGTTAGGCCACCGACCGCGTTTATTATTATTGTTTGTTGAGGGCCTGTTACACCGATACGATTTGCAATGCTTGAATCGATAACCGTGGCTGTACTGCCATCGTCAAGTAGAGCAAAGACGTCGCAACTTCCAGCGGGGCCGTAAACAGTAACTGGAACGATTTTCAGATAGGCGGGGGTCCGTAACGTTAACAAAATCTCAGGTTGTTGACTGGTGTTAGCGATGTTGACTTGCTCCTCAGAAACTACAGAGCAGCTAGGCGTTGGGTGCGAACCTTGTGGAATGACGACATTGTTGTTCATGACTTGCGTTTCGGTCGTAGTGTTTGTATATGACGACGCGGTTTGTCCGTGCAGTAACGGGTGATGACGTAGTAAGCATCCAGAAATGCCACATGGGTTAACTTTGCACGTTTTCCATTGGTGTGAGGATCGTTTAAGGCACCTATAGCACACCTTTTCACTACGTTGCCACTGCCATCTATCGTCGACACTCAAAACTTTAAACTCTGAGCAAGACTTAATGTTATGATTATTATTACAAAAAACACATTCTTGTTTAGTTGTAGCAATAGATTCTTGTGCAGAAGTAATTGGTTTAGCATGTGAAAGCAAGTGTACATTCTCACGTTTAACGAAAGGTTTATCTGCGTAAAAATTTTGAAATAAGGTCGAGTCCGGGGAAAGACCGAAACGTATGTGCTGATTTAGTTCGCGATGTAGAAAATCAGAAAGTATTTCTAATTTAGGACGGCCTGTAGTGTCCTGGACCGCGAAATCAGTCCACCTGGTTTTCGTAGTAGGATTTAGTTTACCTAATACGGCATGGAATAATTCGGGTGAATACAAATATTCAGTTTGTTTTAGAAGCTTAATAGTGGAGATGGAATTACGGACCCGATTTGAGAAAGTTCCGAGCTCTTTCAGGTCGTTTCCTAAACGTGGAAGACTTTTCAGTGCAGTTACTTCCTTGAAAACGATGAGTTCGGGGCGCGCGAAGTTTTCTTCGAGTGCGAGCATGACTTCCTCTGGGTCTTCCGTCGACATCAACAATGCGGCGACAGCCTCACGCGCGGGCCCGCACAGTGCATTCTGAAGTCTGATTATGTTTTCTAAATCTGAAAAATTGCATTTTGTTGTATCATAAATTCGTTTAAAGTGGAGCCATTGCTGCGAATTGCCAGAAAACGAAAACAATTCTAATTTTTTAGGAGAATGGGCGCAGGCTAAGGCTTTTGCTGCCGCAGCGGTGTCCGCTACAGCTTTCAGCAAGTAGGTACTGTCAAGCTCCATGGGGATGAGCGGCGGCTCTAGGCCAGGCACCTTGGAAGCTTTGGTGACGTCACAACTACGTGAAGGAAATATATTATGTTGTTGCCGTTGATTCAACGGGGGTGCAGTTGCCCGAGTGGCCGTTGCCGGTGGTTGCTGTACCGAGCGGCCGGGAGCGAATGTGTGCTCGCATTCTACTGCGGGAATGTCCCTGTTAACTATGTTACAGCTAGTTTGATTCACTGCGTTTTCTACCCATCTCTCAGTTCTATCTACGCTCACCCGGTTAGAACTCCGATGACTCGTGCAGCTTCCTGCGCGGCTACCTCCTGCAGTTGCCTCGATCGCACATATTTCCGCTTGCAGCTCGCTGTCTGCCACCTGCTGCTGAAGAGCGGCTAGTTGCCGCTCGCGATCCAACTCGCGTGCGGCGAGCGCTTGCTCTCGCTCGAGCTGTTGTGCGGCTAGCTGCCTCTCGCGATCGGCGAGCGCTTGCTCTCGCTCGAGCCGTTGACGCAAGGCCTGAGCTTCGGCGGCGGCCTTGTGCGCTCTGACAGTAGCGGACGATCGTGACGACTCGGTCCTAGCGGTGCCCTCGCTGGTCCCTCCGGGGACCACACTTGAAGCTTTTGATCTAGCGTCATCGGGCCTTTTAGATTTGCTGCGGGTTTGCATGATAAATGTATGCGTGTATGAGAAACTAGTGAGAATAAATGAACGAAATTATGTGAGATGAAACGAGATTATGAAAATATGTGTTAGGTACACTGGAAATGATGGGAGAATGGACCAAATGTTACGGAGATAGCGTGGATTGATGATAAATGGACTGTATAAGAACGATTTTAATAGTTAAATGGAAGGAAACGCAATGCTGTTGAAAAACTGGTCTGTCTTCTAGTAACTTGTAGAAACAATAGCAAAACACGTATAAGTCAATCATAAAATAAAAAGTAAAAGTATCAAAAGAGGTTGCGCTGCAAGAGGTCCGCAACAGTTACGATAACTATTAAGCTGTATTTAAAGATAACTATTGTTGCGAGAGGTCATGTTACGATTTTTTTTATTGTTCTTTCAAGCTGGAAACAAAATTTTTCTGAACTGATAATGATAATTATTTTTTAAAAGATGGTAATAAGCATCATGAACAGCATTTTTGTTCTATCTGCTGAGTTGAGTTGTTTGTCTTTATTAAGTTGATTTTTTAGTGACTCATCATCATCATCACTACATATTAGTCTAAAACACAGTTGCTTCCCGTCTGTCTGTCCCTATGTATGCTGAGATCTTTAAAACTAAGCTACGGATTTTGATGTGTTTTTTAAATAGATAGAGTTATTCAAGAGGAAGGTTTTTTTATAAACCGAAACGAAGCGAGGAACAGAACGATATCTAATGCATTACCTAGAAATCTTGTCTTGTAATAATTGGCTATCCTAAGCTAAACCATGACATAAAGGGTATAGGATCGCCAAAAAGTCAACGAATACAAAATGAGAATAATCAAGTAACACAAGACATGAGCCACTCAACATCAATTGGATATGTGATTCTTCACTAATTGGCTCATGATTCACACGACTATAGTTTTTGAGCTGTTGACTTACCGTTGAGAATTGAGTGCGTTGTCCGTCGTCATGACGATGCTGTGTGATCCTGTGGACAAGCAATGAGTGTTGTTAGCTTTATTAATGGCTCTCAGAGAAATTATTTAGTAAAATGGCTGTGGAAATTATAGAATTATACTCGTAGTTCAGAGTGCCTGCACCGCTCAGGCGCCAGAGGTCTACTCAAATAGCCCATTTCGCATTTTGACTACTTCTCTGTGTGACTACTTTGCTATCGGCTCCCTTAGCAAACTATTAGGTAGACTATTGAAATTGCTATGTGTAGGTATTATTTTGTACCTACAGAAAATAAATGATAGCCTTACAACTTAAAAGTTACTTCCCTAAATACACAAAACATAACATTACTACACAAGTGTTGTAGTATTTTCAGGACCATTGTACTAACTTTACACATTTTAAAACGTGTTATCATTACATCATACTAGTGTTTTTGACGGTCTTACCACTTTTTAGTATTATGAAAGACTAATATGTAATTAATTATTAGATACATTTGAAAAAAAAGTGCAAAACCCAAAAAAGTCTGTATCGTATCAGAATCCTGACAGATTACAAATTTGTTGTTTCGGAGATTTCGATTTTATAGTACCTAAATGTAGGCTTCAAAAATAATACCTAATAATACCAGGCACAAAACCGAAGCAAAAGATTTTGAAATATTTAAAATATATTCCATGAGAAATAAAGTCGTACACGCATTTGAGGCAACACCTGCCTCGGGTTCGCGATTAATATTTAATGTGACTTACGAGTGGCTAAGGACAGCGTGAACTTTCATAGAGACAAGATCGGCTTTTAGGATTAATACTTTATGTTCTCGCTTGGAAAGGTTAATAACCCCGAAATTCCAAGAAGGGTACATAATATAGAGGGGATTTCCCGAAAACATTCATATTTAACACTTCTCGGCTCGAAATTACGCGGGAAATGAGAATTTATTTTCTGTATTTCGTTGACCAACTGTGACGGCTGTTGAAAAGAGATTTTTTTTTCTAACCTTAATTCACGACTTAAGTCCATGTCACGAGAAGGTATAAATAAGGTAGTACTTACATCAACCAACTTCTACTGATTGTGAGTTACGTAGCGACAGCTATGTTAACCAATTCCAAACAACATAACTTTATATAGGTAGTAGCGGTTTTGCACGGTTTCACCCGCGTAGTTCCCGTTCCCGTGGGAATACGTGGATAAAATATAGCATATGGTACTCAGGGATTTTGTAGCTTTCCATTGGTGAAAGAGTTTTTTAAATCGGTCCAGTAGTTTTTGAGTTCGTTACAAACATACAAAAAAACAAGAATACAAAATATACATATATTCTCTTTATAATATTAGCGTAGATAATACGAAACTAAAAAGCAATTTAACTTATTAGTCGGATTATGTTTCGACAATGTTTTATGAAATTTATTGGTTAAACTTAAAACTCGGTGAAATACATATATAAAAGAGTAAAAAACAGACTTCAACTCATATGGTTTTCTCATGGATGCCATTGTCAGAACTGGGCCAAATTGGACCACACGGGAAGCACCAGCTTTCAAATAATAAAAGAATTATAAAAATCGGATCACCCAGTCAAAAATTCTGAGGTAGATAATAAACATAAAAAAAGGCGGTTGATAAAAATAAATAGGATCACGTAACCGCCGAGGGAGTGGGCAGAGGACTTCCAGTATATTTTTCGGACCCCTAACCGTGTCTGTATTGTCTACAGCTTGGATTCATTACGTGAAATGAATTTCATTTGCTAGCTTCCTCTATATTTCAATTCCATTAAAAGCCTTCATATCCCAAGCTCTATATCCATAAAACATTAGACGTATAACCCGACACAACAGAGAGAATCTTTCTAAATAAAGAAATAATACAAGTTATTTGTCTAGCTACATTTGTTTTCATTGGGACAGCATAGCAATGAAGGAAGTTTCCAATCCATTACAACTTTGCCGACATGTATTTTGTTTTGATTAGGGTCTTAATAAGGAACTTGGATCCTTATAAACTCGAGCACTCAACTGTCTTTTGCAGACTGGATGTACTTATGAAAGCTGTAATTGTAACCCACCAAAAAGATTTGTTTCTCGATAGATTGTTTGAAAGGTATTCTGAATAGCGATTTCATACTGGCATTTCCAGTTAATAGCAAAACTAGCAGTAGACTATGCCCACGTAAACTTTAAATATAGATTATCTACTTTATATATAACTAGCGGTTGTACTCGTTTTTACCCGCGTAGTTCCCGTTCCCGTGGGAATACGGGAATGAAATTTAACCTATGTTACTCAGTGGGTAATAATGTAGCTTTCCATTGGTGAAAGAATTTTTTAAATCGGTGCAGTAGTCTTTGAGTTTATTCGTAACAAAGATACAAACACACAAAAATACAAATCTTTACTCTTTGTAATATTAGTGTAGATAGAAGTACTTATTTGACAAAAATGTTACAGCAACAGGATCTGTTTTTATGCAGTGTTTAATTTTTGACATCTGTAAAAAGGCCGTGAATGTCTAAACTCTAAACCCGACGATGGACATGTCAAACGAGACGCTGCAAAATTAATTTTCCTTCTACAATCTAAAATGAAATAACATCTAAAATTTATTTTTAATCTAAAATGAAATTTCCGTAAGAGAATAACCTTTGTTCAGTATTCTCACGAAGCAGAAGTGCCACTTCGATTTCAGTAATGTTTAATATTTTAGTTACGCCCCCGAGACCGCTATTTCTTATTCTTTTTTATCCTCAAAGTAGGTGTTCGACTGTCCAAGTTATAAAAGCGACGAGGCCCAAGTTTAGTAAAAAGTTTACCTTCCATACATACCGTATGGGAGTAGCGGTAAATATTTAATTTGTAAAAAACCGCCGGTTCCAATTGGAACCGAGACACAATTAAAAATCTATTGTGTCTGTGATGCTTCGTCTTAGAGGTTAAGGTACCTGCGGAGACATCTCAACTCGATACAATAATCCTAGTAAGAATAAAAATGCGAAATTGTGTATCTTTACATTATTTTATACTCGGTACAATGTTATAGCGGGCATATGTAATTAATAGGTACCTACTCTGTAAAAATTTAAAATATAAAATCAATATAAAAGCGGTTCGAAAAATACGGCCCTGTGACAGACCGATAGACATAGTAAGGGTCTGTCCACAAACATCCGGGTCTTGCCTGGATCTTGGTCAGGACGTGAGAATTTTCTATGAATTTTACATACTTTCATAGAAAGATTGTCACGTCCCGACCACGTACCGGGCACGACCCGAATTTGTGGGGATAGGCTTAAATAGTGTCTAGTTTGCATCCTTTGGAACTCTTACAATGTTCAGACCAGTGCCAGTATAGCTGGGTGACAAAACCTGGCAAATCGCCATATCCAGATTGATTCTGGAAGCCAGACTGGATAGGAAGGGTCAACAGAATTGTTACAAGGATTTAATTGATATCTGTTTTACTCGACAAACAACCTGCTTCAATGTATTATTCATTTGTTATCAATCACGTTAATCATCCCAAACAACCCAATTAAAGTTTATTTGTGCAATAAACCAACACAGCGTTATCTCTTGTTTCCTGAGGTAGCGAATTTCGGACGAGGATTGGATTAATTATTACATTTAAGTGCCCATTCGTACCTTTCTACAGCCAAGATAACTCTGTTTATTTCAAACTTTCCTACTTTATCATATACTTCCTATTATGAATGTGACAGTAACTATGTAAGTACGTCTGGTGGATTTAAGACTGTTTGAAAAAATGCAACTGGCCTTTGGCTCAGTTGGTAATGATGTTTTGAGTCGGAAACTCGATTTCCGCTTATGGCGGAAATATTTGTGTTCGTAAACATGACCATCGTTGGTTTTGTGCATGGTGTATTTACGTATTGTATTTGTGTAGCAACAATAGTACAGAAATTGCCCATAGTAAGTAGATTACGGTTGGGTGTGACGTTGAACATGGCAATGGTTTTTAATTAAAAACTTTATAAAAATCCTCAAGAGTATTATTATGATGTGAAAACTCATTTTTGAGGAATATATTCACTTTTAAGTATTTTTTCAGTTTTTAACGTGTGCTCTCTCTCTAAATTGCAGTGCCCTCACGGGGTGTCACACAAACTTACATATATTATTACCAACTTTATGTAGTGACAGCAATAAAGCATTTGTATTTGTAGATTAATTATTTATTTATTTATTACTAGCGACCCGCCCCGGCTTTGCACGGGTGCAATGCAAACACTAAAACCTTCCTCTTGAATCACTCTATCTATTAAAAAAAACGCATCAAAATCCGTTGCGTAGTTTTAAAGATTTAAGCATACAAAGGGACATAGGGATATAGGGATACAGAAAGAGACTTTATTTTATACTATATATATATATATATGTAGTGATTTTCAAAACTTTTCTTCTTCAGGGACTTATTAATTCCGTTCCGTTCGTCTAAAATAATGAACTGAAAGTCCTTCGAGTAAATGATGTGAAGATATTGAAGGGTAACATGTCATACGGATGGATGTCAATAAAGTTGTAAGAAGAGTGGTTAAAGGAAGAGGGAAAGACCGATGAAATAATGGATGGATTGTTTGAAGAATAATAAGTAGCAAGAAGAAAATAAAACCGGTTAAGTGCGAGTCAGACTAGCTTAAAATTATGTAAAGCATTTTTGCTGATTTCTAACAAACGGTGACAGTTTAAGATATCATTTTCTGTGTCCTATAATATATGAACATCAGATTTTACCTTTTGATATTTAAAAAAATAATCTTTTTTTTTAAAGTTATGGGGAGGAACAACACAACAAATTATTCTGTAATGTGCAATCGAAGCTCTTTCGAAGGATACCCCAATTGCTACAACAGTAATTCCACTTTAAAATGTCTACCCTTTCACCCCTAAAATATCTACGAAACCATTATTAATTCTGATACGAAATTCCCCTCAGGGATGGAAAAACATAATGCGTTGACACCAAATAATGGGAAACGGACATGAGAACGATGATTCCAAGACAGTACATAATTGAAAGCACTTTTTATCGCATACCATTTGTCAGATAAAGTGCCTTATGATTTATGTCCTAAAGTTGACAATTCAGATGGCCTGCCTTGGTCGAGCCTTGGCAACGCGCCAGCAACCAAATACCGGACCAGCATTAACACTTGTATTTATTGTTATAAACTGCGAAATTATAATTGGAAACTATAAAATAAGCTTTTCCAGCTAGTAAATTATCTTAATAGCTACTATTAAAGGTACTTAAATATGTCTGAAAAGAGTTTACAAAAAATATAGCCACTATATCATATCTGTTCGTCTTCAATCTAGCTGATTAGCATAAAAATATTTTTCACTTCTCATGCTCTAAAAGTATGCTAATATAGGCCTACGAAGCGGGACTAAAGTGACCACTTTGGTCCCTAGGGTGTAAAAAGCAATTAGTTTTTTAAATTTCCTTAATGAGATATAGACAAACTCAAACAGCCAGTAAATATCTGTGGAGTGTAGACCATCTTCATTGCGAAAATGTAGAGAGTTTTAGTTTCATGGATTTTCCGCATAGAAGGTGGCACCATGCGTTTTAAAAGAAATAAATCTCTTTGTTAATCCGTGACAGGCTTAGAAGAAAAAACTGCCCGAGAAAATTTCAGAATTTTTGTTGAGTGTATGTGTTCGGTTTTTTTTTCTATTTTTCTCGCACTCAAAGTGAAAAGTACATTTTGCACCTCGAGACTAAACGCCAACTTAAATACAGTTTCATTGACCTTTGGTGTATTATAATGGCTTCGTTTAGCCCCTCGATACAAAATAAGTATACTATTGGGTAAAAAGGGCCAAAGGGTACAATATAGGATAGTAATAGTTAGGATTATACAAAATAGGATTATCTAGTCCCCTCATCCGCGAGTAGATCATTGCTTTTTGGTATTTTAATGCATATTTCCGTCAAATTTAGACCGATTCTTTTTTTGTTTGAACTGGTATAAAGGTGGTCCCATACAAGTTTTGTAAAAATATTATGAAGAACTTCAGGTGGAGAACGGAACTTCTCAACGGACATAACAAATCACTCGCTATCAACGTAATAGGTTTACCTACTCGTAGTAGGAAATGGATGTTGAATATGCAAATAATAGTAGTGCTATTCTTGAAGTCGGTTTGCATTTATGTTTAAAATCCCAACCCTATAGGTTGCGTTCGGATCATTCAAATTGATGAAACATTATATTATGACCTTTTTACAGCACTTGACAATGCGCTCTCGGGGATCTACCAACATCTAGCTAAATAATAATGTTTTAGTTCATCCCATGACAGTCATATAAAGTGAGTTTGTTTTTATGACGATTTCGTAGCTGGAAATATGGCATTATCAATTACGATACGAACCTGATTTATATTGGCCTGTTTTAGATCACAGTGCGAAAGTGATTTTTTTTATTGAAATAAATGGAATACTTACAATATTATACAGTGTAGAGAGGTGTTTACTTAATTCTAAAGACGCCAAACTTTTACTTTTGATGGCAAAAAGCGTCATCTTGTCTACTCTATAGACATTTTACACTAGCGGCGATGACCACTTTCACTCTTTTGCGTTATTTTCAACAAACCTTTTATTGATTTATTGTGGAAGCCAGGAATACACAGTGAGTTTGTGACGTATATTGTGCCTCCTGTTACCTTGTACGTTTCCGCCAAGATATCTGGTTCCGACGTCGTCCCGAGTCTGCGGTTTCCGTGCCACTACTTGCTGCAGAATATATCTTCTTACCGTTAAATCCTTTAGTGCTTTGACCAGTTCATTTGAATTAACCAACCATAAAATGCTATACATTAAAATGTAAGAAGATATTACTTGCCTTTCACAGTTCTCGGTAAAGGAAAGTTTCCTATAAAGGTGATGTTCAGAAAATCTATAGAGGGTGGTATAAAAATAAATGAGAAATACTATAGAGATCTAATTTAGTAGAGCGGTAAGAAGATATTATTTTAAAAAAATATGTCCTACAAAACACACCCCAGAATGCTCCCTGATTTGTAAAATTCTTTATAGTACAAAAATCTGTTTGCAACATTATCAAAATACTGGTAACCCATCCAACATACATTTTTGTACATTAAATCAAAAAAGTTTGAATCCAGAGTCGTAAAAAGAAATATTTAAAAGAAATAAATATTTTTTTGCACGAAAGTAGCAATCGATGTGCTATGTGAAAGAGATAGCGCTCTACTTTCTTTCTCACTCTTATCTGTCATTAGCCTTTATGCGGAAGTGAAATAAAACACAGTTATTTTTTTATTATGTTGTCGGTCTGCCACTCTGCCAATGTCAATGACAAATTCATTCAGACAAAACAAATGACATTTCTTCACCTACATGGAGCACAGAACACTATTACTCCTTGGACCTTGGACCACGAAACGACATAGGTACCACTTTGACTAACAAAAAAATTATAATTTAATAATTCAGAGAATACAAAATAATCATACAAATTCAATTAGCCTAATTGAACACTTGGCTAAATAATTATAGGCCCACAGGTTAAATCATTTTGGGTCCCTAGACCAAAAGGGTGACGTTCGTTTCTCAGTGACCTAAACCCTCATTTATTACTGAATTTTTCAAACATAGGGTGGCATTTTAAAATATTTCATTATGTTATCAAATAGCCCAGTAAATTAGCTTTACAATGATATATAGTTATATGGTTCTGGTAATAAAATACGAGGAATATTATACCAGTATTATTCTTCTCTTTTGATTTTCTGAGTGTTTGCGTCATAAACGGCCGTATCTTTAGGAGTTTGATTTTTTCACAGATTCAAGGGAATGTTGTCCCGAGATCAAGTGTCTTGACACACAGATGGACGGACAACAAAGTGATCATATAAGGGTTACTTCTATTATTATACTTACTACTTTAACAAGGTACTGTTGAGGTAGGAACGAGAAACACTGCCAAAACCATTGTCTATGGTTTGAGTAGTTTAAATAAAGCAATATCTAGGCTACAATAAAATTATTGAGAGATCTGACAAATCCATGTCCACAAATAAAATACATTAAATTATAATGTTTTTTTGTCTAGTCAAAGAGGTTGGAAGAAAATCATTCTCAACTTTTTCTTTAAACGTCTTTGGTTTTAGTTAATGGACACAGTTTTATGACTAGTGCTCGGACCAAAGACGTTTAAAGAAAAAGTTTTTCTAAAGAGAATGATTTTCTTCCAACCTCTTTGGCTCGGACATTCGTAAGAATATTCTCAGATAGATGAGAATATTGTAATATTATATTCTCATAGGATTATAAAGTGAAGGGACGCTATGAGAAATGTATATTTCGGTGAGAACGTTCCAGATTATTCTCAAAGCTCTATGAATATAACAAAAACTCAAGTAGGTAAATATTCTGAAATAGCGCAATATATCACGCGGATCCATTTAAAATGTGAAAACGAAATAAATTCATAATTTAATTTCACAATCGTTGGTCTTATGAGAAATAATTAAATTGAGACATATTTCACGGGGAGATGGGGTCAGGCGATAAAAATGGCGCCAACAAATTCAGTTTGAATTTTCTTTCTGTCAGGATGTGTGGAAGACACGAGTGAAATTGCGGATGTCTATAACGGAACCGTCCTACATTTCTGATCGTATAAATAGACTTTATTAATGGGTTTATTATTTTATTTTCGTCAGTAACTCTATTAGCTACTCTGTGGTAATGTGTTAAAGTTTTTATCATGGGAAACTGACATTGATTACATTTATTTACAAAACTTTTAAACTTTTACCCGCTTAGTTCCCGTTCCCGTGGGATTATGGGAATAAAATATACCCTATGTTACTCCAGGATAATGTGGCTTTCTATTGGCGAAATAATTTTTGAATTTTCAAATCGGTCCAGTTTCGGAGCCTATTCAATTCAAACAAAAAAACAAATCTTTCCTCTTTATAATATTAGTGTAGAAGAAAAAAGAACAATGATAGTTACTTACTATAGTAAGTACCTATCATTGTTCTTTTGGGACCAGCTGGTTTCCTCATGATGTTTTCCTTCCCAGTCATAAGTTATAACTTACCCGACCCCTCCCTGGGGAGAAAGGAGAGAAAGATTTTTTTAGTTTTTTTATGTACAGATTAAAAAAAATGTCCTCCAGAGAGAAAACATGTGTGCAGAAACCTGGTACTCCTGACTCAGAATTGTAACAATTTTTAAATAAGTCTTACCATATTATGGTAAATATTAAAAATATTGTTTTTATTTTATAAATTATTTTTGCACGAAATTGATTTTATTACGATTTATAATTTTAATTTAGTACTGTTTTGTAATTGGTTGACACAGCCCCACCATTTAAGGTCTGTGCCACTACTTCCACCCCTCTACCGAGTCGATGGCGGGGGCTGAATCAACCAAAGTTAAGTCAGTCGATGTTAAGCTGCGATACGGAGAAGTAATTGAAAAATTAAGTGAAATAAATCGTTTCATTTAATAGAGTGCAGGGTAAATTCACAAACCCTAGTTTTAATTTTTATTTTTGGCGTTCTTTTTATAATCGTCAAATTGGTATCCGAAATCGCCGATGAAAGTCGCGTGTTAGCAACTGTATGATCCTTCAGCTACATAATAATACGAACACTGTTATCTAACTATTAATAAAATGCCGTGTGACCGGTTTATTACAGCTTTCTCAACACAAACGTAAACCAAGTAGTTAGCCTAGAACTCTAAGTACATTAAAGGCAACCTTGGCAAAATACGTAAAGATTTTACTTTATTATTTTATACGTAGTTGTTGATAACGTTAAATCGTTTTGGAAAGCCCTGTTTTGGCTTCCAAAAATATGTTTAATGTTTCCTTTGCGTCGATTTATCGCATGTTATGGTCGTTTTATAGGCGATAATTTCTGTAAAACACGAGATTAAAGGTGATGCAATTGATACGGCTTAAACAAATCTATAAGACGCCTGACGGGTAAACAAGCAAAGTTATATGGGGATAATATAAAAGTTGGGTTTTATAGGGCATTCGCATCCCGAAAGTTTAGTAAACGACGTAGAGATAAAAGTTGATGTAAGTAGGTACCTACACTATACAACGCGTAACAAAATATACGCAATTCCTCATACACCCCAATAGTATAATAATATAAAAAAAATATGATGCATTCGTACTTTAGTTGTGTCTAACCAATTTTCTTAAATAAATAGCAATACTAGTACGATATTATAGCACTAAATTCAGCTATGCTAATTTTTTTTTCCGAAGAAAATCAGACATAATGTAGTCGATACTGAACAAACTAATTTTAGGAATTGCGCTTATTCTCTTACATATTGAATAGCTACGCAACAATAGAATAGACCTATACTTCGACACTTCACTTATGGATTTGAACTTGTGCTGTACTGTACCCTTGATTTAATAATGTTCACTGTTTAATACAATCTTTGCTGAATATCCGACAGCATCAAATGGCATTTGGTTACCATTTAACGTTTTTGATTCGAATTGTTCCCCAAAATGGCGCCGCCCACGCATAGTGAATACAAATCAACATCTTTGTTTGATGATTGTCTATCATTGCTAAGCGAAGCGGCGTCAAATTAGATATCCCGTGACGATACTTAGGTACGCGGTAAGGCTGCATTATTTAGTTGGCAAATTGGCACATCTTAAGCTTACATCTGATCGTTGATTGAGATGAAATATGTCATAAGATTATATGGCAAGTAATTAACTTGGCAACAGTAAATAAAATAGACATAAGAATTTTATAAAAAAGAAGTGATACTGCTTCGCATGATGAAAAAATCAGTGAGGCGCGGGTTCGAATCCTGACATGTATGAGTTTTTCAAAAACTTACGCGATATAGCGATAAAAGGCGTAAGATTTTTTTTAATTTAAAATTTTTATAATTTTATGTATTCATTTATATGTTTATCATTTGTTTAGTAGGCTCTATCAATGGGGAATAGGCGTGAGATTATGTATGCATTTAGTAGATAATATACAGGTTCTGCCTAGGAACAAAAATGATCGTGTGTAAATTGATTTAATTCGGTTCTCTTTGAGGCCGGGGATGGGCCGGGGCTAACATTTGTATACATGAACATGACTGTGTCTGTTGGCTTCATGTCTGTGTGTTCACTGCTGTTTTAGTATGCTTTTGTTTAGTACCCATAGTATAGGCTCTGCCAAGGAGGTTGGAAGAAAATCATTTTTGGGCTCCGCCTCAGTTTGGGACAGGGACCCAAAAAATTTAATATTTATTTAAAATACTAGAGCTCTATTAATTTAGAGTTTCAACAAAGTCAATCGATCTAGGTGTCTCTAAACAATGTAGCATTTTCAATACAAGAGCTTCATTATGAATAATGCGATCAACGCGGTCACCCATTATTGCCTACAGAAATGTCCACTACGCTCCAAGAATTATGAATTAGTGTCCAACCTTGTAGCTGTATTGTAGTTGAAGCTATACAGTGTCCAAAAAAATCAACAGTGCGTTACAAGTATCTATACATGAAACATAAGCTAATAAAAATAATTACAAATTCTTGTCTGTATACAAAATTGTATAGACACTAAAATTTGCATTGGGTCATATAAAAATATATTAATATAGCGATAGTATGTTGAGAACGGTGGTAGCCCACTATCCCGTCTCTAATATTTACGGATGATTCTTGACATTTTGAAGTGTTTAACCAGAATTGAAGATTTTGTTACAATAAAACAATTTGATGTGACTACAGTCGCGCCACGTATAATAATAAATAATGTTTTCGAACGAACGTTCACCGAACCCCGCATATTTGGTCACAGGGTCAATGATAAAGAGGGGGTTCGAAATCATTTTTATTTTTAAATGTATTTTAAATTAAATCGATTTGCGTAGGCTTTAATAAAGATGGGTGCACAAACTCCCGGCCTCATTGAAACACTCTGATTCTGAACAGACTAAAATAAATTTGTTAATTTACCGCTGGTGAATCAAGTTCTAGAAATGCGCTCGCCAATTTCGATGCCACTTTTATAAATAAACAAGAATTGTGGCATGAAACCACGGTTCCGCGACTTTGGTAAACATCTCATAATTAGCTTTCTGTTTCAATGAAAGCAAATGTCATAGTAATATTTATGACATAGTCCAATTCCAGGTAGATCAAAGCTTTTAGAAATTACTTACTTATACTGAAACTAGTTTTAGACGAATTCTCTCTGCGACCAACTAATTAGTACTAATTAGAATAATTCTTATCCAATTCTCTTTGGCTTTGATGAAAGTAGAATCCATTAAACATTGTCATTCGACTTTACGAAAATAAATTCAGTTTGAGGAAAATTTTTTTTTTTCAAACTAATTATGTTTATAATATTGAGGTCTCGGTCATTTTTCTATGAAAAATTTTATAAGTGTTAGACGAGTATTTTTGTAGCGGAACTACAAAGCAGTTTGTGAGCGAGAATAAAGCTCTATATTTAATTTTATTTAAAACCAATTTGATGCCTATTATTCCCAGGTAAGAAAGCGTGATAAAATATATTATGCTTCTTTAAAAAATATTTTAGTTGTACCGAGTCGTGGTCTGAAAAATTTGACCACTATAATGTTTATAATTATGTCAAAAAATCGATGACATACTCGTATGTAATTTATTTACTCTTCAAAATATTTATATTACCTACTTATAGTTTGCATCAAAATTATATTACGTAACAATTATGTGATTTAATTTTGAGACTTTACTGCACGTAGTGTGATTAAGAATCTAATTTCAAACTGATAAAAAATTTTAGACCGCAGACTCAAAATCTTAGCTTTATTTTTACAACGAAAATCCGAAATTGCTTCGAGCCAGTCACGCTCCGAATATGTTTCCATCAGATCAGCGGGTAAAGCAAACACGGCGGAATTAAATTCTGTTCAAAAATGTCAAAATCGCATGTTGGTAATTCGAAAGTAATTTTATTGTCACATCAGCGACTTTCGAGTTTCCAACTTTGTAGAACTGTTTGGATGAAATTGATGGAATCCACGCCGAAAGTCAGATCCAAAATATTACAGATTAACAGAATGTCAGATTAAGCAGAATGTCGGAATGTTTTGTTATGTTTTGTAATTGATGTTATTGTTGTTACTAAATCCTTTATTAAATGTCGGATGTGCAAAATGTCATATAAGTAGAATGTCGAATTGATTATAGGTACCTATTACGTAGGGATATAATGATATTATTATATAGCTCATAATCTAAAAAGGACTTTAAAAAATCCTACATTTCTGTAGTGTATGTTTCAATGTGGTAATCTCTGGAACTGCCATGTAATGGCCAGATGGGATGACGATCTGTGAAAGGTTGCAGGCAGATGCGGATGCGTCGAGCTGAAGACAGGGCGCGTTGGCGCTCATTAGGGGAGGCCTATGTCCAGCAGTGGACAAATGTAGGCTGATGATGATGATGAATCTCTGGAACTACTGTGACTATTCCAGAGTGACAAATGATATATGTTTAAAAGTCGCTGCTGTTATAATTCATATAAGCATCCGTAGATACGTAAAGCGAGGCGAAGTACTGTATTGTAAGTAATAAATTGAAAAAGTTTGTAAATGGATATCAGTGGAACATTGATTGGATGTCAATTTTGAGGCAGCTACTGAAAATTACTGGTTGGAACCGTCAGACTGTCATCTCGGCCGATATCTTGGAAACTTTGGACAATCTATAAAGATATTCATGGAATAACGCTTAAAACTTCGAGCTAAGGCAGAGACAATTTGGTTATTGCTTGAAATTTGGAAGTTTAACATTGAAAATCCTCTTTACCGCTCTCCCTTGTGAATTTAGGCGAGGTAGGATAAGTCAAGTTTTGAATGCAGTGAAATCTTCATAACTTTGTTACGAATAACGAAAAGTCTAAGTCACTTTAAATATTTTTGTAAGCTTGAGATAGGTATGTCCAGTCTTTCACTTCTTCTAAATTTTAATGTCGTTTTTAAAATGGCTTGTTTTGGAGGCAGGATCTTTTCTAACTCCACTCTTGACTACAGTGTATACAGAACTATGTTTGTGTCCTATCATCAATAGAACTGCCATTAAAGTATGTGTTGTTTTCATGTTTTATTCATTTTTCCCAATAATAACACAAAAGTACTCCCCGCGTTTTGCCATCCAAAGAGGTTGGAAGAAAATCATTCTCTTTTTGCTAAGTTGCTATCATTCCCGCTTCCTTTCTCACTTACACTTGTCTTCCATCCCTGTCTCGCACATTCCATTTCACATGAATTTTACTCATCTATCATCCTTATACAATATTGAATTGTCTCTGTTAGGTATCATTAATCTTAGCCGGCCACGCAGCGGGTTCCCGCGGGTACAAGATATCAATAAGCTCGCTCTCACATAAATTTTTCCTGACCGGGAACGGTGGTCTGCCACAGTTCCTGGAATCGCCATCTAGTGTCTGACGGCGGATGCGTCGCACAACTAGGGTTAACAACATTTCTCCAGCGAAAAACAGTATTTTTCAAAATAAGCTATAAAATATAATACCCACACTTTAAAAAAAATTAGTACTTTATTTGAAAATGCAAAAAACAGACAAAGATATTTTTGTAACTTATTAATTTCTTGGTTTTACATAAAAACAAATTTGTAAATACTTTTTAAGTGTCATATAAAATTAAATTGTTTAAATAATTTAAATCGAAAGCATTTTTTTTATTAACTAAAGGCATGTCTATAAAATTTTAAAATGATACATTTGTTACATTTCGGTGTCGAAAATATAGCTCAATGCCATGGTAAGGCTTCCAACTTGCCGGTCTCGTACAATAATTACTATAATTTACGATTGCTCGTTTTTCGTAATTTACTATCAAATCAACTCAATTATGGTAATCAAACTGTCGATTATATAAATACTATGTAACATTTATTTTATTTCTCATAATAATTGATAATAGATCATAATAAATAGACCAGAGATTTGTATCTCTCATAAAGTTGTCTTATACTCGTACACGATATTATTATTTTCAATAGAGATCCAGTTATTATAACTTAACAGTAATTAAACTATACCTATATACAAAAATGGCGAAAGAGCTGAAGACACAGATTAATACGTATGATATTCCATTCTTCTTCTTTTAGGTGATTGGCTTTTCACCATGATTTTGGTGACTTTAGCCAGTGTCGAAAGAAAAAAAAACTAGGTGCGGAGAATTTTTTTGGTGTGGTGTAAAAATTACTGAGAAGTTCCTGCAGGAATTATAAATTTTTTTTAGAGACATATTGTCCAGTGGTAAAATATACCTACTCTAAATGTTGACCCACTTGCTTAGTTATCTTCAAACCACATCACACCAAAATCCATCAACTAGTTTTTGCGTGATGCGTGTACCGACAGACAAAAATTTCAATAATTGGTGTTTTTTATATTTAAATTCATAACTATCTACACTAATTACTGCAAAAAAATATTATTTTAATTACAGTTAAATATACAGATTTATAATCGGGATCGTAATCGTAATCGTCAAAGGCAAGCCGATTGTGATTTAGGTTGTAAATAGATAATAGTCAAAATAGTCCTTAAGAAAAAGTTTTCGAAGAAAGAAAATTATACTTGCATCTACTTTACATCCTGGAATGCAGACAAAGTCGCAGTCAGATGCCAGTTTATACAACGCGTAACAGAATAAGCGCAATTCCTCATACACCCCAATTAGTATATTAATATAAAAAAAATGATGCCTTCGTACTTTAGTTGTGTCTAACCAAATAGGTAGGTCCCATAGGTAGCACTAAATTCAGCTATGCTAATTCATTTTTCGGAAAAAATTAACACATATTAAAAATAGCTGACATCGATTAAGAAGTCGATACTGAACAAACTAATTTCAGGAATTGCGCTTATTCTGTTACATATTGTATAGGTACATAGATTAAGAACCCAATTCCGATACGATACCATTAACCTGTATCAAATCGGTCAGTTTTATAGTTAGCACTATAGCCGTATGGGGTCGTTAAAATTTTACCAAGATTAATGGCTCGTTCGCTTCAGCCTTGACAATGACTGATTGCAGCTTCGAGTTCACAGCAATCAAATATTACACGGAACAGTTGCTGTAGAGTCGCCTATAGACTATTTCAAATTTCAATTTAACAACATTAGTACTTAGTTGCTGAGATGCGCCGCTGTAGCAGACATACTGACAGTGCGGCCCCATTTTTTCTTGTTAGGGTTCCGTACCCAAAGGGTAAAAACGGAACCCTAACTAAGACTTCGCTGTCTGTCCGTCCGTCTGTCCTTCCGGCTGTCTGTCACCAGGCTGCATCACAAGAAACGCGATAGGTAGACAGTTAAAATGTTCACAAATTATGTATTTCTGTTGCCGCTACCACAACAAATACTAAAAACAAAATATAATAAATATTTAAGGGGGGCTCCCGTACAAAAAATTTTTTTTGTCGTTTTTATAGATAGTGGTACAGGATCCTTCGTGCGCGAGTCTGACTCGCACTTGGCCGGTTTTTTACCACTTTTGTAAGAAACCCTAACAACCACTCGGCTCGCTTTTATATTTTTTTAATTAATAAACACTTAAATTTCCATAAGGCTAAATACATTGCCCCACAAAACTATCAACAGTTACACTGTGGGATCGGGAGTCTCTTGTTATATTACAATTTTAATATATAAGTATATATATATTTTTTTAATATTATTACATTGTAATTATTAGGTACATAATTAATTTTGCACTAATTGCATTCAAATATTTAGATTTTACCTACATTGTCGCACCGAGCGAAAACTCAAAGCAATTTACATTCATTCTCATGCAAACTTGCTCACCGAGTACCTAAAGGCATGTAAACAAATTAATATGGTAATCAGCATTTTCCGAGTGAGCGAGCTAGTGTAGATAAATCACAAGCTTGAATGAACAAAAAATTACGAGGAAACATTTCTATTTGACAATTTCATTTTGCAATAACTTACGAAAATTTGTGATTGATTAAAAGTGTTTTTAAGTACCTGTCAAGTAACAGATTTTGAACCCAATAGCGCTTCCAAAAAAAAATTAAACTTATTCGAAAGTTTCCTGAGGAAAACAGTAGATACGACAATTTGTTCTGAGGCATGTAACAGCACCCCGGCGACATCTTATCACCTGTCAAGTTTACGAGTCCGAAAAGTCCACTGATGATGCGAGTAACTGAGTACAGTTACGAGTCCGAAAAGTCCACTGATGACAACTGAGTACAGTACGGGCGTTTTTACTGGGCAGCTCTGAAGTTGCGCAAATGGCTGAGGAATAACATTTTGCAGCGACCATTTGGCGGTATAAGGCGGTTTGCGCAGGCGGAGCCTATGTTCAGAGAAGCCAAGTAAAAACTGGCGCACTGTACTTCTAGGAATGTAATACCTGCACAGACCCCTCGGAGATTTCAGCCACGTAAGTCCCGTTCTCGTTAGAAAATTGTAACCAATTTTACTCCTCCAAAAGTAAGCTCTTCATTGATGAAAAAATTTCTAAAATCTGTCCAGTACTTTCGGCGCTATTACAAACACACATACAAATCTTTCCTAAAGGGTACATGGCTTCAAACGCGCCGATGCTGATGAAAGCAAACTATGACAACACGCTTCGCCTAAGCGTGATACCAGACTGTAGTCCTATATAAATAAACTACAAACCGTACACTAAAGAGGCTTTATTTGTTAACCTCCTCGAATTCGTGCTACAGGAACGGTTGTAATGCTTTGCGGTCTTACAGAGCCTTACCAGTACCGCGCTCCTGTGTTGAGCTTCCGACAGGGCCGCCTTGTGTAGAGGCGATGTAGGGTCGACTTTGAGGGGCGCCAAGGTTTTTTTTTGAACTGTCTTTGTACTGTTTTTACTAATGGCTCGACAGCATTTGCCGAACTACCTAAAGAGGGCGTCTTCGTCTTAAAAACTACTTAATAACTCAAAAGACACGGTACCTATGGCCATGTGTGAGCATTAAAAAATATATCGAAACTAGCCAAGTTTCCGAAGGGATTAGGAAAAATTTACTAACTTCTGTATCATCTTTAATCTTCTAGTTAACGTAGTTAGGGGATGAATTATCAAAAAACTATTACTTAGTGCCCAGTGCACATATACACAATTATGGAAGTTTGCACAGGATCTCAACTATGAGGAGATCTTGTGCAAACTCCGGACCGTTTAATTTTATTTATTTTTATTAAATATTTTTTTAAAGGTTTGTTTTTGTGCTGTGTCATATCATAATCCAATATCAATGTCAGTAGATAGATAAATGTAGTTTGGGAGGCAGTCTACTGAAATTTCAATTAAAGTAAAATTCATATCCGACCTTCGAAATTACGTAAATGCCAAGACCATCGACACCAACTTGCCGCCCTTTTGCGATGGGACTTATCATGAGTAGGTAATTCTTTCTCCTCTTGAGAATCTACACAAAAATCTATTCAGGAAAAAGTTTTTTCTGACAAATTTTAGTTTTCGGGCGCCCTTCAAATTATTAGCCCAGGGCGCTATTCAAATTATTAGTGTAGGGCGCTATTTACTCGTATGCACAGACCGGCGCTGTGTACCGAGCGTGCGAAAACCCGACTGCATTGGTCTAACTAAAGCTTACAAATCTCCGAGGTAAACAAAGAGTAATTTGTCTGTTGTTGCTTAAACTTGCAACGAGGCGCTATAGAAGTTACAATTGGTTAGGTAGTTGACTATCCAGTCGAATCCGTGACTTTTTTCCATGTGTCAAAATGCAAAATTAAAGAAAATATACCTACTGAATACCTACTACTAAACTGTCTTCAATTGCTTTATCTAACTTTAAATCTACTTAATATATAATGAGAAAGTTTGTAGGTATGGTTTTTTCGGAACGCGGAACAAGTCGTCGGCAAAATCTTGTTTTCTAGAATTCTAAAATAATAATACGTTAACGACGCACGTCCACGACTTTAATGCGTTGATAATAAAAAAAAAATCGGTTGTCTGTAAAGTCGGTTTACTGACGATAGTTGAACGTGACAAGGTCTTAAGAAAATACTGATGGAATGGATTGTGCCTCTTTGTCGCTCGTTGCGCGCTCTCGCTTGCACTGGAACGACGCATACGTCACACTTTTTCGGGAATGCCGCCGGCTCCATCAATTTATAAGACGTTGTCACGTCAAAAAAAGTTGCCTCCCTGATGCTCTTAGTCGTGGCAGCGCCAATAACCTCTTATGTGTTACTAGCGACCCGCCCCGGCTTCGCACGGGTGCAATGCTGATACTAAAACCTTCCTCTTGAATCACTCTATCTTTAAAAAAAAAACGCATCAAAATCCGTTGCGTAGTTTTAAAGATTTAAGCATACATAGGGATATAGGGAGGGACAGAGAAAGCGACTTTGTTATAAACTATGTAGTGATAGTAATAAGCAACAGGATGATCAGTCCTGGGTGACTGTCCATCTTGCCCCAAATTTCTTTGTGTATTACTAACCATTTATAGGAACTTTCCATGGTTTGAAAAAAAAAATCTATTCTATTCTAATAATAGATTTATAATCATTTCTAAACGTGTTTTGATTAATCGTAATTTAATTTCCGAATAGTAACTAGAATGAGGTTAATGTGTTAAACCTTTTACAGGTGGTCATATACATACACAGGCCTTAATCTCTGTGGTCATATACTACTTTTATTGTGGTTGATTGCAGTTAGATTATAGGTATTGTCACTAATCGTACACTACAATCTTCAATCAAACTACGATCAAGATTTTATTTTATTATATCGTATCGTATTGTATTGCTCGATGAATATAATTTACTAGCGACCCGCCCCGACTTTGCACGGGTGCAATGCTTATACTAAAACCTTCCTCTTGAATTACTCTATCTATTAAAAAAAACCGCATCAAAATCCGTTGCGTAGTTTTAAAGATTTAAGCATACATAGGGACATAGGGAAATATGGACATAGGAATATAGGGACAGAGAAAGCGACTTTGTTTTATACTATGTAGTGATTAGGTATATAATCAAGCTTGTTCCTCGATGTGGTGTTTTGGAAGATATATGTTTCTTTTAATTATGATATTACTTAGCATTTATAGTCTATTTGACGTAGCATGGGTTCGATGACAGTTCACATTTTTCTGTTCCACGAGTAATACTAATAAAAACAATTTATTAAAAAATAATTTTCGTATTTAATTATTTTATCATTGCAAAAATACAATATTTTTAATTAGTCGAAAATATGAGTAAAAAGGAAAAATATGAACTGTCACCGAACCCATGTTACGTGAAATAGACTATAGCTATAATTATTATATTGTGTATTTATTATTTGTATTAAAAAAAGTTTCTCAGCGGATTATAAGAACAAAGAATGTCAACGAATTGTGAACTGTACAAATTGAAAAAATATACCAACCGCTCAAAGTTCGTACCTAATCTGAAGGCAGATAAAGAGACAGTTGGAATTAAAGGAAAAGTAATTTATATTTTTTTTTCTTATTGTACGTGAAAGTAGTTCTAAGAAAATATCTAATATAATGTTTCTACCGTACGCATCTTAGTTTATATCATACAATAAAAGATAATAGGCTTTTATTCTAATCTTGAGAGTAATACTTACAACAATAGATTACGAAAAAGAAAATAGGTCTGAGATTATAATTCGTCCAAGGATTCTAGTTCAACAAATATTGAAGTGAAGCTAAATGTCTCACGAGTTCACTGGACCCATCGATGTGAGAAAAAAAACTGTCTAATAGATGCGTTCTGATAGCCCCGACCGACTGTCCAAACTGTCTAGCGGCATTTTAGGAGGGAGAGCAATGATATTACTGGGGAAGTGAGTGTGCTACGTACAAGTACCTGCATGTATTATCGAGTTTTAAAACAAACACTTGTTACATTCAAACTGACTTTATTTTCAAATTTTGTCCCAATAATGGGGCGTTTTCGGTGACAGCTGTCACTGGAGTATTCAAAGGTGTCAATAGATGGTGCTGTGAAGAACTTTCATTGAACTGTCATAAACTAGTAAAGTAACACCCATACCGCACATTATAAAACGAGAAGTTGACATGTTGATAGTAAATAAAAATTAACACTGAGAATTTTTATTGCTACAAAACACAATTTGCAGCGACTACGATATCAAATTATGTTGTCATTTTTAACGGACGGAGGCGTTCATACATATTAGACAACTGATGAGACCTTAAGACAATAGTGGATTAGAGATTTGTTTTTTTTTTATTTAGTAAACATAATTGACTCTAAATAATCAAAGGATTAGAGCTACCAATAGAAGTCCAATGAAAAATCGGGTGGAGTAAATAATATAAAAAGCAGGATAAAAAACACCAACTACAATAGAAATTAGACATCACTAATAAACGACACGTCTGTCAGCATCAATAGCTGTGTATTTTCGTGACCCTTGCATTCAATAAAAAAAAGCCATCATTCGATGACATCGCTATCTATCTTTAGTGAATAAATTAGTTTTTCTTTTTTAAAAAACGCCTAATTCGTATTGTTATTTTAACACTCCACTTCATTAGGTACACGATACAATTTGTTCATTTGTCACGTCACACACTCAAAGCTATTTGCACATGCCCTTTGCTACCGTCTATAAAAGACCCTGTAATCAGTCGGCGAAGGAAATAGCGTTATGACGATGGAAATAACGTGATAAAAGAACGTCTATTTCTTTGGATTCGTGACGTTTTAGAAGAGAGGCAATGGATTGTCGTGTGCAGAGTATATTAAGAACATGGAAAACGAAGGGAAAGTGGATTTATATGATCCCGTGGTAATACGAGAAAAATATATAGCCTATGTGTTATTCTGATCTATAAGCTATACCTAGTCTTGCCATAAATACTGAAACAAAGAAAAACATTATTTTCTATTGCAAATAACATTTATTACTTTTACAGTGTGTTAGTTTAATACATAAATATAAAACAATTTAAAATATGAAAAGCTTATTAGAAATGGTCTCCATTGGCTGCAATACAGTCCTTTAAACGTTGAGGCCTGTTATCAATAGAAGCACGCACTCTTTCCATGGGAAAATTCTTCACTGCCAATCTTACGGATTGTTTTAGGGACTCCAAATTGTCATGGCGTTTAGAGCAAGCCATACTCTCTAAAACTGATCATAAATCATAATCCAGCGGATTAAGATCGGGACGAGACGACGGCCAGTCTTCAGCTCTGATGAAGGCCGAAACGTTCGTTTCCAACCAAGACTGCGTAGACCGAGCTTTATGACCCGGCGCCGAGTCTTGCTGGAAGGACCATTCTTGGTTATTGAACATGGTGTTGTTAAGGGGCTTCACTACCTTCTCAAGAATGGTATCTTGATACACTTGTGCCGATGTTTTGATACCTTTTTCACAAAAGTATGGCTCAGTCACTCCTTCATAGCTAATACCCCACCAAACCATCACGGAAGTCGGATAGTGCCCACGTTGCACTCTGTCGACTAATTGGGAAGCTTCCTTAGAGCTTTGAGCATAAATACGGTCATTTTGTTTGTTAAAATGTTGCTCAATTGTAAAAAATTTCTCATCCGTAAACAAAATTTTTCTGTGACCTCCCTTTGCGTACCGCTTCAGTAGTTTTGATTTTACCACCCTATTCTTTTTTAAATTATCAGTTAAAAAATGACCAGCACGTCTCTTATAGGCTGCAAGTCCTAAGTCATCTTTTAAAATACGCGACATGGTCATGGTTCTGCTATCTTCAACTCCCGAGATAAAATCTTTTGCTTTCGGACAGGATTTCTTCGAATTCTTTCCCTTACTGCTTTGACCACCTTTTTCGTACGAACACTACGTGGACGGCCAGATCTTTTTCTGTCAAAAACAGAGAACGTCTCATTGTACCTGTTAATAGCCCGGTACACAAACATTTTACTAATACCAAGCGTATGGAGAGTTTTAAAAATTGCATTTGGCTCCGTACCTACTTTGTGTAATGCAATCACAGCGATTCGGTTCTCTTTATCACCCCACTCCATTTAAATATCGCAAAATATTGTACAATGTATTGGCGCCAAAATGAGAAAACACAATGAACAATCATATAAAAATGACAGATTCCAAATTCAAATGCAATATTTTATTTATTTTTAATTGTAACAGTATTTATGGCCAGACTAAGTATAATTGTTAAGTTTCATCAAAATCCGTTCCGTAGTTTTTGCGTGAAAGATTAACAAACATCCATACATCCATCCATATAAACTTTCTCGTTTATAATATTAGTAGGATAGGATTAGTATTAAGTAGTATAGATATAAATAGTGTAGATTAGTGGACGCTTGCAACTTCGTTAGTCAATCTTTCGATTGAATATTACGAGCCCCTATACATTAGTTTTTGTGAAGTAAATAGCTTGGCAGATACTCACAAGAAATACAATGATGACAAATACATAAGTATTATGTGCCCCAAAGTAATACATTCAAGTCAAGCTAATTTAATTATTTTAGTTTTTAGTGATAATCCTTGAAGTCGGTTTACATTTAAGTAGGCATATTTTTTTAAACCTTTTCACCTTACACGCTGTGGAATATTTGGAATTGATGAACCTACCTACTTGTTGGCTAGCCGTTTTCTGCTACATAACTATGTTAAAACCAAATTAAAGGTTCTAAAATTAGAATCCTATTTCTAAAGCAAGATCAAAGGCAATACTATAAATATAAACGAAGTCACGGTTTCTTTGACTGTGAACACATAACCTTTCACGTAACTTGTTTCATTATTTAATGTAAATAGCACATTCAAGACATAAATAAACCTCAGTGGAATGACCACTCATTAACACAACATTACTTTAATAATAACGTTATCTTCTTAATGTGTTGAACAAAATGAGAGCGCAGCGAGAGAATACGTGAATATTTTACATAAGTACATAACTTATTATATCTCCACATAGTATAAAACAAAGTCGTTGTCGCTTCCCGCCCGTCTCGTCTGTTGTGTTCATAGAGATTAAAATATAATAGGGCATAGAGGGGACAAAACGAGGAAAATTTTAAGCCAAAAGATTATTACAAGATAGAAAAAGTCTAGTGTGATTCGAACGGGATTCGACTGAATGACCTCGCGTTCATACTAACTGACACTGATTTAGCTTCAAAGTTTTTGTAAAATATTTACAATGCCCCCTCTACTCCTTCTATATATTTTAATCTCTTTGGTTGTGTTAGATTGTATGTTAATCGTAGAGCACATATTTTGGAATTTTTTATGCGTGCGACCGGCCGCCTGTCTGACGCCATCCAACCGTATAGGATAACCTGTCACTGAAAGTACTATTCGGGGAACGCAGAGAAAGTGAGTGTCACTTAGTCGCCTCGCAGGCTTTGAGTATTAAACCAACCGGAGACGCCACTGACAGGCGTTCCCCTCTGCCAAAAAAAAGTGTCGGTCAACGCGCATACCTGTTATATACAACTAGTTTTTTTGAGTTCACGGAGTGCTCAGATTGGTGAATGTATTTGTGATCATCTAGTTCAACCTATTGTTTAATTGTTTTGTCAAAAAATGCGTTTGTTTTAACATTATTTGTGTGCGTTTCTTCGTCCCCCGCGCAGAAATTGGCAGGCTTTTTTGCAAAGAAACTAGTGCGCGTGACGTCTCCTGTTGGTTTAATCCTCAAAGCTCACAGGAGACCCAAGATTGGTTTGGTCCCTAATATTGAAGACAAAGGTCCCGTATTTACCCTTTGGGTACGGAACCCTAAAAACAATCATACCATTCCCTAGTGAACGTATCGCTGATTAAATTGGCCACCATCCTAGGGTACCATGGCGTGCCTAAAACCCAACAAAAACGGACCCAGAGAGTTTTTTTCTCTTCCGTAACATAGACCCTTTGCAAAATAAGGCTTTAACAGCTGTACCGAAAGCCACAAGCCAAGGTATTGTGGTTTTCAAGGCTGCATTGAGACGGTTTTCCTATTTAAAGCCATGTTTACATTCAGCAAAACAGTGACCTGCTGCGTAGGGCTATTCTAAATAATATAAATTTTATTAAAATATGAATCTGATGTTTATTTTCAAGTACCAAAACAAAAATTTGCAAAAAACTGAAATGTATGTATGAGAAAACTAAATACTTTGTTACTAGCCTGCGCCAACTAACACTTGCTATGTCTACCTACCTCCTTATTTTTGTTGAATGTTTTTTTATTGGGTATATTGGGTTTGGGTACCTATTTATTTACTGTTCCGAATGGTTCCTATTTTCAGTAAATATTGTAAGTACATAGGTAATTCAGTTCAGCGAAACAATAATAAGTTTAAAATTTTACTTAAAAATATATTTTGGAGACTAACTAACTGGAAATATCTTTTGAGTGTGGACCATCTTCATTGAAATTTTTCTCGCACTCAAAGTGAAAAGTACAATTTGCACCTCGAGACTAAACGCCAACTTAATATAGGTACCCTCGGTTTCATTGACTTTAGTCCCTCGAGCAGCAGTGATAGCCCTTACGGTTAAAGAGCCGGCCGAAAATCAGTGAGGCTCGGGTTCGAATCCTGGCCAATGTACCAATGAGTTTTTCAAAAACTTACGTACATATTTATCACTAGCTCAATGGTGAAGGAAAACATCGAGAGGAAACCCGCAGGTCTCAGAATTCATTCTGAGACATGTGTAAATAGACCCGGTCCGGTGATGGGCTCACCACCTATCACGTTTAGGGGTCCAATATATCTCGTGAAATGTGGGTATATCCAGTAATGGAATACCTCTGCCTACCCCCTCGGGGATGAAAGGCGTGCGATTATATTTATTAATTTATATAGTCCCTCGATATAAAATATACTATTAACGTTTAATTTAATACTAAACGAACAAAATCTTAACCTAACAATACAGTAGATAGCAATTTAAATAGTAATCCTCTAAATATTATTGGAAAACCGACTTAGCGTAATTTGATAATGAAATTGTTTTTGTATTGTACCGATTCTAATTACTCCATTATGTTAGCTTGGTTCATTAATTAATCATTTGAAACCGCTTTCAGTATAAATAAAAATAAAGTCAGTTAATAACTATACATGTCTTACAGATTTAATGTAGAAAATAGTGAAATGGCACTAGTTATGGCATAGTTGTCTATATTATACATTTTATTTTAGACAGTAAATCAAAAACCATTTGGAAATTTTTCAATTAGAAGCCCTATTTTCATATTTTTCAATAAAAAAGTAATAATGGATTGCGCTAAAATAAAATGTAAAAATAAATCTTGTCATAGGCTTCATTGTTCGTTTCATTTTTGGAACCATACTACTATTTTTCTTACTAAAAAGTTGTATGTGTAAAAAGGAAAAATGTGAACTGTCACCGAACCCACTTGGTGTAAAATAGACTAATGACGATATAACACAAAAAAAGGCCAAAAGTAGGTAATTTAAAAAATATATAATAGGTGTTGAAAAAGGTGTCTTAACAAATTATGGAAAAAATGCACAGATTTTTTTAGCATAGTATAATTGTCTGCCATTCTAATTGCCAATTGTCTTATCGAAAGAACGTGAATTGGGGAGCTGGATATAGAAGTAGTCGCTTTGTCATTCATTTCATAACATTATGTATCCCCAAAACGATCAATTTCGATAGTCAATTCTGTCGTGATTAATGTTCGCGATTGATTGTTTACAAATCCAATCGAATGTCAATAGCAACTACGTGATTGACGGCAATTGACGAAAGTTAAGTATAATTGATGCTTATGAAAGGAAGTACGGGCAAAACATTAACAGAATTTCTGTCGGGCAGAATTTCTGCAACCGAAATTCTGCAACCGAAATTACGCTCGTTTGGCCTCACCCTTACACATCGAACTTCCTTGTGTGACGTCACAAGTAGTCCGTGTGAGACGCGTTGTTAAAAGAACATTTTGGCGGTTTATATGTTTGCATTTTGTTTTGCGATATTATATAGAATGAAATATATTTTTTACTACTTTAATCTTTTATATGATCAATAATTAATTAATTAATTGATTAATCAGCCCTGGATTTGTCGATAGGCCGTATAGGCCGCGGCATAGGAGCTGCAGCGGTTTGGGGCGGAAGATTTTAGAGTAAGTCATGATGAAAATCAGTGAGGCTCGGATTCGAATCCTGGCATGTATGCACCAATGAGTTTCGTACATATTTATCACTAGCTCGACGGTGAAGGAAAACATCGTGAGGAAACCCGTAGGTCCCAGAATTAATTCTGAGACATGTGTTAACAGACCCGGTCCGGCGATGGACTCACCACCTATCACGTTTAGAGGTCGAATATTCTCGTGAAAAGGCGTCTCATCGGATACTACATCTTGTGATCTAACCAGTTTCAGGTTCTTCACATCAAATACACGATATCCTTCGTCACCATCATACCCTATCAGTATTTCTTTCTCAGCTATTCTGTCTAGCTTCCCTGATCATTCATGTTTTGAAACATACACATAGCAGTTGCTGCCAATGATTTTGAGATGGTCGATCTTCGGTTTCTTACTGTACCAGAGCTCGTGCGGTATATCCAAGAATGGTACGAAGTATAAATCTTGCGTATCTCTACGTAGTATAAAAATATTATCCGCTTTCCGCGTTCCGCTAACTCCTAAATCACGCAAGGGATTTTGATGCGGTTTTCACTAATCGAAAGAGCAACAAACGAAAAATGATTTTAAAAGCTTTAATTTGCCTTGCAATGTGTGATTGTTCGGGTGAAATCTAGCAACTCAATTGTGAAGCAGATATCTTCAACCGATTGAGCTGAAATTTTGTGTAGGTACACAGTTTAGTTTGTATGACAATTGCATGGTTTGCTATAAACCAAACGTGACGGAACACTCAAGATGGCGGACTAGTTATTTTTAATGCACTCTTACGATAATGGGTATCAAATGAAAGGGCTTGCTGAGAATAACTCTTAAAATAAGCTAGTGTATACAAAAGTTTTTTTACTTTTAGTTTATTGTATTGTATACCATATAAAACGAAGCAAACCGAGGGCAGGTTGCTAGTTTATAAAATACGACATAATTTTCAAAACTTACTTAAATAGTGTATTTATTACTAATCCAACGGTAATAGTACCTATATTACATACCAAGGTTAGTAACATACAAATGTTTCATATCACAATATGTACCTAAGTCAACCGAGGCGAAGTCGAGGTCTACAAACATGTGATCTGAGGCTTTCTTATTTACTTTCCGAGGTGTGGATACTTTTTTCAGCTCGACGGAGGCGGAAAGCGGCAAAGTTGACGCTTTCCGCCCGGAGAGATAAAAAATCATTTCTTAAAACCTATCAACATATTTAGCTTATACTATAAAGAACAACACATAGGTTTCCGTAATTTAAATAACGAATCCGCACCTCTGACAGTGTAACAAAGCACCTGGAACCCATTTCCCTGCCGTATCTAGATCTTCCGTCAACTGCGCATAATAAGCAAACGCCACTTCCATTTACGAACAATGTTTATGTGGAATAGCCCTCGAAAGTTTCATAACCACTTCAAAGGCTGTTCGGATGGTACCAGTGGCCCGTAAATTCCTTGGTACCTACTAATTTTCTTTCTTTGTGACGGCTTATTAAAATGAAAAGAAATTCTTTATTGGTACGAAATTTTTTTCATCTTTTCACTATCACTATCACTACATAGTATTTATCCCTATGTCCCTATGTCCCTTTGTATGCTTAAATCTTTAAAACTACGCAACGGATTTTGATGCGGTTTTTTTAATAGAGTGATTCAAGAGAAAGGTTTTAGTGTTAGCATTGCAACTAACAAAGTCGCTTTCTCTGTCCCTATGTATGCTAAAATCTTTAAAACTACGCAACGGATTTTGATGCGTTTTTTTTAATAGATAGAGTGATTCAAGAGGAAGGTTTTAGTGTTAGCATTGCACCCGGGCGAAGCCGGGGTGGGTCGCTAGTTTTGTGATACAATTAGGGTTAATTCCCGAGCCGAGAATTCCCGCTAAATCGTTGGGCTTTGTTCCCGGGAAATCAAGCTCGAGAAAAGTCGAGAACTCGAGAAATCATGTAGCCAAATAGAAATTAAATCGTCGTTCGTTGTGTTGCGTGGTGACGCGGGTCAAAGCGCAGCAGCACCCTTTCGTCTCGCTGCAAGCGCTCTGGCGTCGTTTTTACACGTGTTTCGACTTTAGCCAAATATAGTTTACGAAGTGAGTGTTTCACAGATTACGTGATAAATTGAAATCAAACAGGTAAGTCTTTTCACTTTTATTGACACAACACGGCTTTATTATTCATATTATTTTTGTCAATATTATAATTTATAATATGATCTTAAATTTTACTAGGTAGGTACGAGTACCTATCTGTTCTTTTCTATTCTTTTTTAGTCAAAATTTAATACGTATATTTTTTTGTTTTATAAAAGCTATTTTTGTTTATAAGTTGTAAGTTGATTTTTTTCTAAATAACCAGCCAAAAATGGAGCTGTGATTGTGATTTAATTATAAATTAAGATATTTATAACGTTTTCTTTCATGTAGATTTTTTGTTTACTTTAATATAAGCTACTTTTGTTTATAAGTTCTAAATAACCAGACAAAAATGGTGCTGTCATTATAGTTATGAGTCTGAATAATATTATTTCTGTATTTAAAAAAAACTTAATTAGATTCTTCATAAGATTAATGTTTTTAAATATAATCAATAAAAGTTTCATAATTATTATGATACTTTTATTTGAGAGGAAAACAACTGAATTTGTTGACGTCATTGGAACCAAATAACATAAAAAAACGTAAGTAAATGTAAATTTCTCGACAACCCGAGAAGCCCCGAGAAATTAGCCTCGAGAATTCTCGAGACCCGAGAAATTTAAAACCTCGAGAAATCATGAACCCTATTACAATTCATACACAGTTATTCAGTCCCAAACTAGGCAGAGCCTGTACTGTAATATGGAAAGAAAAAGCTGTTGTTAGTAATACAGTGGGAAAGTTTCTATACTTCTAATTCGATTTCAAAATTGTGGAGTACAACGTAACAATAACCATTCAAATTCATAAATATGGATGTGTGATATAGGCCAGGTATCTGCCAGGTCTATTGTCTCTGCTTACCCTGTCTTTAAAAAGGCGTGAGCATACCTATGAATGGAAATATGTATAACAAAATAAAATTATCTTTATCAGAGAGAAGAAAAAATCTAGTATTTGTGTAATACTAGTTTTTTTCTAAACATAGCGTTTGTGTCTAGACCAGCCTGAAACTTTTATTGTTTTTTTATTTTTGTACATTTTCAGGTGTATTATTTATTTATTTATATAAGAAACACCAACAACATAACATACACACATTAATTATACAAAAAAAAAGGAATAAAAATCTAAGACAGTGTCTTGCCAATTACAGGGGTCTACAACATTCTTGAAAACATTTAAAAAATATGAAGGTATGTAACTATATATACTTGTACATGCGTACAGGTACCTACGTGAGTATTTCGTTTCAGCTTGTAGCCTAGACTTGAAGTGCGCCGATGTATAGAGTCTTCTTAAATTAACGCAAATTCTCAAGAAAGAGGGTTACGGCTATGCACTTGCTACGTTACAATAGTAAGTCTTTTTCAACGCTAATTTTACTACGTAGGAAATAAACTTTGTAGATAAAATCAATTATGAGTCTTTCTACCTTGACATAGATACTTCCTGTGCGTGGTAGTAGAAAACATTAACAATTTAATAATTAGTAGTTTTTATAAACTACGCATATTACATTAATGGATGGACACAACTAACCTATAGATTTATTAGATATAATGAAGTTAGCCTTTTTGATTCTGGCTGACATCAAGGACTTTTATTCGATACTAATGACAAAGGTTATTATATGGCGCTATGTTAAAAGGTGTTATCAAATGGGAAATAAAAATCAATGTGAGGTTTTGGTTATTAGTACATTATGGTACAAGTGTGTAACGTTGGTGATTACCGCTGAGGTGCCGCAGGGACGGTAATCACCAATACACACGTGTGTCATACGACGTTTTTCAATACACTTGTGAAGAAAATAATACTAAAAAATCATTTTCAATTGGGGTTGGGGCCTCCGGTTACCAAGTAGGCATTGCTTTACGCTACTTGCTTTACTACGAAGTTGCATGAGATAAGCAAGCAATAGTTATATTAATTTATTTGTACTATTGAACACAATGTGAATGTGATATTATGATTGAAGGCGAGAAAGTAGAACAAGTGTCAGAGTTTGTTTATTTGGGAAGTAAGTTTACAAGAGACGGAAAGTGTGACAGTGATATTGAAAGGAGGGTGAATGCAGGGAACATGATTAACGGAGCTCTGCACTCCTTTATGAGGAGCCAGAATGTGACAAATAAAGCACGTCTGGCTGTACATGATGGTGTGTTAGTACCTTCGTTGATGTATGGCAGTGAGTGTTGGGTATGGCAGAAGAAGCATGAAAGTAGAATAAATGCAGTCGAAATGCGTTCATTAAGAAGCATTAGTGGAGTAAGATTGATAGATAGAGTGAAAAATAGTGTGATCCGAGAGCGTTGCGGCTTAAAAGATGATATAGTGACTAGGATTGAAAGAGGAATGCTCAGGTGGTTTGGTCACATTGAGCGGGTGAATGAAAGTCGTCTAACGAGACAAATATACAAGGGTGTTGTGAATGGGCGACCAGGACGACCTAGGCGTACCTACATCGATCAGATCGGCGATGTGTTGAAGAAAAGCCAGATAAAGAGTACCCGAAACCGACGAGCATGCATGAGTCGTTTGATGGATGTGGAGGAAGCGCGAGAGATCTGCCAGGTTCGTAGCAAGTGGCGGTCTGTTGTCTCTGCCTACCCCAATGGGAAATAGGCGTGAGATTATGTATGTATGTTATGTGTTGAACACAATCTTTTTTGTATCGAAACTTTTTTAAAACAAAGAAACTCAACCAATAAAATTGAAAAAAAATCTATAACTCTTTTTGTGAATAATAGCAATGAAAAAGCCACAGTTTGATTATAGGTGTCATTATGTGCCTAATTGCAGTGAAATTAGAGCCACTTTATGAGCAAGTGTGTTGAAAAATATATTATACTATGACAGAATGTTAAATCTCATGTTAAGTGTTCCGATTGATTGAATAAAATCTTAACGGTCTCAAGTAGGTACTAGTGTTAGTGTATACTAAATGTTTCTTATTTTACGATTGATTTACCATGTAACATCACTTCCTGTATACATTAGAGCTCACTTTTGAATTACAGTGTATACAATGGACAATAATTTCGCATAATTCATTCCTTGCTAAGTATGGCTCGTTGATGCAACGGATTTTGATGCGGTTTTTTTAATAGAGTGATTCAAGAGAAAGGTTTTAGTGTTAGCATTGCAACTAACAAAGTCGCTTTCTCTGTCCCTATGTATGCTAAAATCTTTAAAACTACGCAACGGATTTTGATGCGTTTTTTTTAATAGATAGAGTGATTCAAGAGGAAGGTTTTAGTGTTAGCATTGCACCCGGGCGAAGCCGGGGTGGGTCGCTAGTTTTGTGATACAATTAGGGTTAATTCCCGAGCCGAGAATTCCCGCTAAATCGTTGGGCTTTGTTCCCGGGAAATCAAGCTCGAGAAAAGTCGAGAACTCGAGAAATCATGTAGCCAAATAGAAATTAAATCGTCGTTCGTTGTGTTGCGTGGTGACGCGGGTCAAAGCGCAGCAGCACCCTTTCGTCTCGCTGCAAGCGCTCTGGCGTCGTTTTTACACGTGTTTCGACTTTAGCCAAATATAGTTTACGAAGTGAGTGTTTCACAGATTACGTGATAAATTGAAATCAAACAGGTAAGTCTTTTCACTTTTATTGACACAACACGGCTTTATTATTCATATTATTTTTGTCAATATTATAATTTATAATATGATCTTAAATTTTACTAGGTAGGTACGAGTACCTATCTGTTCTTTTCTATTCTTTTTTAGTCAAAATTTAATACGTATATTTTTTTGTTTTATAAAAGCTATTTTTGTTTATAAGTTGTAAGTTGATTTTTTTCTAAATAACCAGCCAAAAATGGAGCTGTGATTGTGATTTAATTATAAATTAAGATATTTATAACGTTTTCTTTCATGTAGATTTTTTGTTTACTTTAATATAAGCTACTTTTGTTTATAAGTTCTAAATAACCAGACAAAAATGGTGCTGTCATTATAGTTATGAGTCTGAATAATATTATTTCTGTATTTAAAAAAAACTTAATTAGATTCTTCATAAGATTAATGTTTTTAAATATAATCAATAAAAGTTTCATAATTATTATGATACTTTTATTTGAGAGGAAAACAACTGAATTTGTTGACGTCATTGGAACCAAATAACATAAAAAAACGTAAGTAAATGTAAATTTCTCGACAACCCGAGAAGCCCCGAGAAATTAGCCTCGAGAATTCTCGAGACCCGAGAAATTTAAAACCTCGAGAAATCATGAACCCTATTACAATTCATACACAGTTATTCAGTCCCAAACTAGGCAGAGCCTGTACTGTAATATGGAAAGAAAAAGCTGTTGTTAGTAATACAGTGGGAAAGTTTCTATACTTCTAATTCGATTTCAAAATTGTGGAGTACAACGTAACAATAACCATTCAAATTCATAAATATGGATGTGTGATATAGGCCAGGTATCTGCCAGGTCTATTGTCTCTGCTTACCCTGTCTTTAAAAAGGCGTGAGCATACCTATGAATGGAAATATGTATAACAAAATAAAATTATCTTTATCAGAGAGAAGAAAAAATCTAGTATTTGTGTAATACTAGTTTTTTTCTAAACATAGCGTTTGTGTCTAGACCAGCCTGAAACTTTTATTGTTTTTTTATTTTTGTACATTTTCAGGTGTATTATTTATTTATTTATATAAGAAACACCAACAACATAACATACACACATTAATTATACAAAAAAAAAGGAATAAAAATCTAAGACAGTGTCTTGCCAATTACAGGGGTCTACAACATTCTTGAAAACATTTAAAAAATATGAAGGTATGTAACTATATATACTTGTACATGCGTACAGGTACCTACGTGAGTATTTCGTTTCAGCTTGTAGCCTAGACTTGAAGTGCGCCGATGTATAGAGTCTTCTTAAATTAACGCAAATTCTCAAGAAAGAGGGTTACGGCTATGCACTTGCTACGTTACAATAGTAAGTCTTTTTCAACGCTAATTTTACTACGTAGGAAATAAACTTTGTAGATAAAATCAATTATGAGTCTTTCTACCTTGACATAGATACTTCCTGTGCGTGGTAGTAGAAAACATTAACAATTTAATAATTAGTAGTTTTTATAAACTACGCATATTACATTAATGGATGGACACAACTAACCTATAGATTTATTAGATATAATGAAGTTAGCCTTTTTGATTCTGGCTGACATCAAGGACTTTTATTCGATACTAATGACAAAGGTTATTATTTGGCGCTATGTTAAAAGGTGTTATCAAATGGGAAATAAAAATCAATGTGAGGTTTTGGTTATTAGTACATTATGGTACAAGTGTGTAACGTTGGTGATTACCGCTGAGGTGCCGCAGGGACGGTAATCACCAATACACACGTGTGTCATACGACGTTTTTCAATACACTTGTGAAGAAAATAATACTAAAAAATCATTTTCAATTGGGGTTGGGGCCTCCGGTTACCAAGTAGGCATTGCTTTACGCTACTTGCTTTACTACGAAGTTGCATGAGATAAGCAAGCAATAGTTATATTAATTTATTTGTACTATTGAACACAATGTGAATGTGATATTATGATTGAAGGCGAGAAAGTAGAACAAGTGTCAGAGTTTGTTTATTTGGGAAGTAAGTTTACAAGAGACGGAAAGTGTGACAGTGATATTGAAAGGAGGGTGAATGCAGGGAACATGATTAACGGAGCTCTGCACTCCTTTATGAGGAGCCAGAATGTGACAAATAAAGCACGTCTGGCTGTACATGATGGTGTGTTAGTACCTTCGTTGATGTATGGCAGTGAGTGTTGGGTATGGCAGAAGAAGCATGAAAGTAGAATAAATGCAGTCGAAATGCGTTCATTAAGAAGCATTAGTGGAGTAAGATTGATAGATAGAGTGAAAAATAGTGTGATCCGAGAGCGTTGCGGCTTAAAAGATGATATAGTGACTAGGATTGAAAGAGGAATGCTCAGGTGGTTTGGTCACATTGAGCGGGTGAATGAAAGTCGTCTAACGAGACAAATATACAAGGGTGTTGTGAATGGGCGACCAGGACGACCTAGGCGTACCTACATCGATCAGATCGGCGATGTGTTGAAGAAAAGCCAGATAAAGAGTACCCGAAACCGACGAGCATGCATGAGTCGTTTGATGGATGTGGAGGAAGCGCGAGAGATCTGCCAGGTTCGTAGCAAGTGGCGGTCTGTTGTCTCTGCCTACCCCAATGGGAAATAGGCGTGAGATTATGTATGTATGTTATGTGTTGAACACAATCTTTTTTGTATCGAAACTTTTTTAAAACAAAGAAACTCAACCAATAAAATTGAAAAAAAATCTATAACTCTTTTTGTGAATAATAGCAATGAAAAAGCCACAGTTTGATTATAGGTGTCATTATGTGCCTAATTGCAGTGAAATTAGAGCCACTTTATGAGCAAGTGTGTTGAAAAATATATTATACTATGACAGAATGTTAAATCTCATGTTAAGTGTTCCGATTGATTGAATAAAATCTTAACGGTCTCAAGTAGGTACTAGTGTTAGTGTATACTAAATGTTTCTTATTTTACGATTGATTTACCATGTAACATCACTTCCTGTATACATTAGAGCTCACTTTTGAATTACAGTGTATACAATGGACAATAATTTCGCATAATTCATTCCTTGCTAAGTATGGCTCGTTGAAATTACTAGTTACATCGTCTGGACATGGTCTGGTCAGTAGTACAGTACAGTACATGAAGTGCGAGTCTGAACTCTAAGGCTATTGTAATAGGAACGTTACAAAGTCCAATGTGCACCTGCTCTTGACTGTACCTATCTGATTTATGCTACACGTTCTACACGGTTGTGTTAGACGCGTTGGACAGAAACCGGTGAAGGCAGATGATCCTCTCCAAATGCAACCCTAATGTTGACCACGATCCTCAGACATGAGGGACCGACACCAAAGATAGACTCATTTATGCAGACGTAGAATAATGTACAAAAAAAGTTAAGAGCACCCGTATAAAAAACCTGTTTTATGGTTTGTGTATACAACAACCTATCTATAGCAGGCCTCCAGCGCCGTTGCCCGTGTGGATCCTAATTTTTCCTTTTCCCGTGGGAATTTTGAAGAACCCTTACTTAGTGGATACTTTCATCGTATACAACCTGCGAAATTTCAAGTTTTTTGCATTTATACTAAGTATAGCACTTCGCTGTTATAATAATATACTAGCTGTTCCGCGCAGTTTCACTCGCGTAGTTCTCGTTCTCGTGGGAATACGGGAATAAAATATAGTCTGTTACTCAGGTATCTTTTACCTTTCTATTGGTGAAAGAATTTTTATAATCGGTTCATTAGTCTTTGAGTTTATTCGTTACAAACATACAAAACTACAAATCTTTCCTCTTTATAATATTAGTGTAGATAGAAGATGACAGACACGCTTGGGATGACACCATATTTGCCTAACTACTATAAGCAACCTATTATGAGGAAACAGATGAGCATACCCAATTACTTAAATACACTGATAAAATCATAAACCTTCTTTGGCTTAGCCGTGTTCGAGGGGCTTCCTTACAATTATCTATAAAAACGGCAAATATCTATAAATACAACAAAGTGAGCCCCCTTAAATAATAATGTCATTCTGTTTTTTAGTATTTGCTGTTAATAGAAAATAATAAATACTTATATAAAAATACCTTCAAATGCCTAACTATCCCGGTGCAGGTGGTTGAGATACAGCCTGGTGACAGACGGACATACAGATGTACGGATAGCGGAGTCTTAGTAATAGGGTCACGTTTTACCCTTTGGGTACGGAACCCTAAAAATATAATGAAAATGTTCATCAAATCAATACTTACACCACTACCCGTATTACCGAATGTAACTTTAGTATAGATCTTTAGAGTGCCTTGTTATTAGACTATGACTTTTGTGAGTGTATTTTCAATACCTACAGAAAATAAATATATCTCCACTTGACCACAGTTAGACAGAGAAGTCGTTCTATAAGTCGCGTTAGCTGGCCGTTAAAGCCTTGTGGTTAGTGGGGTCTAGGTGTTTTAATGGAGATAGATTGGTATAATTATATGCTTGCTAGATAGATTTGTTTAATTGCAGAACAAAATTATTACTTCAAGTAAAATATGCTCTGCCCAGTGCTCATTCCCTGGTATATTTCTTTTAGACATTGATACGTTATTATGAAGGATTTATTATTAAACCAAGAACCATTCCCAATGTTATATTATTAAGTACTTTAACTATGTGTTTATTATTACTAAACAATTATCCTTTTTATAATTGGTACTATGTATATTACTTTTTTTTTCTAATATAAAGATATGTTTCGGAGGTATTTTAAAAATTTTCGTCAATACATAGTTTGAAAAGTAAAATTAAGCTACTTTAAATTAAATTTATAAAAATCTTACCAAGTATAGCAGCAGGATATTCTTGTCAAGTCGGTTGTTAAAAATATTTTAATACAATATAACACTCGATCCACTCTGTTATTTACATAATTTATCAACTAATTTGCTTATTCACTTCAATTATATCTACTGAATACTTTTATTTGATTAAGAACTATTTGGTAAAGTCACAAACTTTTCGATGACTGGCATTTGTTAACGCGAAAAATAAATAACACAATAAAAACAAAAAATATGAATTTAAATTTCGAACTGACGTATTTATTTTAAAGGCACAGACACAAAAAGATACGATATGCAACACAGCGTAAGACTCCGCACACACGTACGTCTTGCGCGAATATTGGAGCCCGACTGAAATTCTGAAGGCTGAAAGTTTGTGCGCCGTATGCAATGCAACAAGTAGCTATACGTATGGATATACTTCGTATAAATGAAACGGAAAGATAACGAAGTGCGACTTTGGCAAGCTTTCTTTGCTTGCATACAATTAGGTGGTTAGTTTTTTCGAGACTTTTGAGTAGCAAGAGCAGTGATATAAAATAATGTGATATAAGTGTTACTCGATATTCGACTCGGAATCGGAAAATCTGTCGAAAGGTTTCGAGATGGACTATACAGATGTCATATTTGACATAAGGATTCGACAGATTTTCCGATATCGAGTATCGAATCTCCGTGAATACGCCCGCCGGTGACACCATATACCAATAATAATGAAATGCTAAGTGCAGTCAATCGACAAAAGCTGGACCGATGCGTTTTTTTTATAATAAGGTTTTTTGGGAAACAAAATTTTAAAAACTGAAAAAAACTTGAAAAACTTAGTGCTTTTTCTTTTAAAATTTCTCAACTTCTGTCGGGTCAGATGATAGTATTTAATATTTTGCAATTTCAAAAAGATAATAAAAACATCCTACATAACGTTTTATTCTTGTATGGTTGGCTAGTACTGCCTACTCGTACTATATAATATTGTGACTGAGCTCTCATAAGCACCGTCGCGAATGGCGCCTGTCAGCTTTTAGTATTCAATAATATTTTTTAATGGAAGCAATGAATTCTCATCTTCAAAGTTAAAATTACTCTTGTAGGTAGCAGTTCTTTGACGCTGCTCACGTCGCGCGTCGTCAACGTCAAACTTTCCTTGAAAATGCAATATTATAGGGAGCTTTCTGAGAAATGTGATTAATTTATAGTTGCAGAGATAGAACATGAACGCCAAGTCCCCTCCTCCCTCCCCCTACTCCCACCTCAAAGGCTGGCAAAGTTGTGACTCTTGAGTTGCAAGTGTCCATGGGCTGCGGTAGTCCCTTACCATCAGGTGACCCGTCTGCGCGTTTGCCCCTTTTCTCTTGCCGTTTCTGTTTGCCGGATAGGGACTGCGCGGGGCCCCTAGCAAATGTACTGGGGTCTCTTCAATTGTATCCCAACCTAATCAATAATATTATAAGTATTTAGAGAGAGAGTTTACTTAAACACACAACATTTACAAAAAGCTTTTTGGAATTTAATATGAGCGAAGCGTATAAAATGTGATCTATCTAATCTAAATGAAAACCCAGCTCCTCAGCTCAAACCTTGTTTTAGTCACACGGAAAACAACTACAACACTGAAAACATCAAAAATTAAATAAAAAAAAAAGGAACATACCATTACAAAACAATGAGGAAATTTAGAAATACTTATCACTCTTCAAGTCAATATTTCTAAGTAAATGCTGTATCAATTATTTGCAGGCATAGATTTAGAATTTTAGTACAGTTTAGTTCCCGTTCCCGTGAGAATTTCCAAAAATAGCCACTTAGTGCTCACTTAAGTACGTCCGCGTCATTTAAGGAACCCGAGAGAGTCTTTATGGGTTACAAAAATTTAATTCTTCTATAAGTACCCTGCGGTTTCTTGTGCTTCGATGGATAGTCAGTCAGTCAATCAGTCAGTTTCTACTTTTATTTATTTAGATATCGAACAGGGTAAACAAACAAACAGCTTAAACCGAAAACAATATTAGGGGATTCCCCTCTAAATATACTTCGTGGTGTTGCCATACCATGACTAGAGCGCGTCGAGCGCTCACTTGAGAACAGACAGCGACTAATTATGTTACGTAGCTTCGTTTTTTATTGGCCCCACGAGGCGCGGGATCCGTAGCATTTGCTGCCTCCTGCTACAAGTACAAGAGTATAAGTACTGTAGAGTTAAGCGACCAAATGAATGCAGCATGGAATTTTAATATCGAAGAACCGGTGTTGCCGGTCAAGAGAAATCAATATCTACTAAATTTATTAAGAACTAACTAGATCCTGTGATTTATTCCTGTAAGTCCTGTTCCCGTGAGAATAGGCTATGTTACTCCAAAAGCACGCCTTCCATTGGTGAAAGAAATTTTTAAAAGGCTTCAGTAGTTTCGGGGCCTATTCATTCATTACTAAACAAATATACAACATGTAACAGAATAACAATTCCTGAAATTAGTTTGTTCAGTATCGACTACTTATTCGATTTCAGCTATTTTTAATATGAGTTAAATTTTTCAAAAAAATGAATTATCTTAGCTGAATTTAGTGCTTTCAGTGCTTTCTATGTAAATCGTGCTAATATCGATATTTAAGAAAATTGGTTAGACACAACTAAAGTTCGATTGCATATATTTTTTTTTATATTAATAGGTATACTAATTTGGATGTATGATTAATTGCGCTTTTTCTGTTACGCGTTGTATAAATGCCTCTATTCATTACAAACACACATCAAAATAAAGCAATCTTTATAATATTCGTGTAGATTTGTTATTTATCCTACTTTGATATAATAAACGAGAAAGTTTGTGTGGATGGATAGTTGTTACTCGTTCACTGGACGGATTTTAATGAATATATACACTATGATGATAATAATAATAATAAATTGTATGACACAATTCACACACGGTTATTTAGTCCCAAACTAGGCTGGGCCTGCATAGGTACTATGGGTACTAAACAACTGATAAACATACCTACTTCAAATAAATATTAAACGACCAGACATGGAGCCAACAGATATGCACATAAAATTTGGCCCCGAGCGAGAATCGAACCCGCACTCCAACTCAGAAGACAGGGTCACTACCAACTGAGCCAAAAGGCCCGTCAATGATGATGATATTTGTATACATCAGAATAACATATAGGCCATCGAATGAAGCCTCCGGGGCTAGTATTTGATACGAGTACATTACAACAACAGATGCTGAAACAATTATTTTCGTAATAGTTCCGTCCCATGTTATAAAGAGGTATAGTTTTGATAAATTCGTATTGTTTATTTATGGAGGTAATGCCTGTAGTACTGGTCCGATTCTAAAAAATCGTTTACCGATATAAAGCTGCTTTACGAAATGTAATTATGAAGTGGATGAAACATCGGGGCGCAACTATCTTGTGGCTGACTGATCGATCAAAGCACAGCAACAGCTGGGTCTAGAAGCATGAAGTTTCAGTACAAAGGTTCCGACGTAAGTAACCAAAGTAAGCACTATGAAACGATTTTTATAAATTGAAATATGAACGGGAATAAACAGTATTATCAATTATTTTTTATGGGAATATTATTTTATTAATAGCCTGTATTATTTTACAAAAAATAATACAGAAAAACGGTATGTACAACATGAACTTTTTTATTATTTACAAATTCTCTGTGCGCTTCGCGTCTCTATGAATAATTTATATTGTAACCAAATAATTGTTTATTTCATCCCTGCGCACTCGAATAATTTACAATGTTGTTGCTTTACCAAAATATTATTCATCTATATTTCTTTAAATATTTTTCCGAAAAGTTTACTTCGTAAACAAAGAAGTATACCTACTTATCAAACGAGGGTCTAGTGTACGTAATAAATAATAAGAGTTCCACTAACCCTAATCCCTCGAAAGGTCCTCCGGAATGCGAAGCTCTACTCTGAGCTACTTGAAGCTTGAAACATCCAATGAAATGTAACTTACTTAATACATCATGTTGTTAATGTTATGTTGTTAATTTAATTTTTTTTTTACTGTCAAATGTTACAAATCCAAAAGGCCGTGTGCCTGCGCTTTGTATTATAATGTCACAAAAGGGCGGTCTGTGATACAGAATTTTTTCTAGTACAGATTGCCAAAACCTATGTAATATTGTGTAACATGGTGTTAAGAAATGAATTATTATTATTATGTGTGTCTTTTCAAATTCACGGGACTATAGAGTCCCGGACATTTGGGAGGCGTGCATGGGGCCGAAGCCAACATGTAGAGGCCCTTTTAGACAACTATGCTATAAACAAATGTGAAGATGTGACACCAACCGGCGGCTATCCCTAAAATACATTATAGGAATGCATCTAAGGATAGTCGCCGGTTAGTGTAGGACTATTGAAAAATGGAGTAAAAATCTACAGTTACTTGGACTATTGAGTTGAAGTGCTAATGGCCGAATACAGAATCTATGGAAAACTACGGTGCCTGCCAGATGGTAACAATGTTATAAACACGTAAAAAGGGCAGGCGGTGACTTGCCAACTTACTGATCTGGGTCCCCCAGAACGGCTTCTTACGCTTCTCCCGCTTTCTACCCAGGGTGCCAGCCGCAGCCGGGTCCCCGTGCCCACTCGCGTCTTACGCATGTTTCACTTCGACCCTTCGAGCACGTAGCTCTTGCGACTCCACTCCGGACGGCCAATTAAGGCAAGCCAGAGGCGGGGGACCTGTTCCTCGTCAGTTTTCACTCGGGCCGGCCAGTTAAGGCAAGCCAGAGATGAGGAAAGGGGCCTTCCCCCAGGAGTAATAGGGTGCGTGGGGTCGCCACTCCCCATCAGCTAGCCACAAGCTGCCCTGCGCAGACTGACTGCATCTCCAATAGGCGATGGGCGATGGGGTCGTCACATCCCGACGCCTTTTTATTATTATTATTATTATCATACATACATATGCTCATATTATTATTATTATTATTATCATACATACATATGCTCACGCCTTTTTCCCGAAGGAGTAGGCCGAGAGAATAGACCGCCACCTGCTACGATCCTGGCACACCTCTCGTGCCTCATCCACATCCATCACTCGGTTCATACATGCTCGTCGGTTTCGGGTACTCTTTAATACATGTAACCTGTCGCCTGCCTACCATAATATTTTGCTGGGTTGGGCGCATTATGTCCAATTCGCAAAATGTCTAGTGGGCTCAAAATGTCAAATTCTCACAATGTTTGGACAATTTGGGAATTGGACAAATTGCGAATTGGCCAATTTAAGATTTGGACATTGTGAGAATTGGATATTTTGCGAATTGGACATAATGCGCCCAACTAAATATTTTATACAACTATCATTGTTGATGAACTTTTTGTGTCAAGATAAGATTCCTAAGTGTTCGGAGCTCATAGGAAAGTTAATTAGTCGTAAAAACACCTATTGAAATATGTATCTCATATAACGAAACTAAATTAGTATTAAGTTTATTTATTCATTCATATTATTAAATTCCGACACATGGCGGCCTACCATACCAATACTATCATAGTTCAAGAACTTTTTGGTTTAAGCGTATAACAACATCTTCGATTCCTATTATGTATGACCTCTCTAAAAACAAATTTTAATATTCCTGCCAGTGATGTCAAAGAGTGAATGATTGTCTTATTATTGTTTATTCCCTGCTATTGAGGAAACGAGATGTAAGCTCATTTTTATATAGCGTCATCCATCACTTTCACACGGTGTTCCATAAATATGTTGTAGAATTTCACACACAATAATATAACAAGCTTACTTTGTAAGGACGTCTTGGTGCAAAAATAGCTAAACAATACTGATTCAAGCTTGTTTTAGACATGAACTAGATTTGTTTACGCACTTGGTTTATTTCTGACTAGCGACCCGCCCCGATGTCGCACGGGCGCAATGCTGATGTATTGTATACACATAAGTCTTCCTCTTGAATCACTCTATATCTAGAAAAAAACGCATCAAAATTCGTTGCGTAGTTTTAAAGATCTTAGCATACATAGGGACACAGACAGCGAGAAGCGACTTTGTTTTATACATGTCCTAGTGATAAATAATGTAACACAAAACCGACCCTTGCTTCGCTTCGGTTTTATTTGCAACAAAATATACTGCATGATTTTTTTTACCGCCTGGAAAAAAATATGACGTATAAGGTATTTCGAGCCGAAGTTATACACGAGATTAATTGTTAAATATAGTCATGTTTAATGCAATTTACAAAATCTAGAAAACTACGCACACTACTACGCGCAGCTGGCGGTTGTAGGTAGATTGCGCATAAATGGAAGCTACGAGCCTGTTTCTTTTTAAAATACTATTATAAATAACTCAGTGTGTATTATTGACTACAATTGAGTAATGTATATTAGTCTAAGCAAGATTGCCAAATGAATCTATTACACTTACCTATCACACCACATTTTTTTCCAGACGGTAAAAAAAGTCACCCTGTATAAATAAATTAAACAAAGATTAAGGCATTCTTAAATCGGTTCAGAGTTAGTTCTTAGTATACTTATGTATTTTGGTTTGATTGAAGCTTAAATTTTGTAACTTCTCAACTCGAAAGTAGGTACCCACTATTTATGGTGTAAGCAAGTATAGTTCTTTATGAAAAGTGTAGAGGCCTTTGTTTATAGAAATGAGGATACTACCTGGTCAAGCTAGAAGCTTCAGTGACCTGAATATGTCTGAAAGTATGATAGCAATTTATTTCGAACAGTAAGTATATAGAAGAGTTTTTGAGATTATAAACACAAGTCAGTTCTTTTAATGAGGCTTCTAATTTGACGGACACAAAATGAGGCTGTCGCTTCGTTCTCTGTCTATTATTTACGACGTAAAGTAAGTACCTACTGCATTCTTTTCAAAGTCTCACAACTTGATTACCTATTGCGGCAGGTTTATTTATGGATTCTTTCACCCTTTCGCCGTGGAAATGCTGTTACACGAGCCATTTTTACAGCAGCTCACCCAACGAGGTTTATGGGCTGTAAAATATGCATCTCATTTTAAAGATAAAAGCTGAGTGACCAATCTTGGAAGTGGTGTAGAATGTTATACATCAATACAAAATCTCACGCCTTCCCATTGGGGTAGGCAGGCAGAGACAATAGACTTGCTACGAGCCTGGCAGATATCTCTTGCTTCGTCCACACCCATCTAACGACTCATGCATGGTTTCGGGTACTCTTTATCGGGCTCTTCATAAACCTTAAGAGTTGTGATAGCCTTATGGTTAAAGAGCCCGCTTCTCGTGATGATAATCAGTGAAGCTCGGGTTCAAATCCTGGCATGTAATAATGAGTTTTTTAAAACTTATGTACCTACATATTCATTACTAGCTCGATGGTGAAGGAAAACATCGTGAGGTCCCAGGTCCCAAAATTAATTCTGAGGCATGTGTAACAGACCCGCAGGCGTATTCACGGAGATTCGATATTTGACTCGGAATCGGAAAATCTGTCGAAAATGGGCTATTCACAGATGTCGGTATCGAAAGTAATATTTGACATAAGGATTCGGAAAATTTTTCGTGGTTGTCGGAAACGCCTAGAATACAGTTTCCGAAATCGATAGATTCGACGTCGGAAATTTTTTAACTCGATCTGAATCGAACGGAAACGGTGCCGAGCCTCCGTGAATACGCCTGCCGGTCCAGCGATGGATTCACCACCTATCACGTTTATAGGGGTCGAATATTCTCGTAAAAAGTGGGTAATTCCAGAAATGGAATAGCTCTGCCTACCCCCACGGGGACAAAAGGCTTGAGATTGTTATTATTTATTATAAAATTTAATATCTACCTACCCACCTACAATGTTAGAGACACAAACTACGAGTGTGTTATAAGGAAATATCGCACCAACAAATGGTGCTGACCGGGGAGCTTATACTAACTTTCCACGAGTTTCAAAGCGCTGTATTTCACACAGAATGTAACAGCTTTTGGTCTCGTTTTAAAATTTAAACTTATGAGCAACGCCTGCGAGAAACATACATGCAATTTTTATTTGAGAACTGTTCATAAGTTTGCTTGCAATTTATAGTCAGGCACTTGCTACGTGGCGTGCGCCTGAATTGTAGCACAAGCCTCGAGGGAAAACGTTTGACAAATAATAACGAATAAAAATCATACCTTTCACAACACGGAAAATCGCCGAATGTTGTATGAGGAAAAGTAATATAATTGAGATGATCGGAATTCAGCGGTGTATAAATATTATGTCTGCTTCTTCATTACATTCCAGGATAAAAGTAGCTTATGTTATTCTGATTGACAAATAAATCGGTCCAGTAGTTTTTGCGTGATGCGTGCACAAACAGACAGGAAGACAAAACTTCTTCATCGATAATTATCTACACTACAGCATTTAGACACACGGCCCCATTATATGTATAGATTTAAGGGTCCCACCATTAATTTATACGTAAGACACGACCTTCTTATTCTCAGTGCCTACTTATCATCTCTGTCATTAGAAATACCTTACTCAGATTGTATTGTGCCATCAAAACACAGACAGACGCTATTATGGGCGCAATTAGTAGTCAGCTTGACACGTCTCGTCTCGAATGTCAAGTGGGCAGCAACACTGGCATACATTAGTCATGCCACTACCACCTGCCCGCAGCTTCTCTTGTTGAATGAGCTTAACCTAGGTCTATATATCAACGAAGTTGCACCTATTTTGCGCTTATCTATACTAGTATTTACTTCTATTCGTTTGAATTATATAGGCGAAACTACTACACCGATTTTCAAAATTCTTTCACTAATCGAAATATACATTATCAGGGAGTAAAATAGGCATAACATATTACATCCCCGTATTCGTACGGGAACATAAACTACAAAACCGCTAGTGTGGGGGAGGGGAATATCTGGGTGCTATTTACGCACCCTGTCACGTAAAAGCTCCCAGAATTAAACTGGTAAATTAAAAAATGTAAAACCCGACTGCCTAAAAAGCTAGAAACAAGACCTACTCTTATTAGTGAAGTAGGAAGTACTAAAAGACCGTGTGCTGCACAATCTTACAACAATCTCATGCAGTGGGCGATATCTTCTCAATCCAACAATAAAGACTTATTGCCGCGGACTGCATGAGATTGTTGTAAGACTGTGCAGCTCATGGTCTTTACTTTCTACTTCACTAATAGGTCTTGTTTCTAGCTTTTTAGGCAGTCGGGTTTTTGATTTTTTAAATTAACTTTTTTATTTCATATATTTTAGTTAGAAACCAACTTTAAATCGCTATGAGTCCAAAATGGTCATTCAAGATGGCACTGTGATACGAGTCTAACGACACCTCTCAAGCTGCAATCCATCGAGCCGTTCAGGCTGCAGAGGGTGCCAAACAATTATACATACATACGAGTACCTACATACATACTCTCGAAAAACATAACCCTCCTTCTGGCGCAGTCGTTTAAAAATAGGTACTACAGGTTAATTAATAATAAATTTATTACATAAATTTAGTCTAATTATAGTGGATAACAGAGTAAAAATTTTATTGCAAATTAATTTAGTGATACCTAAATTAAGTAACTAAATACTTGTGTCTTAGGTGTAAGCATATTGATTTTAACCCTCTAATAGATTACAATAGAGTGTAATCTATTCCGGACAATACCCATTAGGCACATTTCCCGTTTTGTAGCACTGGTGTACAAACAATGGACTGTATTGTATTGTATCGTAAATTGTAATTCAACATTGGTGGAGATGTTTCATAAAATTTCGAGCCTCTAATTCTATCCCTTCGTCAACGGCAGCGAACAATTGTTATTCCAATTTCCATGTATCCATCCTTAATCCCATTTGAGTCCAACCGAACATTATGGAAATTGGAGTTTTACGTATTACTTATTTATTACGTATTACGTATGCGTACAACCTACATAGGTACATTATTTTTTTCCGTATTATTTATATTTAATCCAATCACACAAAAAATAATGTTCCATGTACAATATTAACAAACAAAACTTCCAAAATCAACCACATTTATGAAACAGTAGCGAGGTGGGTGGCAGCATTTTAATAATAATAATAATAATCTCACGCCTTTTATCCCCGAGGGGGTACGTGATAGGTGGTGTGCCCATCGCCGCACCGTAAGGGCGTATTCACGGAGATTCGATATTCTACTCCGAAGCGGAAAATCTGTCGAATCCTTATGTCAACTAAGTACCGTATGACATCTGTGAATAGCCCATCTCGAAACCTTTCGACAGATTTTCCGATTCCGAGTCGAATATCAAATCTCCGTGTCATCGTCTTTTACACATGCCTCAAAATTAATTCTGAGACCTGCGGGTTTCCTCACGATGTTTTCCTTCACCGTCGAGCTAATGAGTACGTAAGTTTTGAAAAACTCATTGGTACATGCTAGGATTTGAACCCGAGCCTCGCTGATTATCATCATGTGAAACAGGCTCTTTCACCTTAAGGCTATCACTGCTTATTACATTGATAACTGCCAGCTATCTGGTGACTTTGAAGCCTCAGATCCAACATGCATCATCTACGGCAGCGACAGCTCTTTTCGTTGCTGCGATTTCGGATCCCTGAATTTCATCAGAAATAAATCATTTCATTATTTTAGTATACTATGCTTACTTGTATTACAATATACATCTGGCTTTGCTTTACGCCGTAAGGACACACACCATGTTTTAGGATCAGACAATTGAAAGAAGAGTAACGAAAGAGATTTACGGTGCGAATGTTGAAGGCTGCAAGGCAAGAGGACGCCCCAGAAGGACGTTCACGGATCAAATTTGTGATGTCCTTCAAAAATCTGGGGTCAAGAGTGCAAAGAATAAAATAGCGTGCATGAAAAGGCTTATGGATGTGAAGGAAGCGAGGGAAGTATGCGAAGGTCGGGCAAAGTAGCGATCCATCGTCTCTGCCTACCCCTGTGGGAAGAAGGCGTGAGCTGTATGTATGTATGTAATCTGAAACATTGAGGAGTTTCTTGCCCCGCTTCTTCTCCTCAACTATACATACCGAAGCGGTGGAGTCGCAATGACTCTAAGAGGACTTATGAATGACGATAAGAGGACTTATAAGTCCCTACATTGAACTTTGACTTTGACATTTTCATCAATCAATAAACGTCAGGTCAACAGATGAGGTTCACGATGGATTCAGTTCATCCAGAAGAAACCTATTACTGGCGCCTTAAATAGTAACATAATCTCAGGAACATCGACGCAGGCACGCAATTAAATTAAGCATGTTAATGTCATTGATCCCTCATTCTAATCATAGACAAACTGCGTTTAAGATTTCGGCCAAGGTGCACGCACAGTCTTGCCGAGACAATGGTGGGAAACTCCCAGCGGACGCTTTTGCCATTTTTGAGAATGGCACTAATGGCCAGTGGTCGAGTTAATAAGTTACTAGCGACAAACGTAATTGGTATCTTCATCAGTTATTTATAGGCATGTATCAAGTCGACACAGACACTCCTCACTTTAGCCTTATAAAATGTTCTGCTACAAATGCTGGAAGCAACGTTTAGCGTCTGACAGCGGCGTACAAGGTATACCAGAGGCAACACTATAATGCATTTCTATTATAAACAGTGATCGGAATAGTTAGAGAATATTTAACTAAACTTCGAGGAACAGAGACATAAAATGGAGACTTCCTTACGACAACATTTTTTGCGAGACATTTTCCGGGACACTTCTTAAGAACGTTAAAAATAATGTAATATAGTGAAAAAAATAAAATCAATCCCTGGTTTTATTCAACACGATCTTATGATACAACTAAAGGTATTTATATAAATAATAAATATTTTTTTATTGTAAAATTTTAATACAAAGCAATATCCAATATGTGTAGGTATACATTTTTGTTTACTCAAACGTTCTTAAGTAATGTCCCGGAAAATGTCCCACAAAAAAATGTGGTCGTAATCGAGTCTCCATTTTATGTCTCTTTTCCTTGAAGTTGAGGTACCTAAATATATTCTGCCTATTCCGATCACTAATTATAAACATTCTCAGTGGCCTAGGGCGTTTGCAGCAGGCCTCCCCCAAACGCATCCAGATACTCGTCGCACCGATGGGTGGCAGCATCCTATAACATCAGTCGAAGAGGTGTCATCTTTACATTTGTGTATACTCGCCTAAGAGATACAAGATTAGCTTTTGAGTGGTGTACATCGAAAGTGTAGTCTTTTGTTTAAAATGAAGGTTAGTGATAATGCCAATAGAGTTGGAATGGTTTTTGTTTATGCGTGTACGTACTGGCTTACTTATGTACAGACTCTTTTCGGCCTTTTTTTAATCATTAGGGGTCAGCTCAGTATTCTTCCCCGTCCATTTATTCTCCAATCAATCTTCGTATCTTCATTTACTTCCTTCTTCATAAAGTCCATCCATATTTTCTCTTTCTGTAATCTTTCAAATTCATACGAAAAACTATGTTTTAAAAAAATATATTAGCCTATGCATTGTCCAACTGCTGAGCAAAGGCCTCTCCTTCCTCCCTCCATTTATCCAGGCCTTCACCGGCCATGTCCTCGAGAAGGCGTCCAGTTCATCCCGCCACCTCCTTCGGGGTCTGCCTCGGCGACGACGACTAGTCGTTGGGAACCAGTTGGTGCAGATTTGTGCCCAAACAATCAATTCAAATTATTTATTGCAAAACTAACTCATCTAACATAACTATTATCCCTCAATATAAGTCCGCACCACCTTTGACTGGTGCTGCTGTGTCTGCTGTCATACTGCCTTTTATGTAACTATTCATATCAGGAGCCCGTTCAACTAAACTACAAGTTACAAGCAACAAGTCAACAAGTGACAAGTCCCCATTGTTAACAATTTACAAGTACAAGTGTCCATCGAACACTGCTTTCCTACCAGACTAGTTACTAGTTTTTTTTTTGCTGTATTACAAGTGGTTCTCCTCGATTTAACAAGTGTTGGTTACATCACTATTTATATATTATTATGTGTCTGAAATCTATCTAAGTTTTTTGAAAATTGTTGCTGTACGTACGTATGATTAGAAATAACAAAAGCCATTTTTTTATAACTTGTTTTATTCTTAAAATCACGGATTAATCATACCTAATCCAATCATAATATACATCAGGGGCCTCGGTTCGATCTTGGGTACGTACTGGAGAACTGTCCGTTAGAACTCATGTATGGATCTATGGGTCAAATGTTGGTGCTCAACTTGTGTAAACCGTGTTCAAAGCATGAGAAAATACCTCTGAGATTCCTTGTCCACTTGCTCGGTGGTGAAGGAAAACACCGTGAGGAAACCTACACACTTGAGGTAACCGATTTAGTTAACTAGGCCTACAGTAAACTGGACTCGAGTCAAACAGATTCTTTACCCAATTTAATTTAATACTAATTTCAATTCTTAGCTTCCGTCTTGGATTTAAGCAAGGAATTGGCTACCAAACATAAAGCAATCAGCACTCCTTGTTATTTAACTGCGTCAAACAAAAGAATCTCAGAGCCACTCGCACCTTCTACTAATTTAAATCGCACAATTTACAAGTCTACCTAGCTCCAAAGGTAAGTAGAATTGTAAAGTTTTTGACAGATATTAATTAACAAATCCACAAATCTTTGTTGCACGCTTGTTCGATTTGGTGATTTTTAACTATAAAAAAAAAAATAGTCTATGGAAGGTAAACTTGTAGTTGTAGCAAGTAAATTACAAGTTGTGATATCGCAGTTTCCATGAACACTAATAACGTCAGTGTTGCCAGACTTTTCACCAGTGTTGCCATTTTTTTCTACAAGTTACAAGAATTGTAGTTTCGGTGAACGGGCCCCTGGTTTTATGGTTTCTAGACTATCCACATATCCAAAAGAAACGGCTTCTAAATCTATCTGCATGGGATTAACCGACTCGACGCTACTTTTAAGGCTATTAATTATAATTATAGTAAACCATATTTACTAGTAAGACATTACATTAAAAAGAGCTGCCCTTGAGTTTCCTGCTGGTTCTTCTCGGGGTACCGCATTTGGAACCAGCAACTCGTCAGTGGAGATGGGCTGTTGTTTAGGTACATTTAGCCATCTTCATGGACGAGTTTAGAGTGCCTTGTTATTAAACTATTGAGTTTTCTAAGCGTAATTTTTAACTACCTACAGAAAATAAAAACATTTTCATTTTCTTCATCAATATTCGTCAACTCTTCAGCTCTTGCTTTGCACCAAGAGAATCTGAGTGGACACTACAGTGACCTTGCGATGAGACTATCTCGCGGCATTTAGAAAGGAAGGAACGCATGGACCTTGTTGTGATCGCCGTTTCCGAATCGAGGGCATTTTGAAAGTTGTCTAAATTAACGCCATTTATTTGTACTTGATGCACTTTACCCACTGTATGGATAGCTATTATTATCATCAATCATTCCGTTTCGTCATTGTATTATGCCTGTTTTATCGTAACCGTAATCTAAATCAGAATTGGTTAATACAACGGAATGAAATTAGGGTCCTTCAATCTTTATAACAATAAGAATTGTACATGAATTTTACTGTCGTTGAATAGTCTACCCTCCCTACTCGTACTAATATTATAAATGCAAAAGTAGGTAACCCTGTCTGCGAAGACGTTTAAAGTTTCTTCATAAAATTTGGCAAGAGGACAGTTTACATGAAGGATACATTTAAGTTACTTTTGTATTATGAAAATAATTTTAAGGTTATTTCTTCAATTTTAGCGATTATCTTTAATATGTCATTATAAAAAATAAGAGACATCAATTATTTTACTTTAAACTACTGATTCAATACATATAACAATACAACAACTCTTGTAACCCCAATTAGAAAAAACCTTACATAATTTATTTTAAATTAATCTAACTTAGACTAAACCTAGATTAACCCACCCTGCATCGCACCCGGCTCAAAGGTCCCCATAATGCCTGCAGCGTTCCCTCGCTGAACTGCTATGGAGACCTGTTGAACCAAGTACGACCCAGAGCGAGGATCACCGCCTTTCTACCGCAAACGCCGGCCTATTTCGCGAAAAAGTGCGCGAGCCTCCACTCCCCACGGCCCAGCTGTCTCCAATGCTACCGGTACAAAATCGTATGACGATGCCAGTGCGGAGTATTTTCTGTGTTTTAGTTTGGCAGCAGCCTCCGCCGCCGAACCAGCACACCGCACAGTCTGCCCCAAATGAGACGCTGCGAACGTGCTCACGCAAGTAGCATCCCACAAGAGGCAGCGCCCTCTTTGCCACGGAACCAATGTTAGGCCGTCTGGCCTCTTTCCATCCGTGCGGCTGAGACCAGGCGGCTCCAAAACACAGGGCACATTTGCCGAAACCATGGCCCTCCGCACAATCTCATTTATGGCATGGTGTCTCGGAAAACGACCAGCGCACCGTCGGCAACTCAGGCCATGATGCCCGTTCTCCGCCACCCATGTTCCGCAGCCACAACGGTGAGGCTCACATACTTTTGCCCCTAATCTGAGTGCCACGGCAATTCTCAGCGAGTCGTTGTCTAGCATGGTACCCAGCTGAGGTGAGGGCAATGCACGGAGCCACGCCCCTGATTCTGGCTCCACGATGGCCTTGAGACGCGCCAGATCTACTCCGGAGGCACCGGATATCAGTGAGCCATAAACGTGCTTACTCCACATGTCGTCCCATTCCCGTTGGACGGCAGGATTGCAAGGTCTCAAATCGCCCGGGACCGTGACCGACCATCTTGCCAGCGCTTCGGTAACATATGGAACCGGGGGATTACCACCATTCAAAGAATAAATGCGAGTGACAAGACCCTCAGTTCCATATGAAGATGCAAGAAATGCCCCTAGTCCCACATCCTCCACGCGACGAATTCCCATACCACCGTACCGAACAGGGAGTGCAGCCTGAACCCACTGTGCTTCACTGAGCTCCACGTTTAAAACTAGCTCCAAGGTCAACTTTAGCTGTTCATCCAACACCCGCGCTTCGTCCACAAAAAGCCACGACGGCGAGGTCCTTAGAATATAAGTCATCCGCGGAGTCGCAAAACAATTTCGCAACAAAGTTAAAGCAACATGGGACGACAAATTCCCCAAACGATCGCGCACTGCCTCAAGAGCCTCCTTTTTAGTCTGTAGAGCCGCACTGACCCCATCAGGAAATATTGGCGCCCCCAACAAAGAAAGAGTGGCTTTATCTACTTTACTTTTCATCATTAAAAACACCAAGTTTTTAGGGGACGCAATAATCCAAAGCTCATGAAGAAGAAGATACGTAGATCATAATTATTATAAAAACTCGCGTATTATCCTCGAGATATCTTTAATAATGTGGAGGAATGAGATTAATGTTCTTATTATATGTTAATCTCTTTGGTAATGTTGTATGAATTTGGAAGGTTATAGGAAGAGGGGAAGACTAAATAAAAGATGATTAGGCTGATGTGAAAGATGGGATTTAATGTAGATATGACGTTCGATAAGGATAAATGGTCGAAGACATACTCCAAGGCTCCCAATAAAGGAAAACAGCAAGATAGCAATAATGAGCAGCTATGTATGTATTTGAAGAAAGTTATCGATACATGCCCTGTCAGTTCCGAAAGGGCAGGTTATTTATTTAATATCAAAGACTACAGGTTTACGCATTTCAAAATTTAGCTTCCATCAGTATGGGATAGTAGATATATTAGGTATGTAAGTATATTGTTCTCATAATGCAGTTTCACCCACGTAGTTCCAATTCCTGAGCTGGGAATACGGAAAAAAATATAGACTATGTTACTCCCTGATAATGTAGCTTTCCACTGGCTTAAGAATACTTACAATCGGTCTAGTACTTTTTGAGTTTATTCGTTACAAACATACAAAAATACTAATCTTTCCTCTTTATAATACTCGTATCAGTGTAGATGTGTCCGAGCAAATAGGAAAAAATAAATTATTAATAAAAAATCTGCTCCCGCCTTTATCCTCGAGGGGGTTGCTGGTATTTCATTACTAGATAAAACAAATTTTCACCAGGATATTTTAAAAAATATAAATTAACATTAAAAAACTTTTAAAATCAAGCTTTTGGATTTAGAGTGTTGTCACTTTAGTTTTCGAGTTATTCTCAGCGAGTTTCTTCAATTGATACCCTTAATTTAAAATTAGTCTGCTTTCTTAGGTGTTCTGCCAAGTTGGATTTAGAATGACGTCACACAGCTGCCCATACATTCATCCCAACTAAAGGTGTATACAAAATTTGGAGATATCTGCTTCAAAATTAAGTTGCAAGATTTCTCACAAACATGAGTAGGTACATTGAGGGTTAAATAAAAGGCTGTAAAATAATTATAGTCAATCACCCTCATTCAAACATGCTTAATTATTATCGAAACATTTACCGATTACTTCTCGATCCATTTCGCCGGAAAATTAATTCAGCAGCACGCATCCGCGAATGAAAATTAATGACTTGCGCTAATAAGTATCTACTGTTATCGCTTTTGATTGTTTTTTTGTTGAAACATTGATTGTAAAGTTGTTATCATATTTAAATGGTATAGTAACACAAAAACAATCTGATTAACTACCGGTAGCTTTGAGTATTAAACCAACAGGAGACGTCACGCGCACTACTTTCTTTACAAAAAAGTCTGCCAATTTCTGCGGGGGGGACGAGGAAACAATCACAAATAATGTTACAACAAACGCATTTTTTGACAAAACAATTAAACACTAGCTTGAACTAGGTGCACACAAATACATTCACCAATACAAGCACTCCGTGAACTCAAACAAACTAATTGTATTTAACCGGTATGCTCAAAGACCGACACGTTTTTTTGGCAGAGGGGAACGCCTGTCAGTGTCGTCTCCGGTCGGATTAATACTCAAAGACCGGTAGGCGCTAGTGGAAAGTATAAACTTATATAGGGATTTTCTTAGTTTTACCTGTCCTGGTAGGTAGGTACGACGACGGTTTTTCGAACGAAAAAACCAGCCAAGGGTTCCGTACTACCATTCAATAAAAAACAGGTTTCTTGTATGACCTTTTTCCATAAGATATTTAAATAAGATAGGTTAGATATTAGCAGCAAGTATTATTTTTTCTTAAACCTGACTGCTATACAGTTTGGCGAGTATTTTTAAGCTACAACTTGTAATGCTTATTGTAAATAAATAAATAAATAAAATTAATAGTTACACGTGATTTCTGAATCTCGCAGGAACGATGTAGCAAATACGCGATCACCTTCACAGATTTTACTTTAGCTGTGTGATCGTTAAAACACCAGCATCTCAGAGGGCATACCAAGTGGTTGTAAAACGTAAATGTTATTCGAATAAAATTATAAATTTATGGATTGACATTACCTATCGTTCGACTTGTCATGCGCGACTTTATAGCGCGACCAACACTCTAAAGAAATATAAATGACACGTAGTTCTTAATACCAGTAATACTTAGTTAGTATTACAATGATAATTAGTCGAACGCCAGTAACTCGAATGAAACCTTGCTTTGCCACTTGGCTCCTATAATCTTCGATTCTATCCACAATAAAAGAAATTCTCAAGCGATATAGTTACGGGCTCCAATTTACAATACCTAATTTATTTTTATTAGGGTAAGTCTATAAACTTTTTACGCGCTATACTTGACACTTTTTATTGACGATGCAATTTGGACTTTAATTTTTACATGGTAAAGTTCACGCATAAAACATTATTTGTCGTTGTATCGGACTGAAGAGTTTTTATAGGACCTATATATTATAGGTAATTCGTAAAATTGGCTCTTTTGTTATATTCCTCCTTGTAGTTTATTGTGTTATTGTCCGAGTCAATTTGAAATTATTTTTTGTGGTCACGATAAACAGATCGTAGAACCAACGCAAGCCAATGGGCAAAATAGATCTTGAAGGACCACACACTAGCAAACAAAGAGTACGACATACAAACAAGGTCGATAGACAGATGACCTAGCAAAGGTAGCTGGAAGCCGCTTGCCGTAGATCGCAGAAGACAATAGTTGAGGCTTATAATCCACTGTGGGTGAAAGACGATTATGGAGATGGTTAACAAGATAGAGGGAAGTTGTAACATGTATATTGGAGAATTGTATGGAAGAAAATTTGACTAAACTATATGGTATTGTTGAAGTATTACTACACATAAGTACACATTTTTCTGCATAACAATATATAAACATGATATTCCGTAGACTTTGTCTTGTCAATGTCAACTAGTTTATAGATTTATTTTTTATAGATTGATTTTGCCTTGCTGTTTCGGAATTTTGACATTCTCATTTTAAAATAGATAATTCTGCAGAACAAGGAGAGTTAAATAAGTGTTGCCACAGTTGTTGGTTTGTCAGATCGTTTTAAGTTTTTAAACTCTCGTAGTTTTTAAACTAAGAGAGTTTAAAAACTGTAGTGAACTCAAAACTAATATCATGCGCTAAATTTTTAATAGTTATTGCACAATTTATGTCACTATGGCACAAACTTAGTACGTGTATAATAAAAACCAATAACTAACGTTCGTTCGCTTCATAGCTTTAGAGAAATTGTTTCAACTCTCCTCTGTTTCAACCCTCCTCAGTTTGAGATTATTTATGACTTAAAACAGGAGCGGCAAACTCGATATACATTAAACCATGTAGATTGCATGCAAGGGCGAATCCTATTAAGCTCCTAGTCGACTATTCTCAGGATACTCCTCTGCGAGAATAATACATAATGATTTCCCAAGCATACAACAAAATCACGTCCTTCTAAAAGCAACTTTACGTTATCGTTTGCTTAATAATTCATTGCTAACTTTGCTAAGTTAACAGATTTAAGTTCCTAAAAGACGGAGCCAAGGATACGCAAGTGCCGGTATATATTTTTTCCGTCAGCTAAAGTGGTGGAGGATTTTGTTCTCACAGCAAGAGAACAATACTGTAATGGCTGCTTCACGATTACACAGAGCAGTGAAAAAATAGAGGTGACCTACATAGTGACACTCGTCGCATTGTTTTTATAGAATAAAAGTGTCTTTTATTGTTTGCGAAATCGCAAAATTAATGTTTTATTGTATTATTTTATAATAGCGTAGATGTACAATTAAAAATAGTGTACACGAGTTGATATTTTACGCTTTATTGTGTAAGTTACTGTGTATAAAAATAATACATTTTGGGGTTTAACACAATACCTACACTAATCATCATAACTTTGTCAAGCGTCTCGTGAGAGTTCAGTCATCCTCAGCGGCTGGTTGAACTAAAGGTATTTCATTACATATGAGGAAGTATGCCATTGGGAAATAGTTTACAAACCACCTTTCTAAACAATTCAAGACCAGGATGTCAGACACTGTTTAAGGACTCTATTTGTGCTTGAACTCAACGAATTCCGAGTAACGGCTTAACGTGCCTTCCAGGAGACGATATGAATTTGCGTATTAATTAACTATCCCAGGAGAATTTCCATACTAACCAAGCTTTTGTGGTGATACACGTGGTCAGTTCTCAGGTGATATTGCTATTTATTATTTGTGCTGCCTTCTCAAGCGCTTCTTTATACCATTACTTTTGGACTCCCCTTTCGAGATCAAAGTAGGTAGGGCCACTTCTCAGTCCTCCAACTATCTACAATTAATAAAATAAATTAGAAAGAAAATTAGAAAAGAAAAAATAGAAGAGCAGTGATAGCACGGACGGTTAAAGAGCCGGCCGAAAATCAGTGAGGCTCGGGTTCAAATCCTGGCATGTACCAATGAGTTTTTAAAAAACTTACGTACATATTTATCACTAGCTCGACGGTGAAGGAAAACATCGTGAGGAAACCCGCAGGTCTCAGAATTAATTCTGAGACATGTGTAAACAGACCCGGTCCGGCGATGGGCTCACCACCTATCACGTTTAGGGGTCCAATATATCTCGTGAAATGTGGGTATATCCAGTAATGGAATACCTCTGCTACCCCCTTATTTATAACTTTGGTACATTGTAATCTCTGTAACATTCGCCCGTCTGTACAAGTTCCGGTATCGCAAGCGGATGCACGCTACTTATTGAGAGGCTAGTCATGTAACGGACCTATGAGACCTATTTTAGTCTTAAATCTTCGTTTCGGACTTATGGTTCCACTGATTGGTTCCACTAGTGGGTCCAATAGGATGTTCAAGTACCTACCTACTCATGTTTTCACTTAGACGGTGAAGCCAATGATCTTAGTTTTGACATGTATTTTTTTAGGATTGTGTCTCCACTGACAAGTTTAACTAAAATCTCTTAACAGAGAGTAACTTACACACCTACGTTTATTGAATTACCCATTTCATTGTATCATATTGTATCAAGTAGTACCCTGATAACATAGTTAAAACGTCCCGGAAATAAGACTTTTATAAAGCAGATCTTTGGAGTTAAAATTAATATAAATCTCTAAAAACAACAAAAAAGATATACAAAAGAAGATACATATAAAAGAAATGAAAGATAATATATAAGTATGATCTAACATCTATAGTAATTTTATAAAGAGGAAAGATTTACATATTTTTTTTGTCACGAATAAACTCAAAAACGACTAGACCCATTTTTAAAATTCTTACACAAATGGAAAGCTTACTTTTTTGGGGCTATAATTTTCCCACGGGAACAGGACTCACGCGATTGAAATTGCGCGACACAGCTAGTTTAATATGGAATACTAAGGCCCATTTGGCAGTGTGTGCAGCCTTCGAAATACCTTATAAGTTTACTTTTCGATTTCCAAAACATTATCAGCGGCTTACCTAATCACCGGTTCGGGCTCTTACACGTGCCTGATGTCGATATATTTGCTGCTTCGTTGGTAACTTTTAGAAAAAATATCAAGGAAAAAATTACAGGCTGATTGATTATTTACCTACTTGTCTCAATGTATTTATTTTTCAAATTTTTAAGTTTAAATTATCCAATTACATTATTAGATCCTTAGTTTAAAACATCTATTGTTGCGCATGTTGTGGTAACCTTTAATTAAGACAACTCTTAAAATGTTTACAGATTTAGCGTTAATATTGTATTAGTGTATGTCTTGTTGGTTATCCAAATAAATAAATAAATAAATAAATAAACACAATTCTGGGTTCTGAATGATTTACTTTCAGCAAGGACTTATACACTTAGAACTCTAAATGTACCTATACAATATGTTACAAATTAAGCGTAATTCCTGAAATCAGTTTATCAACTACTTAATCGATTTCAGCTATTTAAAAAAATAAGAACGGGAATCAGATTTTAGGTGTAAATTGCACAGGAAATCAGGGAGTATTAGAGCGCTTTACCACGGATTATATCACAGACTATATTATATATATATCACTTTATTGGACTTGCCAACAACATGCAATGCGCCAGAGTGGATCGCAGCATATGGAGGTCTTTGAAATCGGACCTCTATCGCCGATCGCAGCTTTGAGGACAAGCCCCTCAAAAGCGTTTTGGCTAGGGCTGCCATCAACTAAATTGCCGAAGCTGGAAAAAACTTCAAACTCCGGACATTTGGGGGAACCTAATTATTTTTCCGGACACACTTTAAAACAACATGCTCACGCTTTTTATCCCCGAGTTATTCCATTAATGAATACACCTACTCTTAACCAGTATATTTTAGGACCCCTAAACGTGACAAGTTGAGCCCATCGCCGGACTGAGTCTTTTACACATGCCCGTTACACTTCATAATAAATGTTAGATTAATCAATTCAATTAATCAAGTTTCCCCCGGACGCGGACTACACGGACTACAAACAAACCCCTTCCGGACGACCCGGACGCTTTCCAAACTAGGACACATCCGGGAAACCCGGACGGATGGCAGCCCTGATTTCGGCTGATCTGTTGAAGAGCATAACTCGCTCTGAAGCATCCTCATGCTTTCTCGAACGGGAAAGTGCATTTCACAATCGGTGTGCCTTTAACTTACAATGGAGTAGTATGAGAGATTATCCCCAGTAATCCTACTTCCTACTAATACTAGAAACGTAAAAGTTTGTCAGTATGGAATGACGTTTGATACTCTGTCATGAAAAAAACTAGAGTAAAACTTATCAGAATAAAAAGACAGAACCCAGAACGCGAGAGAAGTCAGAAGCTAGTTTATACTTCTATACTAATATTATAAAGAAAGATTTGTTTGTTTGTTTATTTGTTTGTATTAAATAGGCTCCGAAACTACTAAAATGATTTTTAAAAAAAATCTCTAATGGCAATTTACATTTTCAGGGAGTAGCATAGGCTTTATTTTATCCCGTATTGCCACGGGAACGGGAAGTCATAATATTGAAAAACAAAACAAGAAGGGGTCTTTGAGATTTTTTTCTTTCGAGTGAATCGTGGCCTTTGTTGGAAGCGGCGGCCTTAAACAAGGAACCCTAAACAAAAAACTCGTCTTCACCCAACTTGCTGGCCTTGCGCACCAGACGCTAAGAGGATGCGTCTACGCATCTACCGTCGTGAGTATTTTAATAGCGTGATTGCACATCCATGCGTGGCACTTGTTTTGACAACTTTTGTAGATATAATTATGCTGCGGCCACATATTCGAGATTCGGAGAACGTTTGCGCTGTCGCGACATGTCTAGTCACATTCTTCTCGGGGTACTCCATTTGGAACCAGCAACTCGTCGGTGGAGATGGGCTGCTGTTTACATTTAGCCAATCTCCATGGACGAGTTTAGAGTGCCTTGTTATTAGACTATTGACCTTTCTTAGTGTACTTATTGTACCTACAGAAAATAAATGATTTTTGACATAGTTCAGTGTATCGCGAATTCTTTAGCGACAGACTTTTGCCGAGTCTCGATAGTAATAATAATAATAAATTGTGGGACACAATTTACACACGGCTATTCAGTCCTAAACTAGGCAGAGCCTGTACTATGGGTACTAATTAAACAACTGATAAACATACTTAAATAATTAAACACCCAGACACGAAGCCAACAGACATGTTCATGCACGAAAATGTTGGCCACGAGCGGTAATCGAACCCACGACCTCGGGCTCAGAAGGCAGGGTCACTAGCAACTGAGCCAACAGGCCTGTCAATAATATCAATAATATAGCCGCAGTAGTTCGATGTAGAACGAACACGAAGTTTATAGCGATAACGCGACACGAATCTTCGCTCGAATATGTGGCCACAGCAATACGCGTAGTATTGCATCCACTGGCTTCATTATATCCTTGTAAAAAGCTACTTTCTACTGCTTCATACTTCCTCATTCATAAGCGGCTGTAATTTTCCATACTAATTGACAGCGAGCTTACTTTTGGTATTTTGTTTTGACGAAACTAAATTTGTAGGTAGTTTTTTTTTTTTGTGGGACACAATTCACACACGGTTATTTATTCCCAAACTAGGCAGGGTCTGTACTTTGGGTACTAAACAACTGATAAACATACTTAAATAAATATTACACGACCAGACACGAAGCCAACAGATATGTTCATGCACACAAATGTTGGCCCCGAACGGGGATCGAACCTGCAACCTCCGACTCAGAAGGCTACCAAAGCTAAGGATCACTACCAACTGAGCCAACATGATTTTCAACATGTCATTTTTGATGAAGCTTGTATGGATAGTTATCTATAATATACTAGATACCTTTTACCCGCGGCTTCGCTTGCACACGTTTATGTCATCCTTTAGGGGTTGAATTTTGCAAAATCCTTTTTTAATGGATGCCTACACTGTATAAGCTATCTATGTACAAAATTTTAAGTCTCTAGACCCAGCGGTTTAGGCTTTAGCAGGTTTAGGATGTGCGTTGATATATCACCAATCAGTCAGTTTATCATCACTACATAGTATAAAACAAAGTCGCTTTCTCTGTCCCTATGTATGCTAAAATCTTTAAAACTACGCAACGGATTTTGATGCGGTTTTTTTTTTATTAATAGAGTGACTACGTTTGTGTTGAATTGTAACTACGTTTTAGTCCAAGGGTAAATCACAAAACTCTTTAGTATTTTGGTAGTTAATCTGTAAGGCAGCCTTACTCTACTTTGAACGAGTCTTAACAGATAATTAGGGAAAATGACATATGTTGTATCAAGCCCCGCTTCTTCTCCTCAACCATTCATGCTGAAGCGGTGGAGTTGAAATGACGTTCAATAAGTGGACTTGTAAGTTCCTATTTTGAATAAAACATTTTGACTTTGACTTTGACAAACGCTAGGCCTGATACATTTGGAAGAATGGTCGCTTGAAAGCTAAAGTTTTTAATACCCTGACCCTAATTAGAGATAAACAACAGAAGCCAGTAACAAAGTTCTTTTTTTCCATTTCGATCCATTCATCGACACAAAATGGTTATAAACATGAAAGAAACACTTTTATGTTACTATAAGGGATGGATTTTTCGTCACGGGTTGGGAAAAAATATAGTATAGGTACCTACGCGCTCCGGACGCAGGGCGACAACCTAAGAAGTACTGAATTAGAAACAGAAATGAAAAAGCAATAATCAGATCAAACCTCCTTTGCAGACTATAGATTTCATCGGCCCACAACCCTACTGCTTGACTGGTGCCTAAAATAAGATAAACTAGAATATAATGCAAATTCATTAAAATCTATTTACTTTAGTGAATGAAAATTTTAATTCAGAACACAATCCGTGGGCCTGTCGTCACGGCTCCTCATATGATTTTCCTTACCCGATCTACAAACCATTATTGTGGGAGTCCATGTCAACGGGAGTATTTTTAACACAAAGACAAAATCGTTGAATACTGATGAGAGAACGCGCGGACTCCATGTGCATAACAATAGGCCACTCAAATACACCACACGGCAAAGTTCAGTGCACATGACAAATGACATATTATACACCCTCCAGTTTAAGAAGCCACTTAATTAATTCATCAGCAATAAACACCGCTAGGCGTATTTCTCAAGACGGTTAACACTAGCGAAACAAGAGTGGTAAGTGAATGACGTTCACATTCACCTGCGTCGGCGACGATTCCGCAGTCTTACTCCGTGAACCGAGCTTGCCGCATCTGTAAAAAGCGTTTTTAAATTTCGAACTTTTCAAAAGTGTGTGTTGCCAGCAACGATCACTGAGGAATATTTTCTGTAAGTTTTATTTTTAATATTTCCTTCTTTTATTTTAAAAGCGGCCTGAGTACATTTTTTGTTCACCTTTAAACGGCTAATTTGATTTTTTATATTGTTTTATTTAATTTTCGCTGATTGATAGTAATTCCCCAAGCTTTCTATCATATCATATCAAATATTTACCAACGAGTTAGTTATTACGTTATGGACAAGCCAATTTAACAAGTTGCCGGTAAAAGTTGGTAACAAAGTTACAGGTCGTGGAATTTGCTGGAACAAGCCGGCTTGATTGATTGGTTTTCATTTACGATTAATAATCTTTATCAAAAGTATGAAGAAAATAAGAAAGTAACAATGAGTTCATATTGTTTTCGAAATTCAAAATTAACAGGTTTCATTACGGGCCATTTACACGAGGGCAATCCAGTAAGACAATCCACTAAGACTGCATACAAAAAAAAGCTTGAAGACAATCCATTCCACTGTCCTCATGTTTTTTTTGTGGCCTATTATATCCGTGGATTCATAGTAAGACGAACACGAGGATATTTAATAAATTTCAAAGGATCAAACTCATGAAGACGATGTAGCAAATAGACAACAAACCATTTTATTGATATGATGAATTCAAAATAAACAAATTCTAGAGTACGATTTGAATATTCATATTATGATATTATCTGTCAACACAAACAAGCTCTTCTTTGCTTTAAGGCTTTTGATAAAAGGGAACTTTCTTATTTCCTTTGACATGCTTGATGGGTATGTGTGTTTAAGTATAGTTCTATCCAAAGAGATTTAAATATAATAGGACATAGAGGGGGCATTGGGAATATTTTCATATAAAACTTTGAAGCCTAAGCGTCATGTCCTTGTCATGTCAGTTAGTATGAACGCGAGCTGTCATTCGGTAGAAATTGTACTAGACTTTTTTCACTTGGAATAACTTTTGACTTCAAATTTTCCTCGCTTTGTCCCCTCTATGCCTCATTATATTTTAATCTCTTTGGTTCTATTCAATTTTCTTTATTCTACCTTTCCTTTCAACATTTCTCATCGACCTCTAGAGTATTTTAGCTTAAAAACAGCAGTCACCTGCTATTTTTGACCGGCTATGACAAAAACAAAAGAAGGTAGCAAAGAGTATTGATTATTTACTTCGTTCTCCTGTACTTAGAATTGAGGTCAGTATCTACATCAATAGCCTCTTCGCTCGGCAGGTTATACAAAAAGGTCTGTCACAGATTCTCGATCGGTTATGTCACAACTCACACGTGAGTACTCAGTACTGATAGTGAAAGTGGACAAGTCGGTTTAATACTTTGTAAGGCATGCATGGAATTGACAGTCCACCCACTTGTAAGAATGTAGTTTAAATGTACGCGAAAACATTATTAACCGTCGCTATTGCGTTTTTTCCGTCTATAATGGCTGGTTTATTCTCCGTTTAGTTAAGTTCTTTAGTAGATGAACATTGCTTGGCCACTATAAAGTTATTCGTATAACCGTTCACAAAAGCAATAATCGTCTATTGATTAATTTAACTAAATAGTGTGTATTTTAGTCACAAGACCTGCAACATCACTGGATAAAAATTGACGATCACTGGTTACGTTTAGGTTAGTTTTCCGAAAAAGATTGTCGAAATGTAGGTAGGTACTTTTAGAAATGGAACACATCCTGTCTCAGATAAAAAATACATTACTACCTACCTGTTTAGTACTAACCATTTAAATTTTCTATTTATCTCGACCAGTTTCGATTTGACAATGATTATGTTCTTCTTAATCATTCGTGATGTATCCCTAATTAACTTTACTGAGGGAAGCCTTTTCTTCTTTTCCTAATTATTACTCTGAGTATTGCGTCGTCTGGCTGACATTTATAATGCATCCCACTGGTCCTGCGATTAACTGGATTCAGGTTTTGGCTTATTTGCAAGGATCCTTTTATGTTTCTTTCTTTTATCATTTTTTATGTTTTTTTTTCTTTTACTCCAAAAAAGTAGTTACAATACTATGATGATATCTGCAATTTCTAATAATATTGTTATTCCAATCGGTTTACATAATGTGTACATAACTTTAACTCATCAAAGCTGTAAGACGCAGATCATTATAAAATTTTGTACTTGTATTATAACTTATGAGCTTAAATACCAACCAACCAATTAAACAAGTGTTACAACAAGAAATGCAATCAAATCGATTTAATTAGTCCACTGCCTGCATAACACCTACATATAAAGCCATGTGCAAAACCAATGATTCGAATTCCGGTAAAGTACCATTACACTCGGACACTCAATCAACTTTATGAAACAACCTATTCCTACTAAGTCACAAAATGTACAGGTGAACGAATACTAGTCCGTGTGTGACTAAGTTATGGCCGAGAGTGGGGAGCTATTGAATGTCAGGAGAAGCAGGGACTGACCATACGCCCATAATAATTATCAAACTTAGTCCAGTTTTAGACATGTTTTATCAAGTTGGATGGGGATGAAAATGATTATTATATATATACCAATGTTTAGGAAAAGATCCCTTGACTATCATATCAAAATGTTTAAGCTGGACGTGGATCGGAAAAATTACAATTAATGAGAAACGAATGTGAAAAATTTACATTTCACTTTAACTTTTAACTACCGAAAATTTCCGCAATAGGTATATCAGCTTAAAGATTCCATAATTCCCATTGATACGGAGTTGGGAATGCATGCAAAATAATCCAACGTTTATTTACAATGTTTTTTTTTCATCTACACACGTATCAATCCAAGAAATAAAATGAAAAGAAATACGAAAGAAATGACCGGTTACGCCTAGTAGCTTCTGAAACAGACAAACTCGACGCAGGATATAAGAAATTCGGATAATAGACTGGCATAAAGCACAAAATGTGCAAACGCCACAAAAAAACTCGGATAAGTAGTATAAGTAAAACATTAAAATGTCGAAATGGGCTGGCTTCAATATGAAACGCTATTCTTAAATCTACGCAAATTATATGCAAAATATTGCAAGGTCATTTAAATTAGAAGCTCGTTAATATTGATTCATACATTTTAGTTTTCATAATGTAGATATTCGCATAGTGTCAATAAGCTTGTGCTGACAAACGAATAAACATTATTTCATAGTAATCAAGTGTCAAAACCGGTTATTCAAAGTCACCTTTACAATATCTGTACGAGTAACTAATAACGAGCTAAGACCAATATGAATAGAACTCAAATTAGTTCGAAATTAGCATAGCAAAAGGTAAATAGCTGAATTAATTTATCATTCCAAATAGATACTTATTAATTTTAATTCACTTATTCCTTAATCAAAGTAAATCGAATACTAACACAAAAAATCGTTCTAGTACGAGTCCAAACTAGCGATTTGAGTGTGAAACAAGTTGGGCTCCCGCACGAAGGGTTCAATATCATTATCTATAAAAACGGCAAAACAATCACGTTTGTTGTATTTGATTTCTGTTTTTTTAGTATTTGTTGTTATAGCGGCAACCGAAATACATCATCTGTGAAATTTTTTAATTCTTCAACTATCACGGTTCATGAGATACAGCCTGGTGACAGAGGGACAGACAGACGAACGGTCAGCTGGGTACGGAACCCTTAAAACGTGTGATCTAGGTGTCACATAAGAGACCGTTTACACACTGTCGCGTTTTTTGGTTTCTCTTATTCATGTGACAATAATCATAGACTAATTGATACGGATTACAGACTTTTGATTACGACCTCTCTTCAAATGCCTTACACCTGACAGGAGACGCTCAGGCAGGTTTTATTTTAAAAACAATGTAACATATAAACTCTTCTAAATACTGTAGGGTTTATATTTCTTTGCCACCTTAGGAACCTTATGAAACAATTCAGCACACATAATATGCCGGTTCTGACTCATTACTTGGCCGCTTTTTATAGACGGTGTGTTAGGACCGTTAAAGGGACTAACTGCACACTTGTCAATGAAGTAATTTCCTCTTGTCTGTTTCTGCTCCGATTTCTTACTGCTTTTACAATGCGGCATTTAGTTTTTCTTCTTTTCATCCCTATCTTCGGGATACTTATTTGGATTTCTATTTGAATTTTGATAGAAGAGTAATTTAATAAATTCAGTATCAAAGTATATAATAGGTATATCATTACAATACCCAGCGGGTTAGTTGCATTTTATCTACGGAAAATTTACGCCCGATTGTTGATACAGATAATTTTGAGCCCTCTAGTCACCTGAAGCCTCGACCAAACGCAGACAGTTCTTTGATAATAGGAATAGGAATAAATAAAACAATTAAACATGTTTTTATTAAAATACTATACATCATATTTTCTGCTTAGATAGAGATACATTTTTTCTTGGATATTTTAACTGTTTCCTCGTAGTAGGTCTCCAGAATATCTTGAAAACCGTTTATTTCACTGGAATTTACAAGTGCATTTAATTTTAACTCTTTTAATTACCCACATAAAGTCTAAAACACACCGTACAGCCGCTGAGGTATTGAATCATGTGCTATTGCCAATCCATTGCAGAAATATATTCCGATTAGTCTCCGTAAGAGCGGAGAGGCCGAGAATGTAGAAACGCGTGTTTTTTGCAGCCGCTGGTGAGGAAAGAGGATGTGCATTTTGATACGCAATGATACTGCTGGTTTCAAGTGCTACCAATAGATATTAGTAACTAAGTAATAATCTTTTACTCACAATTCGAAACTGTCACGTCGAAGCATAATGCAGCAGTCTGGTTTGAGGCTCTGGTATTCAGCTAGTGCCGGTTATGAGGGCTGATCATCATTCTATAAGTATACTAGCAGCGCCCCGCGGTTTCACCCGCGTAGTTCCTAGTTAGTTTAGTGTATAGTTCAGTACCTACTAGGTATGAATACCACACATCTATTCGGGATTCAGGTCAAAACAAACCGATCAATGTCCAATTCCCCCCTCATAAATCGACGGGCGACAATGAATGGTTTCCACCGGGTTAAATTTACCGGACATTACCTTGCGAGCTGGGGATTTGGGTAACCGGGTGCTTTAAATGACGTCGTGTATTGCCTCGCATGAAAGGTTTAAACCCCTACACTGTATAACATTATCTAGATATAACGTACATGTAGATATAAATAACGTACCTACTTAGAATACAGCTACGACACGAAATAGATTGGTTTAATCCAAAGAGATTTAAATATAATAGGGCATAGAGGGGGCATTGGGAATATTTTCATACAAAACTTTGAAGCCTAAGCGTCATGTAGTACTTGTCATGTCAGTTAGTATGAACGCGAGCTGTCATTCAGTCGAAATTGTACTAGACTTATTCCACTTGGAATAACTTTTGACTTCAAATTTTCCTCGCTTTGTCTGTCTTTGCCTTATTATATTTTAATCTCTTTGGTTTAATCACAGATGTCGGCACACAATACAATATGACCACAAAGCCAATCTATCACTATGTTGAGCTAAAACGTGGAATATTAATAAAAATAATCTCACTCATTTTATCCTCGAGGGGGTAGGCAGAGCTATTCCATTTCTGGATATACCCACTTTTCAAGAGATGTTCTTTGGACCCCTAAACGTGATGGGTGGTGCAATGAGCCCATAGCTTGACCGGGTATTTTACACATGTCTCAGAATTAATTCTGATAAATATGTACGTTAGTTTTTGAAAAACTCATTGGTAGATGCCCGGATTCGAACCCGAGCCTCACTGATTTTCATCGTGTGAAGCAGGCTCTTTAACCGTAAGGCTATCACTGCTCCTGCATCTGTAGATAAGTTTGGAGAATAGCTGCTGGTGATACAGTATATTTTTAGACTATATTATCCAATATATCCAAATTAAAAAATAATTGCACGCTGACTCCTTACGATTGCAGATCAATTATTTCTTTATCGATGACGACCCTATATGTAGGTATGTACCTATAACCTTACACCTACTTTCAGACATCAAAGAAGAGCACTTTTTATGAAGGTTACCCCAGATTACTCGGTAATGAAAAAAGTTGCTGCTTAAAGGTTAGGTGGAATATTAAATGGAGTGTGATGCTTTTCGGAAATTAAAAGGAAATGAATATGTATATTGCAGAATTAGTAACGAAGTCATTCGACAAAGAACGAGAGTGAGCGACATCGCACGGAGAATCATTATGCTGAAATTTAAGTGGGCAGGTCGAATCATGTCTCCAGGCGGACTAACGCTGGAGCCAACACGTGTTGGATTGGTGACCGCGCTATGCAAACGAAGTGTAGGGTGCGGCACGATGGACTGATAATCTGAAGAACGAAGAAGGCAGTATATGGATGTTGCCCAAGAACGGAATGGGTGGCGCTCTTTGGGGGGAGCCGTTCAGCAGTGGACAGCGATTGGCTGAACAATGATCAATCCTTCACCAACAGATGGGAGACTATTCCTATTCCCTCGGGGTACCCTGTAAGGACGGATGTATATACCATGAGTCATGGTGGTCGAGTCGATAGTCGATGTCAGTGAAGACAGGCTCCAATTCGAATACTATAATAAACCGATACTTATTAAAAGAAAGCAGGTAGTGGTATACGTGTCGTTCGCGTATGTGTTTGCCATCATACCTTGTATTTATTTTCCAGGTAAGGGGGGTGGGGGGGGGGGGGGTTCATAACCCCACCCCCCTGGATACTCCCTCGGGCCCTTCTCCCATCGCAGCGCAAAGCACCTTTGCTAACGCTATTGGGTCGTAATTTTTATTTTTTGTCCTGCGTTGTTGTGAGCGCTGTCGTCATATCTGTCTTGCGATTCATTGATGATACTAACTTATCTGTAAAATAAGTTCTATCATAATTATACAAGTGCTTCTTCCAAAGAGATTAGTATCAAGATTACACTAATTGGTAGTAAACTTGGCGACACGTGTGTTCATCTTACCCGTAGCTAATCTTGTAGACATCTTTATTCTTAAAGAAGTTTGAAATCATTACAGCCGTTTTCGAGAACGCTATTACAAATATACCTATACAATATATGTTATTAGTATATAGCACAGGTAATAGGTAGAAACATATTCAGGGAACCCACTTTTTGTTCCACTGACGTTGGACAATAGGTACATCTCGAAAATAGAAGGGAGAATCTCACTTCTTATGAGCTCGTCTCAATTTGACCTTGTCATTAAAGAGATCCTTCAAAAGGCACAGTGAGAGAGTTTACAATGAAGAAACAGTTTATGTTGATCTCAAAATATCGTCTGTAATTGTCACCTTTTGTAGTTTCTAAAGCTTAGACTTTTAGGTGTAGCAGGGGTCCATCGGCGTCGCCCGCAGAGATCTTATTTTTTCTCGTTTCCGTAGGAATTTTAGAATAGTAGGTCCAGCAGTAAGAAAGTTTCTCTTTAACCTATATGAAAAGATTAATTATTACAAAAAAGATACCATCACCATGGACCTATTATTTTATATACTACATCCACCACCACACAAAGACCATTATTTGAAAATCGAATGGATCTAGGAATCTGGAGTTTGACAGTTAATACGCGAAAACTAACTTATATTACATCCAACTCTGTAGCACCGTTTGACTTTTCGGGATTGTTAAAAAACAAAATATTCTTACACTTCTTGTCACGAAATGTCACACCCACCACTTTGTCCGAGAGAACAAAAACAACTTTTTTAAACAAGAGTAGCTATAGCTTATTTCCTAACAAGAACGTCCTAGACAACCTATGATCTAAGAAACACATCAAGCAAACAAATAAAATAAACTTTAAATTGACAAAAAATACGTCGTGTTTTTATAAAAATAGATTCGCTATTAATTAAAATACATAAAAAATATAAAACAGCTTTATATGTATAAATTTTATTTCAATCAAATGATTAATTAAGATGTACAATAGTAAGCCAATCAAAAATACCTCCCCGGGTCATACCAGCCGCAATATGTACCTATAATGAGTTTCAATCTAACTAAGCTTATTTTATTTTAGAACTTTTTATTATTAGATACTAGTGGCCACAGACAACAGTGCCACCTATCGGGTTCAATTATAAATCTTAAAGAACGGAAGACCCGCTCAAACGAACACAAAAAAAATACCAAAATTAAACATCAAAGCTATAATCGAAGATAAAAACAGTGGGAACGGGCCCTAAGTATGTTCAATATTTAAAACAAGTACCTACTACTAGCAGCGGACGAGCATTCGTGTATTCTACCCTGTATAATGTTATTAATAATACATCTAAACAGATACAGACAGGGTCGTAAAACCTATTGGACACGGAACTCTAGGATAATGACATGACCCCTAATCCTATGACTATGACATGGCAGATTTTAATAACATAATATGCATAATCATTAATTAAATCCCGATCATCGATTCGGCTTTCTTGAGTGGATCGTGTTTTGTTTTATGTTGTTATTAGCTTCATAAAACTTAAGACGAGAGACGCAGACGAATTCAATTCAAATAATTTATTTTTGGTAAACAAAATATTACACTTGGATTCGTCTATAGTGCAATAAAAAGGGCCTCTAAACTCGACCATGGAGATTGGCTGTTAGGCCCCTTCTTTATCGGAATACACTAAACACAAATATGACATATTTTGTTTTTCGATAAATAAATCTATTTATCGCTAAATATCGCTTATGGACTGATGATCTGACAAGAACTAGTTAATGGATATCGGGCCCTGGACAGTCGCCCACAATGGCCAATGGATTAACGGCCTGTACAGATGGCCTAAAGAGCTACCTATTATAACGAGGGTCATACATACACATCAACCCGATATCATAATGGTCGTTCCACAAAGCGTACGATGTTGACGCTTTTCCAAGACCCCTGAAAGGTCGCAAAGGTTCGGATGAAAGCAGTTCCCCGATCGATTAAATGTTCTTGTCGGGATTAAAATACCTCCCTTTGAATTGAAGGTCCATGGCTGAATAACGCATTGTTATGGATCAAACAAAGCAGTATCAAATATCATTAGATATTACACAGTAGGTTTTTGTCTGTGACGTTTAGGCTTAGAACGCTTATGTATCTATACCAGGGGGATTTTAAATCCTTACTTTACCTGAAAACTTTACGAAGTTCTAATTCCGAGTGACGTAGGCTATGTTTTGGACGCCGGCGGATACAGCTAGCTATTGTACAATGGTTATGGTTGATGATCTTATGCTAGCGTGCCATTAATGCCCAAGTCGGTCAGGCAGGTTGCTCGGTAGGTTATGTAATTGAGACCACTGGGGTCGATTGATAATGGCCCGTGGAATACGGTCAGAATATCAAATTGCTTTCGGTTTCATATGCGTGTTGTAATGTTTCTTTTTATCTATGTACTTTTTCTTGGTGATGTTTTACAGAAGTCGATATACAGTGACAATGTAATGGAAAAAATCTACACTTTTTACTCGGTTTTACCAGATGTTAAATTTTTCGGGAGCAAGTATGTAATCCATTATTATATTCTGTTCCATTACTTTGGCGTATTCTGTAGATTAATAAGTTTAAAGATGTTTTATGGAAGATGAGGCTATATTCGTCATCATTCGCCAGACTGTCATCACTAATCCTACTAGGTCATGCAACCATTTACAGACTTAAAATGATTCTCTATACGTCCTCTATTGCGGACGAAGTCGTGGGTAATAGCCAGTAAGCTATTTTTTTTTTATCTTTGATATTTTGCAGTGGCACGCTTTCGGGTTTTTGGTTTTTCATATTAATACCTACCTACCTACTTGTTACATAATTATCATAGCCTAATTATAATTCCTTGCTCACGTCATTTAAGAAACCGTTGTGCTAATTTTCATGCTACTAGATCCAGCGGTTTTGGCTTTACGTTGATCGGTCAGCCAGTCACTTTCTTCTTTTATACGCAGATAGTTCTACGCAGTGACAATCTACTTTGATCCGGTTGAGGGTTCATCGATTCCTGTACAGACAAGAGCACGTGGAGCTTGACACATTGGATTTTTAACCGTCCTTATTAAAATCGCCTTATAGGTCAGACTCACACTACAAGTGTAAAGCGTCATGCGCTCTCGACTTTAGACAGCTTAATTCTAACGTGTATGCACGAAGCGACTCTTAAGTTGATTGCATTGCGTCCGTGCACTCGCAGCAGTGAAGTAGAACCATTAGATTTCCCCACGGGTCATGTCTCTTGGAAAACGGCGCTTTTCTTTTGTCCAACATTGAGTCCCATCAGCAGATTGCGTTTTGTTTTCTGAGATAAGTTATTGTCATTGTCTCTCCATCTGTCATTTACTGCAGTAATTTCATCACGAAACTTGAACGAATATTTTTGGGTTTTTGACTCAACATTTAATGAATTGCATGATTTTACCCACAGCAACAGAAGGTGGATGATGTTTTTTCGGGTGTCTGCATGGATGTGTGCATGTATCTGTATGTGAGTATATTGCTTTGACGGAGATTGTATCTAAATGGTTTCACAGATTTTGTAGCTAGGAGTCACTATATTTGTCTTTTTCTCCGGAATGTCATGTGCACGTAAATGATCTCATCTCTTCAAGAAACACACAACAAAAACTTGTTTTGTAAAGTCTGGAGGGGTGGATGGTTATGAAACAGCTATTAGCGCGTTTGGTTAATCATCAGGTGACTTCACTGCCAATTATATCCATCAAATTAGTCTGTCTAGAGATGAAATGTAGCCAGTGTTTTAGTTACAATTCCATAGTTTTATGTCAAAGTTGGTCATTTATGTACTCAGTATAGGCACTTATTGACGAGCCTCGTAACGGGTTATGCATAAATGTGCCATTTTATTAAACCTTTACTTTCATCTCTTCATTTACACCTTCGTGATAAATGTAATTCGGTTAGCTTCATTATTAACGTTTCTCCGACAATATTAATGAGTTAGTCGATGTGTGACGTTTTTAATACATCGCATGTTTGTCTACGTCGTAATTACTCTTGATCTAATTACCAGATGAGTTGTTTACGTGAAACAGTCTGCTCATTCAAATGAGTGTTTTAACGGGGCCGGGGGATTTCGCTCAAATTCATAGACGAACTATTTGATATCTAGAAAAGCTTATTTATTTTGTTTTAGAACTAATAGCATAAATTGCTTAGTCTAAATATAGAACACATATGCTAATTATTACAAGTCCCCGTAAAATGTTAATCTATAACCGATTAAACTTATCTTGGGTTAGTCCCGTATTTGTCTTAGGTCAAAAAAAGAAAATGGATAGAAGATAACCTACCGAATTTAGTCCTGTCAGTGGCTGTGTATTTTAGTCGTGACTTCTTTACTTAACCTTTCAGACCATGAATCACAGACACAATAGATTTTTAATGGTGTCTCGGTTCCAATTGGAACCGGTGGTTCTTAACTGAGCACTAAACACGTTATGAAATGCCTTATTGACAGGACTAAATATCTTTCGTCTCTTTTCTTTTCTAAGAGAAAGAAAATGACAGGAGTAAACTAAAATAACTTTAGTCGCTGTAAAGCAGAATCAGCACCATTATTGCCATGAATTATTCATACTTAAAACAAAATTGTAAGAAAAAAACAACAGAAGGAACTAAAAAATAAAAAGTCAGAAAAGAAATCAATAAAGGTAAGTTAATAAAATCTAATACTAAAATACCATATAGATCTAGGAAATGTCAAAAAACATAGTTCCCTTTATCAGAGCCTGCTGCATTCTCAGCTTTCGCAAAGTTGGTAGGTACCTATTTGTGCAGTAGCGATGAACTGACATGACAGACTAGAATAGATGGAATGAAATGTCAAAGTCATATGTCAATGCCAAGAGATCAATGATATAAAGCTATATATTTGCATTGATTAGAATTTTAATCTTGATTTGCGTTGGGTTTGAAGGTCACGATAGGTATTATATCATGCTAGCGGGTGACCAGCGGCGGCGTTGTTGTGGGAATTTTGAAAAATCCTTTCTTAACTGATACTTATGTAACATTTATACTTTCTGAGATTTCGTGATGAATCAGTAAGTTACTGAGTATGGTTTAACACTCACGCCTCGGAAGAAAATATGAATTAAAATTATTTTTACTCTTCGTTCCGTTTCTTTCAACAAAAGAATACAAACCTGTCCAACAACAAACCGAGTGTAAAAAATTATAAAGCCTTAAAAAGTACCTTGTTCAACCTGTTCTGAGTAACGTCTTCATCCGACACGTTTCTTCGGAAAGTAAAACGAATTGAACATTTAAAACACATTTCCTTGTTACTTAAATAAACTTCCAACAACCAACTCGTAAATTATAAAAAGCCTTTGAGCGCAGCAAAATGGCGGAACGCCGCGCCCCAAACCTACGGCTGCCGCTTTATTATTAAAAAATCCACCTATTCAGGCCGGTTATCACGTCTTTTCCTTATTATACATGTAAAATGCCTCGTCTGAAAAGAAAAAAAGGAAGTAAAGAGTGCCAATAGCCTGGACTACCTTCTTTTCTATTCAATTTCCAAACCAGCAGCCTTATTGTCTAACTTTTATTTGCGGTCGCTTTAGATTATATCTTGTTCATTTTGCCATTTAAACAAGATGATATGTACTTCGGACGTCAAATTTCGTGATTTGCATGGAAGCCGTCCACAAATCCTCCGGAAGTAAATTGAGTGAACTAAAACGCTCTATTTGACAGTTTTGACAACTAAATTGGTATTGTGTAAGGAAAAATGACAGCTGGAACCGGCACGAAAGCGGTTGGGAACTGTCAGTTGAAATGGGTTGCAAATGTGCTGCCTTCTTCAATTTATTTCTCATTTAATCAGCTAATTTACTGAAATAAAAAGAATGTGTGTAGTGTATTCCACGAATTAAAAGTGTAAAATGAATTCCTGGTGCCGATAATCAAGTTATTGTAGCTATTGTTATTCGGGAAATCAAAGTAACGTGATGTTCAAAACTTGCAAATTTTCTTTATATACGTGTTTGAAATCATAAAGCGAGATATCATTCCTTGCCCGGGAAAGGAAAATATCCCTGAAAGAACACCGGCATTCACCTGCGAAGATCACTCTGTGTTGCGATTGTTAATCACCGAGCTCACAATCCAAGTGTAGTGATTAGAGGTCAGTTGGGACTGATGTGATCATCAGTGGTCAAAAAAGTTGATAGGTATTACAGAACTCACTACGACTTAGGTACTTTACTTCCAATGTGTCTCATAAGATCAAAACTAAAGTATAGGTATTCCATTTTAAAAATAAGTCTAATAAAATGCAGCCCTATCCTCAAAGAGTTTGTCTGTTGTGTTGAGTGGCGGATTTGAAGTCTTAGCCGCCCTAGGCTCCAGGCCACGTAGTAAGTAGGAGCCGTCCCTTTCTCAATACCCATCATATGGACTACTGCCAATATAAAATAAGTAGGTATAATTTATACTATTTATTTACCTTTAGGTACGAAAGGTTTTGGAAACTTTTTTACCAGGAAAAACTATCTAATCCATAGTGATACGAACATAACTGTGTCTGTCTGTTTGAACTTATCGCTGAGCCACTCTTGATAAAATTTAAGGTTACAAAATATTACCGATATCACCAGGGAGGATATTGACAGATTTTTATTTTGAAATGTGAATAAAGTCACAAGCAAATATGTACTAACTTAAGTAGATAATAACGTTAGTATACTAAATCTATGGTAGATAATATAATCTTCTAGTCTCCTTATGTAGGAATTGTGTAGGAATTATTGTTATTAGTCCATAAACAAGAAAAACAATTCATTTAACTTACTATTTTATTTTTACTATGAAATCCCATTTACATAAGGTTATTAATAAATATGAAAGGAACAATGAAAGTTGACGAAGCAAAAGAAGTATGTAAGGATCGTAGCAAGTGGAAAGAAGTGGTCTCTGTCTACCCCTACGGGAAAGAGGCGTGATTATATGTATGTATGTATGTATTAATAAATATTATTAAAAATATTTAAATTTCTTACAGGTATACTCAAATTTCTCTAAGTGCGAAGGTGAATTCTGAATATAAATTGGAGTATCTTGGCAAGTCATAGATGAAGAAGACGCCTGACTGATAACCTTATCCTATAAATATAGGTACATATTGTTAAAGCTATATACTATAACATTATAATATTTAATTGATTGTCGTAAGTGTTTATTATTACCATTACCTTTTCAGCTAGCAGCGAGGTAGTATAAAAATTAGGTCATCTCCCAATTCATATTGGTATTTTGTTGACAATAGGACAGAATATTGAAACTAAAATAATAAAAAAATGTACTACTTAATAAAATTAAAGATAAGGATTTAAATAGTTTATAATCTAACTAATCTATAAGTACTAACTAAAATGATTATAAACAGGCAAAGTTGTTTGTATTGTAGTCAAGCACTGATAGCCCAGTAGTGTAAGAGTCACTTCCGAATCCTGGCATGTACCAATGAGAGAAAAGTTTACTTACATATTTATCTCTAGAGGTCAAGGAAATCATTGTGAGGAAACTCGGAGGTCCCAGATTTAATTTTAATTCACATGTAATAGACCCAATCCGGCTATGGGCTCACCACTTATCAAGTTATGCTCCAAAGAATATACTGGTGAAACATGGGTATTTCCAGAAATGGAATAACTCTTCCTACCCCCTCTGTGATAAAAAGCCAGAGTGTATTAAAGTTGTTATGTTTTAAAGATATAATAACCGTAACTAGTAGTCTAAAACTTAAGTTTAAAAATGCTTTTAGATAGCTAAATCATTCCCGAGTGACAAACCAAGTGGTTAAAGCTAGTCCTTGTTAAAATAAAAATTCTTTATCATACTATAGAAGAAAACGCCTGTCATTAAAGTTTAGCAACAAAAGTACCTTAACAATATTGCTATGACAATGTTCTCAGATAGATATGGCATACTGAATTCTAACAAAGTATTCTCATCTTAGCGATGAAAGGATCATAATTATATGTCATCAATAAAACACATACATATTTCATATTGATTTAATCAGAGGAGTGTATATGTATGTAATTATTTTAATAAATTTAAGATAGCTTCGGAGAAGTATTGTCATGTCTCTACTAATATTAAAAATGGGAATGTAACTCGTTGTTGTTACATAATATAAAAATAAATTAATTAGAAATTCGACAAACATATAATAACTTATAAATAATATTTTCATGTCAACATTAAATTAATTTAAGTCAATAAATTCACATAATATAGTATAATAATATTTTCCAACAAAAAGCATTTCACAAGATTTTTGAACACATTCACATAGTCAATTACCTTTTAATCTACCAGAAGACTAATAAACATCCTTATAGAATGGTACCTCGCTCGCACTGCGAAACAATTGTCAATTTCGGGGAGATAGATTAAGGAATGCCAATTTTCTGCGGCATAGGCGCTTTTTTGTTTGATCTGAAGTTTCATGACAGGCTGAGTTACTTCCACATTTATAATATTAAGTAGAGATTTCATTATAGGTCCATCAAATGAAGCATCATATTATAAATAATCATTATATAATGATACAGTAGAGACAGCACTTTGTAACGGAGGTATTAGTTAGGGGAGCCGCAGCAGTTGTGGAGACTGTTAGCGGGTTGACTGGAAGTAGTGCACCGAAGTATCCATGGAGAGTTGAGTTTCTTCCTTATGACACTAGAAAAATATGTAATTTTGTCAATTTAGAATTATTATTACTGACAAGATTATTAGTAACTCGGAGACAACATAAATAAAGTATGAGTAGGGAATATGTGGTTAAGTTTAACATAGCATCCATCATATCTATCAATCTTGACATGAATGGACTGAACTATAAATTTATGGAAACTACCAAATATCTAGTAGGGATAAAAGTAGTACATGGTTTGACTTATACTTTTCAGTTAATTTAGAAGCTGAAAAACTTGTAATTCTAATAATGATTAAGTACCTATCAAGATAATAAAGAAGATATTATATGTAGGTATATGATGGATTCATACCTTAGGTATTCATACACTTTTTGTATATAAGTTCGGTGTACGACTTGATGGACTATGAATACCTAGATGGTCCATGACAAATGTTATTTTTATGGCTAAGATTGAGCATGTTAGGTCTATACTAGTAAAAGGTCCATTAGGCATAAGACTCGTGCAAGTTTGGCATTGGTGGGAATACTTACTTTAGTCCAGTGCTCCGCAATATTTCTCCTGTTGATCTCAATACATTTCGCGTCCTTAACTCGTCCCACAACATTTTGATTGCAATTGCTGAGTTATATTCTTATTCTCAGTTAGTTGGCCGTTGTTGTTGTTACATCGGCCGGCACAATTTCCATACATTCCATCCTTGGAGTGATGAAATAAGAGTTTTACTTTGAAATCCAATCACGCATGTTCAGAATTACACTGAAAACAGCTGCATAATTAGTAGTATTTCTGTGTTTTTATCTAAAATTTAAGTTAACCTCAATCAACTTGTAAACAAACATTTGTTTTTTTAAATTGTTTTTTCTTTTTACTGGTGTGGCAAGTGCTATGGCTACCAAAAAATACTCTCGTAACACATTTTGGATGCTTTTGTAACACGATTGTGACAATTCATTATTCGTATGGATGCTTTGATATGAATAAAAGTCCAAATTTTGATCCATGATACACAAACTCATATAAAAAATATTTTACTTACCTTATTAGATGACAACTACATGTACGCAATATGTAGAAGTTCATAATTTGGCAACACAGTATGCTTTAAGCCATGTCTAAGGCATGCAATGTGTTAGGCAAAGCCTGCACACTATTAAAAAAAAAAAGACCGAGAAATTGCATTCACTTCGGTCATATAGTCGGAAGAAGATTCTATGAAAAATCCTTACACAATACCGTCAAACATGACACGATAGTATGGAGATGGATAAAGATAGAATCTAAAGCGACCGCAAATAAAAATTACACAATTAGGCCCCAGGTCCAAAACAAATTGGAGAATACGGATTGGTTTTTTCTCGTGCATTGTCATTTGTGAGGCTGCAAGGAGGTACATCATTTTTTTTATTATGGCTCATAATACGAAGTACAGTCTTCAAAAAAAAGACTTCTTAGTTACGGCTAAATACAACTACTAGATTTTGCAGGAGGAGAATAAACACTAAGCAATATCTATGTCCATCCTGCTCTATTGATTCGTGAAAGAAGGACAAACCAACAAGCACTTAATATTGAACTGAGAGAGATTTAATTAAATGAATTGAAAATTCAGAAAGTTACAATATGAAAAAAAAAAGTTTCCTCACGATGTTTTCCTTCACCGTCGAGCTAGTGATAAATATGTACGTAAGTTTTGAAAAACTCATTGGTACATGTCAGAATTAATTCTGGGACATGTGTAAACAGACCCGGTCCGGCGATGGGCTCACCACCTATCACGCTTAGGGGTCCAATGTATCTCGTGAAATGTGGGTATATCCAGTAATGGAATACCTCTGCCTACCCCCTCGGGGATGAAAGGCGTGAAATTATATTATTATTATATATTTATATATAAAAAAAAGTCTGCAGAAGACTGCATGAAGCATAACCAGTAAAGCTACAGTTATCTAACTTTACATTTAAATACGTAAATAATTAACTTTCATTTTACACTTTCAATGACTTTCAGTAAGTGGACTTTTAAGACCCTACATTGAATAAAAACATTTTGACTTTTACAACGTTAATATAAAAAACAAGATCAAAAGAAAGATAAGTACCTAATACATAAGCCTTCAGAGCAATGTCTCAAATTTATCCTTGACAATGTTCCAGAATTACAAATTAATCGACGTCGCTAGATAAATGTAATATTTATTCCATTAATTTTCAGTTTAACAAGGTCAAAGAATTAATTGAACGAAATTATGGAAAAAGTTAGCTAAAAAAGATATTCATGGAATACATAGTTAAAGATTGTAAAAAATCATACATGTTCTCGCCGCGTATACCCGAGGGGGTAGGCAGATGTACTCCGTTCCTAGAAATGCCCACTTTTTCACTATCTATCGCCGGACCAGAGTACACTTGCCTCAGAATCAATTCTGGGACCTACAGGTTTCCTCACGAGGTTTTTCACCTCTCCTTTTAAGAGGAGTACTCCTTGAAGTTTGTTTACAAAGGGGTTGTCACAAAGATTTTTGACAGCTTTAAACATATTTTGACACACCGCGCTTCAGCACAATGGCTGCCTTTGTGCGTCTTTGTTTGTAACTGAAGTGTGCCTTCACTTCATACGAATGCAAACCTTTTAATTATAGCGAATGTAAACAGAAATCCCATTCCAATCCTTATTTAATTTATATTCTGAGGCATTCTATGAAGATCGCTCGTAGCGACATCATAATTAAATGGAAACAAGCCTTAAACCAGTGGCGGATTTACCAGCAAGCTGAGTAGGCTGGAGCCTAGGGCGGCATATTTCGGGAATTTTTTTATTTGCTACTTCGTAGAAGTCTAAAAGATTTCTGTACCCATGACGGTTTTCTGATGTCAGAGACAGAGAGCAAAACGTATTTTTTTGTTTAAACAGTGACAGCCCGATAGTCGTCGGCCGTAAAAAAACTATTTTAGCAATTTGAACGAAATAGTTATATTGTAAAAATAGTCTAGGAACTGTAAATTTTAAAAGCAGGGGCGGCACAAACTTAGCAGCCTAAACTTTGAAAATGTATACATCCGCCACTGCCTTAAACGGGCTTATATCTACTACTAAATAGTAATCGAAGATTTTAACACAGTTTTATTGAAAGCAAGATTATGTTGAATAACCCTAACCACAAAATATTCCTAAGAAATATTCACACCGCTATATAAAATAATAAACATCGTAAGTAGATAAAACAAAGCAGTTATGTATGCAAATACAAATAAGCTTACTCATAAAAGCTAACTTAAACATCTGTTTAGAGTCTAGAAATAGCGTGGTAAATTGCAGAATTATACAGACTAATTTTGGTTCAAGTTATAATGAGTTACTTATACAAACTTCGCTAGAAAATGTTTAGAAATTCTGTTATATACCTACGCTACGTCATAACTATTTTATAAGTAAGTTAGGTCGAGACTTCAGATACATGCCGTTGACTTAGCCTTTACTAAACTAACTACAAGATACTACATACATCAAAAGTGTCGTTTTTCTGCGCCTAAGTACCTACTAGAATGGCAGAAAGACCGGCAACATTTGAATCGAACACACAGTTTCGTACCACCACAAAATAAAATAAAAGCACCTTTTTAGGGTTCCGTACCTCAAAAGGAAAAAACGGAACCCTTATAGGATCACTTTGTTGTCCGTCCGTCCGTCCGTCTGTCAAGACCCTTTTTCTCAGGAACGCGTGGAGGTATGAAGCTGAAATTTATATCAATTACTCAGGTCTACTGTCCCTTGAAGCTGTGAAAAAATCAAACTTCTAAGCCAACGCAATCAAAAGATACAGCCGTTTATGCCGCAAATTTTCGACACTTGCAAGGGAATCAAAACCTATACAGGGTGCTTCCCGTGAACTCAGAATCTTGAAAAGAGAAGAATATTAGTGGTATTTTATTCTTCGTATTTTATTACCAGAATCATATATATATCATTGTAAAGCTAATTTACTGGGCTATTTGATAACTTAATGAAATATTTTAAAATGCCACCCTATGTTTGAAAAAATTTGTATTAAATGAGGGTTTAGGTCACTGAGAAACGAACGTCACCCTTTTGGTCTATGGACCCAAAATGATTTAAAATAATTATTTAGTTACGTGTTCAATTAGGCTAACCGAATTCGTGTGATTATTTAGTATTCCCTGAATTATTAAATTATTTTTTTGTTAGTCGAATATATAGTGGTATGTTCGTTTCGTTGTGAGGAGTTATAGTGTTCTGTGCTCCATGCAGATGAAATGTCAAATTGACATTGGCAGAGTGGCAGACCGACAACATAATAAAAATAACTGTGTTTTATTTCACTTCCGCATAAAAGCTATGACAGATAAGAGTGAGAAAGACAGTAGAGCGCTATCTCTTTTACGTAGCACATCAATCGCTACTTTCGTGCAAAAAAATATTTATTTCTTTTAAATATTTCTTTTTACGACTCTGGATTCAAGCGTTTTTGATTTCATGTACAAAAATATATGTTAGATGGGTTACCAGTATTTAGATAATGTTGCCAGCATATTTTAGTACTTTGAAGAATTTTACAAATGAGGAGAGATGCGTGGGGGGCATTCTGGGGGGTGTTTTGTAGGACATATTTGTTTAAAATAATATCTTCTTACCGCTCTACTAACTCAGATCTTTATAGTATTTTTCATTTATTATTATACCACCCTCTATAGCTTTTCTGGACATCACCTTTGGTACGAAGCAACGTCTTATAGCATAGATAAAGGAAAAATTACGAAAACCATAAATTTGCAAGGTTGTACGGAACCCTCGGTGCGCGAGTCCGACTCGCACTTGGCCGGTTTTTTTGTGTATAGAGACACAGACCTTTTTTCTAACTATAACTTTTTTAATTTGTTGCTATCGCCATTAGGTTTAGGCCATATGTCCCTCACTAGGTTGTAATCTGCTTATTTATGTACTAACATAGCATGTAAGATTTCTTGTACCTACTAACCATCTATGGACTATTTTTGTCTGAAAATAAATAATTTTTATTTTTATTTTATTTTTATTTTTTTTATTTTTATTAATCTCGTTAACAGAAGCACATTCTGTGACAATTTCAACTGTCTTTATAATCTAAGTATACCGGTTCTGCGCAGTTCTGCGTAGTTCCCGTTTCCGTGTGAATCCGGGGATTAAATATGGCTTATGTTACTAAGGGATGTTGTAGCTTTCCATCGGTGAAAGAATTTTTAAAACCGGTTCAGTAGTTTTTGAGTTTATTCGTTACAAACATACAGAAATGAGAATCTCACCGCTTTTGTCCATACCAAAATTGTAATGTAATGTCATTTAATTTATTTTTTAATACTAACAAAAAATTCGAAATTTAAAAATTCGAAAACTGTAATGTACCTAATGTAATTAAATTTATTTTTTAATTAAGGAAAACTTACTTTTATAACATAATTTTACCACGGGACTTACGCCGATAAAATCGCTCGTAAAAGCTAGTCTTTACTACAAATGTATTATCAATAGAGTTATTTAGTACAAAGCGTATGAATATATACAATAAACTTAATTACCTATTAATAGGATGGTTGCAATTTGCCTTTAGAAAATAGTCTAGGCAATAAAGGTAGTGGACCCCAACATTAATTCCTCAGTCGATGAAACTTTGCAGGATTGTAGTATAGTATGAGACAATATACTTGCGTAAAAAAATCCAAAAAAAAAACCTAACCGAAGTTAGGTTTTTATACTAAAAAAAAAAATTTTTTTTTATTCATAATTTGATAATTTCTAAAAATAATGTAGCCAGAAGGTTTTTATTTTGGATTTTCCTATTGTAAGTCCACAGCGACCATTAAATGACATTCCAGTTAAAAAAATGGACTGAGCAATTTTCCCGAGCAAGGTACATATACTTACGTCTGAGTTTTGTTGTTTCTACCAGGAGATTTTTTTGGATATTTCGCATATAGCTTTCTTAACACACATGAATATTGCTGGAGAAGAAAATTTTGACTGAGCATTTTTCCCAACAAAGATATCAAATAAATAAGTATTTCAGTAAAAATACCTAACTTCGGTTAGGTTTTTTTTTTTGGATTTTTTTATGCAAGTATTGTCTCATACTATACTACAATCCTGCAAAGTTTCATCGACTGAGGAATTAATGTTGGGGTCTTCATACAAAAATCCGCTTCATTGCCTAGACTAAAAGACAATTTTGCCTTCGCGTGTATAGGTATTTGAGCTACACAAGGATTAGAGATTACTTCATGTTTGGAGAAAAGCTTACAGCTCAACAGAGGTACGTTACGGGTTTTGCATTTCATAATACAAACGAGAATATAATATTGCGAGCACCTATTATGAATCCATTAAGTATTACATTTCTCTCCCAATCCGATGTCTTATGCACAAAAAAAATGTGTTTCCAGTGCACACCGACGAAGGAAGTGGACACCTTGTTTACGTACAGTCAACAAAGTTGTTAGGGTTACATGGCCAGTAACTAAGAACTCATTTTTCTAGGGTAGTCATAACCACATCTTTTGTTTATTTCAAAATGTATCTTTGATCCCTATAATTTCCAAAAAAAAAACTATAAATACATTTAAGGCTTTAAGAGAAAACTGAATCTTAGTTTCTGGTCATGTAACACTAACAACTTTGTTGACTGTACACATTCACATCGTATGTAATGTAATGTAACAGCACATTTACGTGCATACATTCTTTCTCTCTGTACTTTTCACATCTACCTCATCTACCCTTCTACACTAACATTTTTGAAATGGACCGATGTTAAAAATTATTTCTCCAATGGCAAGCTACATTATCACTGAGTAGGTGACATAGGCTATATTTTATTTCCGTATTCACGGAAACGGCAACTAGGTAAATGGGTGAAACCGCGCGGAACAGCCATCAATTGTGAAGAGAGCTCTGAACATAGTTTACCGCATTCCTGTCATTTTGCGAAGTTGTCATTATGAGATGAAACTGAGCTATGTACCATGCCTACATTGGTTTACAAACCTTTGACCCCCCAAGCCTTCTTGGCTTGCCCCTGGCTGAGATAACCACAGAATAGGGAAAGAGATACAGGTCTGTGGAGCCAAACCACGGTGTTAAATATCAAGCACTAATTACGCGGCTTCACCGGTGCAGTGACATTTCGAGAACCTTCCTGCCCCGTCACCTATCAGTTCTACGGGCTATGTACTATGCCATTGGTCTACAAACCTTTGACCCCCAAAGTGTCTTGGCCCGCCCCTGGCTGAGCTAGCCAAACCGCTGCGTTACATCACACGCACTAATTGCGCGGCTTTCACTGGCGAATCTTGCGACAGCGCTTATTTTTTCCAAGGACGCGGAGCATCAGCACCTCTGTTGCAATCATCTCGTGGGAACACTCGACCTACTGTTGTCTCTGGTCTTTGCCACCGTAACTGCTGATTTTTAGGGTTCCGTACCCAAAGGGTGAAAAACCCTATTACTAAGACTTTGCTGTCTGTCTGTCCGTCTGAAATCTTTACACATTAGGTATGTATTTCTGTTACCGCTATACAAATACTTAAAACAAAATAAAATAAATATTTGAGGGGGACTCGCATACAACAAACGTGTTTTTTTGCCTTTTTATAGATACCTAATGGTACGGTTAAGTCCGACTCGCACTTCGCCGGTTTTTTTTGCTAAGTCGTGTGTTTGATGGGATGTGGAAAAATGACGAATTTCAATAGCAAGCTTCGTCCCCTGTTTAACCTTTATCCCCTACAAAGAGATTAAAATATAAGGCATAGAGGGGACAAAGCGAGGAAAATTTGAAGCCAAAAGTTATTCCAAGTGGAATAAGTCTAGTACAGTTTCGACAGAATAACAGCTCGCGTTCATAATAACTGACATGACAAGGACATGACGCTTAGGCTTCAAAGTTTTGTATGAAAATATTCCTAATGCCCCCTCTATGCCCTATTATATTTAAATCTCTTTGATCCCCTATAAGATAGCGGATGCCCTGCGGCGCAAGCCGCGTGAAACCCGATTTTCCGTTCCTAAATCTAACCCGTACCTTCACTTGCTCGATTAACTTCTTACAAGACTATCACTAAACTCGATTTAATTCCCTTCTACCTACAATGTACCATACGCTACTGTATTTACTTAGTTAATATATCCCTATTTGGAGCTCTACCTAGATCCGACGACTCTAGCACTTCTCTTATGAGATTATAGGTGACTGACCTTTTAAAAATGCAGTCTGCAAGCGCTTGCTTCAGAAGTGCAGACATAGTGACTTCGCTTCTAACATAAAACTGTCTCCACCATGAAATCCCCGATATCTGTCTACCTTTCTATCTATTTTTTCTATAGATCTAATATCTCTAAAGTCAATCAACGGAACGGGTGTTCTTTGCCTGCCTACTATCTAAGACAATCTTTGCATATCCGTCAGCTCTATATAGCATTTGGATACCATCGAACGTTAAATTTTACGTTTGCGACTTGACAGTAAAATGATAGTACTTTCACTGAAGACTTTTTGTGACTTTTTGAGGCAATCCAAATATTGTGTCCATCCCTTGCATTTTATCGAATTCCCAATTCACTGCACACTTTCACGGACACTTGCCACATAATATACTATCACTATTATGAGTAAAAACCCGAAATATACAGCAAAATTAAAATTTTATAAAAACATAACCTCACTTTTCGGATTCCCGCCAAAAAAAATTTTTTTTTTATTTATTTAATAAATGTAGTCTATGATACTCCGGAGGTGAAGGGCATACCACCGTCCGTACGGTAGGTACCGTCTGCTAAAAACGATATTTATTCTGTTTAGTGTAAATATAAAAAAAAATAAGAAATCAAATTAAATTCCAATAAAGCGTAAAAGACAAAATCACCTAGTTTTCTGAATCCTCGTCCTCGAACAGAACACAGCTTTGGCTCCATTTTGTTTGTGTGAATTCCAATCCGCTGTAATGCAGTCACTTCCAATAGTGAAGCGGTCAACGCCCCTTGATAAGGGTTGTCACCGGGATTTACTAAATCTTTAACTGTCGTCGGTTACAAGAATATCTGCTTAGCTGTATTATATAAAAGATTAGCTTCTGTATTTGACATGCTCAGAAATGTCGTCAAGGCCAGTGGAATTTTGTAGATAGATGATTTTGTAATCAAAACAATTCCTCTCGCATATTCCCCGATGATTTTATTGTACTAAATAAATTGCGACAACAGGAGCAGCCGTAGCCTCGCCACGGCGATAGCGACGTAGGTATATTATTTTCGACATCTACAAATTTAGGTGATAAAGCATACCTGTAGCTATCATATAAACTAAGCCACTTTGCGCGCGATGCACGCATACAGTTATCACGTTTTGTCAGAGCGAATTTATGCGAAAATAAATGAATTATGAATTACACAATCTTTTTTATCATAATTTACTTTGTTTTGTTTTTGAATCGGTATCGGTAATAAAATTTAGTTCAGACTGTTCGTACCTACTCCAAAGCAACTGGGCATTACCTAAGATTTATATTGCCATATTTTGAATACCGGTAACGCATCTACCTCAGTTTATACATAATATCATATTGGTGTACATAATTGACATGATTTGGTATACAATATGTAACAGAATAAGCGCAATTCCTGAAATTAGTTTGTTCAGTATCGACTACTTATTCGATTTCAGCTGTTTTCAATATGTGTTAAATTTTTCCCAAAAATGAATTAGCATAGCTGAATTTAGTGCTTTCTATGGAAATCGTGCTACTATTAATCGATATTTAAGAAAATTGGTGCCTCGATGCGATGCACTGGATGAGGTCTTCTATTTATAGATTTAATTAAACTTTAGTAGATTTTTGTTTATGTATGTTTGTTTAGTTTCTAGTATTCTTGTATGTTATAATGTTATGAGTTTAAATTAGTTTATTAATATATTGTCCAGAAAATTGGTTAGACACAACTAAAGTTCGATTGCATCATATTTTTTTTATATTTATATACCTACTAATTGGGGTGTATGAGGAATTGCGCTTTTTCTGTTACGCGTTGTATATGTTTATATGACACTACCTGTTCCCTACCATTTGACCGGCATCGGAAATTATAGCCCATGTTCCCCATTAATGAAACAATTTTAAATATTTGTCCAGTAGTTTTGGAGCCTATTTATTATAAACAAATGGTAGAAAAAATAAATCTTTAGGTACTCTTTATAAGTATAGACTTATACCTACAGCCTTTTGACACGTCAGTTTCAGTCGGAAAATCCACAGAACCGTCCAACAAAGACGTGGGTTCTATCTTCTGGAGTGATTTCGGATAACGAGTCCAAACGAACTTGCATAGTAGCTTTTGGCACAGCTCCCTTACCACTGTACATAGAGATTCTTAGACTGTACTAAATTCGTTTTTATAGAACGTTCACCAAAAAGTTGGACAGATGATCTTGTTATGGTCAAAAATTCGCTGCATGAAGACGCATAAGGTCCCATATAGCAGTATCATTCTGACTGTTTTTCAGCTAAGTTCCTTGATTGAGGATCATGCTGTAGTAAGACACGGATAGTTTATTTAATTACTAGCGAATCTGCAAATGATGATCTGAAATTCACCCGCGTAGTTCCCGTTCCCGTGAAAATACGGTAATAAAATATAGCTTTTGTTACTCAGGGATATTCTAGTTTTCCATTGGTGAAAGAATTTTTAAAATCGGTTTAGTCCTTTCCTCTTAATCATATTATTATAGATATAGATGACCAAGTTGGTCAGACCAACATCAACATCAAACTACTGATATTTATACTAAAAAAATATATACCTTCTCATTACTCGTATAGTGAGAATTGACAGCCCTATTCCTTTCTATTTGTTGTAAGATCCGAGCAAAACCAATTTGTTATTCCGAACTGTTATTGAACGGGGAACGTTCTCTAATAGTTTTAGTTGGTATGTTACTTTAAATTCACCGCCACGCTTAGCTTTAACCCTAGAGAGAGTTCATATTATTCTTTTTTAGAGCTACCAGAAAATTACTTTTAAAGCCAGTCATAAAAATATTTGGTACAATATTAGGTCAGAACATTAAAATAATGACTGTACTATTAGGAATAATGTTCCTATTCCCATTCATAACAGTGATAGGACAGTGGTTAAAGACTCCGCTTCTCAGGCGTGAGCCTCGGGTTCGTATGCACTTAGCATGCCAGGATTCGGAATGAGTTTTTTAGTCACGTTTTGATCACGTTTAGTGGTCAAAATAATACACTGATGAAACGTGGGTATTTCCAGAACTACATGAAATACCTCCGCCTACCTACTCGTACTACTACGTCACTACTATTTTTTTTTATTACCAACCATGCATAGGTACGATTCAGTTGTACCTACCTACTTACCCCAAAAAGGAGTATCAACCATATTCTTATCTATGGTATCAACGCAGGTAGAATTTCAATAAACGCCGCCGCCGTTGCCACAGCTCACGTTGCTATGATATTCCGAATCTGAATTGCTAAAGGCCAACACATAAGTCATACATAACACATACTTACACGTACGTCGTTCCGAAATTCTGTGGCTAGCAGAGCCGGCAGCCCGGCACAATAGGGAAGGGTAGTTGCTTTGAAATCATTGTCTTTTGATGAAACTTGTTTTTGTCTCATGATTTTTCTCTACGAAATTTTACAGCCAATGATTTTTGCCACTTCGCTAAAAGTAAAATGAAATTGACATGCGATTTCATAAGTAGGTTGTTAGATGAAGGAACGTAGGTGTGAAATATGAAAATTCATTTCGTATAATTTTTAACATGCTATACTTATAAAATGACCCATCTCTACGATATAACGATCAATACTCGAGGTGCACAAACACAGCGATCCGAAACCCATTTCATAATTTCACGTTTCTCTTGTTACAGTGTTTACGGAGTCAGCTACCCGCAAAATGAACGGACGGCGTTGGACGAGCGTCATCGGTGAGTTAACCAAGCTATCTTCGCAGTTCGCAAATGCACTCGAAATTTTGCAACGGAATTATTTTACGCGTGCTTAGCTGTTCGTTTACCTAGTCGGTTAGAGTAAAAGTTTACAATATTTACTTCGAAAATACAAGTGCTAATTTAAACAGATTTCGCAAAATTCAGGCGAAATTCTGAGCTAAAATTAAAAGCTACTTTTACATGTTTGCAACATAACACTGTAGAACGGGCTTATCATAATGTTATTCTTTCGTATGAGTAAATTTATGTAATATTAAAAATTAAACTACCCTAGCTTTTAGTATTTTTATTGTGGCTTAGCGCGATGCTTTTTCTTCAGCCAACCATTATATATTTAAAATACATGTCCATTTGTTATGGAAAATTGAGATTAGGGTTTGTAAAACCAAAAATAGAATAGTTTTATTAATAAAGCGGCAATTTCAAGGAAAAGCCTTTTGCAAATTTTACATCCCTAATCTATTTACTCATACTAACTTTCCTATACAAAATTATGAGATAAACAGAAAAAAATATTTTCTTAATATAAGTATTTTAGAAAAACTAGAAGCGCCATAAACTTACATTAATTACCTAAAAAGCTATCTAATACCACATACTACACATACTAAAATGTATTCTATGTCATAACAGCACCAAGAACTGGAACTAAGTAATAAAAAGTCTCTAACAAGTAGTTCTGCAATGTAGTGAGTTAAAACCATAAATTAATATTCTTTTTACTTAGTTGAAATAAAAGTTTCGAACCGACAGAAAAGAAGCAAAAAGAAAAAGGGTCCTTTAAAAGGCATAAAACGCGATAAGGCAGTATAAAAGAACGGTTGCAGTCAGTGTATATTTTTTTTATCTTTCCCGCGCTTCTTCATAGCAATTTCACTGTCTCGTTGTCGGTTTGCGAGTTGGGTAACTTTGGTCTTTACTGTATATGACCTTTCACCGGCAGTCCTACTATCTAAGACAATCTTTAAATACTCGGCATTGTCAAATTTCCATTTAATCTTCAATTTGACGTTTGCGATTGGAATTAGGACTCAAAATGGCGCCGTCCGCGCATCTTAGATATCAACAACAGAACTCATTTTAGTTATATGATTGCCTATCATTGCTAAATGAAGCGGCGTCAAATTGGATATTCCGTAAGGAAATTAGATTTTACGCATGCAGTATATCCAATGAGTAAGTAAACCAGGAGTAAACATCAAGTTTGATAAGGAAAGTTCTGGAACGTGTCAAACCAATCATAACGACTTTACAACTCCATAAGGACTCAATTAAAGATACAATGTAAACAAGTAAATTAGCTTTTACACATCGGCCTGTGTACTTAATAAGTATTGGAAACTAAAATTAGCTTTTAGCTTATAATTGAGCGAGATAAAAATAAAAAGACTTGGTGTCCGTGAGCACAACAGCACAACCTATCATCATGCAAAGTATCATCTACAAAAAAGAGGAATTTCTAGTATTATAAGGTTTTGTGATATTACTGACTAAGAATATCAAATTTCATTATGTGATCTATAATGATCAAATAATAAAATTTATGGAAGCAGATAATTAATAGCTGATTGTGCTAAATGGATGGACAAACAAGACGTACGAAGACACTATAATTCAGTCAAGCATCAGTGTCATACGAAAATCGAATTGTGTCTGCATTATGTTACTGGACGGGATAATGGGAAGAGGGCAATAGAGTGACGACGTATTTAGGTATTGTCAAGGGAAATGTCACGCCTACGGCTTACGACGAATCATGAGGACAGCAAAAGCAAAATACTGAAGCCCAAAGTAAATGCAAACCTTATTGTGCTTCGGATTATTCGGACATTAACCTTTAGGGATCTCATTCGAACAAGAACATTCCAAAACTTGGGGACAAGCCCGTAATAAACAGCTAATTAACAATTCCGGATTATGAGTAAACCTTTAATATACAGAATAATATACTACATTACAAATAACAAAGAACCAGAAAACGGGCTGCAATTTCTCTCTGGTTGGCAACTAATCTCAAGCTAATCTTATAAGTACGTACACACGCTCGCATTGCTAAGTCGTATTGTATGCTGAGTCTGACGGGCGTTGTACAAGAGCTCATATTATATATTCTTCTGTTTCATCCAAAAGTATTTCTTGAATTTTTCAATTCCGGATGAAACAAGCCCAAATAACAGCCTGCCTTTTAAAGAGCGTATGTACGATCACCACAAAAGTACGTAACTACAAAAAGTAAAAATCATGCTTGTTAACTTTATTTTCGATCCATAGCTTTTTTTATCACATTTCGAAATTACATCTGAGTCGCCTTTGTAGCCTGTTTTGGGTGCAAAACGAAAAAACAAAGATTTTTGCAAAAAAAGATACTCTGTCTCATAAAAAAGTGCATAGTATTACATACACGACTAAAATGTACTGAATCGATGATGTTTTTCTTCATCGTACAAACTTTAAATAAACCATTGGTCATGTCCTGTTCCGGAATCGGATACATAAAAAGTACCTACCTATAGCAAGCTAACAGCAATCATTGCTAAAAGAATAGTAGGTACTTACTTGCAGACCACATCATACTTATATTCGTAGAGATATGTCTTTGATCCATTTATGGTAATTAAAATTTTCATTACCCAAGCGTCGACATCAACAAGGACTGTTATTAAAAGCTCCATTTCGTTACCGAATAATCGAGATAATGCGTGGAAAAAATTGCGTTTTTACAACGCATTTTACGGCCCAGGCTACCATTTTATTGTTCATTTTCCCACAATCTGGTTATTGTCATTTGTTGGTCAACAGTCTCAAGGATAAGTTATAAATACATATATGGGTGAGGCCGCGAATTTTTCCACTTTTCATGACCTTCAAATAAACCTTCTTGTTTTTCATAGAAAGTTATAAAATAAAGATTTCCTTGATTTTTTTTAAAAACTATATGGTCTTTATCTAGCTTGGCCAGTTGTCAAAGTCTCAATATTGTGGTACACAACCGTATATACTCAAGCCTCATCTCCTAAGTGTTTGTAAAGCATTTCTGGTAGGTGAGCCATTTTCAAAAAAAATGTACACTGTGACTAACATGATCAAAATTGTGACTAAACTGTTTTGTGACATATCTGTATAATTTTATACTAATGTAAGTCACATTTATTATAAGGTAGAGTTTACATGAGCAAACTAAAGTTTTAAGTTTTTTTTTAGTTTCTGCCTACCCCCTCGGGGATAAAAAAGGCGTGAGATTATAGATTATAGAACTAAAGTTTTACGAAATATGTAGGTAGTTTAATGAAGTACAAAGTTTAGTAATCGAAACCTTTTTATTATTTTAAAAAATACTTTGTCTTTTATACAAAGAGATCAATCCTCCACTCGGACATCGGTCCAAACCTTTTAAGTTTTTCGCGGTGCTTTCTCTGACGCTCAGCTGCGCGGCGCTCATTGCCATTTTTCTAAAAATAATAATAATAACAAAATCAAATTATTGATTGTAAAACCGAGTTCCGACAAGATACTGCTACGACAAACTGCAGGTCTGACAGGTCGTAACTCCGACAGACCGCAGCTCCAACAATCCATAGCTCTGACAAGCCGTAACTCTGACAGGCCGCAGCCCCGACATGCCGCAGCTCTGACAGAACATAGCACTGATAGAACGCGGCTCCGACATTCCGTCCTGTCCAGACAGACGGACGGACAGACAGACGGACAGACGGACGGACAGACGGACGGACGGACAGACGGACAGACGGACGGACGGACAGATAGACAGACGGATGAAAAGACGGACGGAAAGACGGACGGATGGACGGACAGACAGGCAATATTTTGAGTACTTAATCTGTATGTAATAATAAAACAGCGTTAATAGCCCAATAGTGTGCGTTGCAGTGTCTCATGCTAGAGGTCCCAGGTTCGCGTCACGAGAGGGGCCTGTACCAATAAGTTGTTTTCTAACTTAAGTACAGACTTTGCCAAGTTGTCACTTGCTCAAAACGAAGAAGGAAAGCATCGTCAGGAAACCTGCATGCGCTGGAGGTGAAATTCAAAGGCGTTTATTATAAGCAAGCACCATGGCACCATACAATTTTTAGCTAATGTAAACATGTCTTTACTCTTTACATCTAGATGTGAGTCACGTCATATTGGTCACGTAATGTGACTATCATGTTAGCATTTTTGTGAAAAACATAAACTCAAACAGCTATAATATCCGATTCTTTAACAATACAGATTAATACGATATATAATTATAACTTGTTTTTGTTTGGCTTACGCTATGAAAATAATTCAAAATAATACTCACTTTACCTTCTTTATAAATCACTGTGATGCACTTGTTATTTTTTTATGCAAATTACGACCGAGTTCCGTAACCAAGGTCTAACTGACACTACGTCAAAATTGCGGAGATTTATTAGGAACAGTATGGAGCAAAGTGTTGCCAGTTATGAAAAATGATCTTCAAGTGGTAAGATTGGTACAAAAAGCTACGAAATGGACCGTGACATACTCTGAGTGACTCACATGTTTGTAATCTCGGACAAATTAAAAAAATACTTTTTATAGTTAAGGTACTGTTTAGAATGATATTATTTTGAATAAATAATAGGTAATATATTTATGTCACTAGTTAGATTATTAAAAGTTTTAACAGACAACACATGAGAGCCTTATGATGATTCAAACCTGTTGAAGTGCAAAAAGGACATTTTCTGTTTGTATGGAACGTGAAAGGTTCCAAAACAAAAAACATATTTTATAAAATACAACTATTTTATAAATATGCCATATTTCGATGAGTGTCTTGAAGAGGAAGGTTCATATTTATAGGAAAAGTTACCCAACTTAAAAAATGCAGCACTGAATTCGTAAAATATACTATTATTTTAGTTGGAAAAAATAATTTATGTAATGTACATCTTTTTTGAAAATGGCTCAGGTACTAACTTTTTACATTTGTGTTTTTCGGGTCACTGACAGGTGCTTAGATCCAGGTTCAGCAATACTTTTAGAGAATCGAAAAAATATATCAAAAAATTTACACTTGCAAGAATGGAATACCTATGGCGTAACGGCGTGAAGGTATATTTTTATATTCATTAACTCAAATCACTATAGAATATTTACTGTCACGTTTAAGGGTCTTCAGAATTTACTGGTACAAAGTAGGCATTTCCAGGAATAGGTACTGCTGCCAATCTGAAGCAAAGAATAATAAATATTCTGAGAGTTAATGTAGAGGCGAGAAATTTTTTTCAATTTCCCTATATCTTACGTGGAATTTCGGTAACTCCTAATGTTCGGTGATTGCCAGTCAAGGTAATCACGTCGAATACAGAAGCCAGCCATTGTTCCCAGGAACAATAGACCAGTGGGAGTAAGTGGGTTTCTATGCGACCTTCGACCTGGCGAATGTGATTGTATATTTATAAATATTTGCTTAATTTGCCATTATATTCAGAATAATGCTTTGAAAATGTAATTACACGATCTGGAACTTTACCACTAATAAAATAATAGTCCTATGAAGTCCTAGATTTTATCGTGCATGGCCCCCTAAAATTTAATAAAAAACTAGAGACCTGCCAAGACTTTTCATGTTACTTTTTATAGTTTTTAAACCTATTTGAGAGTACCTAACAATCATTCTATGGAGGAACGGAGGTGGAATGCTCCTCCATCGTGAAAAGGGAAGATCTTCCGCCAGGCGAGGTGATCGTGCCTGGGGACCGCGGTCCAACGGTTGATGTTGGACAGTTTGTATTTATACAAACTCATTAGAAAACTCCGATAGCGCGGTTTAGAACTCGGCCGTCTATTGGCACGTTCTACGTAACTCGGCCTTCTATTGGCGCGTTCTATGTAGTGTCGCTACAATTCATAAATCTGTTCCATATTTGATTATTTAGTCATTTTATTTAGCGATGATGGACGATTATGTACATAAACTAGCGACCCGCCCCGGCTTCGCACGGGTGCAATGCTAATACTAAAACCTTCCTCTTGAATCAGTCTATCTATTTAAAAAAAACGCATCAAAATCCTTTGCGTAGTTTTAAAGATTTAAGCATACATAGGGATATAGGGACAGAGAAAGCGACTTTGTTTTATACTATGTAGTAGGTATGTAGTGATATGTAGTATACATAAAGAGAGACGACTCTTCTTAAAAAGCTGTTTCTTCCTCATAATGACTTTTTACATGTCAATGAGATCATAAGCAGCAGTTCAGTTGTGCTACATGCATATCTAAAACATGCATTTAGATATTTTTATGTGAAATGGCATTCTAGATTCACTATGCTTCCTTAGGTGTAACGGAAATCTGTTAACACTTACACGAGTTTCGCGAATGAATATTTCCTTATGTATGTATTTTTTAATTATTATTATTTGTGTTTGGTGGATGTCGTTAACCCATGTCAGATAAATTGTGTTCCTTTAAAAAAGCTGACAGGTCGCCACGAGCCTAACATCATCTGCCAGTGGCGGTTTGCGCAATTTTCCCTAAGGCCTAGTAGGGCCTGGACCTGATATTAGGGGCGGCCAATCCTGACCAAAAAAGTCAGTAATAATAACAAAAAAATAACTGAAGTCGGTACCTAAATATTCTAAAGGCTAGAACACATTATGGCGGACTGCTGTGCACTGCATCATATAACAATAATCTTCCTAAATCACTTTGTATATTTTATGTAGAAAGTAATAAACGTTGGCAATAAGATAAATCCAGTAAGTTGCATCTATGATGGGTACTGAGAAAGGGGGGGTACTTCCATGTCCTGGGGCCTAGGGAGGCCAAGACTGTAAATCCGTCAGTTCTGCCATTTGCCAATTCACGGTTACAATGCTTCCTCAAAATATATGTGAGGAAAGACTATAGCAGTGACTCCTAAACGCTGATAATAATGACAATTAGAAGAAAATATACGATTCACAAATGAGACCACTAGTTCTCTAATAATTATAACTTTCATTATTTCATTACTAATGGTTATTAAAAGTTGCAAATTCATCATATGATCACCGATTAAGAACAATTTTAATGAATAAATTTACGATTTTCTCGTCATAACTGCATAATAACACTAAAATACGTAGAAAACTAAGTGTTTCAACGACGTTCTAGACACTAAACCATGTAACACTGCAATCACTCATGCAATTTGAGCAACTACTAATTGTTTTACATAATTTCAGTGCAAATCTCTAATTTATTACTTGCAAATGCAGTTACATAACAATTCGCATGAGAGCCTATTGACTGAGTTTTAATTTTGTGAAGTAAAGGCAGTACATTCTCTCCGCACGCGAAGGTAGAAAGTTAGGAAGTGACAATTACTTATACATGCTCTTACGATGCTGTCTGCTTCCTCGGAGATAAAATGACAGATACAGCAAGTGAAACATTTCTTGTCTTACTATCCTATGCTACTTCCTACTATGTTATTAACGTGAAAGTTTATGAGGATGGATGTCTATCTCTTTCACGTAAAAACTACTCAACGGATTTCGATTAAACTTAACCCTTTCCCTCCTTACGGTACCTAAAAGTACCTCCATATTTTTCGTCTAATAACTTAAGTACGAAAACACTTTATACTTTACTAAACTGACGATCCCTTAGAGTACCGTTTCCGTAAGCCAATCACAGCGCATTATTTGAATTACCGCGGGATGTAGCCGTAAAATTCGAAGAGCGAGTTACAACCTGTCATACATTTCGTCACTTCGCTGTGCAGTGTAATTGGTTTTTTTTTATAAATAGAATATCATAGGTAAGTGCTATGTGTTTTACTATTTACGTTGTTTATATCACTAATAACATTTATAAAAGCTGTTATAATGTATTATCAGTTTATTTTATTTGAATATTTGATAAAAACTGATGCGGACTTAAAAGTACCGTCAGGTGATTTTAGTTTCAAAAAGTATGGGTTTTCATAATACACATACTCGATGAAGCGGGTATTTCGTTGTATCATAAACGAATGTTATTGCATTTTTGTCATTGCTTTGACATTCTTATGATATTCTTATTGTTTTAGCCAATGAGATGAATATTAAAAACAATTCTGCTCTTATTGAAGCCCTATTATTAGAAGATCTTCCGGAATGCGACGATGACTCTGATGCAGGCGTGTCTGATGATGAAGTGGAAAACCTTCAACTACCCTCACCAAGAGGCTTTGATGAGATTTTTGAACGAGCTGAAGAAAGTGTGTTAGCCGAAGTTTCACCATCCTCGCCGTCAAATGAAGATGTATTGGAGGGCCCTATAAACCAGGTACCCACATCTCCAATACCTGGACCTAGTGTTCAGCTTGATCTACCGTCTGCAAATACGTCTTCACATAGAACTAACCAGCGATTACCCGAACCAAAGGGAAATAAATGGGAAAAGATGGACCTAAATACCATTTTACCGTAATACACTGCAGATACTGGAGTAGTAGAAGATTCTAAAATGAAAAGGGGCGACAGTGATCATCGGTTTTAAAATTTAGACATTGGATATTGGAAATGGAAAGTTATCAAAGTAGTTCATTTAGTATCTAATTTTCATGGGTACGAAGAGGTAACTGTGTCACGTAAAGAAAAAAATGGATCCAAGTCTGCCATTACATGCCCTGTTGCTGTCAAAGATTACAATAGTTATATGTCTGTATGTTTGAGAGTCCTTTACTGTATAGATCGCAAATCACCGAAACGGTGGCACAGGTTGTTTTGGGGTCTTCTGGACATCGCATTTGTCAATGCATATGTCATTTATGGACTTATAATGGAACAGACTACCGTAAAAGATTTTCGACGCTCTGTTTCTCAAGGCTTGATGACAATGAAAGATGCAGGTCAGAAAAGGAAGACTTCTACTGATAATACTGCGCAAGGCGGACCTTCCAAAAGGCGCAAATCTGACTATTCCACTATAAAAGACATGGGTAACAGAGGCATCCATTGGCCTACATTCGTAGCGAACAGGGGAAGGTATGAGGTTTGTAGTTTGAAGAAGATTCAGTCGAAACCACATAGTAAATGTTCACATTGCAACGTGTTTTTGTGTGTAAATTAGAAGAATTTTTTTTGTTGAATACCACGAGATTAATCTGTAATTAAAAACCTATCAATACTTAGTTAATATTGGATCTCATTACTTTTGTAGTTTCTATCAAAGTTCCTAACATTGTGATAACACGAAGTTCCTGATGGTACTTTTAAGTCTAGGTCTTGGAAATAGTACTTCTAGGTATAATAAAAATCTGAAAAAAATCTGTGTGTTTTCTTTTACCTACCTTATAATAATAATAAAGTCCAAAAGCAGAATTTCGTCAAAAATCACTACCCAGGGGGGAAAGGGTTCAGTAATATAGCTTATACATCAGAGTAACATATATGCTACTAACTTACAAAGAGAACAAAGTCGCGGGCGTCCGTTAGTATAATATAGAAAGAAAATTATTAATTTATTTTGGTATAGTTGCACTGCACAAACATTGACTGAATTTACAGTAACTCCTTTACCATTCAGGCTGTTCGGCTATGGAACGCATTACCCTTGTGTGGCAGAACTGCTGAATCGATTCACATTTTTAAAACTCGACTGAAGGCTCACTATCTTGCAAGCAATGATGTGAATTAATTTTCTGCTTCATTTATGTTTTTATTATTATTTTTTATTATCCTCAAGTATGTGTGAATGTGTGTAAGTATTTTCTATTCTTGTTTAATTTATTATTATGATATATAATGTATATATTTATTTATGCATGTAATAGTATGTTCAATAATATATAGTGCACCGTCAACCTAGTTCTAATCCCTAAGTTTCATCCATCCTAAGGTTGTCTTGAATAGATCGCCAAAAGCGATAAGACCGCCTATTGTACTTTAGTTAATGTTGGTGTCCATATTATGTTGTTTTTGGTGTACAATAAAGAGTTATTGTATTGTATTGTATTGTGAGCAAAAAGTGATAAGCTACGGTACCTAACTGGGTTCAATTCGAAAACACGGTATGTGCTCATAAATAAGAATTGACATGAGTTAACGAAGAAAAACATCGTGATAAAACCCAATATCCACAGAGTTGATCTGAAGAGTCGAGTAATAATATCAGCAACATGACCGGCAACGGGATGAAAGGTAATAATTTGTTATCTGTAAATAAATCGTACATGCGCATTTATATCGCATGCCTTGACTTAACTACTTTCATAAAAACGCATCTCTCACATAATTTATCTTATGTACTACCGACACTCACGCGCAAACAAAATTTGGCCAAATCATCGTCACAAAGCATCGGAACTTAAGTAATTATGATCTAAGTATAGGTACATACCTTTTTTTTGTAATTCATCACTTGTTAAATTTTTAGGCCGAGTATCTTTGTCTGTCTATTTATTATGTATGAAAAAACCCGTGAAAGAGAAACTATAAAAAATAAAATAAAATAAATAGTCTCACCCAGCCTTTTATCCCAAAGGGGGTAGTCAGAAGTATGCCATTTAAGGAAATACCCACATTTTGACCAGTATAGTCTTTTGACCCCTTAACGTGATAGCTTGTGAGCCAGAAAAATTATCCTACTACTATTATAAAGAAAGTGTGTTTGTTGGTTTGTATCCTTTTTTGTCTCAGCAACGGATGGACATGTTATTCAGCATAGAGATAGTTGGAGGACCATGATTTTTATAGGTTTCGCCCTCGAATATAACCCTTTAATTCGTAGCCCTTTAAGGGGCATAGACAGTTTAAATTTTTCATTGGTTTTGAATCTTATTTTAATTACATAGAGTTCCATTTATGATGGTAACTGTTGTCTCTCTGCCTTATGAGTGATAAACTGGATTGCCATCATGCTAAATAAAAATCCATAAACAATGTTATCCACCATGAGATCCAGAATATAAGATGAATTTAACTTTCACTTACCGATCTTAACGAACGGTCGGTTTCTCTCACGAAAACTATGTCCGCCGCTGACTGTCGTCACGAAGCTAGAGATGTGTCCAATATGACTCAATGAGTCGATTCATTTTACTGAACCATATCAAAATGAACAGCTACTCGTAGTTATTTACTCGAAACATCCAAATGTAAACAGACTGACAGATTTGTCAAAAAGCTATGCAACTATCTACTTGTCGATATAACTTCCATGTACCTAGGTGAATTACAACTTTACAAGCAAGAAATCTATGTTATGAATCTAACATCAACACAGTGAGGTTAAACATTATTCGTTTCAATGTAGAGAATTTAGTGCTAAGCTCTATGAAAGCTATAATAAGTATCATATAAATCTAAACCTATTTATGTCTCTTAGATCTAGATTTATCTCTTTGGCGTGAAAGAGTACCTAATCTGTCCCTCCATCCTCTATTGCGTTTATATATTAGTAGGATTAACAACCCGTAAAAGTCCATTGCGAAGATTTCTACCATCTGAACTGAGAAGCTGTAATGTGGATTGTAAATAACTTTTAAAAAGAAGGAGGAAGTAAGCACAAAGAAAGGGTTTTTCGATATTCATTATCTTCGAGATGACGCTAAGGCTACTGCCGACCAGGCACACAAAATTTCATGAATTTTTTTATCCTGACACTATAATGGCAATTTGTAACATTATAGTCGCATAAATAACACGATTGTTAAAGGTAGGTAGTAGTGAGTGAGTGAGTGATTATAATCGCTATTAACCCCATCTCTAAGTGTCTGTCAGATCTAAATAGTCTGCACAAGATCTGAGCGGAAGAAAGTTGAAAGCGTAATAAGTTTTTTTGCACAATGTCGTGAAATCCTATTGTCTGAGCGAGCATATCCTGGTTTAAGAAAATATCAACTGCATTTTAAAATTCTTTAAACTTACTACGGAAACTAAATGACATCTTAGACAAAGATCTTTTGTACTTTTGTATCTGTGGTTATAGGAGTTACAAGGAGTTAGAAAAATATAGAACTTTGTTACGTAACGTTGTCAGTGTTTATGTCATAATGGCGGAATTATTTAAGTATATTTAGAACCATGGCCCTGAAAAAACAGGTTACACGAGTAACTCACCTTTATACCCTTAGCAATTTGTTTTTGTCGTTTGTATTGCAAACATATTAAATCAATATATCCCCACCGGGATGAAGGGTACCTACCTATTTTATTTCTAGTTCTATTTTTTACTTGTATATTCTTCCAAACCCTTTACAATGGGTTAGGTTTTTGAAAAGTACTTAGGTACTTAATTAGTAACATGATCAGACTCAAATATGATTAAAATTACGAATTGAATAAGACATTCGAACGTAAAAAGACCGACATTCTTTCTATAAACACTCTAGTAATCGTAATTACGTAATACGTTCTATAATATGTTTTAATTACACTAATGCGGCCGCTAAAGCTTGTTAAATGAAGCATACAGTTTTAGAACGATTTAAACACGCCAATTCTACATACACCTTAAATTATTGTTATACAGGGTGTAAAAACAGAAAATTCAAATTTATTCACCTGTTCTTTCACCTAGGTGCGTAGTCGACACTTTTATCACCGAAATGCTCACAAGTGAAGTGGTCCTGTCTACTATGTGGAATAAGAAGCCTAACACAAAAAGTGAAATCCTGCTCTCAAGCTCATTTACCTCTTTCTTTCTCTAATTTAATTCTTACTCTAATACTAATTTAGGTAACTAGTCAAACATCAAATCACATTGAAATAAGGGTCCACTAAAACTACGGCTAACAAACCTACCAAAGCAAAAGGGCATTCAATTAAAATCTTCGACACATATTTTTCTCCATTTCAAACCCGGTTTTATATTGATGATGGAAACCTAAAAGCAATAAGTATAATTAACTAAAAAAGAAAAAAAATGTTTAGATTTTTTTTTTAAATATACTTCGTTTATATAAAAAGTAAATTGCAAAGTGTCACACATCACATCATGCTTTGTATACAAAAAAACCGACCACGCTCCTTGCTACACCCTGTATTGGCGTATCGTAATCGTAGTTATGAATATTAAACACCCACAGTTACACCCTATAGGTACTTGCAAATCGTGTTACTGTATGTAACGTAATAGTAATAAATTGTGTGAGTAGTGTTACTAATATCACAACCAATATTTATTCAGAGCATGCAAGTCTCTGACACCATTGCAAATTGCACACACCTTCACTGCAGAGGTCATCTACAGGTCATTTAGGTCAACATTATAAAGAGCTGTGATAGCCCTTTGTTAAAGAGACGCTTTTCATCCGTGAGGCTCGGGTTAAATCATGGGGAAGGCATGTACCAATGAGTTTAAAAAACCTACGTTGGTACATACATATTTATCACTAGCTCGACGGTGAAGGAAAATGTCGTGAAGGAAACCTGCATCTCAGAATTGGTACTTGACTGTAAAGAAATTATCTTGCGAGTAATTATGAATGAAGACTGATTGTCTCAGCACTGCAAAAAAATATTTCGATTTCCTTTTTCCAATTACTTTTTACAGAAAATTTCAAAATAACAAAATTTTTTTATGATAAATATGTGTACCTACTAACATAATAGACTATGCGTTTGTAATAACTCTATTATTACTGTTATAGGTTATGGTTATAGGCATACAGACCTAGAATCGCGCCCTACGGCTAGGTGTTTCCTTTTTACTATTAAGTATGATACGAAACTGTAAAAAAAATAATAATAATAATAATATAGTCTCACGCCTTTTTATCCCCGAGGGGGTAGGCAGAGGTATTCCATGTAATACAAAATTATTTGTAGTGTCGCATCAATGGTTTTCTAGTAAATTACGTTAAACATCTCATAACTTTTATAAAGCTTATGTCAACCCAACCCAATACTTTTATCGTCATATTCTAATCACGCACAATAAGCATCATTAAAAATCCACTGGTTTAATCCTGAAAATTGAAAAAGCCTAACCAAGCTACTAACGCGCAGTGATATGTACACTTTAAAAAATAAAAAGGTTACAAACACAATATTGTTTAATAAATACGGCTATTTTGATCGATCAAGTAAAAAGATAAAAACGCGGGTCCAAACATTTCTCTGTGACGTGGATATTGTTCGTGGTCGTTCGGAACATAAAAGGAATCGTTCTAATTCCGAAGTTAATCAAAAATCCAATTTCGGGTCGGATATTGCGAAACTGTCGCAAATGACACGCAAGTAAAGACTAGTTTACACTTAGTGAGTTCTCAGCCAAGATTGATACATTGAGTACGGTATTGAGTACCTACTAATATTATTAATTTATGAAGCATACAGTCAGCACTCAATCAAGTTTTTATATTTCTGGCAGCCAGTAGTTCGCTGCAGTAGTTTGAGTCTTCACAGACACCTATTATATTGTAAAACGAAATAGTTATGACTATATGTGACTGAGATTCTGATGTAAGCAACTTTCTGAAGTTTATAATTGTTTTCCTTCTCTCTCTCTACCTACACTAATATTATAAAGAGGAAAGATATAATATGTATGTTTGTAACAATTAAACTAAAAGACCGGATCAATTTTAAAAGTTCTTTCACCAGTGGAGACATACATTATTAGGAAGTAGCAAGGCCATATTTTATCTACATATTCCCAATGGAACGGGAACTACGAGGGTGAAACTCGTGGAACAGCTAGTGTTAGATAAAATCAGCAAGGTGAAGTAGGTACCTACACCAACGTAGTGTAGACAGCATTTTAGTCGCTCCAGGCCACAAACGTTCGGATTATATTCTAGTCAGACCTGAAACTTTGATGACAAGTTTAGACGTGAAATTGAAGTAGATAGGTGGAGAATATAGAGCCACTCCCAAATATTTACGGATAGTAGCATGTTGAAAGTTGATCAGCTCATGTCAATCAGTACGACTCGTATGCGAAACAAAGAGATTAAAGTATAATAGGACTTAGAGAGGGCATTGGGAATATTTTCATACAAAACTTTGAAGCATGTTTGAATCCCACGCGTCATGTCAGTTAGTATGAACGCGAGCTGTCATTCGGTCGAAATCGTAGATTTATTCCACTTGTAATAACTTTTCAGCTTAAAATTTTCCTCGCTTTGTCCCCTCTATGCCCTATTATATTTTAATCTCTTTGATGCGAAACGACATTTGTCCCAATCGAAGAGATTAAAAATATAATAGGACATAGACGGGACAAAGCGAGGAAAATTTGATGCCAAAAGTTATTACAAGTGGAATAAATCTACTGACTACTGACTAATGACAGCTCGCGTTCATACTAACTGACATGACGCTTGAGCTTCAAAGTTTTGTATGAAAATATTCCCAATGGCCCCTCTATGCCCTATTATATTTTAATCTCTTTAGTCCCAATACACAAAGCCAATCTTCTTTGCCAACTACAGTCTTCAGTCAGCACTGAAGGCATTCTAGAAAACCAGTATTTACGTCACAGCCGGATTGTAGTAGTATGTAGAAATTGTTTGAAAATCTTGTTTGAGTTCAATTCACCCTTCATTTAGTTGTTAAAACCCGGCGCACGGACACAGTAAATAATATGTATCTTAGATACGCGGTCAGATAAAATTTTATTTTTCAGACGTGGTTTAAAGCGTAAAATGCCGCTTTAACATTTTTAAAATATAATAATAATATAATATAATCTCACGCCTTTTTTTTATCCCCGAGGGGGTAGGCAGAGGTATTCTATTACTGGAAATACCCACATTTCACGAGATATATTATATATATATAAATATCTAATCTTTTTGAAATTTTTAGAATGTATCTAAAATCTTTTAAAAATGCTCAAAAAAAATTACAGACCATTCCGTATGTCTCATAAAAGAGGAAAATATTAATCATTCAACCGGATATATGTATACTTTTTGAATCCATTTGATTATTTCAGCATCCTAGAACCCACCAAAAATATATTAAAAACTTTAGAATTTTATTTAAAAAACTACATAAGACAGCAATAAATAACTTTTTATTTTATAAAGCAGTGATAGCCTTACGGTTAAAGAGCCTGCTTCACATGATGATAATCAGTGAGGCTCGGATTCGAATCCTGGCATGGACCAATGAGTTTTTCAAACACTTACCTACGTACCTACATATTTATCACTAGCTCGACGGTGAAGAAAACATCGTAAGGAAACCCGCAGGTCTCAGAATTAATTCTGAGACCTATGGGGTCACCACCTCTCACGTTTAGTTGTCCAAAGAATATCTCGTGAAAAGTGGGTACATCCAGAAATGGAATACCTCTGCCTATACCTTCGGCTATAAAATGCGTAAGATTTTTACTTATTTATTTATTTTATTTTTTTATTTTAAATAAGTACCTATATAGAGTGAAAACCCTAACGCTCTAAAAAAAAGCGAATGCAATTAATTAATTATCTCTGAAAAAAGGCGCAGTCGCCGTACCTACTGCTTTAGCTAATTTATTTATTGCGGTACGGAGCAGTACCATCAATCAAGTTAATAATTTATTTACAGTACTTTATTGATTGTCTACCCACTCTACATTCTTCATGGGAGTTGATTAAGGTTACATCTGCTACACCTACAGCTATAAACTCGTAGGAAAGGAATCTGATATTTGGTTTTAAACTCTTAATACTTTAAAGGTTACCTTAATGGCAGTTGGGTATCTGTAAAGAACCGCGGGTTCCAATTGGAACCGAGACACAATTTCAGTTGTTCAGGAAAGGTCTGGGATATGACATTACTAAAATAATTAAATGAAATTCAGTATTTCGGAAACTTTTCGGAAGCGAACTGTGACATTTCTTTCTTTTTTTTTCACATTACTCATTTCTGTGATTCCGAAGGCACATTAACCGAGCCCGCTTCAGATTGCCCCACCCACACACAAACGCAGATATTAATCCCACCTAATAATCTCCTATTCATATTCTTATTCTTTTAATTGTTTTTTTATTTAATTTTTTGTTGCTTGTTTTTCTTTCTTTTCCATTTTATTATTGCGTGGAAGAGCAATATAGTAGGTAGGTATATTTTATATCGAGGGACTAAACGAAGTCATAATATACCAGAGTAGAGGTGGTTTGAATCAATGAAACCTCGAGACTAAACGCCAACTTAATATAGAGTATATTAAGTTGGCGTTTAGTCTCGAGGTGCACTGTACTTTTCACTTTGACTGCGAGAAAAATAGTCAATTTAGTAGGTACCAACTTCGTTTAAAACCGAACAAATACTCGACAAAAGTTCTGAAATTTTCGCGGGCAAATTTTTCTTCTCAACCTGTCACAGATTAACAAAGAGATTTAAATCTCTTTTAAAACACAGGGCGCCACCTTCTATGCGAAAAAACCATGAAACTAAAACTCTCAACACATTCGCAATAAAGATGGTCCACACTCCACAGATATTTACTGGCTGTTTGAGTTTATTTACATCTCAATAAGGAAATTAAAAGACTAATTACTTTTTACTCCCTAGAGACAAAGTAGTCACTTTAGTCCCGCTTTGTTATCGGCGTACTTTTAGAGCATGAGAAGTGAAAAAGATATTTATTATTATAATTATCTGTTTTTGTTTCTATTTCTCGAAATATAAAGTATATTTCGGTAAGTTTTAGACAAAATTCACGGACCTAAGCCTAGTGAATTTCACCTTGAAGGTTGGGCGGTTATTATTACTACATATTATTAACCCTTGGTCCCGGTTTAGCTTTCAGTAGTCAAAATAGTAGACCTAGAGTAGATGTACCGCTCAAAATCTAGTTCTATAAATAAATATCAATGCAATATACGGTATCTCTGTTAGAATAGAACTACGCTCGCATAGTGAGGAACGTGGCCGCGAGCAAAAAGATCTAATATCCGCCAAGCTTTGAAAAGCCTATCCGTGGGCGACAAACGAAATACGCAGCTAGTTTCCTAGATTTTATTTCACTTTATGTGAAAGAAAATTCGAAGGAATCACCGAATTTTGCTTTTGAGAGTTAACACTTTAACAGCCGACTATCACTATCACTACATAGTATAAAACAAAGTCGCTTTCTCTGTCGATATACCCTATGTCCCTTTGTATGCTTAAATCTTTAAAACTACGCAACGGATTTTGATGCGGTTTTTTTTAATAGATAGAGTGATTCAAAGGAAGGTTTTAGTGTTAGCATTGCACCCGTGCGAAGCCGGGGCGGGTCCCTAGTTTCAAATATAATACTAATCACTTGTACCCAGTAAGTGATCGGCTGTTTAAGTGTTAAGTTGTACATTGCAAGGAAATATATTTGTACTCGTAGTAGGTATATTAAGTGATCCATCAAGAACTACAATGCCAGGAATAAACCTTTTAAAACGAGTATCATTAAAATGTATTCTGTGAAAAGTTATGCGTGGTCGTCCATCAAAATCTATACAGGCGTCGACACTAGGAACTTCCTCCTTTTTTTTCATCGGTTAAAAAAAGCCACGGGGTTAAAATGTGTCCCTTTGGCGATAACAAAATGTCAAGGGATATACCGCAATATCTCTTAAGATACGATTGTAAAATCTTTATTGATCATGGCCTCAAGACATTTTTCAAAGGCCTGCGGAACCCGTGTCAAGCAAATTGATCAGCTTAAACCGAAGATAGAGGTCGGGGCTATGAATAATGTTGTTCGCTGTGAAATTATGTGCAAATTGATTTTTGTCTCGAATGGCAATTAAAATATCTATAATGCAATAAAAATTAAAATTCTATAATGCAATAATTTAAGGAGGTTGTTTTGGTTAAAACTTTGAACTAAATTCACTTAAAACTATGTTATCTAGCACAAAAATTTTCCTATTTCATTTTATTAAATACAAAACTTTAAAAAAAGAAATAACATTGGCAAAAGTCCATGTGTTTTGGGTACCCCACTTACACCTGCCCACGGAAGACGAAACCGTGTAAAATCGATAGTTCTTGGACAGACTAAGATAATATGTAATCATACCACATTTTTATAAGTTGAGGTTTAAAAGTTATTCGTTACCTAGTGTATTTTGTAGGTTATTATGAGATTTTAGGTACCAAAGACGAGTAAAGAAAAAGTTTCTCTAGTAAAGAAAATAATTTTCTTCCAACCTCTTTGTTAGAAAATAGCACTGCCTACCACATGCCATATAAGTTACTCTATGCTACATAGTGTCAGTCAATGATGGCTTGGGTAAAAAATATCGATACCTAATATTAAAATATCGATATTTTTCCAAATACATAACTAGCATATTATATATATCGTCGATATTTTTAATGGCGATATATCGACATTTATTTTACAGTATCGAATTCGTATCCATTTTAATATATTTTTAACGCAATTCTGGTTTTGTGTTTCATTTAATGTTAGGTACTAGATACTTGTTTAGACTCAAGCATTTATAAAAAAATACTATTTTCATCGTCCTTTTTTACGAATTGGGGAATATGTATAAATAATAATGTAAAACTGACGATAATATATCGATAGTTTTCACTCGATTTTTATCTATAGTATTTAGAAATGTCGATACGATAAATATCAATTTATTTTTTCACTTGGCCATCCCTAGTGAATGACATGGTTGACGTGATTACACGACGTTCAATTTTACCACAACAACAAAAAAGTTTTTGTATTAATCAAAGACATTAAAATATAATAGCATAGAGGGGGCATTGGGAATATTTTCATACAAAACTTTGAAGCTCAAGCGTCATGTCATGTCATGTCAGTTAGTATGAACGCGAGCTGTCATTCGGTCGAAATTGTACTAGACTTATTCCACTTGGAATAACTTTTGGCTTCAAATAATCCTCGCTTTGTCCCCTCTATGCCTTATATTATATTTTAATCTCTTTGGTATTAATAGATTTCCCAATCGATCGATTCGGGTTTCTATGATATTTCTGTTTTATTTGACTCAATATTTTCAACTGCTAGATTAAATTAAAAATATGGAAAATTTCGACTTGTTATCAGTCAATAAAACAAGCATAGTGTGATACCCCGTGGGTGTCTATTTCAGTGGGTACCAAAGCTGCCGATGTTCTTTCCGCTATACAATCTTATCTTTTTAATATATTATAGGCTACTAATTGATGTAAAGTTTTCTTTTGTTTTAAAATACCTAGTATATTTTCCAAAGAGATTAAAATATAATAGGGCACAGAGGGGATAAAGCGAGGAAAATTTTAGGCCAAAAGTTATTTCAAGTGGAATAAGTCTAGTACAATTTCGACCGAATGACAGCTCGCGTTCATACTAACTGACATGACACTTGAGCTTCAAACATTCTTCAAAGTTTTGTATGAAAATATTCCCAATGCCCCCTCTATGTCCTATTATATTTTAATCTCTTTGATATTTTCGAACTCAGAATCAATACAACTTTATTTATTGTAGTGTTCTAAAAAATATCGAAGTATCTAAAATTCTGCTATTTTATTTAATTTCCTAAGAAATTCAAAGTCAAAAATCATTTATTATCTGTAGGTACAAAAGGTACACTTACTCTTAGAAACGTCAATAGTCTAATAACAAAGCACTCTAAACTCGTCCATGAAGATTGGTTCAATGTAAACAGCAGCCCATCTCCACCGATGAGGTGCTGGTTGCAAATGCAGTACCCCGAGAAGAACCAGCAAGAAACTCAAGGGCAGCTCAATTTGACCAACCTAATTCTCGAAATTAGTTTAAAGATAACCTCTATTATACTAAGCTAACTTCTCTGAGGTAAGATAGACAAGACGGCTTTGCTTAAGATGCAAGCTCCCGGCCAAATACTTTGGTTCAACAATTCAGCTGTGAAAAGGTAAACAAGCAGACAGAGACTTACTTCCAGACAGTATGTTAATATTCGTGTAAATTGGATGAAAGTATGGTAAAATGTGGCCTCACAGAAAACCAGCGTAAAGCAATGCATTGCATTTCGTTGAGTGAGTGAGGTAACCGGAGGCCCCAATTCCCCCTCCCCCTCCCCTCCTCTCCCCGCCCCTCCCCCTACTCCCACCTCAAAGGTCGGCAACGCAGTTGTGTCTCTTGAGTTGCAGGTGTCCATGGGAGACGGACGTCACTTACCATCAGGTGACCCGTCTGCTCGTTTGCCCCCTTTTTTATCATAAAAAAAAAAAATTACTCGATTCTGGCTGACCAGCTAAAATTCCTGATTTTAAGTTAGCCTATCCTTCGCCATAGAATACAGAAGAAAAAGGACAGAAGCTAACCATAGATTGAAGAGTTAATGTCAAACATGTAAAAACCAACTAATTTGAACCATATGGACGTGCTTGACATTTTTATCCATGACCTTGTTACATCGTCGCTAACATTGCTAAACACGCCTTAGTTGACAGGACTAAATATCTCTCGTCTCTTTTATTTTCTAGGAGAAAGAAAATGACAGGACTAAACTAAAATGAGTTTAGTCGCTGTAAAGCAGAATCGAACTCAATATCATTAAATCATTGGCTAATCCCACAGTAACTACGCCGAGATTTATTCGGGTTTATTACCATATTTATGTTTGTGTAATGTTTTCGGAAATTGATAAAAAAAAGGCAAAAAGTCATTGTAACCGCAGAATCGAATCAAATTGAAATCTCGTATTGGACCCATGTCTACAGCGGCCTCCTACGCGCATGTAAATTGTTAGTTTAGCCTCTGGTTCTTTCACGTTCGATACAATTCAGATTTATTATTAGCTTTCCGTACCCATCCTACATACAAAGGGAGGGGGCCCTTTGTATGTCGTAATTACTGTTAAGTATTTATATTATAAATATTATTTAGATTGAATTACTACCTAGCATTTTTATTCTGACCACAGCACAGAAGTGTTTCCTCTCTTTCTTGAATAAAATCACCACCTTAGGCGAATCGCTTACGAACATTAATGGATTTAGCGCTTCAGCGTAACATTAACTTTCTTTCTAGCCAACTAAGATTAGATTTGGCTTGCCTTCAATTTTGAAGATAGATAGTCTGCGAGCGTTGTTAGAGATTGAGCCTTCTGTACTTGTACTATTATTTATTCTGTGTTAAAAGTAGCCTCGGGCTGGCACTGCCTACGAGTAGCGTTATTCGGTATCCACGAGCGCTACCACAAGGCAATTCTAGGTAATAGAATGCAAAGTTTCAATGGAAGACAAGACAATGCGACTATTTAGATAAAGATTGTAATAAAACTAACAAAAGAGATATTATTATCTAATGATCTTTATCTCTGTTTCTCAGTCGCAAAGTATTTTCAAAGGATAAATCTCACAATAGCTTGAAAATGGCCACAGCACCGCGAACGCGGCATCATTATGTCAGAAGTGTACCCAGAAAGTCTCGTCTTGTTGGAATACATTATACTTAGAGTGAACAAGTTTTAAGTGACAAGCGGTTGACTATAGGTACTCGTAAATAGAGATTATTATAGGTACACTTCCGAGGATCGCGACTGATGTCAGAAACGCACTTTCGTTAAAACGCGAGTCTTACGTGACAATACTAGACGGAACCATCGCAAAATGTCCGATTCTCAAAATGACGGATTCGCAAAATGTCAGATTCGCAAACACTATGAAAATACTTAGGTTGGTACCTACCGTACAGCGCCGATTCCAAGCTTCTCGTCACGCGCGCGATCTTTGAAAGAAGTGCGCAGAAGTCTGACACGTCGGCCGCGAGTCATGAAAGTCCACTTTGCCACAGACATCACAAGAATATCGGGCTTAATAGTAGCGGGAGACCTGACCACATAATAATAGTATTAAAGTACAGAAGGTCAACTTAAATACCTACTTTTCTTTGAGTATTAGTAAGACAAAAAAATATATAAAAGCAATATACTATCAACGCTTGTCAGTTTGTCGCCGACGAGCGCCCCTTGCATCTCGCCTGTCGAGTAGGCATGCTTATAGTAAGTATAAATATTTGCATACAGCGGTATGCAACTAAAATGCGGCGTCGGACGTTTGAGTATTAAACCAGCCGGAGACGCCACTGACAGGCGTTCCCCTCTGCCAAAAAAAAGTGTCGGTCAACAATCATACCTGTTACTTATATACAACTAGTTTTTTAGAGCTCACCAGAGTGCTCGGATTGGTGAATGTATTTGTGTGCATCTAGTTCAAGCTAGTGTTTAATTCATTTGTCAAAAAATGCGTTTGTGTTAACATTATTTGTGTGCGTTTCCTTGTCCCCCGCGCAGACATTGGCAGAATTTTTTGGAAAAAAAAACTAGTGCGCGTGACGTCTCCTGTTGGTTTAATTCTCAAAGCGTCGGACAGGACTGACCTGACGGTATGGCTATCTGGCCATGGAAAGATGGCAGGTAGCTGGTAGCTATATGTTCCACATTAGATATTGTAGCTACTTTTATCGGTGCTACATATCTAGCATTCCACCTTTGCTCTTTGAAATGTTACGCTGTAAGTTCATAAATTGTGTATCAGCTTCTAGACTAGGCAACCTACATATAGAGTACGACGTAATTATACGAACCAAGATGTAAGTAATTAATGTTAATTACGAGTATACTATAGTGATTCGGTCCATTTGCGGTTGCTTCGAGATTTCATTCTATTGCTGATGAAAAGGTAAAAGTGGCGTGTGAATCAAGAAGATATATTACATTTATTTACATAGAAAAAATGCCGTAGGTACTATATCATATGCTAGGAAAGACCCACAGCCCAGTAGTGGGCTGTTAAGGGTTGATAATGGATGGATGAGGTAGAAGAAATAAATTTACCTATTTACAATACTTACTCGTGCATTTAAATCGTATAAGAAACGTATCCTAGGGTGGGAACGCTATAGAATTGAGTCATAAATGTATTGGGATTGACGAAAATCAAAGGGATTGTGGACAGAGATTGATATTCTCTATTTAAAGTACGTCATCAATCATCGAGGTACCTATATATAATACTAGGTAAAGATATAGGAATAATCGGTAAAGAGATTTTAAAAATTCGTCAAAAATCTATCAAACAACAAACAATGCATTTCGCATTTTAATATTGAGTTAGGATGCACCTACAAATTTGTACGGAACCCTCCGTGGGCGAGTCCGACCCGCACTTGTCCGGTTTTTTATAATGGTGCCCAATATCAGTGATGTCGTTGAATACCTGGAATATTTCCGGAACTAATCCAATTATGTAGCTAACATCATTTAACGTAATAGACTTCTTTAGCTTGACCTTTCGTGAAATGCCAGAGTGATTTCATCGTAAACTATTCATAGACAATGTGGATAATTTGGGTAGTTGTAGACTAAGCAGGAGTGGGGTACAAATTACTTAAGGCTTGTATTAACTTTATGATGATTTATGAAGGACTAGAATGCTCCCAGAGGCGATTAGAGCGGAGATTCAATTGTATTCCCATGGGAATTTCGTTTTTCTATTGCTGTGGGCTTTCTCTTGACCCCAGAGTTGCTCGAAGGCTAAGACGATGGTTCACCACTAAAAAATTTCTCAATAAAACAGTTTCCAAGTATTCATGTTATATAAATGACCTGTACCTACTTAATCTTTTCTTTCACGTACATATAAAACAAAAATTAAAGTATATAAGTCCAACATTGCCGGTAGGTGACGACGCCATTTTCAGAGTCAATAACATAAGAATGTTTTTTTGTACTTCAGAATTATGCTTTTATCAGAATTATTAGTGTTTTTGATACTTCCTCATATTTGAAGAATGGCCCATAGGCAGTGGGTTTTTATGAATATTTAGATTTAGAGAGAGGTCAGACTACTTGTATCTTGGGATGAGAATCTAGACTTCGTGTGAACTGTGCATACGTGTGTGTACAAGCAATTAAGAAGACCTGTAACATGAATCCACAAGGTAAACAGGTCAAGTAGTGAGAGGTTGCACATGTTTCAACTTCTTAAGGTCAATGATCTTTATTTTGGCATGGAAAATATTGTGCATTCGACCGCAAATAAAATTAAACAGATTTCGAAAGGAAAGGAACTTGTTATTTGGAGAGATGACGTAAAGGGTTTGCGGATGACACATGAAAAAATCTTTTTCTTACATTTATATTTTGGACCTTTTAAAAGTGAAATCACAGTCTCTTGTCTTTGTCACAGTCGGGTTTGCAATAAAAAACAAAACATTCAACATGAATAACGAGCTGGTTGTGTTTGAATACGATTTGATCTTAGAAACTCTTTAAATATATTTCAGCTTCGTAAAGTAAACTTATGACACTTACAAGTTTTTTTTTAGAAAACTAAGAATAAATTGTCGATCACAAAACACACACGGTTATTTAAACCCAAACCCTGTACTATGAGTACAAAACACATGATAAATATGCAGTATAGTGACTTAAAAACGACCCACTTTGAAAAATAAACCTTATTCCTCTTACGTTTACGACATACCTATACAAGTACCTTGGCTAGACCCTCTCATTTTGGATATTTTTTAAAGAAAAGAACCCTTTTCAATTTTAGAATAAGGGAATCAATATAAATGGATATCTAATGGTACTGCTCCGTTCTCCAAACAAACTAAAAGCAAAAAAAAACAGACATCTTATTTTTCCTTACAAATCGGTTTTATTTATCTTCGACGAGCTTTCTGTGCAAATGCTTTTAAAACATTTTTATTTTGTAACGAGTTAGCCGGGGCTAAGAGCAGTAATAGCCATAGGCGATCTTAGGAACAGAAACAACCCTATAAAGGGTATCAAGTGTATATTCCATTTAGATAATTTAATTCATTAAAATGTCAAATGGGTTATATTCTTATATTTCTGAGTAACCCGAAAAGTGCGAATATGACTCCCGCGCGAAGGGTTCCGTACGTTTGTTGTATGGGAGCCCTCTTGAATATTTATTTTATTCTGTTTTTCGTATATTTGTTGTTACAGCGGCAACAGCAATACGTACATAATCTGTGAAAATTAGAACTGTCTTACTATCACGGTTCTTGAGATACAGCCTGGTGACAGACGGACAAACAGACAGACTGACGGACAGCGGAGTTTTAGTGAGTAATAGCCTAATAGGCTCCCGTTTTACCCTTTGAGTACAGAACCCTCAAAATCTAGTGGCCACCCAACCTGACGTCACAATAGCTGACCACTTATTTTATTTAATAATTGTTCGTTAGTGCAAAGGTACCCACTAAACAGTTTAATATAAAATAAATATAATATAAATATAATCTCACGCCTTTTTTATCCCCGAGGGGGTAGGCAGAGGTATTCGATTGCTGGATATACCCACATTTCACGAGATATATTGGACCCCTAAACGTGCAGATAGGTGATGAGCCCATCGCCGGACCGGGTCTGTTCACACATTTCTCAGAATTAATTCTGAAACCTGCGGATTTCCTCACGATGTTTTCCTTCACCGTCGAGCTAGTGATAAATATGTACGTAAGTTTTTTTTGAAAAACTTATTGGTACATGCCAGGATTTGAACCCGAGCCTCACTGATTTTCGGCCGGCTCTTTAACCGTCCGGGCTATCACTGCTGCACAGTTGAATATAGGTATACCAAATATGTACTAAATAATGAACTTAATTGATTGGCCTATCTCGTTTGGTCCAGTCAGCTTGACAATCACTTGCGCAAAGGGTTCGGTGTTGTGATTGCCGTTTTTTCTATTCCTCCTTTCTTTAATTGGTGTCTCATATTTACGCCACGGGATCACAGATTCAGTCAATGCAAGTATCACCGACACAAAAAAGTATACAGTTATACCTTATTAGACTCGATAGGGCTTCACTAGTACAAACTAAACCAACAAGTCAACTAGTTCGAATACACTTATTTCATCATCACCAACTTTGGCTTTCATTCTAAAATTCAAAGTGATGAATGAATCTAAACTATAAATAGCATAATTCAATGTCACAAGTGAAACATGCATTGCGCAGACTCTTGCGCAAGTCGGAAGCGCTTTCACCGCCGGCGCACCCCGCGCAATGACAGAAGATACGTAACAGCAAAACAATGTAAAGTTCGGACACGGTAATTCTTTAGGCAAATAACACTTTTAATGGTTTGCTTGCTTCACACATAAAGTGAGAAAATTGACATTTTAACCTACTAGTATAATAATATAATAATAATAATATAATCTCACGCCTTTTTATCCCCGAGGGGGTAGGCAGAGGTATTCCATTACTGGATATACCCACATTTCACGAGATACATTGGACCCCTAAACGTGATATGTGGTGAGCCTATCGCCGGACCGGGTCTATTTACACATGTCTCAGAATTAATTCTGAGACCTGCGGGTTTCCTCACGATGTTTTCCTTCACCGGCGAGCTAGTGATAAATATGTACGTAAGTTTTTTTGAAAAACTCATTGGTACATGCCAGGATTCGAACCCGAGCCTCACTGATTTTCGGCCGGCTCTTGAACCGTCCGGGCTATCACTGCTCTTACTAGTATGTATATACTTAATACTAGCGTTTCTGCGAGGTTTCACCCGCGTAATTCCCGTTCCCGTTGGAATACGGGAATAAAATATAGCCTATGTCAGTCAGGGATGTTGCAGCTTTCTATTTGTGAAAGAATTTCTAAAATCCGTCCACTAGTTTTTGAGTTTATTAGTTAAAATCCTACAAAAATATAATATTAGTGTAGATGTATATTATTGTAGATTAGTGTAGAAGTGTAGATAATAATCAGCACGATGCTTTGTAATATCGTATGCGCTGATTGAATAGAAAGATAAATGGAGGACGACATCGACATAAGCTGCAAAAATCTCAAGATGCTTAACGACTGTGTAGAGGGACAAAACCGACACTCAACAATATCAGACTTCTTCATAGGACTAACATTTCCTTAGCAAAACATTGGACTCGATTCTGCAAACCAACTGAAATTCCTAATTTGAAGTTAGCTTATTCTTTTAGACTGCTCTGGAATGAAAGAGACAGAAATAAGCGCCATATTTATTTACAATGACACAAATGTCAAATTAACAAAATTGAACCTTATGAACGCATTCACATCATAATCAAATACACGTGTTTATAAATTTTATCAACGATGTGTAACAAGGTCATGGATAAAAATGACAGATAAGACATCAAATTTATTGATTTTTACATGTTTGAAATTACTCTATAATCTATGGTTTGTTTCTGTCATTTTTCTTCCGTATTCTATAGAAAGATAGGCTAACTTAAAATTTTGGAATTTTCGCTGGTCTGCAGAATCGAGTGCATTGAAACTCTAAAAGTAACGCACTAAAGTTCTAAATTACTGACAAGAAAATCACAAAGTGTTACGCAATTGACACGGTACCTAAAACTGAACGACAAAGGCATTTCAACAATCACAAAGTTTTGCTTTGACACGCATTCTTCATAAAAATCAAATGTTCGTGCCGTTACATTAAAATGGGTACTTTCGCCTGACAAACACAATTGTTTCGTAGTTTCGTCCAACTTAAGCAACCTGTGGTCATCGCTTTGAAGACGTTATATGCCCGGCGACGTTATTGTGCCTACCGAATTTCATTACCTGAGAACTCAGTGTTTTGTTTCAACATCATCCGTTTGTGATTTGTTTCATCATCGTCTGTCTTAATGCGTTTGTTTGATTTAGGCGACTAATGTCGGTATGGAAAAATGACGAGGTATAAAAATGTCTAAATACAGGTACTTACCTATAAAACCAAATAATATGTAATCATTGATCAGCTTTTAAGGTTATGTCAACTCGGTAAGCGATCGTCACCGCCTCACCCAACTTGCTCGAGCTTGTCCCGAGGCGATACTGTTACGCTGCTGATAAGTTTGCGTTTTATTAGGGAATTTAGGGAATGTTCGCCGTGGACGCTCGGGAACGGTCATCAAACCCGCCACCTCGGACACAGAAGTCAGAATACCGTACGGCCGTTTTAACTTGACTTCTCTGAACATAGGCTTCGCCTGCGCAAACCCCCTCGTACCGCCAAATGGTCGCTAAAAAATATTATTGCGTAGCCTATTCCGCAACTTCAGAGCTGCCAAGTTAAAACGGCCGTAGGTACTATTACTACCAACAGGCACTTAAATATTTGTAGGGTTGTGCAAATGTGCAGACGAATTTCAGTAAAAACAGTATTTTATTGCGGTCCCTCAACAAGAGATAGAAAGAGAGAGAGAGAGAGGACAGTGCTCCAAGAAAAGTGTTCCGAGTCTCTCAGAAACTTAACACTACATTCGTTTTCATTATTGTTGGAAAGTAATATCTCATTACAGCAATATCCATTATATTCCGACTTCTGAACTTAGTGAAATGTCAATAAGGGCTTCTACGGAGCATGCAATCATAAGCTGATCTCAGTTAAGTCGCTTTTCCAATCCATTACACCTACAGATGAGAAAGTGCATTTGCTTCAGAGTAATAGTACCCATTGCTTTATGCACAATTGCACATTCAGATTCCTCTCTCCGTGTATGCTGAGTGATCTCTTCAATATAAACGAAGATGTCTCAAACACTTCGAATATTAAGACAGGTCTGTTCTCAATGGGAAAACGTCGAAAATGTTCATTTTCGGAGACTCAGAAAAATCTGATTAATTACTTTTTAAATCATAAAATAAAAATAAATATAATAACCTTACGTCTTTTATCCCCGAGGGGATAGGGACTAGGCAGGCAGAGGTAATCCTTTTCCTAAGATACCCGCATTCCACCAGTATATTCTTTGGACCCCTAAACGTGATAGGTTGTGAGCTCATCGGACCGGGTCTGTTACACATACCTGAGAATAAATTCTGGACCTGGGGGTTTCCTCGCGAGGTTTTCCTTTACCTTCGAGCTAGTGATGAATATGTACGTATATTTTAGGCGTAAAATGATTGCAAACTGAGTTACTTTCTGGTAATATCAGTAGGAATACTCGTTGTGATAAGTAATAAAAAAACAATAAATTTATGGCAGCTATCCGAGTCCAACGTTTCTGTTCGAACCTAACAATGCCAGACTGTAGCAAACCTGCAATAATGACTCAAAATCTTCTAACAACTTCCTCTTCTTTTCCAGCATTCCTGGCAAGCGTAGCCGTGGTCTCTTGCACACAAGTAGAAGACCCTTGCAAGGCCAAAGCGAGAGTGGTGGCAGACGACAAATACTGCGACAAGTATTGGGAGTGCGACAACGGACAGTCCATCCAGTACGACTGTCCCAATGGTCTGGTGTTCGCTGGGAAGCACCGAGGGGTCACAGAGGGCTGCGACTATCCTTGGAGGTCAAATTACTGCGAATACCCCAAAGCACAGATTAGTAAGTTATTAACTCTATATAAAAAGAAAAGAAAAAATATATTAGCCTAATAGATTTTCCTACTTTTAAATTTTCCTAAATTTTAGTCATTGTATGACCACGCCACACCATACATCATGCCGCCATATTTTAGTGGAACTTCCTTCTTGTGACAATCTACTAATTTAGATCTCCTATTTGATCTGAAAGGAACAAAAATTTACCAAGTATGGAGCTTTTAAACTAGGATTTTTTTTCGGAATTAAAACCTTGCTTGCACCAACATAAATTGTTTCACATCATGTCACCCTAGTAGAAGCTCTAGTAGATTTTCACAAGAATTTACCTCTGGTGAGAATCTACCTGCTCACCCCAATAATGGTCTTGAATCTGTGACCCGACTACCGAATCAGATTCTAATAATCTGTTTCCATTAGATCCGCCGATTGGCACGGAGCACTGCGATTGGCTGTACGGTATCTTCGGGCACGAGACGTCATGCACACGGTATTGGACGTGCTGGAACGGCACTGCCACGGAGCAGCTCTGCATTGGTGGCCTGTTGTACAATGAGAACGCGCACTCCTGCGACTGGCCCGAAAACGTTGACGGCTGTCAGAAACATCGTAAGTATTTCAGGATATTTTTTCTACAACACCTTGTACACTTTGTCAATGAAATGTACTCGGTGTGTACAGATACACATTTCTCATGGATATGGACATGTGAAAGGATGAAGGGATTGTTGGAGAAGTGTGCTTAATATGTAAATGGGGAAGGGAAGGAAGACTGAATGGATTGTGTGAAGAATATAATACTGCTAGAAGTAAACGAATGCAGATACGACAAATCAAAATCAAATAATATTTATTTCTCTTAAGACATATAAAATTATGGATGGGTTGATGCACCTTTTTAGACTTAATGAGCCTGTGCTTCGCTCTTCAGTAGACAGATAATTTTAAGAAATAAAAATTTAAAAACTTAGTCTCAGAAACGATAGGGATAAGAGAAATAAAGAGAAGGAAGTAATTGCTGAGCCTAATTAAGCGGAAAAGCCCAAGAGAATGATACCACAATGCCTATGCCGCCTCCTCTAGGAAGTTGTATGTCATATTAATTGTCATAAAAATATTAGGAAAAATCACGAAATATCACAAGGTCCCTCCTTTGTAATGAGATATCACGTGTACCTATATATTTTTCATTGACCGCGCGATTTCTAAACCAAACAATAAGTAGCACGTGACTTTTTATTGATGTTTAATTTTCCAAAATTTTATCATACTGTGTACCAAAAAAATACACGTGATTTGGGTATGGGCGGTAGTCTAAAACCTCACCACACATTACCAAGGGGGGAGGGGGTCAAAAAGTTGCTAAAAACATCTCGTAATTAATGGACTACCCCTATACAGCTTGTGAATACAATGTATAAACAACTAGATGTTTAAGGTCGTATGTATCTTAGGACGTAGAAGGCACTAAGTGGATCCAGCAATCTTCAAGGGCATTTTTAGAAAACAAAAAAAGCTATGCGCACAGACAATCCCACCGGAGACCTGTTAGTAATAGATTAATACTAGTATTTAGGTACTCTCTAATGGACTACAAAATGAACAGTTCATTGGTAGGAAAGAAGAAAGTAATATTTCGGTATTTATCTATAAGCTAATCACTTCGTAAGACTTTAGACTATACTTTCTCATATGTGAGGTACGTGGTCAGTTCAGGCTAGATAGATAGTAATGTATTCTGTCTGCGTAGGTCTACACCTACTACCTATTACACCTACATAACATTAATTAGACTGAATTATGATATCCAATTTCTTAGTGATTCAATACTCTATCATAACTTTTTCATAGTAATTCTAGAAAAGATGAAATAAAAACCTCCATTTGTGGAGAAATTCTCTTATTTGTTTGCAGCTAATATTGAAACTGTTCAGCGATTCTCATGAACGGATAATGTTACAAGAAAATAAAAGATTTTCATCTGAAAGCATTACTGTAAAAGGCCAATAGAAATCTTTACAATTTCGATGTCGTATTTTCGTCTCGAAAATCTCTGTATTTTCCATTAAATTCTCGCACGTTTTTTTCACTTTGACCTCCACTGAGCGATGAAAGACAAGTATGCAGATTTATATCAATTACATTAGGATAATGTAAAGAAATAAACAAAATATTGGCAGATTTATATTCGAAAGTCTTTAGAAAAATAAATATTTGACTTTCGAAATCTAATCAATTCTGAGTTGACAGTACTATAACAAGTACTTTGCAAAATGACGTATTACAAACTAGATGACTTATAAATGACAATGATGCTTGGAACAGATTTCCTCCAGCACAGCGCAATACGAGAGCGAAAAATAACCAAAATCTGTACCTAACCTAATTCAGTATTGTAAGAATTGATTAAAAGATTTCTTGCCCCGCTTCTTCTCCTCAACCATACCTGCTAGTGGAGTTAAAATGACTTTCAATGAGTGGACTTATAAGTAACAACTTGAAATAAAACATTTTGACTTTGTCTCGCAGCAAACTGTTGCCAAATCGCTTTTATCAAAAATCGCTGTAGCGTACTTCACAGTGTGTGAATTGACTAGATCGCGTACAGATAACAAGTACTTAAATAACTAAGTTCCTTATTGCAAATTTTCTTTATCGATAAACGCAAAGTAATAAGCATTTCACCTATTAATCAAGTCACGCAGTTTTCCCCTAATTGCTTTGCTCATTAAAGCGTATAATAGGCGATAAGATTTATCATTATGTAAGCGAATAATTGATGCGATCATTTTGTAGCGGCAAATCGATTGAATAGGCCAATGACAGGAGAAATCGAGAAGTTAAAAATTGACCACTAGCAAGGATTCATTCGGATAAATTGAAAGCCCACACACACACAAACACACAATACAATACCATCAATCATTTTTGCAAACTATTGAATGACAGAACAAAAGGACAACCAAACAAAGCAAAACAATAGGCGGTGCTTTTGTCAGACACCCGTGGTGGACGATCTGTGCATGCCCTAATTTTAATTATGTTCTACATATCAGGCGTATTCAGGGAGCTTCGATATTCGATATCGGAAAATCTGTCGAACACTTTCGAGATGGGCTGATCAGTTGGTGTCGAAAACTTTCGAGATGGGCTGATGTTGGTATTGAAAACTAATGTCATATGTGACATAAGGATTCGGAAAATTTTCCGTGGCTGTCAGAAACGCCTAGAATAAAGTTTCCGAAGTCGATAGATTCGACATCGGAAAATTTTTCACTCGATCTGAATCGATCGGAAACGGTATCGAGTCTCCGTGAATACCTACGCAGGTTTTAAGGCCAATTATTACCTACTGCCCAATTTTTACTTTTTTCAATAATTCAAATCATTATTAAGCTTCTCGTTTTAAGCAATATTATCTACGTGTACACAATTTGTTTTTGAAAACACCATTTTTATTTTTATATTGACCGAAATTGTAAATATTACTGCTCGTTTAAATCATAGCCTTATTAAGTAGTCGGTAAGGCTAGATTATTATCCTCAGAATATTTACCACATACTGAACATCTACATGATATTGTCATTTTAACGCAAAATAATTATTTGTGAAACGCGTTGGCCAATCCGTAAACAAAAGCTTTTGTCTCGAGGGAAACACTGCAACAGATATAAATCCGATAATTTCCATTGTTCGCCGAAACAAATTGACTCGTTCCTAAAATAAACATTTTGATGGTCGTGACTGAGAGTCTCGAATACATTTTTAATCGATTACACGCCAATACCCAGAGGCTATATCGATAAATCGCCTACAAATGTACGGTTCAACCTTTTGCTAATGTAAACATTTCACTTCTCTATAATAGATAGCTGTCGATTACAAATTCAATGCGATGAAGCGATTCAATGGACATTGCCGCTCACAGCTGTTGTTGAGGCTGAGAACGTTTGATGGCTTAATAAATCATTGTTAGAGACGATTATACCTCTGCTCTATTTGAATGACAGGTCGTTGTAATTCGAAGATAATTAATCAGACATGTCATGTATAATAATGAATCGGTATTAGACACTAGACAGACAGTGAATTATACATTAGTGTAGTCCATGTCAATCAAAATTAGAGTACCTATTTACAGATACAAAGACATAAGGTGAGTTTTCTCTCGTGTGAATGTTTAAGACTTTAACCACGATTAGATCTTAATTCATAAAAGGTAGTGTCTGTCTGCCTGCGTACCTGCTAATGAGCGTCTTGCGTCAGTTATGAAAGTAAGGAGACTTTTATTATTTTGTCACATTCCGTACCAAAACTGCAAAACGCTTGTGAAGTCGCAAGGCAAAGCGTCTTGCTACCGTGGCATACGGAATAATGAAATCGTGACCTCGAAAATCTGCGATCGAGTCGCAGATTTTGGCGATGGGACGATTTATTTAATGACCTAATACTCTTTCCAGCGCTCTGCAACGAAGACCCCAACGGGAACGTTCCTCTTGGAAAGTCCTGCAACAGATACTGGCAGTGCCAAGGAGGGTACCCTCGTCTGCAGAGATGCCCCGCCATGCTGGTGTTCGACAGACGGTCGCTGAGATGTGTCGTGCCACCCACCGAAGACTGTGACGTGCCCACTACCACCCCACCGCCGGTAGAAGAGGAGGACTACAATACTCCCCAGGATTTGAGGGCGGTAAGTAAAGGATCTTTAAAGCCGCAATTCCACAGTAAGAGCTCGAGTCATTATACTAGGATCACGTTTTACATGATACAAGTACCGCCGGAGTAGAAACTCGCACCGTGAAAACTCGGCTTAGTACTTAAGACAAATGGAATTTAAAATATACTGAAGTGAAGAGTTTGCAACTGAAAATTCTTTCACTGATAGAAAGCTATACGCTATTCCCGAGTAATACGTACGAGAGCCCACGACCAAAATTTTTGTCTCATAGCAATACGGCCAAAACCGCATCAAATCGATAGATACGATTATCCTGAACTCGAAAATACCAATATCAGACATTTTCCGCGTAGCGTTTGATCTGACCGAATTTTCAAAATTGTCAAAGAATTTTACCGAACTGCATCATAGCAATATGTCTGATTTGCAGACTGTAGTTGAATGATAGTTCTGAGATACCGGAAACATATTTTTCAGACGTTAGTGATGTAGCGCAAACCCGTAAAATCACTTAAAAATATTTAAAATGAGACAAAAAAAATGTCTCGTAGCAATACGTCTGAAAATCTTTTTTATTAGTAAATTTTTGTTATTTGATGCGAACAAAACAATTTTCAGACGGAAATGTGAACGCATTAAATTTTGAGATCGTTTTGAAAATGTTAACAAATTTTACCGATCGGTATCATAGCAATATGTCTGAAAATTGTTGGACATGATAAAATAAGTTGTCCACATGTGCAAAAAATTTATATCAGACAAATTAAGTGTAGCACCTTCTCTATCAGACAACTTTTCGATAGAGTTACCCGAAACCGTAACATTGAAGTTGAAGGACTGAAATAAATCGCACAAAAGGAAACTGGGAGGAAGTTGAAAAAAAAACGGTTTATTCAAAGTTACAAAATATTCTCGTATTCAATCGCTGTCGCCCGCCAATCATCGTACGACATTTTGCTCGCTCTGCTTCAATCTGCTTGCTTTCTGTAGAATGGACCAGCGCCGATAAGCGCCGATCGGCGCTTATCGGCGCTGATAAGTTTTAAGCTTTCTTTCTGTATACGGCTTAACACGCGAAAAGCCGTACCCGCCGCAGGAGCGTAACAAGCGCTGAGGCGTCGGCCAGGCGACTCCGAAAATGCGAAATGGGCTATTTGAGAAGTAGACCTCTGGCGCCTGAGCGGTTATTTTCGTTTTTGGGAGTATATGCTACACTTAAAGTGTCTGAAAACAGGTTTTTGGTAATCCTGGCAGCAATACGAAAAGTTTAAAAAAAAAAATATCCGTATTGCTATGATACAGGTCGGCAAAATTTTTTGACATTTTCAAAAATGCGCTCAGGCTATATGCTACGCGCAAAATGTCTGAAAACAAACTTTTTCGTAATACAATTATAAAATCTATGTACATTTTCACTATCAGACGTATTGCTATAATACCGACTGCCTTTTTTTTTTTGACACAGCAGAAATGGCCTCCCACGCAGTTGCTACACTTTCGACCGTTACTACACACCTAGTCGGGTTCAGAATCATACAATCTAACGATTTTATAGGGTTTTTGCCGTATTGCTATGATACATGGTTTTGGTCGTGGGCTCTATAACTTGATGTGATTGTAACCGCAGATGCAACTAGTTTCACTTACAAGTTAATCTTTAATTTTAAGTTAATCTTTCTATGGAGACAGGTGATCTTACACCATTTTTAATTAAATTGGAATCATGATAAAAAAGAAGTAACAAAAACAGAACTTGATGTTGAAATAGGAATTCAGACCATTTAATACTGTTATAAACAACTTCATCTTTATGCTGTGTTTCGAAATGCCAACAGCAATAGATTTCAATGAATATAAATAACATTTGCCCCAGGAAACTGTTAATCTGATCTCAAAGATTCTTCCCACAGGGCAGCTAAAATAACGTAGGTAATCTTATCGTCTCGGAAATTGGAGTTGACGCTTCAAATTCCCAGCAACCCTTATAATAGCTTTAGGGTTCCTATGTGCTTAATGGATCGTCCAATATACAACGCGTAACAGAATAAGCGCATTTCCTCATACACCCCAATTAGTATATTAATATAAAAAAATTATGATGCCTTCGTACTTAAGTTATTTCTAAACAAAAAAACCTCATGTAAAGAGTTTCTTAAATAAAGAGCAATAATACGAGTAGTACGATTTCCATAGGTAGCACTAAATTCAGCTGTGCTAATTCATGTTTCGGAAAAAATTTACATATATCAAAAATGGCAGAAATCGATTAAGTAGTCGATACTGACGTGTGTTAATATGTCTGTGAAACTGAACAAACTGATTTCAGGAATTGCGCTTATTCTGTTACTTATTGTAATTTAGATTAATCCAATAAAGCTAAGATCAATATGAACCATTCTACAATATTAATACATAGTTGACATTTACTGCTTGATATCCTTATGGTACACGATTTTATACCAAGTATTGTAGTAGGCATAACAATACTTCTGTCACCATGACTTTTTGCAATTATTTTTAAAATTCAGTTCAACTGATATAAGTAAATTTGTATGTTTTCTTTCTGCGGGTACTGTTCTTCTCGTCTCGTCTATTAGTTAATTTAACTTCATTATTAACTTAAGTTTTGTTTTTGTTATTGTTGAGTAACAAACCATTTCTCTATCGTTTCAGGGTCATCAACATAAGAGGCCAGCGGTTGTTGAGTACCATCAAGATGGATCAAAACGCCACCAAACTAGGAACTAAGACTAAGTTCTCCCGCCTTCTGGAACATTCTATAAATGTCTAGAAAACCACCAAACTTTCCATCACCTTTCATTAACAATCTTCTGTTTGTCATCTTCGTCTATCGTTCTTATACTTATAGTTTTCCCCACCATGCCCCTAACTCGTTTCGTGTAGAAGTATTTATGCTTCATCTTTAAGTATAGTCATAATAACTAAGTTTAGTTTTAGATTCTTAGATTTAAATTGTGAAACACTGCCGACTATTGAACATTTTAAATACTCAGCGAAATTACTTAACAACACCTTACAATGTCAATTCCGTTAATTAAGTCAATATTTATGTTTTAAGTTCTTACTTGTTTAATTTTAGTGAATAAAAATGTTTTTACATGTATTCCAATTTTTCATTTACTAAATTAGATGAACTTTATACCTACTTTTAAATAAATTTAATAAAATTAAATTAAATGTGTTATGTTAAATGGTTTCTTTGTAGAGCAGAGACACTGAACTATCAATTTCTTACACAGTCTGCTTTTAATTTTAGCTGTGGTATCAATTTAATTTCATTCAATCTTCGTCCAGTTGTTCTCTCAATTGGATATTCTGGTGCCAGATGTGTCTTGTTTTATTCAGATTTTAAATTTTCCAACGTTTACTGCTTCATATTGAAACTTTTAATAGCTACTTCTAAAGAATTTAACAATTTCGTGCTATGTTACTTAAACATCATGACATAAACAAAAACCTAGAATACACCTAAACCTGGCCCACTTCTTAACGAAAACTATCTCTCTATTTCATACTTTTACTGCTTAAGAGATACAAAACCAAGAAAATCTAAAGCCAAAAATTATTACAAGTGTGATTCGACCGAATGACAGCTCGCGTTCATACTAACTGACATGACGCTTGAGATTAAAAGTTTTTGTATGAAAATATTCGCAATGCCCCCTCTACGCCCTATTATATTTTAATCTCTCTGGCTTTTACTAATATTATGTCTGGGCAATGACAGCGCTCGGGCAGAATCCACACCACTCCGTCAATCAATACTATATAAAATTTATGAACATAACTCGCCCTCGGAAATAGGATAACTGTATGCTGTGTTTAGCTGGGGCGGTATATTGCATGGTATTCTGGCCTCAAGGCAGCCGGGGGGCCAATTCCACTAAATGTCAACGGTTATAGTTGGATCTCAATGACATGTCAACGGTCAGTCAATTGTGTTATTTGCTCTGAAAAGTGACAAATAACACAATTGACTGACCATTGACATGTCATTGTCATCCAGCTATAACCGTTGACATTTAGTGGAATTGGCCCCCTGATACTCGAACGGAGAGTAGTATAAACTAGCTTAGTAATTACCTACATTCAATCTTCGTCCAATTATCCTCAATTCGATATTCAGATGATGTCTCTTATTTTATTAAGATTTGACGAAGTTTGAAGCTTGTATTTTCGATTTCTGAAAACATACTATTCGATTCGAACTCCGCTTCAAAGTCTCTGCACAAAAATACAATAAGTTTTTCTAAACTTATTGAAATATCTCTTGTCTTGGTGATCGTCAGTAAAACGATAGCACTTTTACTGAAGATTGAAGCGGCAACTCGAAAACGTCCACCCTACGCATTTTATCGAATTTCCCATTCACTATACCTATCACGGACAGATGGCACATAATACCTATCATTATTATGAGCCAAACCCCAAAACACACAGGAAAATGATAATTTTTCAAAAAAACATGACTTTGCTCTACTGATTCCCGCCTCCCGCCAAAAAAATTTTTAGCTCGCTTCCCTCGAGAGACAGTATAGTTGCCCCAATTTTTGCTACTTATAACCACTCCCGAAAATCTGTTCCATTTCACTTAGCTCTATCGGCAGCTATAACACGAACGACCCAGGGGAGACCTCTTTGAGGTTGCAGGATTAAATTAGTGGAATGGGGCATACAACGGGAATAGTTCAATCGCCTGTAATGGGCAAGGTAGGTAGCCTATTTATATAAATTGCATATTGCGATCGTTTTAGGAAATCGACTATAATGTCATGTAATGGTTAGAGGGTACCTGTTTTATGACACAGATATTTTAAATGCAACTTTGATCTATAAACATCTGCTGTATCCGTCGAGTCGGCTACTTGAAAGCAGTCTTCCGGTTTTAGCTTTATTTCAGAAAGTATGTACTTATTAAAATTGTTTAATCCTATTTTTCTAATATCTAACTTATCTATTTATATCTCTGTGATCGAACTTATATATTTTACTAGCGACCCGCCCCGGCTTCGCACGGGTGCAATGCTGAATTTTCTTTGCTATAAACCATCCCTGGACCCACTCGAACCCACACAAAAAGTTTCATCAAAATCGGTCCGGCCGTTCTGGAGTTAAATCGTCAGGAAGGAAAACCCGACTTATTTTTATATAGTAGATTATATCTTACCAATCTTATTTTCCTTTCTTTACAAATTATATCACATGCTAAGCAAATTCAGTCCTTATTGCGCCTGTAAGAACCTTAGGTAAATATAAACAAATATCAGATTAAAAATATAAATCTCACTGATGCCTGAACGCCACCAGCTGTTTACCTGACCCAGTTTTCCTCATTTTCTGGTCGCTACCCTCGCAATGAGCTGTTAATATTAATGTATATGCAAGAAAACCTCCATCGAAATATTATATAACACCGCCCCAATACGATTTTATGTACTACACAAAGAGATTAAAATATAATATGTCATAGAGCTGACAAAGCGAGGAAAATTTGATGCCAAAAGTTATTACAAGTGGAAAAAAATCTTGTACGATTTCAACCGAATGACAGCTCGCGTTCATACTAATACCACACTAATACTGACTTGACGCTTGAGCTTCAAAGTTTTTGTATGAAAATATTCCCCATGCATGCCCTACCTCTATGTCTTACTATACTCTTTTGTACTACGTAACCAATGATATCCTCACTATTAATGTAAATGCGTAAGTAACTCTGTCTATTTGTAATGTTTTCAGACTACACCGGTGGACCAACCTTTGATAATAGGTAGGTACTCTTATTTCAGAGGACGATAGTTTTCTCAGGCTCGGTACTCGGTGTTATGTAAAGTAAACCAACCAAATTTTGATTATCAAGATGTTTATTAAACTAGCTGTTCCGCGCGATTTCACCCGCGTAAGTCCCGTTCCCGTGGGAATAGGGGAAAACAAATATAGCCTATGTTACTAAGGTATATTGTAGCATTCTAATAGTGAAACATTTTTTAAATCGGTCCAGTAATTGTTGAGTTTATTCGTTACGAACATACAAATACTTATACAAATCTTTCCTCTTTATAATATTAATGTAGAAGTGTAGATGTAGATAGATTAGTTTAGAGTCCTAATTATAATACAATTTATTAGGCAGTAAATACACTTTTCACACGTTCAATGAAATTGGCAATGCTAGTGTCGTCCCATTTGCAAGTACCTAAGTATACGAAAAGACATTGAAGACGATGGGGCGAGAGAAATTTAATTTGGCGTAAAATGCTCGAGTGCCAGTCATTCCCTCGTCAGAGGCCAGAGACCCTCAACTCCAGGGGATGTAGAAAAGAATAAAGTTAGAGATCACGATTATATTTCAAACAAATTTAATATTTATCTCGAGATGAAAGGTTCCAAACTTATTTAAGAACGTAGGTGTACGTTAACAAAAGTTACTGATGCACGTAGGTATATTTTTTAATATCATTCATCACTTAGTATACTAGCTGGTGCCCAGCGGCGTTGCTCGTTCGGATCCTGTTTAATTACGAGGGAATTATTAAAAATCCCTTTTAGGGTTAGGGCCCACTTAGGTACGTCGTTTAAGGAATCCTTGATGATAATTTCATGCTTCTAAATCTTGCTCTGCGGTGATCTATCAGTCAGTTAGCCAGTCAGTCAGTAAAAGAGTTCATGTTAGAAAAACAAACAAACTTTGTATGGTGATAGATTTTAAGTTTGACCTGCACAAATACATCTGTGAAAACAGCAACCAATTTCGTGAAGCAATTTTTGGCGTGATGTGAGTACGAACAGACGGGCAAACAAATATATATATATATATATATATATATATATATATATATATATATATATATATATATATATATATGTATATGTATATATATACAATATGTATCAGAAAGGTAAAAAATGTATAATATTGAAGGGTGTATATGTATATCGTGTAACGAAATACCTACAAAAATATCAGATCTAATATAGCAACTTTTTTCTTTCATATAAACTTAATAATTACTTTTTATGTGTGAATTTTCGCCAACCCTGTGATTGAAGAATAAAAGCGTAGGGGCTCCCTACGCGCTAGTGTCGTTGACCGTAGTAGTGGCAGGTAGCGCTGCGCGCGCAGCTGATCGCTCGCGCCGAGCGCCGGTCGCCGCCCGCGCCTTAACATACCTACCTATTTTATTTTAGGGTAAATGTTATTGGAAATAATAAAAGTTATTAATAGCAGTAATTATTTATTCCAAAAAAATTAGAGGTAAAAGCATAGTTTTTATTCAATAATAAATTTAACTGATCAAAACATTGTCATTAAACAAGTAATACCTACCTACATACTAGTCATGTAGTTTCATCCAACTTTTACACTTTGGGATTTGGGTCCGACCTACTATTGGTTTACACACACATTAATACCGCACAATAACTCAAAATGTCCACCCGTGCGCGCAGTGGGTACCACCAGCCGCAGGTCCCGGTACCACGAGTAGACGTACAGGCGCGCGACCTTGGGGGTTTGAGCGCGGAACGAACCAGCCTCGCGCGGAGGCAGACACCTGACAAATTCTCCAGAAGCAGCTGAAGGATAGCATCCGCTGCTCATCCAGCGGTCTACCTTCGGCGAAGCGCACGTGACACAGCTCCCTAACTCGACTGATATTGCCATCAGGAGCACCGACACAAAGTCATTTCATAAGATTCACTTGAATAATCGTGAGACACTGTAACGACTGTTGCGAGTCATATTCTTTGATTATAACACGTCTTCACTCGTTGATAGATAGGAAGCAACTAAGTTCATTGATTTGAAAATGAAAGAATTTGCCGATTTTCTAAAATTTTGTTCTAGGGTTCAGTTGAAAATTAAACATAAACCTATGAAGATAAAAGACGTAAAAATAATTTTAAGCGATACAATGATAATGAATCAATTAATTACATAATTTACTTTTCTCAATTGTGAAATAATAATAACGTGAAATAAGGTAAAAGACTTAGAATTAGTAATATTTTTTAAAACATACGGAACCACTCAATAAATAGAGGGTGGAGCTAGACTCTTTAATAATGCCGCCGACGGCCCTTTGACCTTTGCGCAGTGTCCTTATTGGCCAAAAAGGAGCGCGCGGACGTTCCTAGTGATCAATGGATTTTTCATTGATTAAGACCGCAATCCACGTGGACTAACAAAATTCTATCAAAGACTAATAATGTCAGATATTTACGTAGGTAAATTAGTAGGTTTTCTTTAAAACTATTGGAAAAAAATTAAAATAATGATGGAGTATTATCGGGCCTGTTGGCTCAGTTGGTAGTGACCTTCAGAACCGGAGCTCGCGGGTTCGATTCCCGCTGAACAACATATGTTGGCCTACAGTTGTGTGAATGAACATTTTTGTGGGCTTCGTGACTGGGTTTTCAATAATTATTTAAGTATATCTATTAGTTATTTAGTACTCATAGTGTAGGCTCTGTCTAGTTTTTCGTAGGTAAAAACACGATGTCTTATCTGTACCATGTTTAGTCACTTAATAGAGAGTTCAACAGCATTTAGCAGCTGATTTAAGGGTTGAAAATGATTTTTTTTAATGATAACTTCCACGTCGTTTTACTCCAAATTTATAGTATGTATTAAACAAGAGACATTTTCCCGAACTGTATATAAGCTACTTTATATGACCCTTAATTATTATTTCACCTTTCTGATACATATTGTATATATGACTGTATATTTATTTAAATATGCTTTGTTTTTGTCCTACAATTGCTTTTCAAACCGTGGTTCGGACGAAAAAAAGAAACACTACTTTAGTTATTTTTTATACTTTTTATAAGAAATAAACCGAAAATTAGTGAGGCTCGGGTTCGAATCCTGGCATGTACCAATGAGTTTTTCAAAAACTTACGTACATATTTATCACTAGCTCGACGGTGAAGGAAAACATCGGGAGGAGACCCGCAGGTCTCATAATTAATTCTGAGACATGTGTAAATAGACCCGGTCCGGCGATGGGCTCACCACCTATCACGTTTAGGGGTCCAATATATCTCGTGAAATGTGGGTATATCCAGTAATGGAATACCTCTGCCTACCCCCTCGGGGATAAAAGGCGTGAGATTATTTTATTTTATAAACCCTCTCCGATCCAAGTAACTTCAACTTAGAGTGCACTTTGTTGCGTCGCTGCATTTAAAGTTTTTAAAATCCTTTTACAAGTCTTGTACTTCTAGCGAAATCTAGCGTTACTACATAGAACCAACTAAAGCGCCATAGACGGCAATTTCTAAACCGCGCTAGCAAAGGTTTGTTTAAATACAACTGTCCAACATCAACCGTAGAACGCGGGGTCATGTGTCAGCCCCTGTGAGTCTCATAGACTTCCATTTGTTTTATAATGTGTGCAATAAAATTGTGCATTAAAGTCTAATTTACCTACTAGACATATTTTATTATAAGTGACCCCCTCCAAAATGTCAAACCGCGACTGCGCCTGAGTGTAGCAGGTGCGATGTATGAAAATTTATTTCATTATAATTTTTCACTTGCTACTCATGAAATCACTTATCTATTGGGTACTAAACAACTACGAGTATTAATTTTGTGCAACAATTTATTTAAACAATATGTAACAGAATAAGCGCAATTCCTGAAAGTAGTTTGTTCAGTATCGACTACTTAATCGATTTCAGGTATTTATTTTTACGAAAAATGAATTAGCGTAGCTGAATGTAGTGCTAACTATCGAAACAATACTATTCTTGCTCTTTATTTAAGAAAATTGGTCAGACACAACTAAAGTACGAACGAAGGCATCATATTTTTTGTATATTTATGTACTAATTGGGGTGTATGAGGAATTGCGCTTATTCTGTTAAGCGCTGTGTAGCGGCTTACCGCGCCCATAATATTGAAACTTTTGAGCCGCTCTGTAAAGAGCGGTTGTACTCATAAACATGAACCTAGAAGGCGGCAGCGAAGTCTTCTTTCTTCACGTCGATCGAGGAACCGGCGGCGCGGCAACCAACGTGCTGTCTCCTCGACGGCGCGGATTTCTGCCTAATACTGATGCCTAATATGTAAGTACAAGTGATAAACTTGCCCTAAATAATCAAAAATGTTGTAAGCCCCTGCTATGGACAGGAATACTGTATTCAGCACATCAAACGAATTTATGTAAGTTCTGCAAGCAAAATTAAGTCTCCTTAAACATTTTTACCTGAGATGAATCGAGTTGGAATGTTTAATTTAAAGCGAGCAGTGAGTAATTTGTTGTAAATTTTCAGAACATTGTCTCGTCTGATTTCAAAGGCACATAATACAATACAAAAGCATTTCATTAGATTTAAATGATTGTGTCTTTGTTGCATAATAATGTTAATTAAATTTTCTACTTAATTATACACAAAATGGGGATTGTAATCCACACTGCCATCTACATCTATAATAATATTAATTTAAGGTCGAGAGTTTTCTTGTTTTGTTTGTCTCACGGAAAAGAGAACAATACTTTGTAGAACCATGATTTATCTAAACTAATAAATTATATAACAGGTACACACCATTATAAGTTATTTTCAAATAATGTATAAAGAGGTGAGGTTGTTTATAGTAATTTCGTAGAATTAATCTCTGAAAAAAACTGATGTGATTAAAAAAAACTTTTATGTATCAAAAGCTCCGATTCGAAAAAACAGATCCGATTCTAAAAAATCATTCAGGTTTAAAAAGCTACACCCATTCCCGAGTGACATACGAGTAGGTCATTGTGAATCCACAAGGATTAGCGATCCTACCATTACGATTATTTCATTTGTTTTATATCTCTAAAGAAATGAATGGATGTACATATTACAAACATTATTGTTTTAAATTTAGTTATTGTATATAGAAAATACAAAAAATACAGAACTTTCCTCATAGTATAAAATAAAGTCGCTATCTGCGACTGTCTGTTTCTCCGCTTACTTAATTTTTATACGGTTTTCACTTATAGAAAGAGCTATAAATTTTATTTTTTAGATTAAGTACAAATAAATGAATTAGAAATTTAATTAGAGTCTCTCTTTGATCCACTTCTATCTTGAAGCTTATGTGTTAAACATTAGCAAAGTTCCGGTCATTCAATAGGATTTTCTGTTGTAAGACAGCCTACACAAATAAATTCCCACTGAGTACCTTTGCAATACATTACTATGTATAAACGAACTTAACACAAAGTAAACCTAAGCTAATGGTTTGAACGAGGCAGAGAAGTGGACTGTTTCCGCTAAGAGTTTAAAATGCTTTGGCAGTGTCGTACTTAGGGCCTCGCAATAGGGGCCCATGCCAGGGGCACATAATTACTACGGGAGCGCAACCAGCCGAAGGAGATAAATTCCTTAGAATATAGGTAGGAAATCAATTAGGTACACGTACATATTAATGCAGCAATATTGTCGATATTGCTAAAACATTAAATTTGGATGATACAAGTTTCTCATAGACATTAAAGTCTATGGAGTATCTACACTATCTATACTAATACATACATATTATAAAGAGGAAAGGTTTGTAAAAATATTTTGCTAAAATTGCTAAACACGCCTTAGTTGACAGGACTAATTTTAATTTGACGGGACTAAATATCTCTCGTCTCTTTTCCTTTCTAAGTGTAAATTCACGTTTTTCATTATGCAAGGCAACCCGCAAGCCGCCATTTTTTTTCCAAACTACTTAAGTTAAAATGGTGGTCTTTCTTTCTTGCACTTGCATTTTCGCTATTCAGATGCGGTAGGTAGTAGAGCGGGAAACATACCTAAGCTCCGCCTCGAAGCCCAAGGTCGTTGACGGACGATTATAGTCGCCTTCAATAACATTTTTAGCGACCATTTGGTGATATGAGGCGGTTTGCGCAGGCGGAGCTTATGTTCAGACTGCAGCGCGGATATAGGTAATACATTTAATAATGACAATTGTTAGTCCATTTGATTGTCAGAGCCAGGTTTTACAAAACAAATCAAAGACGCACTTATACAATCTCGAACGAGCGCATACTTAATATACTTAAGGGTAGTTACGGCATTGTTTTTACTGTACTTATAGACTTGCTTTGCAATCTCCTAAACTTTTCGCTTTAGTACCTAATATATATAGCAGTCAGTGAAAGTCTCCACAATCGAGACGAGAATAAAGGGACACAGTCATACCTAGTCAGTGCCATTTGTATAGTTAGAACTTTTAGGGTTACCACCCGTCTTTCATTTTGACGTTACTGGAAATAGGAAAATAGAATGTCCGGCGGGTTTCCGAAACTCAGCAATTTGAGTAATCGGAAGAAGACCGGAACCACTTGAAAGAGTTTTCGGGAGAACTCTAGCCGTTTTACTTCATTTTCCGGATTGCTACGCCTTCCGGGAAAACGACGATAAAGTTATAACTGTTGGTTACTTTTCGGAATGTTTAGGATACTAAAAGAAGTTCAGTGGGCGAAGAAAGGAACACATCTTTGATTAATAAATATATTGTGAAACATTTGAGTGATGCGTGCAAAACCAGACAGACAGATACAAAAATGAAAAATAATGTCTTTTTACACTAAGTAGTACATAATATCTACATCGATAACTAGACAGATTAGACATAGGTATATTCATGTACAGACACGGTCTCGTTACAGTTTCATTAAATGTAGGTATAGATAGATTAAGTTAAAAAAAAATCCTGTCCTTTCTTCGACTCAAAAAACGTCTATAGACTATCGCGAATACATGTGAAAGATGATCCGTTCACGCGCCCTAACTCAATAACGCGGTGAATAAATTTAATATAAATTCCATGGAATTGTTAACATAATGTATTCGCAGCAGACTGCTTCCTTTACAGGACGTCTGCGTCAATACGAGATTTTATATCGCTGCCAAGTGGACTTTTCTAAGAAATGAATTGAATATACGACAATATTTTATTTTATTTATTTTTATTTTCGTAGGAAAACCAACAGCACATTTACAAATATGGGTAGGTACAGTAGTAGCACTCCAGGAAACTTGGCTGTTTCCGCACGACATTCCGTTCCTGAGTGGGGTACACATGGACTTCGAATATACCGGGAAATCGGCTGTGGACACATCAGCAGGCATCATCAAGGGCCGGCCCTACGGCGGCGTGGCTATTTTATGGCGGAAGGGGCTATTTAAATCTGTCTCCGTAGTGGAGTGTAAAAGTGCACGTATCACGGCAATAAGCGCGTCACTAGGTAACAGTTCCATCATGGTGTTCAGTGTTTACATGCCAGTTGACGACAATGTTAACCTACCCGAATTCACCGATTGTCTTAGTGAGATTAGTGCGATAGTTGAAAGCAGTGATATAGAAGCCGTCTACATCTTAGGAGACTTTAATGCACACCCAGGTGAGCTCTTTGCTAATGAGTTGTTGAACTTTTGTGTTGAGCAACAGTGGTGCTGTGCAGATATTTTAAAGTTAGGTATAACTTCAAGTAGCTATACTTATGTCAGTGAAGCGCACGGCTGCCGGCGCTGGCTCGACCACTGTGTCGTTACGCAATCCGCCTGGAGGACGATCGCAGACATACGTATAGCTGATGACAATGTTTACTGTTCAGACCACTTACCTCTTGTTGTGGAGTGTCAATTACACATTATAAAATCAAAAACAAGCGTTAGTGACTCAACTCGGAATAAAGTCGTCTGGGGTGAGCGGAACAGTGAACAAGTCAAGCGATACCGTGATTTATGTAATAGTAAATTAAGGCTTATAGATTTTCCTGAAATTTTTGCGCAATGTTGTGATGGCCACTGTAATATGGACGATCATAAAATAGTATTAGACCACATGTATGGAAACATTATAAACATATTATCAGAGACAGCTGCTCAGACGTGGGATGATAATGGCAATGATCGTCGATCTTACAAATCTGGTCGTGTTGTGGGGTGGAACAGACATGTTCGTGAGGCTCACGGACGGGCCAAACTGGCGCATCAGGTTTGGCTGCTGCATAATAAACCAAATGCGGGCAGTATATACAATGAGATGTGTCTTACTCGAAAAATTTTTAAAGGCAAACTGCGGTGGTGCCAAAAGCATCAGGAGCAAATCAAGCTTGACATTATCGCTTCTCATAGGGCTTCAAAAAACTTCAGGAAGTTCTGGAAGGCAACGAGCAGGCTTGATATGCGCCCTGGTCTTCCAGTAACAGTAGGAAATGCGAACGAGCCGGAGGCCATAGCGAACATGTTTGTTGACCACTTCAGTGTACGGTCACCTCTGGGCCCCCCTCGGCGGGTGGTCGATTCTGAGGCCTGTAGTGAAGAGAACCTTGCACGTTTTACCGCCAAGCAAGTAGGTTCTGTGATACTTAAAATGACGCGAGGAAAATCACCAGGCTGGGATGGCCTCAGCATCGAACACTTGCAGAACGCAGGTGTCCACCTTCCGCGTGTGCTTTCGATGTTTTTCTCGCTGTGCATGGGCCACTCGTACCTCCCCGATGACCTTATGCGCACTATTGTCGTGCCCATAATAAAAAACAAAACCGGCGATATAGCAGACAAGTGCAACTATAGGCCCATCTCTCTTGCCACGATTGTGGCGAAGGTGCTCGACAGTCTGCTGGACTCTCTTCTGGAGCAACACGTGGACTTACATGATGCACAGTTCGGGTTCCGGCCCGGACTGTGCACCGAAAGTGCCATCCTCGTTTTAAAACACACAGTCCAGTACTACACCGAGCGTCGGACGCCTGTGTACGCTTGTTTTTTGGATCTGTCCAAGGCGTTCGACCTGGTGGCGTACGACGTGCTATGGACCAAGCTGCGGGAGAGAAAAGTGCCGGCAGAGCTGTTGCGCATCTTCCAGTATTGGTATCTTAACCAGGAAAATAGTGTGAGATGGGCCAACAGGTTCTCGAGGTCGTATGGATTGGAGTGTGGGGTGAGGCAGGGGGGACTCACATCGCCCAGACTTTTCAATGTATACGTCAACGAACTGATCGTTGAGCTCAGCAGCAAAAGGATCGGATGTCGCATTGATGACGTTAGTGTCAATAATATAAGTTATGCTGACGATATGGTGCTGCTGAGCCCATCGATCAGGGCGCTCAGGGAGCTGCTGCTCGTGTGTGAGCAGTACGCTCGCAGACATGGTCTTGCTTATAATGGGAAGAAGAGCGAGTTCATGGTCTTTGGGGCTGCCGGAGGAAGGTGTCCAGATAAGGTACCAGACATCATGCTCAACGGAGTGACTCTCAAACGAGTCTATCAGTTTAAATATCTTGGGCACATTCTTACCTATGACCTTAAAGACCAGGCAGAAATCGAAAGGGAACGCAGGGCGCTGGCGGTCAGGTGCAACATGTTGGTGCGTAGGTTTGCACGTAGTAGTGAAGAGGTTAAAATAACGCTCTTCAAAGCGTTCTGCCAGGTGTTTTACACATGCAGCCTATGGACCAGCTTCACACGACTGTCCCTCGGCACCCTGCGAGTCCAGTACAATAACGGCTTCAGGATGTTGATGGGGCTGCCTCGCTTCTGCAGTGCGTCGGGCATGTTTTCTCAGACGCGTACTGATGATTTTTTTGCCATCATGCGCAAGAAGACTGCCTCGTTGCTCTGCAGAGTGCGGGCCAGCTCCAACTCCCTCCTGAAGACCGTTGCGGGGAGGTACGACTCACCCATTGTGCGCCACTGGGCCAAAGTCCTGATTGGTTCTAACTCAATCTTTGGATAGAGTTGGAACCAGGTCTATGGGCTTTTATGTTCTATTTGTAAATATATTGATGTACCTATAGGTTAAGGCACTAACATAGAATAAGTTTAAATTTACTAACAAAATGGACTGTATACCTATTGTCTGAAATAAATGATTATTATTATTATTATTATTATTATTAAATTTTATAACTAAACTTAGAATGTAAATATTACCAATTACAGGTTTGCACAACTAAAAAAAATGCTTATTACTTGCTTCTATTTTTCTATGTTAGGGCTTACACTACACGATTAGGCACATTAAAAATTGATTTTAAATGGCTCAGACTCGAGCAAAATAAATCTAAGTTGTATTTAACGCTAAGTATATGTGAGTTAGTACTTTTTAAAGTACCTACCTACGCTCCAGTCATATTTCAGATGATTTCTCCTTTCGCGATCCCAAGATGAACCATTTACAAAAGTTTTAGTTGAACTTACACACGGAGGGCTTCGTAAATTTCTATGTAAAGTGAAATGTAGGTAATTACTCCAACCCAACATGCAATGGAAAGCTTTCCCCCGGGTAATTTCCGTTCCCGTGGGTACATTTTGCCTGATGACGGGCCTGCTGACTCTGTCGGAGTCGGAGGGCGTGGGTTCGATCCGCGCTCTGAGGCAACATTTGTGAGCATGAACATGTCTGTCTGCTTCGTGTCTTGTCGTTTAATAGGTATTTATTTCAGTATGTTTAGGTATAAGTTGTTTAGTACTTACAGCCTTGCCTAGTTTGGGACTATATAGGTAACTGTGTATGACTTGTGTCCCACCAATTACACAACTATTTTATTACTAGATAAATTAACAATATTTGTTTTCTTATTTTCCGTTAATGCCAGAGATGGGGAATATTAATGATTGTGTCGTGATACCTACTTTATTAAGTAGTATTAATTAAGTGATCATAACTTCAATTAAAAACATTAAAAAAGCATAGTCGAATTGAGAACCTTCTCGTTTTTTGAAGTCGGTTGAAATTAAATTAGGTTCGCTACAAATAAATAAATATAACATGCTTACACTTTATCTCTGAGTTTGGCAGAGGCGTTTATTTTATAGGAATATAAAGTAGCCGATTTTTACTATAAGTATTACTATAAGTATTTTTACTATAAGTACTTAGTACCTTGGTTTTTAACACCCTCTATTGATAATTAATTATGTCGGTCAGCCTATATGCAAATGTATTGTATTTCCGTAGGTAACTGATAATTTAATAATAATAATAATAACTTTTATTTGCTTCTCCACATATACTTATTTTAAGAGTACAGTATTGTAAGGATCTATACAATGGTTCGTACACGTGGAGACTGGCACCTAAAATAGGCGTTAGCCTGTGCTTTAGGATCACCAGAACCCCAGGATGTACTTCCCGGATGTCTACAGTTTATTTTAGGGTAACACATTTTTTTCACATAATTTTATATATGGAGTGGGTGATGAATGGTGAATGGGAGCATAGTAATGTCTGAATGTGAGTATGTGTGGGTTTTTCGGGAGGGAGTGGTGGTTACCAACTAGCCCTACGATGCCGTAATGATGTCTTGGGTTGGATATCTGTCTATATAAAAAAAATCAATAGACAGCTATCCACTAGTTGGTACCTAAGAGAGGGTAAGGAAATGAGTTTGTTACGTGTAAGTAAGTAAGTAAGTAACAACTCTTTATAACACATTTACTCGTAAACGGTGTCTTATTTTACCAATTTTAATATCGTTACCTATCTCATTACGCCCAAGTGCGGTAAGTGTAAAGTAAAACGCACGGTTTATCAAGATGCTCCGTCTTAAAACGAACGGTACTTTTTAAAATCTCAGCAAAGAGTTTTTATGTCAAAAAAGTTGTCAACATTTTATGATTAAAATTAACTTTGGGAGATAAAATATAATAAAGAAATATTTATGTAACTACATAATTATTTAATTAATTTTGACAGTAAATTACAACCAATTAATCTGTAACAAAAACACAAAAATATTATTTTACTTTATTAGTAATAAGTAGGTACTGGCTGGTTTTTGTGCCTTTTCTTAAAAAAGAATGCTGATGCGCGCCGCGCGCTTTTTTATAACGCTGTATTGTTTTTATGCGTGTACCATAGTCGGAGTTTTATTTTATTTCCTCGCAAATGTGTTATAAAACGTCGTATGACATACGTGCGCTTTGATAATTACAGCCTCTGCTTACTTGTAGCCCTCGCCTACGGCTCGGGCTAGCAATATCGCCTCGGCTGTAATTTTCAACCTACCGCACTTATATCATAATGTACTATTATTGTACACCAATAAAAATATGCAACAAGTGTCACAGTGATACAAAAAATACGATATAAGATACGTGTCTGTTTGAGTATGGGTGTTTGTGTGTTATTCTTAGGAAACATGGGATAGAAGATCCTCTGTTTCGTGATATGACCGACTATATAGAAATGAGGTGACTTTATTTTTACATATATATCTATTTAAGGCGATAATGTCTTCGTTTTTTATTAATTGGACCAAGGTAACAGAAGAACCTGTGAGCGAAGGTGGTTCTCAGATTTTGCGCAGGAATAATCTGATTCCTTCTGTTACGGGTCTGGCTTATGGAATAGGATGAGGTGGTGTGTTGAAGAAGTACAGTGTGAAGGATAAACAATTGTCTTACAGTTAAAACTTCGCAGTATTGGTATAGAAGTGTGGTTGGGAAAAGAAATGGTTTAAAGGTGGCAACTTTAAGCACAGCTCTTTGAGCTCTTTCTAGTTTTATAAGATGGGTACGAGCGGTAAGATGGGTAATTACACTTAGAAAGGTCAATAGTGTAATTCCGAAGTTAAAAAGTGGTATTTTTGTTTATAGAATTTCATGTTGTGTTTAGGCTGATGGCTAAATAATGATAATGCTTCAAAACGGAACCAAAAACAAATGTGTCAATGTCACCAGTGTCACTGTCAGATCAGTTGTCAATGTCGGCTTTTTGGCGGGAATCCGAAGAGGGACGTCATGTTTTTTGTTTAATTTTCATTTTGCTGTGTATTTCGGGTTTTGACTCATAATAGTGATAGTTTATTATGTGGCAAGTGTCCGTGAAAGTGTGCAGTGAATGGGAAATTTGATAAATTGCGAGATATGGACATTTTTGGATTGCCTCAAAAAGTCACAATAAAGTCGTCAGTAAAAGTGCTATCATTTTACTGATAACCAAGTTAGGGCACGTTAGGGATGTAGAAAGTGTTAAAGACACTGTATTTTTGTGCATGGACTCTGAAGCAGAGCCATTTACATAAGGATAATATCATTAACTAATGACGAGGCTGCATGGCGTAATGCCTTTGCCTACCCTGTAAGGGGTGAAACAACAACAAAAAAAAAAAGTTGTCAATGTCCAATCCAGGAGTAAAAGTGTTCTGTGCAGCCAACTGCCAGCCAACTTCCATCCAGTGTTGCCAACTTAGCTACTTTATAGCTAGATCTAGCTATTTTTGGGTATCAGGCAGCTACAATTTACAAAATCTTGTAGCTAAATTTTTTAGCTACTTTTTCTAGCTACTTTTACTCTTTTACAAAATGTGAGTACTTTCGAGACTTTATAGTAGGGTATAGGTCCTTAAATTGTACCTAAACGTGGCTGGCTTATGTATTTTATTACTAATACCTGTATTAATGGAGGGGATAAACATATTTCTTCGTTTAAAACTTATATTGCGTTCTACTTTGTGTTATTTTATAAATTTAAAATTATTGCTAGCTGTTTTAATAAACTGAAAACTGATTAACTTATGAAAAAATACACGTAATCTGGGGGACAATTCTACTAAATGACAGCGGTGATAGTTGTATGACAATTACATGATTGTGGTCACTTAATGGTGATATTATGTCAAAATTTGACACTCAATGGTGATATTATGTCAAAATTTGACACTCAATGGTGATATTATGTCAAATTTTGACATAACCATTGAGTGACCACAATCATGTAATTGTCATACAACTATCACCGCTGTCATTTAGTAGAATTGGCCCCCTGCTTACTTTACCTAGTTCAAAGTGTTAGCTACTTCTAGCTACTTTTTTGTGTCAACAAATCGGGCAATCTGGCTACTTTTCGCAAGATGTCTAGCTACAAGGTAAGGGTAGCAGTTGGCAACACTGCTTCCATCCAATCCAAATCAGGCTGTAAGGACTAGAATCCAAAGGCCAATAAACAATTTCAAAAAAAAAAAAATTCCAATCCAAATCAACAAATAAAATTGAAAGCGCGGGAAACGTTGAGTTTGGCGGGAGTATTTTTTCGTGTTTTGGAAATTTAATTTATTTAATATTGGATAAATAGAGATCAGTTGTGTAAATTTGTGTATATATTGGTAGTTTTGTTTATATTATTTGTTTTTGTAGATATATTTTCACATATTCGGTAAGTTTTTCAATTTTTATCTGTTGATTGATGGCCGAGCCGCCCGACCCGGGGGGCACAGTCCCCCCGGTCGGTGAAAATGTTACTATTTTTTCTGCTAATGACTCCAGTATGGATACCGAAGGCTCTATAAGAGGAGATAGAAAGAGAATTCGGGCTCCCCGGAAGATATGTAAACACTGTAATAAAAGAAGGAAACAACATTCTCATGATTCAGGAAAACTTAAACAGTCGGACTGTCATTGTGATATTGAAAGTCGCAACGTTCTTAGGGATAGATCCCCTATTCCGCTTTTTAATGAGATTTCTCAATCAAAAATTCCCAACATTGATCCAAATTCCAACCAGTCATCCCATGTAGGCAGGACTCTATATGAATCAACTGATATTTCCCCATTCATTGTGCACATTCAAAGAGAATCCATTGATAATGCTACCACACTTCACCCAGTTGCTTTTGGCCACTTCTTAAAGAAAAGCTCCTTTAAAAACATTATTAATGGTAGTTTGAAGCGTATAGGAAGGAACCGTCTGACACTGTCTTTCAACAACTATCTAGATGCAAATTCTTTTATTAATGATCCTTGTTTGACAAAGCAAAGTTTCAAGGCTTTCATCCCTACATTTAGCATAACACGGATGGGTCTAGTCCGTGGTGTGCCTACCGAATGGTCCATGGAGGATTTACTTGAGAACATCTCTGTTCCCATAGGATGTGGAAAAGTGATTAAAGCGAGGAGGTTAAACTATAAAGTACACGGTACAACTCCTACTTGGAAACCATCACAAACAGTTGTTCTGACCTTTGATGGACAAGTGCTACCTAAGCGAGTCTTTTTATGTTACAATTCTCTTCCTGTTGAATTATACACCTTTCCAACGATTCAGTGTTTTAATTGCTGTAGATTCGGTCACACTAAAACACAGTGTAGGTCTGCTCCTCGTTGCTACAAGTGCGGGCAGAGTCATTCTGCTGACACTTGTGATATTGAGGAAGACAGTGCATCCTGTTTCTTATGTGGTGGCTCTCATTTTGCTAACAGGAGAACTTGCCAAGAATTTGAAAGGCAGACTAGAATAAAAGCATATATGGCCCAAAATTGTGTGTCCTACATTGAAGCCTTAAAACTACACCCCGCTCCATCCAAATCATTTGCAGATGTGTTAATTTCCACTCCTACAAACTCATCTAATCATGTAAGATCACCACCAAATTTATCAACACTTTCTTCTCCACCAAACACCAAATCCTATAAAAAAACTGTCTTTTTAAAGCCACGAACACCCCCAAAAGTCACAAAAGGTTATGATGTGGAGGCTCATCAGTCTCTCATAAAAGATTATGATGGTCCATCTCCTTCTAATGGATGTGCCTTACAAAATAATGATACAAGGAATAATAATGACCAAATATTAGAAGTTATAATAGCTTTATTTAAATCCCTCTCGGAAACAAACCAATTACCGTCCAACGTTGCTTCATTTTTTGAAACTTTTATTCAATTATTTTACAATAATGGATCTAGCAAAGATCATGCAATGGAACTGCAGAAGCATAGTCAACAAGAAAAGTGAATTGATACATTTATTAAATAAATTTGAACCTTTTGCATTTGCCCTGTCGGAAACATGGCTAAAACCAGGATTCTCCTTTAGAATCCCTGGCTATGCCTGTTTAAGAGATGACAGAGCTGACGGGTATGGTGGTGTCGCCATACTCATTAAAAATACCCTCTCTTTTAAATCTCTGTCTGTTCCACCCCATGGCGATGACATGTCTGTCGTTGCTGCTGTTGTAAATAATCTGTGTATAGTATCTGTATATTTTTCTCGTCCTTCTGTAAATATTTTTTCTGAAATAAATCAAATTTTTTCTGTATTACCTAAACCATTTCTGGTGATGGGAGATTTCAACTCTCAGCACCAATCCTGGGGTAGCTCCAGTACAAATTATTATGGAGAACGCCTTTTAGAAATCTTAGATTCAAATAATTTGTGTATTTTAAACACTTGCCTTCCCACTCGTCACACAAATCCTGATGAAGGTATAAGTGCCCCAGACTTATCCATCTGCACACCCGATCTGGCATCATCTTTGTCATGGTCGCCCTTATCCTCCTCTCACGGTAGTGATCATTTCCCTCTGATAATTTCATTTCCCTACAATAAAGCAAGAAGTATCATTTCTGCCCCCCGCCTTAGACATAGACTCTCAAATGCAGATTGGGATGCTTATAGACAGTGTGTGGAACAAAAAGTGCATGCCATACCTGATATTTGTCAAGGTCATGAGACACAGTGTTCTGATGCTTTGACAAAGATTTTAATAGATGCTGCGGATGAAACATTCCCCATCAAAAACGGAGCTTCTGGCAAAATACCTTCTCCACCATGGTGGGATGCTGAATGCACACAGGCTGTCAGGAGCAGAAAGGAGGCAGAAAGGAATTACAGCATTATGATGACTGCAGAAAATTTCGAAATATTCCTGCAAATTTCACGCGATACAAGGAAACTTCTTAAAAAAAAGAAATTTGATGGCTGGCAAAAATTTTGTGCCTCAATTTGCCCTGATGTGAGCCCATCTGTTGTTTGGCGGAATATAAGGCGATTTAGATCTGCTTTTAACGACTCCTCATCTAATAAAATTCCACTAGAATTGGCTAACCAGTTTATGGACCGTCTTGCTCCCCCTTCTGTTCCTGAATATAGTTCTGTTTCATCATTGTGCCTCTCATTGGATGATGGTATCACAGGACTTAATTCTCCTTTCTCAATGCAAGAATTAAAGGGAGTTCTAACACATGTTAAAGATTCTGCTCCAGGTGAAGATGGCATTCCTTATTCTTTCATAGCAAATTTGAGTGATTCAGTTCTGAAAAAATATCTTGATCTTATTAATTCTGTCATGACTTCTGGTAACATACCTTATTCTTGGAAATTTCAGACTATTATCCCAATATTAAAACCAAATAAACCTTCTTGTGAAGCTTCTTCTTATCGCCCTATTGCTCTTTCATCTGTTCTTGCCAAGATTGCAGAACATCTCATTAAAATCCGTTTAGAATGGTTTATAGAAAGTAGAAAACTAATGGCTCCCTCCCAATTTGGCTTCAGAAAGGGAAAGGGTACTCTGGATAGCTTAAGTGTATTTGTTACTGATGTGCGTTTGGCCTTTTCTGGAAATGAATCTGTAATTGCAGCTTTTTTGGACATTAGTTCAGCATACGACAGTGTTTTACTGTCGGTACTGAAACAGAAACTTCATGCATTGAAAGTTCCCACTATGCTTTCTAACTTTATTATAAATATGTTATCTGAAAGGTCTATTAGTCTTCTTATCAATGACACTAGGATAACCAGACTGGTATGGAGGGGTCTTCCTCAGGGATCTGTTCTAAGTCCACTTCTCTATAACATATACACTCATGACTTAGAATCTTCTCTCAATGAAACGGTGCAGGTGCTTCAGTATGCTGATGATTTAGTATTATACTGCTGTGGGCATTCTGTCAACAGTATTTGTGATAATTTATCTTCATCCCTTTCGTTATTAAAGTCATGGTTATTTAGAAATGGTTTGGATTTATCTGTAAGTAAAAGTAATGTTGTATTATTTACTAGAATGCGTAAACCACCAGAAATTAATGTACAGTATGATAACAAACCAATACCTGTTCAAAATCAAGTCAAGTTTTTGGGTGTAATTTTAGATTCACATCTTACAGGACTCCCTCACTGTGAATATATAGCAGCTAAATGTGAACGGAATATAAACATTTTGAGATGTCTCTCGGGGGTTTGGTGGGGTGCCCATCCATTTTCAATGAAGTTGCTTTACAATGCCCTGATACGAAGTGTTCTTGACTACGGAACCTTTTTGTTGGAGCCTGGTAGTATTGCTGGGTTCGGGAAATTGGATGGAGTGCAGTCGAAGGCTCTGAGAGTCATTTCAGGTGCAATGAAGTCAAGTCCTATTAACTGCTTACAAGTGGAATGTGGAGACCCTCCACTCCATTTAAGACGCCAATATTTGTCCGATAGGTTTTTATTTCGATGCCAGCAGTTCCTAAATCACCCTTTAACGAATAGAATAGCTCGCCTCTCTGAAGAAGTTACCTTGCCTGGTTACTGGTCTAGAAAAACTGTCCCTTGTCTAGTTGAGAGCTTCTCAAAATGGAAAGCTATTGAAGCTCCAGCTCATCAATCCGAGCTATTGCCTATTTTCCATTGCAATTATAAAGAATTAATTTTGTCCCCCAACATTCAATATAACCTTGGTATTTTTAAAGATGACATATGTCAAAACCATAACTTCAATTATATCATAGACAAAGATTGGCAGGGGTGGCACTACTTATTTACCGACGCCTCTAAGCAGGGTTCTAGTTGCGTGGGTGTTGGAGTGGTGCACCTCCAATATAATATTGTTCAAAAAATTAAACTTCCTCCAGAGTCTTCGGTTTTTACCGGGGAGTGTTACGGATTATATAAAGCTGTAGAATATATTTTGTTAATGGGCTTACAAAGATCATTAATTATAACGGACTCAAAGAGTTCTTTACAGTCATTGGCAAAGTTTCCTTTTTATTGTCAAAACCAACCAATAATTTTTCATATTCGCCAGTTACTTCACAAATGTTCGTTAAGGGGCTTTTCAATAAACTTTGTTTGGGTACCGGCCCACTGTGGCATTTCGGGTAATGAAAGAGCTGACCTTCTGGCAAAGGACGCAGTGAGATGTGGTGACATTTTTCCGTATAAGAACTTTTGGCATGATCTGGCTACCTTACCCAGAATTTATTTACAGGAGTCCTGGAATAGATTGTGGGAGGGAAATATTTCTAAGGGGAAATTTTACCGGAATATTCAACCAACTATTCCGGTAAAACCTTGGTTCCATAGGGTAAAATTTTGTAAGATTGCCACCTCAATTTTAATCCGTATGCGTTTGGGACATACTTGCACTCCAGTCCACCTTGCTAAGCTGAATATACTGGACAGTCCTGCCTGTGCTTGTGGTACTGACGTGGGAAATTTGAATCACATTTTGTTTTCCTGTCCCCTATACGATCATTCTTCCTTTTATACAGAACTCATACTCCTTGAAGTTCCTTTACCCTCATCCGTATCCTGTCTGCTATATAATTTAGATATGTGTATTTATAAAATTATAGCTCGTTTTATTTTGTTTAATAATATCAAAATATAACAAATTTATTTATTATAGCAAGCACATTATTATATTTTTTGTTTGTATCTATATCATATTTTATGTAAGTTATATTATCTTATTACTCAACCGATCCTTTTTCCAACCCAAATTCCAAATTCTCCTTTCTTTTTTTCAATTTATTTCGTTTCCCCGTTTTTACTCGACACTGGCATAAAGCACAAAATGTGCAAACGCCAAAAAAAAAAAAAAAAAAAAAAAAAAAAAATAAAATAAAATTTACTTCATAAATTCTTGATTCGATTGAGTTAATGTATGTACTATAAGAGTGAAGGAAAGAATACGCAACCCTTTTGGCACTGTAAGTAGATACAATTTGATGTTAATTTAATCAAATACTTGATATCAAACGGCATACCTTCGGACGAATATCATTGAGGTTAAGTTTCCTCTCATTTTTGTTGGTTTACATTCTTGTTTATCTATTTAGATAATGTTTAGGTGGAGACGAGTGATAACCAAAGCTGTAAAGAGCTACTGTAGTGTCACAAATCACAGTAACTTTGCGATAACGCTTCGAAAGCAGACCACTTCAGCGTGTGAGATGTCGGAAAAATTTAAACTTCCATCTCGCTATGGGACCGGCGAGAAGAGTGTATGGTGAGTAAAAACTACACTTTATACTAAAAATACTAAAAACTAAAATATTAAGTCTTTGTAAGTAATATCTAGACAATTTCAAGACGGTTTTAAATGGTCATATTAATTTTTATATTTTGCAATACATTTTCATAATGTATTTGTATACTTAGAGCACTTTTAACAAGTTATATAACTAATTGATATGGACAACCAGCAACATGAACAGTATGTAAGGGCAGAATGGTCTAGATTGGGTCTTACCAATGAAATGAGCAAAAAATTGTGACTAATGTTTTTATTTACAAAATTCTGTTATTTTAATATTAAGCTAAAGATTATATATTTTTACATCCCTTTCTTCTCGCACTGCGTCGATGGGACATTCCGCTGCAAGTCAAGTGTTTCAGTATTAGGCGGTGGTGGTCTTCAGCTAGTGGTGCGCCACAACTTTAGTAATTTTATCCTAAAGTTAACTTTATTGGTAAAATTATACATGCACTAAAATATATATTTGTTTTATTTTAATGGTTAACAAATAATCAAGAAAAGAGATTGTGTCATGTGTTGCCCAATTTGGTGCTCAGATTAGTTATATTATTAATATTTAATATTATTTACAGCTTTATTTAAGTTTGAACTATTTTTTAAAAACATATACACACCATTATGCTGAATTTGAATGTGTGGGCTACGCCACCATAATTGTAATAATAGCCTTATGATTGCAATTCCCATGGATAGTTACAATAGTGAAAAAAAAATTTGCATAAAATACTCCATTCAAAACATCAATTTCATAATAATATTTTCATTACCTGGCCTTTCTCCTTTAGGGTGGAGTATATACAGTTGGCAGCTGAATACAAGCCTGCGGTGAACCTTGGGCAAGGATTCCCTGATTACCATGCACCGGAGCATGTTACCAAGGCGCTGGCAGAGGTCACCACTGGTGACAATCCCCTACTCAATCAGTATACTAGAGGATTTGTGAGTATTACGTATTTGGAATACTGCTCTCGTACATTGGATTTTGTGAGAAATTTTGTGCATTGATTCTTCTCATAATAGATTTTACGACATGAATTTTGGAGAAGTTTTACACATTATCTATTTTCTATCTAAAATCCCTTCTTCAGAACCAATATCACAGGTACTTACTAAAGAAAATTAGTTTTTTTGTAAGGACAAATTAGTGGAATGATACTGAAGAAATTTGGCAGGATGATAGTTTACATTTTGAGAAATAATAAACAAACAAAATTTTTTTTTTTAAATAATGGATTTTTTCATGGCAGAAGAGACATAGTTCCTATGGGATGTGATAAGCTGATACCTAACGTTTACGCACACAGATTCCCTGGTAATAGCAAATACATGAATAAAATAACACCCTAGCTCATTGCACTCAATAATACTACATGGAAGTAAATATTTAAATATGAAAGTTATGTACAGTCAAGAGCAAGTCAAGCTTGACACTACCAGTTTAAGCTGAGCTCTGATTTGTACTGCGCGCCATAGAATACAGGGCCGGGTCAAAGTCCAATGTGTCAAGCTTAGCGTGCTCTTGACTGTACACATTATTATCTGGAGTAAATTTTACCAACATTAAACATATTAGTGACAGTAGTGATTTATCTGTCAAGTATTTACATTTTAATGATAACAGTTAACTTTTGCTACGGGTCAATTATAAATAAAAAAAAAACTCACGCCTTTTATCCCCGAGGGGGTAGGCAGAGGTATTCCATTACTGGATATACCCACATTTCACGAGATATATTGGACCCCTAAACGTGATAGGTTCTGAGCCCATCGCCGGACCGGGTCTGTTTACACAATACACATGTCTCAGAGTTAATTCTGAGACCTGCGGGTTTCCTCACGATGTTTTCCTTCACCGTCGAGCTAGTGATAAATATGTACGTAAGTTTTTGAAAAACTCATTGGTACATGCCAGGATTCGAACCCGAGCCTCACTGATTTTCGGCCGGCTCTTTAACCGTAAGGCTATCACTAGTATCATTGCTCTGTTATACTCTATGAAAGTTATGTACACATTATTATCTGGAGTAAGTTTTACCAACATCAAACATATTAGTGACAGTAGTGATTTATCTTTCAAGTATTTACATTTTAATGATAACAGTTAACATTTGCTACAGGTCATATTGGTTAATTCCTACTTTCCTACTAATATTATAAATGCGAAAGTAACTCCGTCTGTCTACTCTTATTTACCTTTTCATGGCTAAACCGGTGGATGAATCTTGATGAAATTTAGCAGGCCGATAGCTTGCACCTTGATGAAAGGCATAGGCTACTTTTCAACCGACTTCAAATAAGGAGGAGGTCATCAATATTGACTGTAGTAGTGTTTGTACCCAGAACATTCGACTGTGTGAACGAATTTTGATGATTCTTTTTTTATGTGAAAGCTGATGCTTTGGTCCCATTTTAATTTAGTCCAGTTCTGACAATGGCATCCACGAGAAAACCGTATAAATTGAAGTCGGGTTTTTTTATCCTCGAAAAACCCTCAAGGGGCAGACAGTTTCTAATAACTAACTGGAATTAGCAATGTTTTTGCTACAGGGTCACCCAAGACTCGTGGAGGCACTGTCCAAGGTGTACTCGCCTTTAATCGGCAGAAAGCTTGACCCCTTCAATGAGATATTGGTTGGCAGTGGGGCTTATGAAGCTCTCTTCTCTGCAATTTTAGGTAATTAATTACAACTTATACTTTTTACTACTTCTTAAAGGTAATTTATATGAAGGTATTTTATTTATCTACTACTACTTTTTAAAGGTAATTTATACTGCAAATAGGACCATTTACACACTTGATTTGTTTTAAATAGTTTTATTTAAGACCTTTCCCACTAATTGTTATCTCTTCTCCAATCTGTGAATAATATAAAACAAAGTTGTTCTTTGCCTCTCTTTGTTTCTCCGCTTCTTCTAAACCACGCAACTTTTGTTACAAAGTACACCTAGTAATCATTGCATGAAATTTAAAGTAATATTATACAGATGTAAAGTGTGTTTGCTTATATGTTGGGGGTAATCTCTGGAACTACTAAACCGATTTTGAAATAATTTCTTAAATCGATTTCGGAACCTACATGGTACCAGACTAATATAGCCTGTATAAAAATTATCTACACGTGTAACAGACAAAAAAGCATTGAAGCAAAGCTCGGCGGGGCCGCTAGTTTAAATATAACTAGGTAATTAGGACTTTCAAATAATTTAATTAAACTGTCTGAATGATGATTAAAACTCCGAAACAAAGATAACAAAATCAGACTACCCTTATAACGCAGATAGCAAAGCAAATACGAATTAAACATGACTTCCATTGACCTGGTAAGATAACATGCATAAAATTACACCATGACTGTTTTATCTTACAAGAAGTTATCTTATGGCCTATTAACTACAGATTTGTCTACAAAGTAAATGTTTTAAGATTGTTTTAGTACATCTCATCCAACTAATATAAGAACGGATACTTTTTTAGGATAGATGTTGTTACTGTTTCACGCAAAAAGTACTTAACGGATTTTTATGAAACTTTACAGTAACCTAGCTTATGGGCAATTTAGACGAGGCCATTCCACTAAGCCAATCCACTAATGGCTTCGTGTAAATGGAGACAGTCCACTGCAATGGATTGTCCACAAGCTTTTTTTGTCTGCAGTTTAGATTTGGTTTAGTGGAATGGCTCATGGAATGACCTCGTGTAAATTGCCCATTATACACCAGAATAACACATAGGCTTTACTTTATCACAAAACGCGGACGAAGCCGCAGGCATAAGCTAGTTTTCAATATTTTAAATTAGCCTAAAATCCGGCTGCAAAATTAAAATAGGGATCCAGTATATCAAGTATATGCTACAAACTAAATTTTTACGCATATTTATGATTAGTAGAATATAATGTATATCTACCAGGTATCGAAATATGGCCGCTAGTATTTTTGGAACAAAATTTCATTCACTTGTTTTTTTACATAAAATATCGTCCACTTCACGGCAATATACATAAAATCAGTCTTTATGTATATTGCCCCTTTACGAAATTTCATTTTGTGCCCCTTTATGTTATTGACGTGAAGTGGACGTAACTTATGAATGAAACTTTCAAAAAAAAATATATATATATATATATATATATTTTATTAAAAATGCTAGCGGCCATATTAGAATAAATGATTATTATTATAAACAATAAATATTAATGGGCCATTCATTGTAAGCTACACCATAATGAAAATAACATTAGCTAAAAATTGTTATATCCGCAACATGCTTCCTCGGTAATATTTACATAAGAATGATCCACATGCTCAGGTGGTTTGGACATATCGAACGGATGGATGAAAGGCGTCTGACGAAACAAATATATATGGGGATTGTGAGCGGCCGAGTCGGCAGAGGGCGATCTAGGCGTACTTACATCGACCAGATCGGCGAAAAAAAGCCATATAAAGAGTACCCGAAACCGATGAGCTTGTATGAACCGATTGATGGATGTGGATGAGATGCGTGAGGTATGCCAGGATCGTAGCAGTTGGCGGGCTGTTGTCTCTGCCTACCGGGAGAAAGGCGTGATCATATGTATGTATGTAATTATCCACACACAGTAAATAAATAAATAAATAATAATAAATTCCATTTCAGGACATGTGGATGAAGGCGATGAGGTGATCGTCATCGAGCCTTTCTTCGACTGCTACGACTTTATGATTAAGTCGGCCGGTGGAATTCCGAAATTTATAGCTTTAAAACCAGTGAGTAGGTACTCGTATACTATTTACCTTCTTCGAAGGTTTCTGAATAAACGAAATTCCCAAGGAACCAGGAAACAAACTAGACCAGCGCAAAAAACGCCGCGGCCTTGTTTTAATTCATTCAATTTTTTTTTAATCAGAAACCGGCTACCCAAAGAGGGTGGAAGAAAATCATTCTCTTTCCTAGAAACTTTTTCTTTAAACGTGTTTGGTTACAACAATGAATGCAAATTGAGAATAGAATCGAAAAAGACAGTTATCGGCTGACCAGAGAGTACGTTTGGAAACACTAGGGGCCCGCACATCGTTCAGTGTCGAAACGTTCGATACGTTGCATTAATGGTTTATGTTCATATTCCAATATATATATCATTAATGTTACTTACCAGAAGTCATCAGAAGGAGTAGTGACGTCAGCAGACTGGGTGCTCGACGAGTGTGAACTTAAATCACTGTTCACTGACCGCACGAAGATGTTGATTCTGAACACCCCCCACAACCCCCTTGGGAAGGTGTTCACCAGGCCAGAGTTGGAGATGATCGCTGACCTTTGCAAGAAGCACAATGTGCTGTGCCTATCCGATGAGGTGTACGAGTGGATAACATACGACCCAAAAAAACCACATATCAGGATCGGTGAGTATTTTATCATCTACTAGATTTTAGTTCTTTGTTTAAAATTTTGATTATAAATTGTTTTATTTGCACTCGGGATTTTATTTATAAAATTATCTCATATAGCTTTTAGCCGTGGCTTCGCTCGCGCACGTTTATCTCCCCTCCTTAGGGGTTGAACTCTTAGTGGATGCCTACACTGTATAAACTATCTATGTGCAAAATTTCAAGTTCCAAGATGATATATCACAAATCAGTCAGTTTATCATTTTATATATAAACTAGCAGCGCCCCGCGGTTTCACCCGCGTAGTTCCCGTTCCCGTGGTAATATCGGAATAAAAAGTATCCTATGTTCGTCTCCTGGTTCTAAGCTACCTCCCCACCAACTTTCAGCCAAATCGGTTCAGCCATTAACGCGTGATGCCGTGACCAAGGGAAAAAGGGATTCATTTTTTTTCTTTTTTAAATTTCATTTTCACTCATCCCTACTAATAAAAACTTGACGTATTATTGTACAGTTTCGATAAAAAAAGCTTTCGCCATTTTGCAAAAACAAGTGACAGTCAGTGAAACATTTTATCTTTCCCTATGACCTTTTGTAGGTTTTTTGATTTTTTCCTGGCAACACTGAAAGTTATGGTTGATTTAATTCTTAGGGTAGACCTCAAAAGACCCGAATTGATCTCCCAGATTCTGATATGCTACAGGGATGCGTTTGGTGTCATCGCATAGGGTATATCTTGTAGTTTACTAGAAAATCCCGAAAAATAGAAAAAACAAGATGGCCGCTCCGGTATTCACTCTTTCCTGAAAAAATTGGATTTTTATAATTTTCATCGGTATTTTTAGGCAAGTTGGCAACACTTTGGAAAGTTGTATTATATGGAGCGATTGTAGGTCTTAGTAAACAGTGTTGCCATGAAAAGTAATATTTAACAAAATTTTAATTTTTTTCAACTTCACATAGAAAATTATAAAAATGGCTAAAAAAATGTAAGCTCAAAATTTTACTTTATTTTTCTGTCAAAATAAGATCCCACACACGCGTGGCCGCTTGCGGCCTCGCGCACCGCGCGACATCTAGTTCATATAATAAAGATAAATTGTATAGCTGGTGGGTATAAGATCTCTTTAAAATTAACAATAAGCGTTCCACACATTTAAATTTGCTGCAACTATTGAGCAAATTGCATAAATATGCAAAAGGTGTTCTTCGAAACAAATACATTGCAATAACCAATAACCTTCAACAAAAGAAAAGGGAACGAAAATATATATAATCCGGGATTCAGTCATACAAAATATACAAATGCAGCTAGTGACTGAGGACATAGATGTTGCATTATGCTTAGAAAAACTTCGCTAAATTATTAACATTTATGTAAATAATGTTTCCAAACATTTTAAAATTATTGGGTACATTATCTTAAATTAATATATTTTTCATTTTTTTTTTCATTATTATCGACTGTACTTATTAACAAAATATGTCTGATTGGAAAGAATGGAAATGAAATTCCACTTATCCCAACCACTGACGGCGTGGTAGGGAAGAGTGGAAAAATAAATCCACTTGTCCCTACCAGGTGGGACAGCTGGTAGGAACTAGTGGAATAGCCCCAATGTTTGCCTTCACAGTCGAGCTAGTAATAAATATGTACGTTAAGTTTTGAAAAACTCATTGGGACATGCCAGGATTCGAACCCATGCCTCACTGATTATCATGTGAAGCAAACTCTTTAACCGTAAGGCTATAACTGTGTCAGTAAAGGGACATAGTCGCGGTCAAAAGCTAACTAATTCGACTGGACAGGCACTCTACCTGACATGTGGGAGCGGACAGTGACAGTAGGCTCTGCGGGGAAGACTTTCTCTGTGACCGGCTGGAAGACGGGCTGGGCCTATGGGCCTGCGAACCTCATGCGCAACTTGCAAGTCGTGCACCAGAACTGCGTCTACACATGCTGCACGCCCATTCAGGTATAAAAATAAAATCTCACGCCTTTTATTCCCGAGGGGGTAGGTAGAGGTATTACATTATTAATATTCTTTGGACCCCTAAACGTGATAGGTGGTGAGCCCATCGCCGGACCGGGTCTGTTACTCATGTCTCAGTCTGTCACTCTGAGTTTTTTTTCATTTACTACGTTCTCTATCACATTTTAGAATACATATTTGGGTCATGGTATACGTGACATTCTTTGCCTTGAAATTCTATAAATAGCTCAGCTATACCTAACAATGCATTACATGCACAACTAGGATAACCTTAGCTATGACCACAATATGGATCATGGATAGTTAACCTGATATTACAGGAAGCTATCGCCCGGGCATTCGAGTTCGAATTGGCCCGGATCAAGTCTCCTGAATGCTACTTCGTCTCGTTGGCCCGCGACCTCATCACCAAGAGGGACTACACCATCAAAATCCTCAAGGAGAACGGGTTCAACCCCACTATTCCTGAGGGAGGGTACTTCATTGTTGCTGATTGGACCAATTTGGGTTAGTATTTTTTATGTATTCTCAGAAAGTAAACTCTTAAACTTTGTTTGCCTTTCCCAATGGACATCCCTACTACGAGTATAAATGCGAAAGAAACTCTTAACCTTTTCACGGAAAGGATCTTGATGAAAGACGTGGACTTTTTAGTTTTACACCTTGAGAAAGTAGTTTCAGGTACAGGACGAAGTCGCGGAAAAAAGCTAGTTCAAAATACTTCAGAACATCTCTAAAAACTTATTTTTACAAAAATAGCTGATATTCGTAATAAAACAAATTTGAAGATATCTGAAAATTATGACTTTTTTCATATTAAAATTGGTTTTGACGAATAATAAAAAGTTAATGTTTTCTCTAATATCTACCTGAGGAATCAACTACCTAGGGTAGGTTATTAAGATTATTTGTTGGTTAATATACTTATAATTTATTGGTTAAAAAACAAAAATATTTTAGTATGGAAGACGGCCATACTTTGAAGGAACGATCAAGTTATTGCAAATTATTCCACACACAAGACATTTATAATAATTTTACAAATGTATTTCAGCGAAAAAAATTGACCTATCTTCGGAACCCGATAAGTATAGGGACTACAAGTTTACAAAGAAGTTCGCCAAAGAAACCGGTGTCCTCACGATACCGCCTAGCGCTTTCTACTCGGAGGACCACAAGTTTCTTGGGGAAGACTTTGCGAGGTTTTGCTTTAACAAGGTAAATATAATGTCAAAGTCTTTTATTCAATGTAGGGGCTTATAAGTCCTCTTATTGAAAGTCATTGCGACTACACCGCTTCGGTGTGTATAGTGAAGAAGCGGGGCAAGAAGCTCCTCTAATTTTTCGAACGATCCATTGTATATTGTATCTAACAAAGGAACAGTACAGTTACACACAAAAAAGGTGTGCATCTCTATTGAGGGCCCACTTTTTAAATTATTGCGAAACGAAATGATACTTACAGAGCATTTACTTAAAATTTTGTAAAACCTAAAGCAAAGATTCTTAAATTTCTTAAACGTGAATCAAAAGAGTTATGGTCAAATAGCTTGGGCCCTCAATCCTGACGCCTGCATAAAACGGCATAGTCGAATCTCAGAAAGTACTATCCCTGGGATAATAATTTTTATTCGAGTATTTAGTTAGGAATTTCTTAAATACATTAAGAAATTGTCAAGTCTTAAGAATGCGACAATACAGATTTATGGCGGTTTAGCTTGGGCCCTCAATTCATCAATTTTGATATTGTAGAATCAGCAAAAAATATGAGTTTTTCTAAGGAAAGATATTAATACGACTATAATATATTTGAGTTCCATATCTCGGAAAATTTGTTAAAAAGAAAAAACGACACAAAAGTTAATTGTTAAAAAGTTATTGAAATTCGTATTTTTTCAAAACGTCTGAACTGAGGGCCCAAGGTTTTTGTCAGTATTGACTAGGCTAAGCCTTCTACACTACCGCACTTTAGGCTAAGTATTTTAACAAATTTTTAACTAAAAGGCTACAAAGCGTCCATTCTTCTAAATGCCGTACTTTAGGAGAAAATTGATTTTCGATGTTTTATATGAGAAAATTCAGTAGGGTGACCATAATGTTTATCGTAAGTATAAACAAGTATTCGTTGTGATCATGTAAGTAGTATTTTGTAAAGCGCAGATACAATATATATAATTATACAACGCGTAACAGAAAAAGCGCAATTCCTCATACACCCCGGTTAGTAAATTAATATAAAAAAAGATGCAATCGAACTTTAGTTGTCCAATTTTCTTAAATATCGTTCTATAATAGTACGATTTCAATAGATAGCATTAAATTCAGCTATGCTAATTCATTTTTCGGAAAAATTTAATACATATTAAAAATAGATGAAATCGAATATGTAGTCGATACTGAACAAACTAATTTCAGGAATTGCACTTATTCTGTTACATATTGTATATAATATATAAAGCTCGATATAATTATATACGATTAGCTGTGCTGTGCCTTCACCTACGTATGCGTGGAAAAATAAAATAAGAAAGTGCCAATAATCAATGAAATTATGTATTGGACGTATTAAAATTATGACCCTGTATATTAACAACTAGCAGTGCCTTGCGGTTTCATCCGCGTAGTTCCCGTTCCCGTGAAAATACGGGAATAAAATATAGCCTTTGTTACTCCCTGATAATGTATCTTTCCATTGGTAAAAGAACTTTTCAAATCGGTTATGTGGTCTAGGCCTGTTCCCGTGGGAAAATTATAGCACATGTTACTCCCAGAAAAGTACGCTTTCCACTGGCAAAAGATTTTTTAAAATCGGTAAAACCGATAGTATCGGAGCCTTTTTAATACAAAAAATCAAAACATTCCTCAATCCAGTATATTCCAGTTCCCTTGGGAATATCAAAAAAATCCTTCATAGCGGTTGTCTACGACATAGAAGACGCCTACATAACATATTAGAAATTGCGGGTGCCCATCGGCGTTGCCTGCGCGGATCCGGTTTATTCCCGTTCTCGTGGGAATTTCCAAAAATCTCTTCATAGCGGTCGACTACGATTTCTTTTTTCACCTGTTTTTATATTTTCCCGTGCGAATGAGATATTTTTCTGGAATAAAAAGTACCATAGATGTTGACCCGGGTATTCAGTTATATCCATACCAAATTTCATCAAAATCCGTCTAGTAGTTTTTGCGTGATGCGTGCACAACCAGACAGACAGATATAGACAGACAGACAGACACAAATTTTAAAAAAATGTTGTTTTGGTATCTATATCGATAATTATATAGACTAGATAAAATAGACTCGTTAAAATTTTCAAAAAACATTTCATATACAGCCACGCGTTAGAGTTTTGTTTTATGTATAACATTTTTACATATTTAGCTTACAAATAAGGGTAGGTAACCTTAATTTGTTTTTAACAAGAAAATAAAAATAATATGAAACCCTGACAAAATCTTTATTCTTTTACATTATAATCTGCCAAAACATATGTAATAGTATGTATATAATTATATTATACTATCACTAATATGAGTCAAAACCCGAAATACACAGCAAAATGAAAATTAAACAAAAAACATGACGAGGACGCGCGTACGTCAGGCGTCAAAAATACGAATACTATGATAACCATTTAAATAACACCCTATAGTAATTATTGGATCACACAAAACGTAATCGCTTCCGACAACAACTTATGAAATATCTTATATGAGGGTACATGCTGATTTGTCTCAAAAAAGTAACAAAATCATATACACCCTACTGAATTTTCTCATATAAAACATCGAAAATCAATTTTCTCCTAAAGTACGGCATTTAGAAGAATGGACGCTTTGTAGCCTTTTAGTTAAAAATTTGTTAAAATACTTAGCCTAAAGTGCGGTAGTGTAGTGTCGACTATGGCGTTTTATGCAGGCGTCAGGATTGAGGGCCCAAGCTATTTGACCATCTCTTTTGATTCACGATTAAGAAATTTAAGAATCTTTGCTTTAGGTTTTACAAAATTTTAAGTAAATGCCCTGTTAGTATCATTTCGTTTCGCAATAATTTAAAAAGTGGGCCCTCAATCCAGATGCACACCAAAAAAGAGGTGCTCTCGAGTTTTTTGCTGGGGTACTGCATTTGGAACCAGCAACTATTCAGAATACACTAAGAGATAGAAAGAGATAGAATACAGTATTCTATCTGAGCAACAGCAAAGGGATCATGCCATGAAGCTTCTCCGTGATGCTACTGATGGATTGCTCCTTAAAACTGTTTACCTGGCTCTTGTACAGTCTCTCGTTAATTATTGCATCTGTGTGTGGGGTGGTGCGAGTTCCTCAACCCTAATTGTACTCGAGAGAGCTCAAAGAGCTGTGCTCAAGGTATCCTTGAGGAAACCTCGACGATTCCCCACATCATTACTTTTCGAAGAGGCTCAAGTTCTTAGCGTCCGCAGGCTATATCTGCTGAGGGTGGTTTTGCGAATGCATAAACGTGTTATCTCTTCTCAGGAGTACCCTGACTTATTAAAACAACGTGTCTTTAGGCTTCCAATCCCCCCCATCCGAAGTTCTTTCGCCCGTCGGTTTCAAAAATTTTTGTTTCCATATTTATATAATAAATTATCGAAGAAGATTAATTTTAAACAATTAAATGTGTTTGAAGCTAATATCAAAATATCGAAGGCCCTGCTTGTCTGGACTTATCAACAGTCTGAGGATTTTTTGAGAATCGTATCGTAATCGTAATCGCATAGACGACTGACATACACACACACACACACACACACCCCTACACACTTACACCCCCCACAGGCACTTTCACCTACGCATACACATACATGTTCTTTAGAATTATATCGAGTTATTTTCTTGCTGTACGTAATACTGACCAGTAAATTATGTAATTTTGTTATTGATGTACGGGCATCCACGATACAGGCCCAGCCTAGTGTGGATACCATTGATAAATAGTGTTCTGTATTGCTCTTCCTGAATAAAAATCTTTTATCTTTATCTTTATTTATTGGTAAAGGGTCATAGACACGCCTACTGCTCAAAAAGATCGTTTGCACTATTGTTGTCGGAAAGCTTGTGCTTGACACGAATATACCCAATGAGTTATTGTTTTATTTTGCAGAAAGACGAGAATCTTCAACTAACTGAAAAATTACTCAAAGAATGGAACGCTAAGAAAAAATAGGTAGCTATTACTGGGATGCCTGAACTTGTGATATTTATTATATTGTACACTTTTGTAAATACTGGGCATTTTTAATTTTATTGTGATTTTGGAATATTTATCACATACGGCCAATGAGTCTTGTATAATGTATTTAAAAATAAATTTATAATTATTGTTAAAAATTGTTTATTGTCATTCTTTATTATTAAAATTTTGTATCTAAATTAAATATCACAGATGATTTCTGAATAGTGCCTGGATTTAGACTAAGGTTTGTAGTTCTAACTCTTTAGTTACACATCAAGACGTGAAATCGCCCCGTAGCCAGCGTTTAGCGTCTCTGGTATCATTCCCGTACGTGTTCCCAAATCTGGAACAGAAATTATTTAATGAATATGAAACTCCTCTACCGCTTTAAAAACTGGTCATATCTAAAGAAATCATAAATTACTAGCAGGGCCCCCGCGGTTTCACCCGCAGTAGTTCCCGATCCCGTGGGAATACGAGGATAAAATATAGCCTATGTGTTATTCTGATGTATAAGTTATATATATATATATATTATATATATATATATAAATAACTGTAAAGTTTCATTAAAATCCGTTCAGTAGTTTTTGCGTGAAAGGGCAACAAACATACATCCATACTCACAAACTTATGCCTTCATAATATTAGTAGGATTTGTTTATTTAAAATTATAAATGTAATTTAAAGAAATGAGAACTGACTGCCTTCATTACACGTAAACAAAATGTTAGACCACAGGTTTCTATCCTCATATTATGCGAACACATTACTTGGAAATAGCATTACAGACATGTAGAATAAAAACAATAGAAAAAAAGACCGATACAATAGTGATGTGAGCGTACCTTTACTAGCGGTACTATTTGTACATGTACATGTTTGTGTTCATAAAGATTAGACCTACAAACAAAAATTTCTATTCAATGGGTGAAAAAAAATATCTAAACTGAAAACTTATTTTATAATAGGCGCTAACTCAATTTGCCCAAAACCGAAACTTCAGACCCGCAAACTCACATGAGGGCCTACCGCCATCTTAAAAAAAATATCTTAGTTCAAAAAATATTATTGTGTAAACATGCTTTGCATAAACCCTCACTTAAGCATAGAATCATATCTCAATCAAATAGAGTTAAATTTTTGGTGGCATCTATTTTGCATTTACCGAGAGATGGTGCTATTCCCCCTGTTGCGTATTTTAATATGTTGCTTTACCTTTAACTTATTTTTTAACAGTTACCTGAACATAGCCCCGGGAACGTGCCCCGCGTAGTTTGGTAGCATTCCCACGTGTTTGTGGTAGATTTCAGTTGGGTTGATGGACAGCGGAGGGTCGGGTCTGCGAGGAAAGGATACAATACAAAAACTCTTAATTGTACAACAAAAACAATATAATATAATACGGATACAGACATTCATTCAAGTACAATGCGCGGTCTTATCGCTTTTAGAGATCTCTTCCGAACAACCTTGGGATGGAACTGAGATTAGAACGAGGGTAGGATAGGACATAGTTAAAGGAGTCGTAGCTATAGCTTGATAGCTAGTGCCATATTCTCTTTGGCTAATGCTGTACCGCACCTTAGGTGGTGACAGACGTGCGTTGGGAAGGGAATTGAGACAGAGGAGGTAAGGTAAGCAAGATGAGGACACCGCAGATTGGGAGATGGTGTTAGGCTAGTGGCTACCTCTCAGAATTTTCTAGCCACCTTTCATTCGGAGTAAATACAACGAAAACTGCTTGTAGTCAGACTATATGAATGATAAGGGAATAGAGGATACGGTTATCGGAATAATAGTTAGGCCGCCTTTAGAAACTGCCTAAGAATAGAAGAAATGTTTCCATATTTGAAAAGTATGAGTTCATATACCTATCCTAAAAAACCGAGAAGTTAGTGTTTTAGTAAATTGGCATATTTTGTTTCAGAGAATGTAGTTCTTCCGATCTGAAAATAAAAGTTTTAAGAATAAACTCTATAAGATATAAAACATGACCTGTCGAATTACCAGAAATGTCCCTTGTTTTACATGTAGTGTAGTTACTGAAATCATCACCACAGAAGCTGAAAATGACAACACAGTACTCAAAAACAAACACCATCTAAATAAAATCGCTTTATTTACAAAAGTACTTATTATAATGACCCTAGTCTTACTAGGTACTATAGTATTCTTAAAATTAGTGTACTATATTAAAACTAAAACATTTTTTTACATCTCTTCTATTACAGAAATCAAATGTCCTCAATTTTTATTTAATTTTTTTTATCGTCATCTAATCAACTTTATACGAGCATCTTGACCATGTATGGCCCCTCTAAATGGTAACCGATCTTAGCGTAGTAGTTCCTGGTACCGACGCCTGATATCACAGCCATTTTGTCAGATCCGTGCTCCTCTCGAGCTATACGTTCTGCTTCCTCCATCAGCAACATGCCAAAACCTTGATGCTGGAATTTAGTTGGGTCCCGAGCGTTTACCTAAAAATAAAATAATGTTTCCCTAATCATTATTATGCTTGTTCCACTTCAAGAATGGATATTTTGCGCGGATACAAAAATATATAATATGTCCTCAGGACCCAACACCCAACGCTACACAATTCTCAAACAGGATAGTCTTCTATCTTGTTCTTATTAATTTTTGCGGTTGTAAAAGTAACAGAACAATTATTATTTACTCTTAAGATAGAAGTATGAAGGATGCAAGGGAGAACAGTTGATAGTGATGACTATAAGAAGACTTACTACACCAACCCCAAATAATGTGAAAAAGGCTACCATAATCATTGTATTGAATGGACGCTATTTTATTACTGAGCCATGTCTCAATAATACAGACTATAAAATTGTGCATAGAGAAAGAAATAAAAGAAGTTTTTAATTTTAGTCAGAATTTTCATATTCAAACGATACTCACTGGGACAACCGAGCCATAAACATGTAACTCTCTGACAATGCTGCACTGCTTAAAGTCTGCATTAGGTCCGGGCTTTAATTCTGGCCTGTAAGTATCCGATGCACATTTCCTCAACCTCAGCAGACCAACTAGGATATCTTGGTCAGGATCTTCATATGCTAGGAAGGTTTCCCAACCACCATTGGCCATGTAATCCCGTCTTATTAGTTCTACCTGAAATCCAAATAAAAGTAGGAGTAAATTTTTTTTTTACTAAAGCCCTAAACGTTATGCATTGCGGATAAAGATGAAATATTATTTCATTATCCAGAAACACAAGATTGATTTGAATTGAATTTAATAGAAGCCTGAACAACTTGGAGATACGGTCAATAATTGCATGAATAGAATAAATACGCCCATAAAATTCAAATAAAATTGACCAAATATCCAAGTCGTTACGGTTTATATTAAATTGTTGTCTTCAAAATCGCTCCGCTGCGCTGTGCACTGGGTCTAAAGCGTAGACAAACTTACGTTCAAATAATACAGGTTACGGACTTTTAGACATGCAGTAAAACATGTGATAAGCAATTTCAAATTATAGTAACTTACCTCATATGGTCTAACTCTGTTGTGTATCTCTTGTATTCCGACCTCTCTAGTCCTGACATCTCTACAGTCGGTACCCAGATCGGCCATACGTGCTAAAGCCAGCTCCCGAAGGTTACCATGCTCGACGCCAGACGAAACCAGAGGCATAGGTATGTCACGTTGGACTCTGTAAGAAATAGTATGTTGATGATGTAGCAATACAACAGTTGCCAAGTTTAAGTTGCAGGACCTTGGAGATGTCAGGTGTTACAGCTAAGTGGTTGGGTAATGGTCCTACAATCATTTTTTTAAATAAAGAGCGAGTCAGTAACGGATAACCTATACATACAGTAGAATCCGGTTATAACGACGACCAAGGGAGCAGTGATATTAAGTAGTTTTTTTATTGTTTTTGGTTTTTATTTTTACAGTAAGAAGTATGGATGCATTCCAATCAGCGATGTGTAGGCAAGAGGGGAACGCGGAGCGGAGATAGCTTCTTACCTACGATTTAATTGTAAACGCTGGTCGTTGTATACAAAAAAAATTTTGAAATTCTGAACTGCGGTCAGTCACTGTAAGCGGAGACGTCATAAATAAATGTACTTCATGGTGGCTCATATTAAAACCAAGTATTTGCCTATACTTATATTGCTAAAAACGTACTAAACGGACTACCCTGTACTTACATCGACCAGTTCAGTGATGTATGAAGAAAAACCAGATAAAGAGTACCCGAAACCGACAAGCATGCATGAGTAGTTTGGATTTGCCATTATAACATACATATGTATGTTATAATGGCAAACATTTGTAGCAGTATTATGCATACATTTGTAGCAAGTCGCAGTCAATTGTCTTTACCTACCCCAATGGGAAATAGGCAAAAAATAATGTATGTAATAATTTTCCTTACCTGTAAACTCTAGTCCAAGGCGGCACCAATGCAAGTATCTTTGCTACCAAGTCAACCAAAGTTGATGGTGGATAGCTCTTGTACCTCCCTGTCTTCCACAACTCATACAATCCCGTGCCTCTGATCACCAGCGTTGGGTATATCTTTAACCCATCCGACCTGAAGGCAGGGTTTTCGAAGTACTCAATAAACTGTTCGACATCTCTTTCAAAATCTACATTTGGGAGGTCAGGCATCATGTGGGCTACAATCTAGAAAAACAAGCATTCTTTATTACAACTGATACTTTAATTTAGTGCGATATATTCCAAGTGAATAGAAGACAAACCCATGTGAAATTGGGAAACAAATTTTTTAGTATCTAATATGTAAACAAATTGCAAATATAATAAGATAAATGAACCATCCCGGACCATCCATTGCTCAGTGGTGCTTGATTGTGGGCTACTTTTAAAAGTTAGCTGCCCAACTATGATTATAGTCAAGTACCTATTGTTATATTTAATGTGTTAAAAAATAAAGCAACACTAGATTGGGGTTCATTTCTTGTAGCATTTTATTTGTATTTGTAAAATACCTTATATCCAGCATCCTTAGCCAAATTGAAGTTCTCACAGACCGCTTTCACAGTGTGTCCTCTATTTGTGTCTCGGGCAATATCTTCGTACACTGATTGGACACCAATTTCCAGCCTGCAAATGAAATTCAAATGAATTTAATTTATCAACCATTCAATCAAGTCAATGTGGAACTTATGTAGATGTTCTTAAAATCAAGTTTACCTCGTGCATCCATAGTTGAGCATATCACTCATGTGTCTTTGCAGGCAGTAGTCAGGCCTAGTCTCAATAGTGATCCCAATACATTTGGTCTTTGCCTTTTCAGAGTACTTCACTGCCTCCGAGACACACCTTGAAGTGTGGCCAGATAGAGCATCATGTAGATTCCTGAAAAATATAATTATACATTTTATATTACGGCAAGTAAAGGAGTAAAAAGTTTTCCATAATGGGGGTTATATTTTACTGGATGTAAATTATAAAAAAAAGTATTTTGTTGTATAGTAACTGTTCCCCACAATTTCATTTGTGTAAGATCCTGTTCCCATGGAAAATTTATAGCTCATGAAAGCTAGGCTTTCTATTGGTAAATGACTTTTCAAAATTGGTCCACTAATTTCGGAGCCTTTATACCAGAATATACAGTGGTGGTCAGATAATTAGAAACACTTCTTATGAATAAGGAAAGTATACCTTCAACGTACAAATGTTCGTAAAAAATATACACATTCAATAATTAATAATTATGCAATAATATAGCCACTCAAATAAAAAACTCATTAAATGCATAAAATATAAAACATATCTTACTTTTAAATAACAAAATGAGTCTTACACCTGTAGGAGTTTATTTTCTGTTACTTGCCGCTTGGACGCTTAATTAGAAACATTTAAAAAAAGGATCAATAGTTCGTTATTGTTTTGGAAATTGGAGAATAACATTTCTTTATTGGCTTTTTCTATTATTCTGGCTGTAATTCAAAATTTAATATGAATTTTATTTTGTTCAAAATGGGCAAAAATAAAAGATGGGACGCGTCAACTAGGCAAATCATTGTTAATTTACGTATAGATCATATGTGGTCGAACAAAAGAATAGCTGAGCATTTAAATTGTTCTGTAAAGAAACTTTTTAATGCAATTGATCATTATAAAACACATGGAACTGTTGAAAATGTTCTTAGAAAGGCTCGGCCAAGAAAAACCTTTCCTAGAGAAGATAAGTTGTTGTTCGTGTTTCTAAAAAAGACTCAATTAAAGGCTCCAACCAGATTAAAAACGAAGTTTTTTCGCCTGATGACCCGAGAAACATCTCCCCAAGATTGATACGCCAAAGATTAGTGGAAACTAAATTGTTTGGAAGAATCTTTTGAAAGGTACCGCTTCTTACCAAGCAGCACCGAGAGAAGCGATTATTATTCGCTAAAAAATATGTTAATTGGACAGTACAAGAATGGAAAAAAGTGTTATTTTCAGATGAAACAAAAATAAATATGGTAAATTTCGATGCAAAGCGCTATGTTAGACGTCCTGTAAACAATAGGTACCTTTAATTATAAATACACAAGGAGTATAGTCAAGGACGGTGGCAGTAACATTAAAGTTTGGGGGTGTTGTTCCGGATAATGGAGTTGGACCCGTTCGGAAGATTAAAGGTACAATGGATCAATGGCAATAAAAAATATCTTAGAGCACACAATGATTCCCTACTCGGACGATCATTTGCCTGTGACTTGGATCTTTCAGCATGACAATGACCTTAAACACACGGCCAATAGCGTCAAATGTTTCCTTAGCAAACAGCGTATATCCATTTTAGACTAGCCAGCAAATCGTCCGGATTTAAACCCGATAGAAAATCTCTGGTTTATTGTTAAAAAGAAAGTCTCAAACAAACGTAACACCAGTCAAAACGAACTAAATGAAGCATTTTTTGAAGCATGGAATTAAATCCCCCTAGAAAAATTTACGAAATTGATTGAATCAAAATGCCACGTCGTTGCAGTGCTGTTATTGGCAATAAGCGATACGCCAATTAATATTAATTATAACTATTGATAGGTTTGGGATAGTAGCTATTTCTTAAATAACACTACTAATTACTAATACTTAAAAAAATATTATTTTTTATACTTTTTTGCTGTTGTTTCTAATTAGTTGACCATTATTGTTCATACCTTAAAACTGGTTCAAATGTTTGTCCGTAATGTAATATTAAAACTGCACTTGTGTAATGAAATTAATATTGTTTTTCTAATCATTGATAAATCGTTGAACATATTGTTGTCCTATTTATTGTTTAATTTCAAAATAAAAACGATTGCGGAGCAGTATCTTACATAATGTCAAGGACCGTTGGCAGTGTTTCTAATTATCTGACCACCACTGTACATCATAGTGCTATTGCGCTAGTTACAGTTTATTAACCCTTGTAGCTTTGTAACCTATGATGACAAATAAATAAGACTTTATTAAAAGTTTAATCCCATCACGAGAGAGATTATTGTTAACGATTAGACTTCAGAACCGATTCCTCAAAAGGTACCAAATATAACACAGCTTACCTTATAAAATAGTCGCGATAATCTTCCGGCAAACTCATAAAAGTGCCTCCCATCACTATAAACTCCACTTTATCGACACTATGACCTAGCTGTTTGAGTTGCTCCACTCTGTGACGCGTTTGCAAGTACGGGTTATACCGGGCTCTGATAGCTCTCATTGAAGTGGGTTCGTATCCTGTGTAACTCTGGGTGGAGTACTCGAAATCTGAGTCCGGCCCGCCTGGACAGTACACGCAGATGTTCCCAGTAAAGTTTATGTGCGGACATCTGTGAGGTTTACACATCACTGCTACGACTGCAATTCCCGATGCCGTACGTATAGGTTTCGCTTTCAACTTGGGTAGGAGTATACTTTTCGCGTCCGCTGGCACAGCAGCGATGATATCCACAAGCCTTGGCGACGTCCCAAGCCCGTACTTCGACGAAATCCTCGTCTTCATCTTATTGAGGTTAACATCTTTGCCCTGACGGTGGGCCACCAATAATTCTTGTATTATTTCGGATATCACCATCACCATTTTCTCTTCTTTAGAGAGGTTTGGCATGATCTTTTTCTTCGTCATTTTCTTGAGTTTTATAGAAAATTTTGCGCAAAATATCGCGTGTTGTCGTCGCACACCCAAAATAATTTCAATTTCATTCGTTCATTCATTTGTCACCTTGTGACATTGACATGTAAATGTGACTGACATTTTCTTTTTACAATAGACATTGGCAATTTATCTATCAGCCTAAATACGATAAAAATTCACACCCGGCCCTGGTAGAAATCATGCACAAAATAGAATAAGAATAAATAAATAATCTCACGCCTCTTATCCCCAATAGGGTAGGCAGAGGTATTCCATTTCCGGAAATACTTTTAACCAGTAAAAGGAATGACAATTTGATTTTATAGCTATGAAAAACTACCAATATATTATATACAATAATGCAAATATGAAAAACTGAAATTAGTTACGCCGTTGGTTTAATACTCAAAGGTTACGACAACCATTTAGTAAGTCAACAAAGACCTGTTGTAAGTTGACCATAAATATAATTTTGCTTTAGTAAGTATAAGACATTAAATACCCTAAAATAATAATAAAACTTACTTGACAACATTCACAGGGGCCCATTCAGTACTCTGCCTCCTTCTGTAGTTAGACGAAAAGTCGCAGAGAGCAGAGTTTGTTAGTTTCTTCGACGATTCGCCAAAGCGCTGGAAACCATACGGCACGTGACCCGTAAAACCTAGGAAGAAGAAACAAATAAATTATTATAGGCCGTGTTTAATTAATTAAGTATCTACCTATGTGAGCTAGTTTTCCTAATAATGTATGAATAAAGAAATAACTATCTGATGAATTTAAATTAAGTATATTTTAGAGTTAACGACAACTAGTTTTCAAGGTTTATACCTACTTATAGTATTGTATTTTGAACTTAAATATACATAATAGACTAGGGACTAGTAAAAGGACTAATAAACGGTGAACGGAAAAAACACTAATAAATGATTCGGGGTTCTGCGATTCCTCACATAGGCTAATTATGTAATAAGACGTAACTTACGAGTGGACTGAGAGGGATTAAATCCCCAAATCTGATTTCTTACGAAGGAGGAATGTAGTTTTGCATACGACATTGATTATAGAACGAAAATAAGAGCAGATAAACACTTACAACGACCTAACATAAAACGACACAACTACAACAAAAAATCTATCATAATTTTGAGACCGTCAAACCGTAACCATGACCAAAGAGAATATAATTAAATTAATTTTATTTTGTTAAACTGCCAGTATCTTTGAGTTTCCATTATGAAGTCGTGGACTAAAATCTTTTTGAATAGACACTCATCTCTCACCTTTCTTGATATATTTTTGTGGATCATCGTTTTGCATGAAGTACGGACTGATCGAATGCGACGCGGGCGAAAGTTTAGCTTCATCCACCGGCAGGTCTCGCAGTATCCCTGCACATTCTGGTCTGACCGCAACAAGGGGTAGCTTGAACTCCGCAGTTGCAGACTGCACGAAAGTTGTTCAATATTAGAACGTAACTTTAGACTTTAATGATCTTGTTCTTGACTTCAATCTAGCTTAGCTTACTTGCTTTACTAATAAATATTTCTTAGTTATCTAACAGTGTACCTATAGGTACCTAAGTCGTAGCTCCATCCATCTTTCCTGCCTCTCCTTTCTCTACCCTTTTCTAGTTCACCTCCCATGGAACGATCTCTCGTCTTCTTTTCATGTTCTCTCTCTTTTTCACCGTCTCCATTTTCTCCACCACTCCCTCATCCGTCTCATTTCGTCCCCATCTCTTTCGCTCTTCAGTCTTCATCCATCGCCTCGTCTCATCCTTGACTTACGAATCTGTCGACGAGATCCCAGGGTTGGCCCTTCCCGGCTTGTAGGTCGACCACTCGCTCCAGCTGTTGTTTGGCTGCTCTTTGGTTCATCTGCAACTTCTGGAACTCCGAGAGGGCTTCCGTCGCTGTCACTGTGTAGCGCTGACCGAAGTGGGCATTTAGGCGGGGAACGAAGCCTATATTGGTCAATATGTGGTCAATAGTATCGCTGGTTGAGACGACCTACTTACGTGTGATTATTTATTTAATAGACGCCATACGAAGCATCTATCGATGGATGCGACATTTATCTTGTGGAACATTACGTTCAAAATCGCTAACGAACTTCACGGCTCACCAAAGCGACCGAGTGAGCTCTGAAAGCTGCCGCCCCAAAACCACTGTTGCCCATACCGCCGCCGCCGCGGCCTATACGCACGGTCTATTGAGAAGTCAAGGGCTGGCTATATGAGGTGACAGTGGTGCCGGCTGCTCAGACATGACCGCTTACAAAATTCCAGTAGATAACAGATCAACTGTCAAGAGCGATAATGACGCCAAAACATAATAGTGTTGTACCTACACAACATTAAAGAGATGTACTTGACAGCCGGTGCATCTACTATAAGCAAGCTGGGATGGAGAGATACAGCTCACACAGCCCTGTGCGACTGCGGCGAGGACGATGAAGACTTTATACCACATCATTCAGCGCTGCCCACTGCGAACCTATCCTGCCTCCCCTGCGGACCTGATTGATCTCACACCCCACGCTGCCGGGTGGTTACAGAATTTATGAATAAAAAAAAGTAAATACTCACGTTTCTCATAGGTACCTCTTAATTATTTCTGAGACCTGCGGGCTTCCTCGCGATGTTTTCCTGTCGAGCTAGTGATACATTTATACGTACGTAGGTTTTTGAAAAACTCATTAGGTAGTACCTATCTAAGTACGTGCCCGCACCAGGATTCGAACCCGAGCCTCACACATTAGAAACCGTGGGCTATCACTGCTCCTATAATATTAATGTTAACCTTATAATTATAATAGGTATACGTACGTGTTAGAAAAGCAGTACGTGATTGTGCCCGGAATTTTATCTTTTTAATAGAGAGAAATTTAGAATGTTAACATTTTACGAAAGTACACGTACAGTAAAGCTTTTTCCACTGCGTTCGGTGTCATGCGTGATTAATATTAGCATGTAGTCTAAACGTTTTAATCCTCGAATAGAGCATGAAGATATCATCTCAAATAAATGGTAGAACCCCACACACTCTAACCAAGGTTCATTAACGCGGCCTTTAGGTACATAAAGACCACTTCCCAATATGTCAGTTTCCCAGAATGTCCGTTTTCAAAATGACCGTTTCCCAAAATGACCATTTCCCAAAATGACCGTTTCCCAAAATGTCCGTTTCCCAAAACGACCGTTTCCTAAAACGACTGTTTCCCATAATGTCCGTTTCCTAAAACGACAGTTTCCCATAATGTCCGTCAACAAATTACGTATAACATTAAAGACTGCATGTGGTGCGATAAGCAGTAGGTCGAGGTTAGGAATCCAAACGACATCATCAACCATGAGGAAAGTATAAGTACTTCCAAACGACAGCATTAAAACAAATATCGTAAAATAACTAAAAATTGTATTTCACAAGAAAAAACAAAGTGCATTCCCTTTATACATAAAGCTTTGCTTCGCCCTTAAATAAAAAAAGTTGGCCTCTCACAAAAAAATACTTATTTAATAATGACGTCTTTGTAAAAATAAAAATAACTTTAAATTGTATTTCTTAACAACAAAAAAACAAAGTTCATTTCTTTTATATACCTAAGTATTACACTGAAATAAAAAAAAAGTTGAGCTTTCTTATGAAATTAATGACGTCTACCTTTGTGCAATTTAATTTTTATTCCAAGACTGAGTTTCAAAAGTAAACATCTCTTTAGGAAGTCGGTACTGTTTAACTCATTATTTTGCAACATTTGCAGTATTTTTTTGTATTTCTGATCAAATTTTATATTGCATGGCCTGCGATTTTTTTTCGGTTTAGTGAATATTTGTCGGTTTAACCTTATATCAAAATGCTTTCCCTCTTTACGCAATTTCATTAAAAAAAGAAACAGATTAGGAGTACGCGGAATGATACCATTTAAACGTCGGTGCCACCCTTCTAAGGAATTTGTGGTGCGATGTTGGTCTACCGCACAACTAATCATTTCTGGTTCAAATTTTGACATCCATTGTCGGTTGAAATAATTCAGAAACTTGTTCAACTCCGGAGTTTCAGGTGCAGCTTCAAGTATTGACGACCAAGCCATTATAATGTGACTGGCGGGCAGCAGTGGTAGATCAGCGCATAATCTTATTATCTTCCTTCCCTCTGAAGATTTGTTTGACTCAAATAACTTGGCATTTTTCCAGATCGCCTTGTTAAAATGATAGTAACACCCGCTGATACTGACATCAGGAAATACACTCTTTACACCGTTGATTTGCGCCTGCTCGTAATCGCATTTGTAGGTAGTTATATTTATGTTAAGGGTATCACGAATCAACTGGAAAAATCTAATGTAGGTCTGAGTTTTCTTATTCGGGAGCAATGCATATATGATAGGGATGACGTTTGTACATTTTTCCGTAGAGCCAATATCTAGGTGAATACTAAATAGCTGCTCGAAAGGAAATGGTACGCATCGAAACGTACCATCACCGTAATATTTACCATTTTTTCGAGAATAATTTTTTATAATTTTTCTTGATAGTGACGTTGCAAAAACTAAAATTTTGTCATTAGTTCCATCTTCGCAGACAAGAAAATTATTTCCTAGTGTCTCTGGGATTTCCACATCTTCTAATTTTTCAAACACTAATCTATTTACATTTAAAAACTTTTTACGTTCTCGGTATAGAGAACTTTTGGCAGAAGAAAATGTTGGTATCTCTGAAGCAGCGTGTTTGGTTTCCAAATTTTCCAAATTTCTTTCGAAAATCTTTTGTACCGGCCCCAAATCAGAGCAAACATCCTGTTTACACTGCTGCAGGGCCTTAAAAACATCCGTTTTCACGATGTCCCTCCTGCAAGTATGACCCTTTTCCCTTTTTACCGTTTGCTCTAAAGATAAAGTAATCGAGGCAGAGCACTCCTCGCGGAAGACGCACCGCCATCGTGAAGAGTTTTTGTTGGTGCTGCACTTATTGTAACGGTAACCGTCACGAATCAAAGATTCTCCGCTTTTCTGATTTTTAATTATTACAATATCCATAATGATTTGAAACTTAAATTCAATTTATGCGACACTGACAGTTTTAGGCATTGTCCCAGTGTCAAAATAATTTTGAGTGGCCAATATCATCAAAGCAACATCAAAGAATTATAAAAGAAGTACCTACGATAATCAATTCTCGCAAAGAGAATGCATTACAGACTTACAAATTAAAAGCGGACATTTTGGGAAGTTGTCTTTATGTACCTAAGTGCATTTTAAATTGTGGTCATTCTGGGAAGTGGTCTTTATAAGAACTAATATTTTCAAATGTTGTCATAATGGGAACTCGACCAACTGACACAAAAATAAAAAGCGGACATTTTGGGAAGTGGTCTTTATGTACCTAAAGGATTTTAAGATTTGAATTTTTCGCCCCCGAAAGTTTTTTAGGAAGAGAAACTTGTGTGTTACCTAAGTTACGGCGCCTACTTATTTGTGGGAACGGCTATCGTAATAAAATGTAAGTTTTCTTTATATTATGACTTTTGTGTGCCTGTTCTCAAAAATCGCTTGCAACTTTGCAACGATACAGTTGCTACATCGTAAATATAATTGCGACATGGCGACTATACTTAGTTCAACTTAAAAATAGCGTGTAAATATGATAACTACTTAGATAGATAGGGCTTATGATAAGTTCGTTATCACTTTTCTCCTAAATAATCTCACGGTAGGTACTACTTCTATAAACAGATTTAGGTACGTATCCGACTATACAAATACCTAAAGAGTATCTATTATGCTTAATGTACGTAATAAAGATGATTTATGCCATTAATGGACAGTGGACTAGTGTCATCATAAAGATAAAATCATTAATATAATTTGCCATAAGTACTTACCTTCTTTTAAATATAATAGGTACTTATATTATTCAGTTCAAATAATGCAAATATAGAAATAGTGTTCCTGAAGGAGACATTTTCCGTTATGCGCGCGCGGAACAAGTGGATGCCATCTGATACGGAACGCAACTAGAGCATTAGATAAAGGGCTAGCCTGGTACCGTTTTCTTAGGAACATAATTTTAATTCTATTTATAGAAATACCTTAAGTAGGTACAACCAGAGTTTAGAACTAACATTTGATACTAGAACTATTTGATAATTATAATTGAACAAGCATTTCATACCTAGGTTTACAATTAAACAAGTAGGTAAGTACTTACAGTACCTACATTAATTATTAAAACTGTAGGATACCTAAAACCAAAATCCAACCATTCGCTCAACCTTTAGGTACGCACAACTGTAGGTACCTATTAGGCACATGTTAGTCCCCAGAGCGAGCAGACTTCTGCAAAGTCACGGAAAGTTGACAGATACGAGTAGGTAGGTATATGTACTACCTATACATGCTGTAAATTAGTCTCATTACATTTCGTAAGCATTTGGAAGAAACCATGTAGTAATAATAATAAGGGTCGATTAATAATAGATTATGCTTAAGTATATGTACCTACTGGTTTTTTGTTTACTTTATTTTGTAAACTCTTTTTACATTTAGGTAGATGTTACAAGTAGGTAGGTAGGTTACAGCTGCTATTAACGGCCTATTAAAATTTGTTTCTACTTGTTTTGTTTTCATTTGGTACCTACACCGACAGCACTGCATACTTCTTTTCTTGTTCACAAAAATATAGAATACTTAATTAAAATAAAATATTACAAGAATAATTAAAATAATTAACTCCTCAAGAAAATCGAAAATCAGTGAGGCTCGGGTTCGAATCCTGGCATGTACCAATGAGTTTTCCAAAACTTACGTACTTATTTATCACTAGCTCGACGGTGAAGGAAAACATCGTGAGGAAACCCGCAGGTCTCAGAATTAATTCTGAGACATGTGTAAATAGACCCGGTCCGGCGATGGGCTCACCACCTATCACGTTTAGGGGTCCAATGTATCTCGTGAAATGTGGGTATATCCAGTAATGGAATACCTCTGCCTACCCCCTCGGGGATGAAAGGCGTGAGATTATATTATATATATATAACTCCTCAAGTTATTTAGGTAGGCTGTGTATCTAATATTATAGGTACCTAATATTAGAGAATGGCCTATTAACCGACTAATCTAGAATGCTGGGCCATAACAAAATACCTACCAGATGTGAAAAGGTCACCGCATAGGTATTAGAAACAGAGATCGCAGGAAACTGTGGCATTCCTCAAGTCAGTGTGACTCAGACGGCTGAATCATCAGGATCAGGTTTCACGTCTGCATTGTGTCTAGTTTATTTACAGATTTCCTTTTACTCGAGGTTCTGAGTTTACCTGAGTTTGTTTATGATTAGGGTAGGAAATCAAAATGGTTATTTAATCAATAGAGACCTCTTTTGTGTTCCATATAATAAAATAATAATATAGGTAGGTAATCTCATGCCTTTTATCCCCGAGGGTGTAGGCAGAGGTATTCCATTACTTGATATACCCACATTTCACGAGATATATTGACCCCTAAACGTGATAGGTACGGTGAGCCCATCGCCCCGGGTCTGTTTACACATGTCTCAGAATTAATTCTGAGACCTGCGGGTTTCCTCACGATGTTTTCATTCCCCGTCGAGCTACTCGAGCTAGTGATAAATATGTACGTAAGTTTTTGAAAAACTCATTGGTACATGCCAGGATTCGAACCCGAGCCTCACTGATTTTCGGCCGGCTCTTTAACCGTTCGGGATATCACTGATCTTAATAATTAGAAAAAAATTACAAAGCCGTCCTGCAGATGAAAGTTACGTCCCTTCCTTCCTCTCTATTCTGGAACCGACTTCAAAAAAGTTTTGTATGTACTCGTATGTTACGAGATTATTCCGCTAATTAGGTATAAACCGATTTTGATAATTCTTTTTTTGTTTGGTAGATAGATCATACTTCAGATCGCAATCGGTCAAGCGGTTTTGAAAATATCAACAAAACTCTAAAATTTTTATATGTTGATGATATTTTTTAGTAATATTCGTTGAAGTCGATTTTTTACTCTTTCGAGTTATTTGTTTTTAGAAAGATTAGTTCACATTCGGTTCAGCAAATTAGCCATGAGTAGGTAAACAGACAGATAGCATTTATAAGACTACTTAGTGCAGCCCAAAAATAGTTTGTGCATATTTCACGCAACAATTCTTTGAACAGATTAATTCAAGGACCAGGTAGGCACCTAAGATACCTAGTTTTTATCCTGAAATGTTCAATACAGTTGTGCTCCGATGTTTTAAAAGCATGAAACCGATTTATGAATGCGCTTACCTTCATAACCAGGTATCATAGGATGCTTGTACACTGGATCGCCATTTCGAAATCTCGCGTTCACGATGTCGACGTCAGTTTGAGGCGGCCTGAATATCTGCAATCAAAACATTTGATTAACTTCAGTTTTACCACTAAACACACCCAGTATTGGCCTAGTGGCATTTATATTACGAGCGCTTCCGTGTTTCGGAATGGTCCCGGTTTTCGTTGTGTTTCCGCACAGTGGACGTCGTTAAGCCATGTCAGATACCCTTGGGTGGCTTGAAAAATTCTGACTGTTAAGTGGCCACTAGCTTAACACCATCTCCCAAGCCGCGGTGGGCTCGCGTGGGAGATTATAGCCCATACTTCCTCATGTGCGAGGAAAGACCCTTAGCTCAGCAGTGGGCTGTTACGGGTTGATGATGATGATGATGATGATGACACCCAGTATACCTAGGTACCTATTGCCCTGCCTCCCAGACAAGATGTTCCCAAAGCAATAGGTACAAAGTAGGTACCTACTGAAAATAAAGTGTGATCAGTGATATTTAAGAATAGGTCGATAAACATCACGACACGACCATGTGACTTGTGTATGTCTTATTCTTATTTTTCTACTAGCGGAAAGATATAGAAAACATCTTCTCCAGAGGTGCTGAATCGATATCGATAAATGAGGTGTCGTAAGATTCGATTGCGCTTGAATTTGTCTTATGTTATGTGATACCTATGGGCTATGACGTCACAGGAAGTTAAATCAAGTTACATTTGTTGTTGTTTATGTAATTTGTATTCTGTTTCTGACGTATGTGTGTTTTGGTGCTTACTGTAAACTCGTATTGTTACTGATAAATAAATAAAATACAATTTTTCTTGGGTCTGCATACAAAAATGCACGCGAACTAACCGTACTGATGCTGTATATGGTCGTATGCCGTCAAAAGTCGTAAACTCAAATTACAATACTAAAGTGTGTAACTTTTACATACATCGTTTCCCTGTTGAATGTAAATAAAGTAAATAAATTAATTTCTCTTTTCTTATCCCGCTTCTTCTCTTTAACTATGGGTACACTACCTACCTACTGAAGCGGCGCGGTTAAGTCGCAATGACTTTCAATAAGGGGACTTTTAAGCCCCCTACATTGAAAAAACATTTTGATTTTTAATAAAAAAAAAATCTGCAACAAAAGTTGACCAACCATGCAAAGCACTCACAAAAATGAAGTCAAAAACCTTGTAGTTCCTAGTCTAGTTCCATCATAGTTCGTATTAGTGGGTAGGTAGGTACCTAGATACTCGTTAAATGCAACTTTTGCGCAGCGTGGCCCGTATCGCAGTCACGAAAAATCACCCCTAGAGTAAAACCTAAGCTTTGTGACTCCAAAATGAAGTCGGTACTGTTATGCGGCTACGAAACGTGGAAAGTCACTAAGAACATCTCGCATCAGATTCAGGTCTTCGTAAACCGATCTCTCCGCCAAATTGTCGTTATTTACTGGCCCGAGAAAATTTCAAATGTGGCTCTACTAAAGCGCTGCCACGAAATCCCGATCGACCAAAAGATCAAACGCCGCTAGTGGATACTGGATTTACCACATACGCTCCGAAAGGACCCCGACCTAAAATGGCTTGGAACCCTCAAGGAAAGCGAAAGCGGGGCCGTCTCTAACAAACCTTTTCGGCGCACTGTGCTAGATGAAGCGAAGAAGATCGGCAAAACTTGGACTGAGATCAAGAGCGAAGCTCAAGACCAAACGGGATGGCGAGTCACTGTTGATGCCCTCTGAGCAATCTAGAGGACTTAGGATCATAACAACTTCGGTATAACTTTTATAAATTCTTGGAAACCTGGAAATCATCAGCGGTCCTGTCAGACAGGACAAGCCGTTCCGAGTGCTGGACGCTTGGGTCCAGAAGTATCTTGTGCGTTGTCGAGCCATAGGTGTCTCCTATCCGATACTTGTATTCTGGACAATGGCCTGTGTAGCTGGAAGAAAATAATTACTTAATCAGAATTTAAATATTAATTGCCTACCTAGGTACATAAAGCTATAAGTATGTACACCTACTTACTTAATCAATCACAGATTACTAAATAGTTACCTATAATTTATTATTATGCATCACAATTAGATCCTATTGGGCCCAGAAAGATTGTCCTGTGATATTGTATGAAATGGAAATGATTGACTAAAGTCCATGAAATTATAATAAATACCATTAGTGAAATTATAATAAATACCACTAGTGAAATTATAATAACGGCTTTTACAAAAACCCTGCGACATATTTGTATAACTTGACCTCATTCGGAAAATCGCTTTTATCGTTTCTCGAAATAAACTCAGTGCCCTTAAAGGTATTACACAATAATCCTTGCTACAAAATGCAATTAATTGGAGAACGCCCATCGGTAAATATGGCAATATTAGGTACTCATCCTCATTCCTCTCGTGACAACTACAGTCATGAAGGTTTGAGAGTCCAACGTTCCGTAATTGTTGGCGCCAATGCATGTAAAAAAATTAATTTATTGCGGATTGAAAAACCAACAGACAAATTGTAAGAAAGTAATAGTTCTTCACCAGCATTTATAAATTGGTAGATTAGTTGGACATTTTGGACAATAATAATATAATAATAAATTGTGGACACCATTCACACACCGTTATTTAGTCCCAAACTAGGCAGTCTGTAGGTACTATCTATGGGTACTAATCAACTGATAAACGAACATACATAAATAAATAATAAACTAATAATAATAATAATCTCACGCCTTTCATCCCCGAGGGGGTAGGCAGAGGTATTCCATTACTGGATATACCCACATTTCACGAGATTCATTGGACCCCTAAACGTGATAGGTGGTGAGCCCGTCGCCGGACCGGGTCTATTTACACATGTCTCAGAATTAATTCTGAGACCTGCGGGTTTCCTCACGATGTTTTCCTTCACCGTCGAGCTAGTGATAATATGTACGTAAGTTATATATAGTTATATTAAACTACCAGACACGAAGCCAACAACAACAACATGTTCATGCACACAAATGTTGGCCCCGAGGGGAGATCGAACCCTTGACCTCTGACTCAGAAGGCAGGATCACTACCAACTGAGCCATCAGGCCCGTCGTATGACAATGACGGTTAAGAGGATACCGTTTTTGGAAACATTGTCCATTTGTCTAGACGTTTCTGGTGCGAAGGTCGTGACTTTCTAACCAAAAAGAAAAGAGTAAAATAATTACCAAAGCAGTTTCAAAACTGAAAGTAAGTACCCGGGTAGGTACCTAGGTAAGTGTCATTGCAAAATATAGGTCAGTAAGTACCTACTAGAATTTTTGTAAGTGTACAATAAATACATACATAAATACTTAATCTCACGCCTATTTCCTATTGGGGTAGTATATAAACAATATACTGCCACTTGCTACAAATGTAGCAGATCTTCTGCAGAATCATTCATGCTTTTTGGAAGAATGTATGTAACTAGGTTATACTCAGTAGAACTGCTTACCCAGGAATATAATGGGGCTGTGCTATACTGACTAAATCCAACGCCATGATAACCGAAAATTTTGTATTTTTTAAATTCCGATCTAAATCATAAATTATCTAAAGGGTAAAAATGTTACTAGAATTTGGTTTCCCCGACATTGTTTATATTGCTTGAGTGATGTTTTTTGGGATTTTTGACGGGTGGGAAAGTGACGGACTATATTTTTTCAGGAAGTGTCATTTTGTATGCCTGTATTTATTTTTATAAAAAAAAGTTGATGGGTAAGTTGATAGAAAGATTATCTCAAATTTTTTTAAAACTTATAAACTTTTTATTAGGGGTAAAAATAAATTTTATTATAGTATAATAAATATTGAGCCCTCAATCGAATCATTGAAATATCAAAGAGGATATAACCACTACGTGAAATATGAAAAATGTTCTGAATTTAAAATATTACATATAGGCACAGCATATAGGTATATAGATACTTAGTATCTTAATTTTCATAGGAATTAAAAACTATGGTGCATAAAAAATGTTAATAAATATTTTGTAACGTGCAAAAGAAGACTTTCATAAGATACGTATGCTATACTTGCCATGGTATCCCACTTAAAAAATTCAACACCCCCATTTTGGTATTTTGCACATAATATAAAAAAATACATAGGTATTTATTACAAAAAATGTTATGGGGTTAATATCCTACCTAAGTAGATATTTTAATTTCAAGAATTCTTTTAATCACATGAAATTAGATGTCGTTTTAGAGTGTAGGTACCTACTTACATACCATTGATAATAGAGGAATGTTTCTTTTTGGGTAAAATTTGCCACTATCAATAGGTACATAAGTATTTAATTTTAGTGAACCTAGGTACCTACCTACTACCTAAATAGGTTGGTTACTTTCCTTCCAACCACGGTCTGTTTTCCGTCCTGTACCTAAAGGTATAGTAAAAAGAAGATAGAAGAAGGTGACTACATACTTAGTTGACTTTGTAATACAAACATACCTACCTACTGAAACAATACAAAAGTAAAATACCTACCTGTGAACGTTGATAAGTGACATTCATTCGTTCGCTATCATTCGTTCAGTTCCGAAGGCGTATGTTTGATTGGTCCCGCTCATTCATTATCCGCCATATTGGTTTCAACCGCCACAGCGGCAGGTCGTGTCGTGGCTGCGTGAAGTGACAGTCAGAAAAATATTAACGACAAAATAACTTTCATAAACTTTACAGTGCTGTTTTGCAAAAACCATGAACTGTGTTGTGCCTTGCTTGTTACCCTCGTTATAAAAGTATTTATGTAGCCATCTTTCATTGATTGAATCTTCGGCGGGTTGAAATGCATGCATTCCACCGAGACTGTTGAACTTTAAGTTTTTTCGTTCAGTGTTCCTTTTTGATTCTTATCAATTTTATTTATTCACAATAGTGGACTAGAGACTTGTTTATGTAGTTTTGTACATAGAAAGTCTATTATTTATTGTGTTGTGTATATCAAACTTTGTTTTTAAAGTTAGCCATTCATTTTTTGACGAGGATTGCCGAAACACTCAAGGTAAGTCAAAACTTCTTGTAATTAAAATTAAATGTGTATACATTTACCTCTTTGAGGTTTTGACCTAAATACCTAATTTAGCACTGACTAAACCATTTAGTGAAAGCTGCAACGGTCACTTAGTAGTAATTAAGAACATTGACAAAGATAACAGAAATTTCAATCTTTCAAAATCTTCTCGATCTTGGCAGATAAGATGATTATCAAATAGTTGATAAAACAAAGCTACAATATTGAATGTTGATATGTTTGTCACTTAATAAAGAAACAGACAGATATTGAAGTAATCACCAGCTGATATTAAGTACCTACTTACAGTACATAATTATTATTATAAACCATCTAGTTGGGAGAGAAGGAGTAAGTATATGGTATAGTAAGTAATTGTTGCAGTGTTTTTTAATGTTATCAAAGCTTGTAACGCAGTATTAACATGGCTTTACATGGCAATAAACTGATTGTGATAAAGAAAGACTATATTTGAACACGTGTAGAAGTGACTTACCTACTGCTATTAAGTAGGTACCTAATTCGCTTCTAAGATAATGAAATGAAATCCAACAGATGAAAGAAGAGAAAATAAAAACCGAATCGATACAGGCTGTGGTACTTAACGGTCAGCAGCAGATTGGAGCAGATTCCTCAAAGACAAATACTCCACTTAAACATTGGGCGATAAAGTAAAAAAAAAATAATGAATAAGTATCCGAGAAAATACAAAAGTTATAGGTCATTATTCATAATAAGGTATTAATGGTGATACTATGACCATACAATAAAATTTTTAGCGACCATTTGGCGGTAAGAGGCGAAGCCTATGTTCATAGAACAAGAATGAAATACATAATATATGATCCGGCACGAAGTAGGTAAGATATAGAAGTACATAAATTAAATAATTAAATGTTCCCAAACAATGAAACGCGACACCCATTCAGACGTTGAATGCCCAACGGAATCCAGTTCGCAGGACAGAGACAAAACCTCGCCGCGACATACTGGTGCCCTTACCTTACCGACCAGTTTTCAAATCATTTGAAATTCTATTCGTTATTGGCCAGTAGCTTCAGTAGTCGTTACTTTTTATGTGTACCTACTGAACTATAGAACGTGTAAACAAAGCCTACAATAAACATAAAATTATTATCTGAGCGGCTTTGACCTAATGCGACGCACAAAAAATGGAAAACGTAAAGGCCAAGGCAAATGCTGCAAGCGGCATTCTAACGCCGGTTTTATTAGGTTAAGCGGTAGACCTACGAAGAACTTCCACTGATTATGAACCTATAGCAACTATACAATGCATACCTACCTATCCTTTTTTATTATTAATGATGGGTAAGCTCTTGACCCCAGACTAGCTCGAAGGCAAAGACGGGGACGATGAGACGAGCTTGCCCATAAGATGCCTATTCACTCGAGCCTTAAAGGATGTCGGGTTATATGAACTCGGAAATACAGACGACGGCAGGTAGATTCTATACTCTAACGGGCGAGATGGGAGTTTGGAGACCGGTTCCTCGGAAGAGCATCGGTTTGCGACGAAAAAAGAAGACCCGCGGCCGTTTATATTCGAGGTCGTAACCCAATTGGGACCAGTCGCAGGTACGCTTTGTAGTACACTTTCTCCGGTGCATGACGCGGAGTCGCAGACGTTTCACTGTAGAATGTCTACAGCAGGTGCAGCTTCCAAACTCGATGATAAGCCCGTGAAATCTTTATGATGTGCGATTTTGAAACCACTTAATAGCTCGAGAAACAGTTTTGCCAACTTTCTTTGTAGCTCCGAAATGCCCTTGGTGAAACAGCATATAAAGCAGTCGAGGCTGAAGATGATGTATCATAAATGCTTGTTACTTACAAATAACATTCCATTAGAAATTAGATACAGTGAAATAAACTGAGGCTCGAAGTAGGTTTGAAGAACAAGATTCTAGGTGGCGAGACGCCTCAAGTATCTTATAAACGTGAAACTTCGAAATATCATTGACCTCTAAAAATGTTGATACTACGGACAGACATACCTACGACCACTACAAAATAGTTATAGAAAAAAATCTATTACCATAGTGCGAAATTACTAACGCACGACTGGCTAAGGCACTTTTGGATAATCACCCTGAGATTGTTGGAAGTGTTAATACTACGAACCTTATAAAAACTGGTCCGGCGAGGCTAAACAATCGATTGTGAGCTACATTAAACTATGAGTGTTTTGGCTTGTCATGAAGATTTGTAATTACGATGTCCAATTTTAAAGTTATTTCACGGAGGTTACGATGATCTGACGTCATTGTTAGATCTTTTGTTCGATTTGTGAGAGATCCAACAAAAACAAGAGGGTTACGTCAGCTATCAATCTTCTTGATCGTCGCAGATGTTTCTGACATTCCATAACAGAAATTTGGTATTGTGAGTCAGTCAGTAATTATTATGTAGATTAACTTTGGACATGCCTGAATGCCCTCTAAAATTGCGAAAATTGTCATGGTTTCAGAAAAGTTCATTATCACCGCATAGATACTTCGTTTCTCTTTTAAGTTTAAGTTTTTTAATGCGTTTGTTCTAAACATGAATTCTGAAAGGTTTTAACGATTGGTAACTACACACACCGGCACAATTAGCGGAACAGAAAAAAAAAGGAGAAAAAAGAGGGAATTTAGAACAATGAATGTAATTTTTAAACAATATATTATTTAAAATGAAACAACAATTAAATTAACATGTTTTGACATTCATTTGTAACACCATACTTAAAATTTTATAAAAATAAAAATTAAATTAAACAAAATGCATTTTTCTTCGATTTTTAATTATAGAGAAACAGCAGAAAATTCAAGATTTTCCAAAGTTTAACAACAATTTCAATGACTGTTCAATATCGAGTGTTTCCTCCTCGTGCTCTGATGAGGGTTTCCATCCGTCTGGGCATGCTGCGGATGATGTTATCAATGGTTTCTTGGGGCAACCTCTGCCATTCTTCAAGTAATGCGTTTCGCAACTCGTTGAGATTATTGGGAGGGGGCATTCTTGACTTTACACTCCTCTTTAGCAAGTCCCAGACGTGTTCTATAGGATTCATATCGGGGGACCGTGCTGGCCACTCCATCACCGTTATACCAACATGGTTTAGGTATGTCTGTACTGTGCGAGCACTGTGAGCCCGAGCATTATCCTGCATTAGAATGAAGTTGTTACCAATAAAGGGGGCAAATGGCACAACATGTTCTTCTAAAATCTCCCTGATATACCGATCAGCATTCAGATTCCCGCCATCGACCACTACTAACTCCGTACGAGCTCCTAAACATATTCCTCCCCAGACCATAATTGAACCGCCGCCATATGCAACTGTATTTTCAAAATTAGACTGGATATACCGTTCTCCTTTGCGTCTCCATACTCGCTGCCTTCCATCAATTTGATTTAACATAACTCTGCATTCATCAGTAAAAAGAACCTGTCCCCAGTCGTCGAAGTCCCAATCACGATGTTCACGACCAAAGTGTAGACGGTTTGTGCGATGATGTCTCTCAAGTTTTGGGGCTTTGGCGGGCACATACGAGCCTATACCCACTTCTTCGAATCTTCTACGAACTGTCCGCTCACTCATCCTTACTGCTCGTACCTCTTCCAGTAAATTTCGAGCCTGCACCGCCGTTAGTCTCGTGTTCCGTCGGACTTGAAGTTGGAGAAAACGGTCATCCCTCCTTGAAGTACACCTTTTCCGGCCTTGTCCTCTCCTTCTCACTAGAGCATTCGTCAATCTGTATCGTTGGATGCTACGATAAATCGTTGATAACGATCGACGAAGGCTTCTGGCAATCGATCTGTAGGTTTGACCATTTCTCCTCATTTGATCTGCCCTAATGATTTCTGATGGCGTTAAATCAGGCATAATTAGATGCTCGTAAATTATCAATATGCAAAAAAACTCAAAAGCCTCAAAAACTGCAATTCAAAGCTTTTCAAATGGAATTCACGAACCTTCTAAAAACGGACAAGCGGTGGAAAAAATGAATCAATGAAAATTAAAACAAAAGAATGAAAAAAAGGGCAGTCGCTTAGTATTCCATTTTTAAATTAAAACCCAAATTTAAAAAAAGCTTGTTTAGCCGGCCAGTAACACGCAAAAATGCGTAAATACTCCCTTTTTTTTCTGTTCCGCTAATTGTGCCGGTGTGTGTATTTCTTGAAATTCATTCTTCCTCATTTCGGTAGTTTCTAGAACTTAACACTAATAAAGTAAAATGATGTTGTAGATCGAACTCTCCCTAGTATTTTCGTTTATCCCTTATCATCATCATTCTATTTAAAAATGTTTGTTAGTAAAAATCTGCTTCGGCGTTGTGACGTCATTTGAAAGGGGGAAGAAAACTGACTTTTTATCCCGACAGAGGGTGTATGGTCGAGAGGGCCTAAATGATCTGTCAAAGCTGTCAAACTCCATACATTTTTTTGCTTACGTTAGCGTTTTTTCTAAACTCTGTCTAAAATGACGTTATGTGCTGCCTTTGGTTGCAAAAATAAAGGAACTCATGCATTCCCGAAAGACACTAAACGAAGAAAGTTGTAGGAAATGGCCCTAAAACGGAAAAAGCTTTTTTACCAGCTGCAGAAGCTTTCCGTTTTTTTAACTCATCCTTTAACTGCGGCACCGTCATCAAGGAGTACATTTTCGTCATTAAAAAGCTCAATGCGAAAGGAAAACAAAAAAATATGGTCGTGACAAGGACCTCTCGCTGGTGGCGACATCTGTAATTAGCTTTGCGTTTTGTTCCCCATTATATTTTAGGTCCTGTAGGTATAAAAATAAAGTTATAAAATTAAATAAAAATTAAATAGTTTCGAAAGCTGAAGCTGAAGCTCCGAGGTATTCATCTGTTGTATAATAATATTTTCTGTTGAAGGCTGTTAGGTTTCCGAAAAGTAAATAAATGTCAGTATTTTCAAGAAAGTCTTGTTTATTCAACTTAACTTTCTACATCAGAATAAACGTGTAGGTATAACCTACGAATAATTCCTTATTCGTAGGGTATAACCCATAAATAATTGCAAGCGCTGAAGTCGGTTTCAAAATAACTTGCTTATAAAATGTTCTCAGGGCAAGCATGGAGATAGTAAGTACTTAATATGGTCAATGGCAAAGGTGCAAAAAATTGTTCGACCGGATTATGAATATCAATGGAGTCCATTATAGTGGCTATTTGAATGCAGGAGACACAAAGCCACCGGAAACCATTTGGGCTTTGTCTACCAGAGCTCTTGCATTTCTAAGGGCAACTAACAATGCTCTTATCAGTGCAAACGTTATCTCACACCTCAAACTGCTATAATTCCCGACGATGTTGATAAGTTGAGAAAGCAATGAAACGGTAGACAATAGTAAATGAACGGGTTTTCGTTGAAAACATCCGGTTTTTACGCTTACTTCGCCATTGTATGTAATGTGATGGGACCAACACAGTTTTGGGTTTCAAACGAGAATGTTTCATTCACAATTACAAATTTTGCTGGCGTTAACTATAGTGAAGTGTTTACTGTAGTGCAACGGAAAAAATACGTTTTGTAATTCGATTGCGAGTAATGCGTTTTAATTAGACGCTGTTTGTTGTTTTTTGCTATCATGTAGCATACTAATTTCGTTAAAATATTTCATATTCATCAAGTTACTACTTACAACTTTTTATCATAGGGCATGAACAAATAGTTTAGCATTCGTATTTAATTTATCCAATCGAAATAGAAGACTTTTTATTTATTTAAAAACTAGCAGGCACCCAGGCGTTACCCGGAATTCTTTTTAAGCTATTGCATAGCTTCTATCGCGGGCCTTGAGCGCGGGGACCGAATCCAGAAATTCCGTAACGAAAAAACCTCACGCTCTCCCCACTCCGACGGGCACGGAGGTGTGGCTTAAAGGCCGTGCATTGTATAAAATAAAATAAAGTGAAGTAAAGTAACGTAAAGTAAAGTAAGTCGAAGTCGAAGTCGAAGTCGAAGTCGAAGTCGAAAGTCGAAAGTCGAAAGTCGAAAGTCGAAAGTCGAAAGTCGAAAGTCGAAAGTCGAAAGTCGAAAGTCGAAAGTCGAAAGTCGAAAGTCGAAAGTCGAAAGTCGAAAGTCGAAAGTCGAAAGTCGAAAGTCGAAAGTCGAAAGTCGAAAGTCGAAAGTCGAAAGTCGAAAGTCGAAAGTCGAAAGTCGAAAGTCGAGTCGGAGTCGGAGTCGGAGTCGAGTCGAGTCGAATCGAATCGAATCGAATCGAATCGAATCAAATGAAATGAAATGAAATAGTCAGACCAACCAAGACAGTCAACTTTATGCTATGCAATAGCTTTACCGCGGCAGTCCCCGAGTGCCACACGTCTTTTTTTTTCCGCTCCCGTTTGCTTTTTGCAAAATACCTTTTATACAAACCTTGTCCGGACAATTATGAACACCAAAAAAAGCCAAATCGGTCGAGTTTTGGGCAACACATTTAACCATCCATTTTTATTTATGTAGAAAATTATGCTCACTCCTTATCTACGAAGGGGTTGGAAGCAGGCATTATATTTCTAGAAGATCCCCCTTTTCGTTGTATATTTTCAAAGCCATAAACGTGACAGCGGTAACCTCTTCGCCTTACCCGTACACATTCCTCAGACCTGTACTGTCTGGTGATTTCGAAGATGTTTTCCATCTCCGTTAATACGAGCTTTTAATAAATATGTAAGTTTTCGAAAAATCCGTTGGTACACGCTCCGACCCGCCTGTGCTAGTCACCCGGGCTCATTTTCATTTCGGTCTGTCACTGCTTTCAGATGCAGCAGAATGCCTTTGTATTTTTTTTTTGCCTACCTTTTGGGTTTTTACTATTAGTCATAGTAGCATTACTTCGTAATGTATTCATTTCTGTGCCACCCCGAAATACGTATAAAGAACACGTGAATTCCCCAGTCTGCGTACTTCGTACGTCTTTTCTTCTTTGCTCAGCTGATGGTGAGGAACACAATTGTTTGCTGAGAAGGTCGACTGTTGACCTTCAACGAACAATCACAATTAAGAACTATTATAATTTGTTATTTAATTACAATTGGTTTAGCATTGTCTTTTGTATTACTTTTAAATGATGAATCTTTATAAATGAACGGCATATTTAGGCAGTTGTCTCGGTGATACCCATTACAAGGTCCAGGGTTAAATGGTAATTTAACAAAATCAAATCGTCTTTATTTCAGGTACCTACGTACAATTCATTTTTTTAATATACCCACCTATACATATATATGTATACATAGGTACCTACATGTACATGTAGGTAAATGACCTTGTCATCTCCTGTTCGCACATGCCGCAGCTTACGGGTTTATTTACGATATTTTCTTTCACTTTCACGAGCTAGTGCATGTTAGTTTTTAAAAAAACTCTGTGCTGACTCAGAATCGACCTACGCCTTTTGCATGAAAGACTTACTAAGTTACAATAGGGCTATTACTCAGTTTCTGTAATACAAGGAATACCAGTTTCGAGACCTACTGCATTATCATTTGCGTAGCGTTATAAATGTATTTTAATGAATATTAGTTTTGCCATAAAATATAAAGACATATAAATATGGCAGTTCATACATCATTGTTTAAACGAATGTAGTGTAGAGCAATTAAACAAAACAATTTAACGACTCGAGTAATTTGACGAAGTAAAGAGACCGCAAATAACGACTGCAATTTCTGGTTATGCAACAGATTCCGTAGTTATTATGCACCGTTTTTATGTTAGCAAGGTCGAATTGTTTTTTTCTTTATCTGTAAATATTGTAAATGATTGTACATTTTCTTTGTAAATAAATATTATTTTTCCTTTTTTATTCATAGTTAAATCCTTATGACCATGGATTTCCTTCGTTAGAAAACATAAATTCAATTTGATGAACTCACCTATATTTCAGCAATTATAGTAAAATTACGACTTTTACTGAAGATTCAAGCGACTTCTTTGGCAAGGGGAAATAGTTCCCACCATAATTTGATCTTTATTTAATAATAATATTAGAATTCAAAACCAATGAAAAGGTAGGTAATCCGAAAATGTCTATCCCTTGCATTTTATCGAGGGCACACTTGTCTACACGGACACTTGACACATATTTTTAGCATTGGGTACATTATATTTTTAATTTTCCAAAAATACCTACATGAGGCCTGCAAGGCCTAAAACTGCTGAGCAGTGATGATTTTGTAGCGAAATTCAGTGATTTTCAGAGTTCTGTAACGATAATTCCTGAATATTATGTTATCGCTAAGAGTTATTCGTCGGATTTCAGTGATAAATGATAACAAAATATAATCTATATTTCTTTCTCACTAGGAACTATGATTGCTGTAAATACTTAAATCAGATCCTTTTTATAAGTAGGTCACCACTAAAAAAAATTACATACTGATACGAACTTCCAAATGTTTTTTTTTTAATTCTGTTAAATCTAGAAGACCGATTTGTGTCATCTCTTTGAATCATCGTTCATCCATCATCCTTGTAAGTCCAACACTTCTACAACCCCAACAATATAACCCAAGATGATAAAATGATATCTCCAGCTTTGATGCTTATGTTTAAAATGTGAGTATAATATATAGGTTTTTATTTAGTTTAAGGTCAAATCATCCAAAATAGATGTTGAATAATACTATAATTTTACTTGCCGATTTCTATCTAACATAATATTTTTGATAGAAATATCCCAAAATGTAGCCTATTTGAGACGGAGTTTATGGACCCTAACTTTCGCAAGGTGGCAACACTGAAACGGAGGCATTAGTATTTGAGAAGTAATTAAATGGGCAGCAATTATAAAAATAGGTTAGCCACAAAAAATCAGCATTTAAATCATTTGGTCGGCATACAAAGATTTTGTTCGCAAATAAAAAAATCAGGCAGCAATCCTTGTTCGGCAAATAATTTTGATAATGGTCAAGAATTAAATCAGAAATAGGCAGCTTACAATAACATGGGTTTGCATAATAAACATTCAGTCCGCAAAATAGTTACTTGGTCCGCAAAATAACTACTTGGTCAGCAAGATTTCATGATTGAACAGCAGAGAAAACATGTCGTAAAAAATATACTTTAACTCCCGCTCCCGCTCCCACTCCCACTCCCACTCCCACTCCCACTCCCACTCCCACTCCCACTCCCACTCCCACTCCCACTCCCACCCCCACTCACACTCACACTCCCACTCCCACCCCTACTCCCCCCCCCACTCCCCCCCCACCCCACTCTTACTCCCACTCCCCATCCCCACTCCCACTCACACTCACACTCCCACTCCCACCCCTACTCCTACCCCCACCCCCACCCCACTCCCAACCCCACTCCCACCCCCACTCTTACTCCCACTCCCACTCCCACTGGCACTCCCACTCCCCATCCCCATCCCTACAAAAACTTGCATAATCCAAAGTCCTTCCTAATCTATGTAAGGAATGCGCCCATTTTGCGCATGACAAGTTTGCTGAGATTATTTTTGCTACTTTTATATGAAGCTTAAAAAATATTTTTTGGCTTCCCCTCTGAGTGCTTACCAAAATTTTATTAAACGTTATTAGCTCATTGCAGCTCAAAAATAATTACAGCCATCCAGAATGACATAAATTGCTGATAGGTTTTGTAATGTTTGCTGGCCATGAGTTGCTGACCAATTAGCTATTTCTGCTTACAGATTATATTTTTCTGCTTACAAAAATACGAATACTCTGCTAACCATTTAAATAATACCCTTAGTATTTTTATAACATACTTACGCATTGTTGACTCGAGTATTCTGTTCCATCGACCTTTCGACATAGGAATGTAATGTACCCACCAAACAATGTAGATAGTTGTGCTCGATTGGGTCTCTATGTGATGCAAATTATAGTGTTCACAGCTGGTGCGTACGTACGTAAGTCACTTTTATAAGGAGACTAGCGACGCCATCGATGTATGAGAAAAGTTTTGCTCTCTTAGATAGATGAGTACACGTGTTCCTTAAAACTGTCCCGGCTGCCGTCCGGGCTGTTGACACAACAGGGAGAAGTTCAAATAACACAATTTGAAATAAACACTTATTCTTATGATGGAATTTTCAGACGTTACTCTGAGAAAATCGTATGCTCGGAGTGACTTGGCCAAAAGAACCTACTTACTATAAAAAAAAAAAACACACCTTTTATTCCCGAGGGGGTAGACAGGTAGCTAATCCATTTCTGGATATACCAACTTTTCACGAGATCTTCTTTGGACCCCTAAACGTGATAGGAGCCCATCGCCGAACCGGGTCTGTTACACATGTCTCAGAATTAATTCTGGGACCTGCGGGTTTAATCACGATGTTTTCCTTCACCGTCGAGCTAGTAATAAATATGTACGTAAGTTTTTGAAAAACTCATTGGTACATGCCAGGATTCGAACCCGAGCCTCACTGATTTTCGGCCGGCTCTTTAATCGTCTGGGCTATCACTGCTCAACCTACCAACCCAAAGAACCTACTTACTATAAAAAAAAAGAAAATCTCACACCTTTTATTCCCGAGGGGGTAGACAGGTAGGTACTCCATTTCTGGATATACCAACTTTTCATGAGATATTCTTTGGACCCCTAAACGTGATAGGTGGTGAGCCCATCGGTTTCATTAATCCCATTCTTAAATATTTCTCACAGTCAAGGTACAGAGTAAAATGGAAAATATAAATAAATGGACAGATATTTTGAAATATATATTTTTTTAATAATTCAGTCTGGGGCATCAGTTTGTCCAAAACAAACTAAGTATCACTATCGAAGATGAAGGTAGACATCATGAGGAAATAAGCAGTCTCTAGAATTGCTTTATGATTCTGGGGCATCTGTAAAAAAACAGCCACAATCCAATTGTCTCGTCTAGGTGTTCAAAAAATGAGTTATCTAAAATGTATAATTATCGTATCGTATATCAAGGATATTTCAATTTGTACCAAGTATTCCAGCCAGCGACTTACTTTAGCCTGCTTAATTCACAAACATATCTACCTATTCGTTTTCATAATTCGTAATTCACGACCATATCGATGCATCGCGAATTGGGCCACGTGCTACCTCGTTTATGGTCCGATCGGTCACGATGTCGATCGAACTGGCGCGTGGCTTTATGTTCATGCACACATGTTTTACTTAAAGGTTTAGAAATTCATACAAATAAGGATATACCTCAGGTTTTAGACTGCTCAGTATTATTGTTAACGCTAAATAATAGAATGACAAGTAAACAAAGAAATGTGGTATGTGACACTCCGGAAATGAAGACAAAAGCGACACATCTAGAGGATTCGATCCCGGTCGATTTTTCTAATCCCGGGATTTCGGGATTATCTAAAGTTAATCCCGGGATCCCGGGATAGTCCCGGAATTGTATTGGTAATGGAAAGTGGTAATAAAAAGACAGTAAAACATATCAAAATATTTTTTTCATATCTCCGGGCGGAAAGCGTCAACATTCGGCCTAAACGAAATAGCCGCTTTTCGCCTCTGTCAATAAGAAAGCCTTGTGAGGACATAGAATATTTAAGTTTTAAACCTTTAAAAAGGCGGTTAAACAAAATTATACTTTATTCTTATAAAATAAACAAACTGAGCCTAGTTTGTTCTGTAAATAATTTATGAAACTAAAAATAAACTTCAAAAAATCTACTGCTTTAGACTTATTTAGATAAACTATATATATTATTTAGATAAAAAGCGGTGATAGCCCGGACGGTTAAAGAGCCTGCCTAAAATCAGTAAGGCTCGGGTTCGAATCCTGTCATGTACCAATGAGTTTTTCAAAAACTTACGTACATATTTATCACTAGCTTGACGGTGAAGGAAAACATCGTGAGGAAACCCGCAGGTCTCAGAATTAATTCTGAGACATGTGTAAATAGACCCGGTCCGGCGATAGGCTCACCACCTATCACGTTTAGGGGTCCAATATATCTCGTGAAATGTGGGTATATCCAGTAATGGAATACCTCTGCCTACCCCCTCGGGGATAAAAAAGGCGTGAGATTATACATACATACATAAACTATAAAAAATATGCTAAAGAGATCAATGTTTATAGGTACTGTAATGTAAATGTATCAATCCCGAAAATCCCGGGATTCATTAAATTTGATCCCGAAATTTTCGGGACTAAAATATGACCGGGATCCCGGGATCCCGAGATCCGGGATCCCGGGATCGAATCCTCTAGACACATCGCACTTCAAATCATGTAGCACCGATATATTGTTTTTGGTGACGTCACCAATGAAGCAATCGCGTATGCGAAGAAAAGCGTATGCGAATGAAAGAAATGGAATAGAAAAGATACCTACTCTCCATAAATCTATCTGCCTAATTTTACTTTTTTAATATTTATATCTACTTTAATATATTTCGTGATTATTAAGTAAGTATACCTATACCTACTTATTATTCTATTTTCAAATAAACAAGGGTGTTGTGAATGGGCGAGTCGGTATAGGACGACCTAGCCGTACCTACATCGACCAGATCGGCGATGTATTGAAGAGAAGCCAGATAAAGAGTACCCGAAACCGATGAACGACTCATGATAGAGCATGAGTCGTTTGATTGTTGTGAGATTATACGAGGTAGGTATGTACTATTATTCTGCTCTATAGAGACCTAATCAAGTATTTCCATATTGTACCATCCTTAATGGGCCATTTACACTAGGGCAGACCAGTAAGACAATCCAGTAAGACTGCATACAAAAAAAAACTTGAGGACAATCCATTCCACTGTCCTCGTGTAAATGGCCCGTAAAGTATGTTACTGATACAAATATCACACGGGTATGTGCTGCATCTTGGTTGGCTTCGGCTTACGTAAAAAAGGTACAAGTAAGCAGATAATCGTAGCCTTGGACGGCCCGCACCCGTAACTAGAACACTAATCTAATTTACAGTCGCTACCAGCGGATACGTCCATTGTAAACCAGCAACGATTTATACCACCATGGTCAAACAACACATGGTCTGCCGTCTGAGAATGACATTTGCGTATGTTATTTTTATGGTTAGAGGTCATTTTAATTAAAGCGGTGGACAAAAAAGAAATTTATTTTGTTCGTTTAATTGTTCGTGAAATGTTTAAAGCTTAAACGATGTGGTATCAATGCGACTAATATGACAGTTATCTATCGAAACTAAATTTACTACGTACGTACAATCAATTATAGATTTCTCAAAGATAATATAGGGATCTATTATATACATAGGTATGTTTTTTACGCCTCTGCAGAACAAAAATATTACCCTACCCGTTAAAAATACCACGTTGCGCACCTAGTTGAAAAACTTATTATATTTATACAATATGTAACAGAATAAGTGCAGTACAATTTCTGAAATTAGTTTTTTCAGTATCGACTACTTAATCGATTTCAGCAATTTTCAATATGCATTACCTACATCTTTCCGAAAAATAAATTAGCATACCGAATTTAGGGCTACATAAGGAAACCGTACTGCTCTTTTTTTTAAATAAATATAAATTTGCTTAGACAAAACTAAAGTATGAATGCATCATATTTTTTTATATTAATGTACCTGCTAAATTGGGGTGTATGAGGAATTGCGCTTATTCTGTGACGCGTTGTATATTATGACAGTGAAAATGCGTCTCTCTTTCCCCATAGACAAAAGTGTCAAACGAAGGTTTCATTTGCTTAGTTGGCATTCGCTGGTAATACTAACTATCTATATTATAAGAACTACGTGTCAGTGACTACACTCATTTAGAGTGTTGCGTCAATTTTACATGGTCCCGCGAATGACAAATCGAGCGCTTATGTCAATCACATACATTTGCCATTACATTCGACTAATCACCGAAATTACTTATCTGGGCCCTCTGCTCTGATTATTTGACGTTATTGTTTGGATATACCAAAGAGATTAAAATATAATAGGACATATTATGGTAAAAATGCAGTTTTTACTAGAATCTCTGATACGTACAACAGTACTTTTAGCGATATTGAATTCCTCATAGGATCTAAACAATTATTTAAAAACGAAATTATAAAACACTTCTCGGCCACTAGTGTACAATGACATTCTAAGGTTTTTTTTTTTAAACTGATGATTATCTTATACTTATATTATTATTATCAATAATAATTATATTGGATATGTGTATGTAGGTATATTATATTAAATTTATGTTATGTATGTCTTTATATTTATATATATATGTAGGTACATTATAATATATTGAGTAAAGGCAACCGTCTTGTATTTTATGTTTAATTCTAAACTCAATTTTGTCTGAATTTAAGTTGTAGATAATTAAGTAGGTAAGTAAGTAACAACTCTTTATTGTACACCAATAGAAATATGCAACAAGATAGATAACTAATCTGTGGATAATTTTTTGGCTTAATAATGTACAAGAGTAGTAACAAAATTAGATTATTATAAAAGCTGTATTTATCCCGAAGAAATAAATAAATAAATAAATAGACATAGAGGGGGCATTGGGAATATTTTCATACAAAACTTTGAAGCATGTTTGAAGCTCAAGCGTCATGTCAGTTAGTATGAAGGCGAGCTGTCATTCGGTCGAAATTGTACTAGACTTATTCCACTTGGAATAACTTTTGGCTTAAAATTTTCCTCGCTTTGTCCCCTCTATGCCATATTATATTTTAATCTCTTTGGGATATACAAACCTCGCAATATAATATTATGCTAACATAATACGCAGTACGGTAACAAAGACAATATAACAGAATTCAGTAAATATTTAGTCGACATGACTAGTGCACACGTGTTAATACAAACAACCAATGCTTTAGTCTCGTGCCCTGTAGTTCATAATGTAAGCAATTTGCATAACTTTAGTGACGTCACAATCACAACCTTTTTGTTGGGCGTGAGCAAGTGACGTCAGAGTGTCAGAGCAGCTGTGCAAACTACTGCAAACTTAATTTTGGCCTAGCTCTACAAATGCTGTTGCCATTGCATTATTACAGTTCTTTGTTAAATAATATGTATGTGTATTAATTTATAGCTACGACCAACGAGGTTACAAAAATACATGTTTTTCCACAAAAACAAAGACATTAATTTAATTATTTCAATGTATAGTAATCTACCATGAAGGGAAAATTTAGTGAATCATCTACGGGAGTGGTTAGGTACCTACTTACTTAACAAGCCGAACAAGTACAGCCATTACTATATTAATATTAATTTTATTAATATATTAATATATACATATATAAAATAATTAATATTATTAATAAAAATAATCTCACGCCTTTTATCCCCGAGGGGGTAGGCAGAGGTATTCCATTACTGGATATACCCACATTTCACGAGATATATTGGATCCCTAAGCGTGATAGGTGGTGAGCCCAATGCCGGACCGTGTCTATTTACACATGTCTCAGAATTAATTCTGAGACATGCGGGTTTCCTTACGATGTTTTCCTTCACCGTAGAGCTAGTGATAAATATGTACTCAAGTTTTTTGAAAAACTCATTGGTACATGCCAGGATTCGAACCCGAGCCTCACTGATTGCCGGCCGGCTCTTTAACCGTCCGGGCTATCACTGCTCTTACTTTGGTTTTCAAAACCAAATAAGGTTACTTTGACACTTTTACAAAATCTATAAACCGTCATTAATTTATAATGAAACATTGGGGGTGATTCTGCTTTACGTCGACTAAACTTATTTTGGTATTATCATGTCTTTGTCCCACCTCAAAAAAAGAAAAGGGATAGAAGATAACCTACCGAATTTAGTACTATCAGAGGCTGTATTTTAGTCGTGACTTATGCACTAAGTAAACACGTTATGAAATGCCTTAGTTGACAAGATTAATTTTAATTTGGCAGGACTAAATATCTCTCGTCTTTTTTCTTTTCTAGGAGACAGAAAATGACAGGAGTAAACTAAAAAAAAGTTTAGTTTCTGTAAAACGTCTATTTTCCAGTGCATAACAGGACTGTGTACGAGGCTTTTCGCTAATCCATAGACTAAAAACTGGGCGACAGTATGCCCCCGGCATCAGTAATGGGCTCGCATGCCTCTGCACAGCGCGCCATAACAGTCAAACAACGCATGACCCGTTTTCACATGTATGGATATCCGGTTTGCTTAATGGCAAGAATAGGCTGATTGGATACAATGCTAAATAGACTAGAAGACTCTGGAAAGGACAGGTTTATAACAATACAATAGACAAGAACTTTACTGGGAATCGCAAAGGGAAAGACAATTAGAGAGAGACTATAGTAAACGATTGCTTATGAATAAACGTCTGCAATACTTCCGTACCAAATTAAGGTTTCTTCCAAAACAGAGAAACTGTAAAAAGCATTAAAATCCGATAAAATGATCAAAATCTTTTTAAATAACATCTCCGAACGTTATCTAAATTGCCTGAATATTCGATTAGCAGTAATGCAGCAACGGAATTATTTAAATTAAAAATCTGCTCCTGTTGACAGCCGTCTTAGTTTTATAAATAACGTTAATAATAATGTAGTATACATGATGTTTATAATATATGAAGTAGACACCACGTGAATCTAGTTTGCTAAAAAAAACCTACTCGAAGATAACCGATATCTTCATTACCATAATAAAACCTCATGGGAACTTGGATTTTTTTGTTGCTTAGGCAGTTGCTACGTTTTGCGAATCTATGAATTTTATTTCAAGATGAATAAATTGGGAATCTTATTTAAAAAAACATTTGTGCTTCTTATCTCAGTATCCAGGTAAGATTTTCTGTAGCATCAGGTAAAGAAGACCCTTACAATTTAGTTTACATTAATAGCCAAAAGTGTTGTCAATACACCACTTCATTGAGCAAGCTTTGAGGATATTTTACGCAAAATGAAAATTTGAATTAGAAGGTTTGACAAAAAGTTTAATTACAAAGAAAGGTTCAAAATATGTGTGGAATGTAACAGTCATGGTACAGGTAGATGGCTGGCCCATCGAACTGGTTTTATTTTGAGCTATTTTGTTATAGAGTCCCTAATTTAAGGTTACCAACTACATAATCGATTGCTACTTTTATTACTCGTTCGATAACTATTTTGTGGGCATTTATCTTCAGACCTGTGAAATACGTTGATGTTATCTATCTTACTTTGTCAATTTGTGACAGTTGATATATTATCTTCAACAAGAGATGAAGGAATTTCGCAACTAGCTATCATTTCAGTGATGGTGATATCATTTAGAGATATTATACAACCAAGTACGTACGTACTTATTTCCTTTTGAATCCTAAGTAAGAATTTAAATTCTGAAATTGTTATTAAAACTGTGTTTCTGGCTTTATGCCATTTTGCGAACATACAAAGAAAATGTAGATTAATCTTGACAAAGAATCGTGACTAACCTATTTGCTATCAAGGTGGTCGCACAGACCGAGTACTAGCTCCAACCATTCGAATTAAATGCATTTGACAACAAATGTGTACAGGACACATTCAAGGGTAAGTGCTTGCATTCCGATCTTTTCTTTGGACCATACGTGCCGCGCGTGACCTAGGCATTTGTCTGAAGTGTGAATAATATGCAGTATATTGTCGTGAAATGGCATCAGGTGAATTGCACCAGCAGATACGAGTACAATTGATATATCGCTTGCAATTCCTCGTTTTGGTTCGACGCGTTTCTTTGACATTATCAAGAAAATTTAGGTCACTAATGAATTGATAAGTATAAGATAAGAGAGCAGTGATAGCCCGGACGGTTAAAGAGCCGGCCGGCAATCAGTGAGGCTCGGGTTCGAATCCTGGCATGTACCAATGAGTTTTTCAAAAACTTACGTACATATTTATCACTAGCTCGACGGTGAAGGAAAACTTCGTGAGGAAACCCGCAGGTCTCAGAATTAATTCTGAGACATGTGTAAACAGACCCGGTCCGGCGATAGGCTCACCACCTATCACGTTTAGGGGTCCAATATATCTCGTGAAATGTGGGTATATCCAGTAATGGAATACCTCTGCCTACCCCC